>OX439135.1:18639615-19364615 GCA_949318235.1 Ecdyonurus torrentis
AACCCAAGTCTGTTTATGTAACATGTAACCCACTGCAAAATATATTTGCAAAATAAAAATATGACATCTCACTTATTATTTTGTTATGATTAAAAGTGGAAAATTGAGTTTAGCATAACTATTACGTATAGTTATTTTCCGTGTTGTATCCTTTAAATAAGCAGCAATGGTGTCACAAATGCTTTGCAAAAAGCATTATTCACATGACGCGTAAATTTGACGCGCGTCAATGTGCGTCAACGCGTGTAACAAAGCTGGAACAATATAAACAAATGGAGCCGTTCACATGTTTTTTTGAAAATTACATGTGAACGGCTACACTTGTTTACATTGTTCCAGCTTTGTTACGCGCGTCAAATTTACGCGTCATGTGAATAATGCTTAACTACTTATTCTTATTAAAATTATTAACATAAAATAAAATATATTTTATTATTTCCTCCTTGTTTTTATAATAAGAATAACAAAGTTATATATATATATATAATATTCTGTTTTCAAAACGTATCATTATGCAGTTTATCAAGCATTTCTGACAACTGTTGAATATGTACGAAAATACTTTTTTTTTTTAAATTCAAATACGCAATTGATTTTTAAATATATTTCAGCCACAATTTTTCATTCCATTAAAATTTATGTTATACTGTACAATAACTTCACAATAATGTTAAAGTATACTATCTTACATGAGCATAATATTTTTATAATTTATTGTTATGATTTATAAATGGAGTATTTACTATGTAAATTATCTTCTGTGCAGATTTAATATGAAATTGAATAGCTGTCAATATTATTTATTTCTCGCTAAATATTAGTGTCAAATAACAAGGATATTGTATTGATATTTTAAATATATATTGAAAATTAAAATCTTTAACAGCAAAAAGAAAAAAGAAATCCTAAATATGTCGCAATTATGAAGAATTTGATGTTTAAACCTCAGTTTACAAGTAATTTATGTAAAATGGCTGCATGCAGTTCTCAGAATAGCATCTCGGTAAGTTTAATCAATTTTTATGATAAATACATAGAGTAGAAATAAACAAAATAGTATCAATAAATTTCATCTTAATAACATTAAATTACAAGAAACTTAAAGAATAGTTAAACACCTGGCATAATTTTTTTTTTTTTTTTTTGTAAGAAAATTAAAAAAAGCACTTAACGTGTCTAAATGCTATATCTATGCTCCAAATAAATATTTTGCATCTATGCATCCTACGCACAATCCCATCGGGTTCGGGCTATATTTTAAAAGCATCCAAAGTATATTCACGCGGAAACTATCATATCTATATAATAATATATAGGGTCTAAGCATTCATGTTAAAGTCAACGCCATGTTGGATAACTCAATACCATGGGTGGCATAGGAAAATAAATCAATTTGCCAGTTTAAAAACACTATGCAATATTTTTAAGACCATTGATGCTGTAAATATGTTGAATTGGTATCTCAAGTATGTTCGAAAAATAACAATAACAAAAAATTAACCGATTTCCCAAAGAAATTTGGCTTAAATGAAGTTTGTTTTATGCTGAGCAATGTTATGCACTACTCCAGTATGGCCTCCAGATGTAATAAAAATGACGTCATCCACATACACCCATAAAATAAACCTTTTTATAGATTTACATTCCATTATTTCAATTTATTTGTAAATACTTTAGCATACCCAACAATATAATGTTGTTCTTTTTGTCCAAATACGTTAAGGATCTAATTCAATAAGAATATGACCACATTTTTTTTTGTATTTACTTATATTGAATTAAATAAAATAAAAATTTCAGAAACAAAAAATAAGCCAGGAAAAATATAAACTAACTAAAAGTAAAGTATAAATTAATTTACAACAAATTCTTTCTTTTAAAATAAATTTTTGTGTTTATTTTTTTAAGTTGATGTTTTTAATTTTACTTTTGTGTGAATAAAAATACCAGAGAGACGCAAATATTGCTTTTTTTTTTGTCTTTTTTTTTTATGTATATGATGATTTTTTATTTCTAGATGCACTAAAAATTGGAATTTTAATAACGTCATGTGGACCCAAACATTTTTACTTGAGTCCTAAAAGGGTGATGTTTTCTTATACTATATTTCAATAATAACATTATCTTTACTAATTTTATAATATTAAACTATAATAAAATTTTAGACAACGCCATTGCTTAACATGGGAAGATTGTGTTGTGGCTTCAAAATGAATCCTGCTTATATTGAAACACGTACAGAACTTATGTGTTTGTACAAAGCTTTTAAAAACGTTTCACGTAAGTAATAAAAAACATAAAATGAGCTTTTATGCTCTTAATAAATCAATTAATCTTGCGCTGTGACTTTAATTTTGCATAAATGTTATGTAAAAAGGGTTTCCTTTAGTTTTACATCGCCTGATATAAGCAGTACACGGAAGGAATAAATTCCGTAATTTATGCTGTATTTAAGGCATTATAAATAAACAAATAAATAAATAAATAAATAAATAAATAAATAAATAAATAAATAAATAAATAAATAAATAAATAAATAAATAAATAAATAAATAAATAAATAAATAATTAATTAAATAAATAAATAAATAAGTAAATAAATAAATAAATAAATAAATAAATAAATAAATAAATAAATAAATAAATAAATAAATAAATAAATAAATAAATAAATAATCGTCTTTATTCAAAAAAATTCATAGATAGAAAAAAAATTCAAATTTTTTAAAGGGCGAGGTTTAGGCCTGACAATAGTATAATATAAATAATGTTAAATTAGAACAGTATAAATAATTAGGATACGCATCAACATAATATTTATGCGTTATAACATAGTTATTATGCAGTATAGCATATATTACGCTGTATTGAACAAATTGTGCTGAAAATGAGCTTGCATAATTATTAAGTGTCTATTTTTGTTAATGACAAATTTTTCGCTTTAATTGGGATTTGAGTCTGAACTTTAAGTTTCCCAGATCACTGCTTTCACCATCGCTCTTCCTCTCCAACATCATTGTCACTGCTCAGCTTTAAATTACATCCAGTACATATTGCAAAAATAATTATGTCGTACAATATTAATATTTACATCCATTCATTATCATAAATAATAGTTTTCTGGGTAAATATTCATGAAATCTTCAAAGAATATTTATTTTTTACTATATATGTATTAATAATAAAATATTATTTTGATGTTTCAGACACAAAAGAACCTTTTAAATCATCACAATCAAATAGTTTTGCCATTGCATATTTTGACCAAAATTCCAAACGTGATTTCCGTTCATGTCCGGACTTTAAACATATGCAAGAGGATTTATGGGCTCCTAATCAACCTGATAATAAGGATGGAACAGAGGCTGCTGCGGGTATTGATTTTTCAAAAAGTATAGAAGAATTTGGTTTTGAAGATATTTCGACAATAAAGGAAACTTTTATCATTTGCCAAGTAGGAATGTTCTTCCTTATATAAATATATCTAACGAAACGAGTATTCTTAAGCATAATGTTTAGTACTCTTCTTATTGAATTCTTTAAAGATTAATTAGTAATTTAATCCATTAATTGAAAATTTCAATATTTATCATAATATTTTAGTCATAATTTTTATATGTAAATAAACGGAAAAAAGTTTTTAGTTGGTATGTTATTAAATATTTTCTCCTTATTCCGGATATTTATCCCATATCTTAAAAAGGAGGGTTTCGTGTCATCCCCCACTCCAAGTACCATCTTCGAACTTAGAAGCAAGGTGTACAAATTTCTGGAAATAGTAGATCAAATATTTGTAAATGTAAAAAATATCAAACAGAAATGCTGAAACTGGAAAAAAATATAATGAAAAGAAAGAGACAACCTCATTTTTTTTTTATTATATCTGGAGAAAATTAAATCGTATGCAAATCTAAAAGCATGTAGAGAAAATATATTACTTTTTACCATTATAAATCATTTTCGTCTAGCCACGTTATTTCCAATTATTAAAATAAAAGCTATATATATTATTTATATGAGCACTTCAATGTTATATTATGTCATGGAGTCTTATTTGATGTTTCTGATGTGACATCCAAAATTATGCTTAAGATCAAAATGTAATTGTTGTCTGAGAAAAAGAAAAATCAAATAACTATTTGAAAATATATATTTTATTTATAGAAAAAAAAAATTATAAGAAAGAAATAATTTTTATTTCATTCAATATTTCACTAACTATTTCAGAAGATTATTACATTGAATACCTCTACAGAAATTACTACAGCTCCTGCGATAAAGGCTAAGGTTAAAGTTTTTGTAAATTTTAGCATAAAAATACATTAAAAAAGCTACTTAATCTAGAAACTATATAGTTTTAATAGCGTTATGTTTTGGCTTCCGGGTGTCGATTAGTTTTTTTTTTTTTTTTTTTTTTTTTATGAAGCAAGTTAAAATTATATAAAGTCTATTTTATATCACTGTAAAAACATATAAAGGTCTGCATTTAAATACTTTAAAAAGTTAAAAAATAAAAATGTGTCTTAAAATGTTTCATTTTTTAAAAAGGTAAACTAATTTTAAAAAGGTATTTCAGGATATCAAAGAAGATAATAAAATAAAAACAAATAAAGAAAATAAAACTAAAACAATTGAAAATCAAATTAAAGAAACAAAACAAGAAAAGAACAATATTATGAAAAATAAAAAACTACCACCCTACAGTTATGCTTCAAAATTTTTAATTGATACTCAATTTTCATACGTTAGAAAAGGAAAAATGTGTAAACATGCTTCACATTCATGTAAAAACTCACAGGTGATATTTTAACATATAATATATTACATAAAAATTATTTTGCGTGCACAAAATTCATGTCAAATTAAAAAAAAAAAAAAATATTAGGCTCTTTAAACAGCTGTTGATTTATAGTGATTTACAGTATTTCTGTTTTAAAGTTCTAGAAAATTTAGTGTATATATATATATATATATATATATATATATATATATATATATATATATATATATATATATATATATATATATATATATATATATATATTTATATATATTTATAATATTCTTTGTGTACATAATAAAACGTTTTTAGACATTCGAAAAACTTTAAGTATAATTTATTTAAGTGTATTATATTATTTATCTTAATTTCAAAATTATATTAAATATATTTTTAGTGTATTTTTTTATTTAATTTTAAATTTATATCACAGCGAGCTGAATACAAGGAAAAATATAAAAAACGAGGTGAGAGTCGTTAAATAAATTATTTTAATTTTTAAAAAAAGTGTGCAGCAGTGCATACCTCTGAACAAGTATTTCTGAATGAAGCTGCTGAAAAATATTATGTATTACAAATTACAATCTATTAAAAACATATGTATGTTTTAAGCATGCTCTTATTGGTACATTTCACAGTCTGTGTTGCTGAACACTCCAGGGTACAGTAGAAGACAAATAAAAGGTTACAATTTATACTTGTTCCTCATTTCCGCGCCTTAAAATTTATGTTACAAAATTTTTACCAGACATTTACGTTCTTTCAAAACATTTACATTAAAACTTAATAGATAACTCAATGATAACGTTCTTAATTCCCTGAGCGTGAGTGGTAACTTTTAGTAAGTTTTCTGTAAATGTTTTAAAAGAAGAAAATCTCGTTTTAACTTAAAGTTTGAGTCGTAAAAATAAGGAATAAGTTTAAATTATAGCCTTTTACTTGTCTTCCACTGTACAGCTTTATAAGCTACATATGTGCCAAGCAATTTAAATAACAACTCTTGTTGTAAATTTTAGAAAAATTACAAATTTCAATACTTGTATAAATTAAAAAAAAAAATCGAATAGAAACTTTTAAATTAACCATACAACAACATATCTTTTAAAATTGACTACATGTATACTTTACCCAAATTTTAGCATTAAATGCATATGGAGTACTTCTAACGTCTTGTAGCAACAAGAAACATTATTTCTTTACTATAATTAAAGTAAGTTATAAAGTCAATAAATTTATCAACTGTATTACTTGTAACTAGTTGTAGTTTGAAAGACGATCGCACGCTCAATTCCTTGCATTTTTGTTTAATTTTTTTTAATTTTTGGTCTAGAGTCTACCAACTATTATATGGACAGTGTGTTGCGCTCTCGGGATGCAACCTGCCGTTGTGGAATCAAGAGAAGAAATGAATTGTTTATACAGTTTTTATCAAAATACTAAAGGTAGGAATTAACAACTAACTATGACGTAACTATGAATTAAACAATGAAAAATATAAAAGTAATAGGCCAGAAATTTGTTTAACATTTTTATCACAAAAAACCTTGTTCAAGCTTACAAAATAACATTACACTCAAAACGCAACTATAGTGCCATAGCAATAAATAAATTTTGAATTGTACAACAACATTTTCATACTAATTTTTTAATGTTTCTTTTTATACACACAAATAATATATTTTATAAAATTTTCTTGCTTTCTTTTTAGGCAAAATTTACATTCTTGTAAAAAATTGTTAATAATTTTGGCCCATTTTATATTTAATAATTAAAAATAAAAAGCACAATACTGTTTCATGTGGTCTATAGCTTTAATTAAAAGTAAACGCAGTATTTCTTTTTCTTTTGCAGATGTTACTATAAAAAATTCTTACGTGGATTCTTTATTTACTGTTGGATATTGGGATCCATTTTTAAATCGTAGTTTTATATCATGTAATGCTAAAAATAAACTACAAGATGAGTTTTGGGCAAGTAATGAACCAGACAATAAAAATGGTTTGGACGTTTGTGCAGCAATCAGATTCAAAGGTGGAATAAATTATTTTGGTTATGAAGATATACCATGCTTGATTCCTAATCTAGCTTTATGTCAGGTAAATACCATAACATATAAGTTATATTGTATATAGTTACAAAAAAAAAAAAAAAAAAAAAAAAAAAGCAAACATCAGTTATGTAGTCACGATACCTAAATTTTCTATAATTTTAACGTTAACATTTTGTCCCCCCTCTTTAACGTTAACTTCAACGTTAACAGTCTTTTTAAAGATATGTAATTTTAATGACTTCTTTATCAGTTTAATATTATTTATGAAAGTTAATATTCTACTTATATTTACTTATTTATAAATAAATAGGTACATATTTTTTTATTTATAATATCTCTTGTCATGTCACTTGATTCTTTTTTCTAGCTATAAAGTAAAAAATTATTTTTGAAAATTAACGTTATAATTTACGCTATATATTTTAACTTACTAACGTTACTTTTTGCAATGTTGTTAATATAACATTATATAAATAGCCAGTTAACGTTATATTTAACTTAACATTAACGACTTTTACGTTAAACGACTACAAGAATGGTAAAATACGATGCACTAAAATTATAACAATAATTAGAAATAGTGATTCAATTAGCTCAATAATATGAACAATATGTTTGTATAACTACAACTTTTCTCAATCTCTTTGTGTATATTATATCATACATAGTTAATATAAATAATATCAACCTTAATTAATAATGCATTTCTTAAACTGTAAAAAAAAACATTAGTTCGAAATTTTGAATGATACATTCTCTGAATACAATGATACTTCTTCAAGTTTAAGTAAGTAATATATTATATTATTTTACATATAGCTATGCAAAAACGAGATAAAAAAGTGGCTTAAATGGGATATACTCTTCGTATTGAAACTTTTCATTGCGTACTTATTAATGAGGCTTAATTGGAATTTGTATAAAGCAAGGCTTACAATTGAATAAATATATTTATTTCTAGTTTTGAACGGGCTATTCCCCTCTCCCCTTTAAAAAAATAATATGCCTTTTTTATGAGAACAATAAGTAATGAATTTTTAAAGGTAAACGTATAGTAGTACTCTTAAAATCATATACACTTATAGAAATTTTAAGTACTGTACGTAAAAATGTATTTAAAAGGTGCATTTGATTAACATGTGATTTGTTCTAGTAAAATAATACCAAAATAATGATTTCCATTATACAAAAATGCTATTTCATAATTTTCTATGCTATTAGAAATAAATGAATTCTAAGGATTCTAATAATAAATTAATAATTTCATAATTTAATGATTTTTTGGGACTACCACATATTTACTCCGGAAGATGATACAATATCTGATTTTGCTCAACTACGCAGTATAGCAATAATTACTCTATACTACTGATAGCTTATTATAGCTTCTCTGAAAAATGGTATTATTTTAAAATATTCAGTAGTATAGTGAATGAAGCAAGTAACTGTTATGTTCTAAAAGCAAATTTCTGTACATATTTTTTCCATGCACTTTAAATAAAATATTAAACTTGTTTCAGGGAAAGAGAAGGACAAGAAAAATTTAAATAGTAATCAGGTGATGTATCTTTTCTTTTCTTACAAAGTTGTTGTTGAGATAAAAATTCTAGATCTTTCAATATTGGAAAATGACAGTCAATCAACTGCTGAAAAATTTGATTCTCAATTGTTAAGTTCTTGAAAATTACTAAGGAGTGAATTTGGTATCCTACCATTGAAATCAATCATATAATATGCTATGTCTTTATCTTCATTTGTTGAGATGATAATAAATTATTTCATTTAGTTTTTAGCAGCACATCTAACAGTAACTGAGACCTGCCAATAATCGTGTTTTAACCATAAAGATATAATAGTAGTTATAGAGTTACCATTAATATCTCTTATCATATTCACTATTTTTTTTTTCTGTAAATGAGCAACCTGTTAAAGCTATTAAAGACTCAACAGTTTTTTTTTCTTAAAAGATTACAAAGAGTTACAAATCAAGAGTTGAAAAAAAAAATTAGCAGAATATTAAATCAATGACGAGAAAATAGTATATTAATAATTATATTAACCTAAAATTGTATTTAGATATTTTAATTATAATGTATATATACATGTATACGTAATTAAGAAAACACATAGATAAAAATAAAACTAATTTTAAATAACACAATAATTAAAACTTTTTCAACAGAAATCTGTAACTTCTACGAAGTTTGTTTATTCGCCTATAGTTGAAATGTTGTATGAAACATTTTATGGATTAGATGATTACTGCGATGAATTAGTATGCAAAGAAAAGGTAAATAATGCAAAATTATATTATACTATAAAATAAGGTATATTTGGACATATAATTTCTAAAATAGATTTCTTATGTACAATATTAGCAACCTTACAGATTTGTTGCACAGAAAACTGGTAATTCATATTTTGTTGCTCATATTTCAATTTTCTGTCTTTTTTCTGTCTTTTTCTGTCTTTTTCTGTCTTTTTTTTTTTTTTTTTTTAGAATTTGTTTTATTTTAATACACTACACGGTATATTGCTCTCGATTGAAGCATAAAACGATGATCTTTAACTAATACTTAAAGAAAAAATTATATTTATATGTAGTGATATAACCTGCACTCTTTGATATAAAAATTTATTTAAAATATATAATTTTTATAAAATAATAGTGTTTACAGTTAAAAAAATTTAACTGTTTATTTCTTTTTAAGATGCAGTAAAAGGAAACTATGATGGAATTTTTATTACATCGTGTGGCCAGAAACAATTTTCCTGTATTTAAAGAATGTAATGACAAAAATAATTTCAAATCATTCATACCTATATATCTAGATAACCAATAAAAGCAATATCTTTTTTATTTTAAATTTCATCTTAGTATAATTATTACTATTATGATTATTATGTTTACAAATAAATTGATTTTGCTGCTTTCTTAGGAAAAATATCGAATGTTTTTTTATAGAACTTAAATCATAATATCTTAAATTGCGCATTAAAAAATTAAGCATATAAATATGTATTATGTAATAATAATTTTAGTTTACACATTTTTCCTAAATATTTGAATTATTTGTGCAACTAGAGCTAAAGTAATATTTATACTCCAATTATTTTTGAGTCTATCATAATATGTATATATATATATATATATATATATATATATATATATATATATATATATATATATATATATATATATATACACACACTCTTACTCTCTAAATTATTAAAATAGAGTAAGGAAAATGTGCAGTATACGAGAGAGAGATAGAGAGATATTTATACTTTTTTCGTGCAAGCTTATTAAAAAATTCATGTTTCATTTTCAGCCAGTAAAACCTGATAATTAAATCATTGTCTCGTCTTAGGTCACGTTTTTTAGACAACATGAAGTATGTTGTATGCATGGCATGCAAACTGCTGTTATTAAAACTCGAAACGAAATGAATTGTATTTATGATGCATATAAGAAGTTATCAGGTACATATTATGAAACATAAATAATTATTTGAAATGTTATTCATAATTAATATAAATACATAAATATTTTTTAATAGATAATAAAATAAAAAGAAGCATACAAATTTCCATATCATTTTGGGATCAAAATTTAAACCGAACATTTTTATCATGTCCGGAAAAGATTCCAATGTCAAATGACTTATGGGCAAAAAGACAGCCTGATAACTTCCTCCAAGTAGAATCTTGCATTGTAATGAAGTTTGATGAAATAAGAGACGATATTGGATTTGAAGATGTTAAATGTATTGACGAATTCAACGTTATGTGTCAAGTAAGGATATGTTAATCGTTGGTATGTTCACAATGACGCGTAAATTCACAATTTTTTTTTACGTAAAAATGTAAATGAAATTGCAACGCTGTTGTGGCTAAACCACAATTCTACTTTTTGCGGGTTTGTTAACTTTTTTTTTTAGGGGGGGGGGGGTTGTTTTACGTGTATATCCATAAAAACACATACCTACATTTATCGTAACAATGGGTTAAAAAAGAAACTTTTACACCTGTTTTCCTATGTAGAAGTGTGTTTTACCTGTTGTCACGATAAATGTAGATACATGTTTCTATGGCTATCGCGATTCGCGATAAATGTAGATACGTGAAAGTAAGCAAAACTGCTAAAAACAGAAATGTGGTTTAGCCGCAACAGCATCGATTGATTGTTATATCTATACGCACATTAGCTTAAACACTAAGTTATCTCCTATAGCATAGATGCTAAAAATATCAGTTCGAATATATATTAGCGCCTGGAGAAAACTGCTAAAACTACTGTTTTTGCTGCAAATCAAATCACGCATCTAGTTCTTGCAGTCTTCTCCAGGTGCTAAAGTGGCACACATTCGATGTGACATTTTAAACATAGGAGATAGCTTACTGCATAAGCTACTGTTATCTACAAGTAAGAGTAATAACTTATACGTTATTATGGTCAGACTTGTAAACTGTTTCTTTGATTTTAAAGAAGATATTTTTTTCGTAGTATGATTTAAGTATTAAAATAAGAAAACTTGCCGATTTGTTAAAATGCAATATAGTTAAAGAACATTTTTATTATCAATGTTTTTGTGTATATTTTAACCCTGAAGACAATTTGCATTAATATACTTTACCATGTTATACAAGTTACATGCATTTTTTTTGTTTTTTTTAAGTATAACATTATAAATTTAGAGAAATATTTTAAATAGGCAAATACAATAATATTTTTATTCATTTCAGTATGATAATGATGCTGCAAAATTATTAAACAAAAAACTCAATACAAATGTAATAATTATTGCAAATAGTTCAAACATTACTTCCACAGGTATTTTTTAAAACATTTTTTTGTATAATTTGTAGTTATTTTATTCAGAACTATGACATAATTTCCAAAAGAGCTCAAATAATGATTGCAAAATATATTATGCAAAAGTTCTTTAAATTGCTTATTAAAAAAATAATAATAAAAAAAAAAAAAAAAAAAAAACGAAAGTTTATGTCAGTTGTTTCACACAGTTGTTTTCTACATAGAGTTCAAAGTTCCACGACAAAAAAAAAAACACCTTTATTAGGTTTCTATTTGAAACAACTAATATTTGAAATGAATTAACAATTACAACTAAATATAACTTATGAAGTAAAATTTCAGAATATAAAATTATACAATATTTAAATTCGTTGGTACTACTCGTTAACAAGTTCTTAAAATAAATACAATAAAAATGAAGTGCCTTTGTGAGATATTTAAAAGGAAAAATATTTATTTACTTGTAAAGTAAAATAATAAAAATGCCAGCATTAAAAATGACTTGCATATGCATATGAGATGTTATTGTGTGTTATTACTTGTTCTACTTTGTTAAAGCCCCTGTCAACTTACTTTTTTATTATTTAGAATACTATAATGGTAATTACCATACCTTATTATCCTTGAATTAGACACCATCACGTTGATTTTGTATTTATTTTCATTTATTTTCCTTATTACGGCTATATCACGTATCTGACGTCACAATGTACCGCCACCAATCACAGTCACCGCTCTAGTCACGTGATAAATTTAAGCCCCTCCCTCAAGTTCTTTATCCCTATCACGGCCCCATCGGTACAATGTGACGTCAGATACGTGATATAACCGCAAAAAGTAAAATAAACAAAAATAAATACAAAATCAACGTGTTGGTATCTAATTCATGGATAATAATAAATAATGTATGGTAATTATCAGTCTAGTATTCTAATGATAAAAAAGTAAGTTGACAAGGGCTTTAAGACGTGAAACGTATTAAAAACTTATATCTTATATTAAATATAAAAAATTGATATAGTAATTCATTTCCAAATACTGTTAAAAATGAAACAAAGTAAGATATTTGAATATAGAAACTTACAATAGCTTTATTTTATAGAAAAATCGAAAAAGAAACGAAAATTAAAAAAGAAAGTATCAACAACTACAACCACTGCAAAACCTAAAAATATTTTGAACGTGTTGTTTAATAATGAGGTAAGAAAAATTATGGATTTTTTAACGATGGTTTAAAGTATTTATATATATTGTTGGCCTTTGTGACGGATAATTTTTGAATGAAAACTACTTTAAATTTCTCAAAAGGTTAAAAAAAATCAGTAAGAATGAATTTTAAAAAGTAGAATAATACATATAATTACGTCGTAATAAAATCATTACTTTATTAAATATGTTTACAAAATAATTATCACAGTGGGTTTGTTAAATATAAAGAAATAAAATCAGCTGTTGAATCTTAACTCTGTGTTTCTTTACTAAGCACAGATTTGAATCAATGCTGGGTGCGTACATATTAGTTTAAAAGCACAACACGAAGCACGATGCGTGCTTACACTATGCATTCCATGGTATGGTGCCGCACAGCATTGTGAAGCATGAATTATTTGATTCTGATATACAAAATCTAATTTTATCACTCAGTTGGTAGGGGTTCTTATAGACATGTATTTAATGATTTGAAGAGAGAAAAATTATTTTCGAACGTATGTAAATTTAAATTATACTTTCAGAAACCTTCAAGAGATAGATATAATATTCTAGTAATAGATTACTACACAAGATTTAATGGAACGGAAAACCGTTGTGAATCACTTGAATGTAAAAGAAAAGTAAGGAATAGAATATGAAAAAATGGTCAAATTAAGTTTAATTAACAACAAAATAATCTATCCCTATATTTTTTTCTGCAAAGATTCCTTATAAATACTACGGCCACACTGAAGGTTAGTTTCTAGTTTTAAAATTTATAAATGCTTTTTTTTAAATAATAATCTTATTTTTATATTATCAAGATTTTATAATTTATAATACAAAATATTATTTACTTATTTATTTATTTATTTATTTATTTATTTATTTATTTATTTATTTATTTATTTATTTATTTATTTATTTATTTATTTATTTATTTATTTGTTTGTTTGTTTGTTTATTTATTTATTTATTTATTTATTTATTTATTTATTTATTTATTTATTTATTTATTTATTTATTTATTTATTTTATTATTTATTTTATTTTGCATACCTGTTAAACGTTTTTCGTTTTTTTTTTTTTTTCCTTCTTTTTTTTAAGGTTTTGACTAGAATTGTTACATGTGAATGATTAAATGTAGGAGAACAACTAGTTTTACAGTTGACGTGTTATAACTTTAATGCAAAAGTCTCCAAGAGACTATAATAGACTAAGAGACAATTTTAATAAGTCATTAAGTCTCTTTACCTTAAAGGAAAGAAAAAAAAGTTCAGAATAAATGGAATGTATGTGATTTTAATTGTTATGATGAGCTTTAACTTCTAGAGTTTAAAATTTAAACACTTATGTTTAATATTATTTTCGACATCGTATTGATGTGCGTGAGTGAACGTTTATTTTTAACGGCATAAACGTTGCGTAAATAGGGCAGCTGGTCTCATAGTAAAAAGGTAGACGAGGTGTATTGGCTTGATAGGTCTATTTATATCTATGAATAAACCTGAGAGTAGTTGCATCATGATACATGAAAACTCAAAAAATATATTTTATAACAATTAACTCTATTCTATTCTATTCTAGTTTTTTTTTTTTTTTTTTTTTTTTTTTTGCAATCATTGTAATTTCATTTAATGCATCGTTGAATAACTAAATTATTTTATCTTTCAGATACATTAACTGATCATGGATTATTGGTTACATCGTGTGGCATTAAACATTTTTTTCTTACTTCTGCGATGGTAATTTTTATTTGTTAACAAAGTTTAAATGTTTATGTAAACCAGGTGAAGGAGTATTGAGAATTATTTTAAATTTCAGCTGTGAAAAATCGTTAAATTTTAAAACAATTTATATTTTAATTATATAACATTTAAATTTTAATATTTTTGGCTAAAAATCTATGTTAATTTTAATTAATTTAATTAATTTATGTTAATTTATGTTAATTGCAATATTTCATAATATCTTTCATTTTTTCTTTTTGAAAATCAAATTGCATCAGATTTTTTTTTCACATCGATTAAATTGCATTTGCTATGAATGAAACTAATAAATTTCATTAATTAGAATGATTTTTTTTTAAATGACATTATTTTTCCTTAATGGTTAAATATATAAATTAAAAACTGATTTCTTTTAAAAAGTATATTATACATTTTTAACTATTTTCTTAACTACAGTTCAAAGTTAAAACAATTTATGACATTTTTTTCTTGTAATGAAAACCGAAAATCGAAATTTATAAATGATAGCATTTCATTATGGTCAAGAAATATTAAAATCGTGTATTTGTTTTCCATTTTTAGGTAGAAAACTTTCAATTTTGTTTTCCTGTTTCTCTAATTTGCCGAAACCCATTAATCGCCTAAATTTTAAACCAATTTTCTATAAACCGAGTATTTTCAACACATCTATTTTAAATCCAAAATATACTGAATGAATGAATGAATGAATGAATGAATGAATGAATGAATGAATGAATGAATGAATGAATGAATGAATGAATGAATGAATGAATGAATGAATGAATGAATGAATGAATGAATGAATGAATGAATGAATGAATGAATGAATGAATGAATGAATGAATGAATGAATGAATGAATGAATGAATGAATGAATGAATGAATGAATGAATGAATGAATGAATGAATGAATGAATGAATGAATGAATGAATGAATGAATGAATGAATGAATGAATGAATGAATGAATGAATGAATGAATGAATGAATGAATGAATGAATGAATGAATGAATGAATGAATGAATGAATGAATGAATGAATGAATGAATGAATGAATGAATGAATGAATGAATGAATAATTTGATTTAAAATTTCTTAGATGCATCTTCGTGCATAAAAGTATCCTGCAGACTATGCAACAAGTATGTCCGTTATGAAGCAAAAATTGCATAACGTCCAGGATACTTGTCGTGTGTTTAACTCTTTAAAGAGAGTGAGCGAACGCAGCTATTATTAAAAACTTCTAGCAATGATTTTTCATAGAGCTGAGTTTGAAGGGAATTTCTCTTATTATTAATGTTATTTGTTTGCTGTTTGTTTTGTTAGTAAAAAGTATTTAGAAGTAAGCAATAACCATTTCAATTTTTGTTTAACAATAATATTTAATTAATTTACTATATAATATTTTGATAACGTTTCGCATTAGCTTTATTACAATTATTTTAATATACAGATATATGGATGATAAATAATTGCTTTTGCGAGGCACCTATACTGCAAATTCAGTATTAATTATAATTTCATGAAATTTCTCCAAAATGTAAATTTTTTTACCTAAGAGTAATTTATTTATTCTAGATTCAAACTAAAAGTCAGTCTGAAATGTGCTGCCGTTTTGGAATGAATAGTGGTGTGATAAATTTTCGTGACGAAATCAACTGTATTTATGATATTTTTAAGAAATTTGGTTGTAAGTAGGTTGTTGTAATAAATAACTTATAACAAATTATAAGTTGTAATAAGTAATAGTAATAATAATAAATAACATAGTTAATAAATGTAATAAATAATAATATTTTTTTTTTTTACTCATAAAGTTATAAGTTTGACATAAATAAATTTACATTTTAATAAATGTTTTCATACCCTCAAATTACTTAAAATATGACTAAACAAAAAAGTTATCTATCTTTGAAGTTTTGTCTTCGTTTGTCTCAGAGAAATTATTAAATATACAAGTGCAAACAAACAAAAAAAAAAAAAATATTAATTATTTTTACTGTTTATTCTTTAGTTAATTTAAGTAATACAATAAAGTTGCAATACTTTGAAATGATTTACAATTCATGTATTTTGAAAGTTTCAGTTTAACTTTATGCAAAAAGAAAAAAAATCTAGTATTCAATTGATTTTTTTTTTTTTTTTTTTTTTTTTACTATAACATTTTTGAGTATGTATAATATATATTTGTAGTAACTTTCTGCTTCCAGTTGAAAATTTATCGGACTCGAATACGTTTTCTTTATCATTCTGGGATCAAAATTTAGATAGAAAATTTTTATCTTGTCCAGAAAAAATTGAACTTAAAGAAACGTTATGGGCAAAATCTCAACCTGATAATTATCAACGGTCAGAAACGTGCGTAGTAATTAATTTTGGATTATCCAAAAATAGTTTGGGATTTGATGATAAAACTTGTATACAACCATACAGCGTTATTTGTCAGGTAAATAATTTGATTATTATTTTGGAACAATATGTTTTTATTTTATAAATAGTACTTACTGTGATTATTACCATTCTGTATTTCAAATATAAAATTTGTTTTACTACATTTTTTAAAATTAACTAGTTTGTGACGCAGTGGTATCCATGCTGGTTTATCATGAGTTTATTTCTCAGTTAATATATTCAGCTTTTTCAAAGGCCATGATATACACTGCGTTCTCTTGTTTTCAGTTCGTTAATGCCCGAGAATATGTAAATACGTATAAAATAAAAGTAGAGTGATGTTTAGGTTTGATAGGACTATTCATAAAGGCGTCCCGAAGATTCATATCCTTAATTTTTAGATATATTTTAGCATGAGTCAAAAAGAATAAAGAGTTAAAAAAAAAAAAAAAAAAAAAAAAAAGGAATAGAATAGAAAAAAAGAACATACTTTTTTTGTCTATCGGGCTAACACAGGTATTAGTGCCCTACGCAAAGTTTGAGGTACCTTGGGACGTTTCAGCAATGAAACTGATTTTATTCATTCATAAATTTATGTATTCATTTATAATTTATATAAAAATTACATCACACGTTGTTGGGTTTACAATTTACTATTGATTAGACGTTATTTGTAATTTATATAATATATAGAGGTAGTTGAAGGAAACGTTACGCACATTACATTCGTCTCGTCAGTTTCACTTAATTACTAATCCTGAAATTAATATCAATACAAATTATAAAAAAATAACCTCCTCCCTCTTTTTTGAAATCCCACATATCTAATAATATTCAATATATTTAATTTAGAATTAATAATACTCTATTTTCAGTACTTACCGAAACAAACTGTTTATACAACATCAAATATAAATGAATATATAACTACAAATATAAATATAGATACAACTACAATTAAAACTGATTATGTAAATAACAATAGCACTATAAATACATCTACTGAATATATGAGTACAGAAGTTGGTGTGAATGCATTTACCAATGCTATAGGTACGTTTGTTAATACTATGGTAGCAAGTACCATTGCTATGGATACAATTTCTATTACTAAGCTTATAACTTCTGAAGTTCCTACAACTTCAACAACAACAACAATAGCATCAACAACAACAACAACAACAACAATAACTACAACAACAACAGTAACAAGAGCTTATACTATTTTAAGGACAATTATAGTAAGAAAAATTGTAACCCGAAAAATTACTGGAACTACTTTTTTCCCGTAAGTATTTAATATATATTTTACTTTAACATTCTCATATATATATATATATATATATATATATATATATATTGTATATACATATATATATAATGAGCTATTTATTATGCGTAGCAGTAATGATTATTACCTCAAAACCTTTGACATTCAAATAACATATAAAATATTGTTACGTTCACAAAAGAACCATTTTAAAGTAAATTATAAATTTACTTTATTTAAATTACTTAACTGTTTGCTGTTTGTGTCAAAGTACACAAAAACATCAGCATTTTCGAAACTTACAATTAAAAAAAAAAAAAAATTAGTTTCTTAATTTCTGTCTTAAGCACACAATCAAGCTACAAATACATTAAAATAACATTAAAGTTTTTTCTTTTCTATTTTAAGTTCAGTAATTATTAGAAAATGTTTATTGCTTATAAAAAAACTTTATTTTCTTCTAGGTTGTATGTAACACCACCATAATGATGCAAAATAAAATATATTAAAAATTAAATTTTTGTTTTAATAAACCACATGTAACTACTAAAAATTTATAGTTTTTTTATATAAAATAAAAATAGCCTAATGAATATTAATGTAAAATTTATATTGAAATATTGAGTGTTAACATTGTTTAAATTATAAAGTATCATGACGCCATAATACCTTTCGGTGTAGGCCTGGATTAAACCTTTTCAGTATGGGCTTTAATGTATGATCTGAGGCTTACCAAACCTCAGACTCAACCCGTTATCACACTCTTCTGGGCTTGACTACCAGATCTGTGCAACCCGGACCACTGACTCTCGGAAAACCAAGAGTTGACAGCACTCGCGTTAGCAAGCAGTGGTCAAACTGCCAGCACAGCCACGCCGCCAGTCTTTGTACGGTTTCACCCATCCAAGTTTAACCACGCTCTACGGTGCTCAACTTCGGTGATCCAACGGGAACCGATTCAGACAACGCGATGACTGTGCGAAATTATAAATTTTTGTAAAGTTTAATAAAAATATTAATGTAAATAGCCATAAAAAAAAAACGCATAATTGACAGGTAACTTATTCGTTCACTACAAGGTCACGTTTAGATGCACGTACAGTACGTACAGTACTGTACATATTCAAACGACAATACATCATAATATATTTTTAATAAAAGTTTCTAAAACTTTGAAATACTATTACATTCTCTACTAAATTTTGATAAAATAAATAACAACAACAAAAAATGGTCACTACATTCTCAGAATTACATTGTCATGAATTTTTTTCACAGTATTAAAATTTTGCAATAATTTCATTCGTCTATTTTTTTTTTTTTAATACAGAAAAAAAAATCAACGCTTGAATGCTCGTACAGTTTTCCATATTTGAAATAAAGTAATAAATATATATTTAAATTATGTTAAAATATAAATCAATTTTTAATCTTTTATCTCTAAAAAGAATGTCTGAGATATGTAACTCTGGGAGTCGTAAATCGTGTAAATCACCATGATTTAATTTCAAATTATGTTTTATTAATAGTATCACATCTAATATTTTTATTTACTTGTAAACATATGTCTTATGAGTTTAAACAATCCGTTAACCATGTATGAAATATAACATAATTTGTGTCTTTTTAAACTAAAATTAAAATCAATCCACCAATTGAAAGTTTTAAAACAAAGGCCAGAGCATTTTAGCAATTAAAATAATTTATTATTTTGATAGTTTATTTTGATACTTTGATATTATTTATTTTGACAGTCAATTTGTAAACTATGATAAAAAAAGTACACACAAACAAAGTGGGGAAAAAAAAAAGTTACAAGTGGAAAAAAAATGCAGTCCAAAATAAAAGTTTTCAATATCAGAACGTATCATTTCCTTTTTATTTACTATAATCTTATGCAGAAAATATAGACCTGTTATTTTATTAGTAGCATTAAATACATTTATTTTTGGTTGAAATTATGAAACATAAGTGAAGTTATTATATCAAGTTTTAAGTTTTGAAGTGGAAAGAAAAAAGAGGGAAGAAAGTATACATTATAAATAATACATACACACACACAAACACACACACACACACATATATATATATATATATATATATATATATATATATATATATATATATATATATATATATATATATATATATATATATACAGGGTGTTTATAAAGTTTCCGCCGATTTCAATGAGCTATTACAACCTGTCTTCTTGGAGTAAATTTATAGTTCAATATACCATTTTGTAGCCCAAAATCTGAAATTTTTAAAAATTTGCGTGAAAATTTTCTCCTATCATTTGTTATTTTTTTATCCTCTAGAAGGCCAAGGTGTCTTTTTTGCCAAAAATTTTATCACCTGACAGTGTGAAAAAAGAGAAAAACGCAATTCAGTTATGTTTACCGATCAGAAAAAAGCTCGCTTTGTTTTATGGTTTGCAAAATTTGATTCTGCGACTCAAGTTCAACGAAAATTTGTGCAAGAATTTAACGTGAAGCTTAAAAATGCCCCTGCAAGATATTCTATCCTTGAATGGCATGAAACGTTCTTACAAACAGGTAGCGTCACACATCGCTCTTGTTCAGGTTGTCCACGTGTGTCCAACGAGGATGTTCTTCGAGTGAAAGATGTTGTTGATAACAGCCCAACAACTTCTGTGCGCCGAGCAAGCGTTCAGCTTGCTATTAAAACATCTTCTGTTTATAAGATCTTAAAACAATGCTTAAAACTAACACCTTACAAAGTTAAGTTTGACAAAAAAGACACCTTGGCCTTCTAGAGGATAAAAAAAATAACAAATGATATGAGAAATTTTTCACGCAGATTTTTAAAAATTTCAGATTTTGGACTACAAAATGGTATATTGAACTATAAATTTAAAATTTACCCCACGCGGACAGGTTGTAATAGCTCATTGAAATCGGCGGAAACTTTATAAACACCCTGTATATATATATGAGGTCTGGTAAGCCTCAGATCATTTTAGAAGCCCATACTGAAAAGGTTTAATCCTGGCCTACACCGAAAGGTATTATGGCGTTATGATGCTTACCTGCTTATATAATTATATATTGAATAAAGTTATACATCATATTATAATGTTACTTATAAGAATTTTTAACAATAATGAGTTCACATGTTTACACAAAATTTTAATTAAAAAATTTTTTTTCAATTTTTTTAATTATTTATAAAGATACGTTTAAACTAATCTAGGAATAACAAAGAAAATTAAGCATATATTTACACTAAAACTCCAATATTTGAAGAATTGAAATACTATAAAAGCTATATATTGAATAAAAGTTTCTTCTTTTCGTGCATACCTAATTTAAATGTTTTTTTTTTTATGCGATTGAATTGTATTACAGCAGTTTTTTTTTGTTTTTTGTTTTTTAATATTAAATTTTACATTTTCATAATTTTAGTGATAAGCAAAGATATAGTAATAGTTAGTTATTAAAACTTACAAATAAAACATTTAAATTTAAAACAGGAAAAAGAAAAAAGAAATTCTAATTATCAAGCTTTTGTGAAGACAATAATGTTATCAAGTAAAATAGCTAATAACATATGTGGAATGACTTCATGTAAAAATGCAAGCTTGGTATGTTCAAAATACTAATTTACATTAAGTAGATTTAGAGAACTTTTAAAAAAATGGATTATTAATACTAAGTATCTGATCCTGTATAGATAAAGAATGTATCCTAATATTTGTTTTTCTTTGAATTTTTTATGTTTTAAAATTAAATTAAAGCATTATTCCAGAATCAACTAGAAAGTGATGGAAAATACGAATTACCAGCGAGTAAAGTATACTTTAAATAAATAAACGAATTATTATTATTTTTTAAATAATTATATGCTATTTTCCAACCTTTTATTATTATTATTATTATATATATATATTTTTTTTACAAATTTGAATAGCAGGATTAAAAGAGCATGCTCCTTATTGACATTGTAAATATTCAATAGAAACTAAATATAGTAATAAAAATTTAATTAGTATAACAATTATTAAAAATTGTTTTTTTTTTATTACTTTTAATATAGTTTATATTTTTTACCATTTTTTTTTAAACAAAATTTAAAGATATAAATAGCTTTTAGATTGCATAGAATATAATATTTTGATTATATGTGGATGGCTCTTTTATTTTTTAAGGTGCCAAAAGAGATGGAATTTTAATAACGACATGTGGATACAAACATTTTTATTTCAGTACAAAAAAGGTAATAATTTCTAAGCATACTTTATATTTTAATGTAAAACTACGAAAAGTACAGCACACCTGTCTATAGATACAGCAAGTTAGTTTAAAAACGAGACTCAAAGGATTTTACGTATCTTTACCTGAGCACTAATACTAAACAATAAGAGAGGTGTTAATTGCTGTACTTCTCAGGCTTTAACTTAACTTCTATCAAAGCACACCAAAATGTACTTGTGCACCCTGAGTTCATTTTCTCTAGTTTACATGAAAGCGTATGTTTACTCCAAAAAACGGGAAAGGAAGTGCTGGAAAAGGAAAACATGTGACGATAAAAGTGGGAGAAAAGTTGGTGCTAGCAGCAAGCTATAGGCCTGAGCCTGAGGTATCTCCAACTTTTAACATCACCTGGTTTCCTCTTCCGGCACTTCCTTTTCCGCATTTTGAGTAAACACAAGCAATTATAATGTTTACTCATCATAGCCCTAGTTGACTCATTTCTTGTCTTGACCAATTGGATCACAACATGTTAAAAGTCAAGCAAAAGGTGGAGAAGTGCAGCAGTTAGCAGTTAGTTATTTTAATACATCTATTCGTATTAGTGTGGTAAAAATCTTTTTTGAGTTTTTTTTTTTAAATAATTCACTGTAAACCTGTGTTTACATCGTATATAGCACCTGAAGTTTGCTTGGTATGCATCCATATATCTATAGCCAATGACGTCACTTTAACACGTCGTGATCTGCTGATTAAAAACATTCTTGCAGTGTTTCAGAGTTATGCACATTAAGCACAGTTACATCGAATTATGTATTTATGTACTAATATTTCAGTTCTTTTATTATTATTATTATTTTTTTTTAGTTACA
The DNA here is from genome assembly GCA_949318235.1 of Ecdyonurus torrentis. NCBI lineage: Eukaryota > Metazoa > Arthropoda > Insecta > Ephemeroptera > Heptageniidae > Ecdyonurus > Ecdyonurus torrentis. The sequence continues at coordinate 18,662,951 of OX439135.1, forward strand.
GCCAATGCTTAACGTGGGAAGTTTGTGTTGCAGTTATAAAATGACTGTTGCGTTTATTGAAACACGTAAAGAACTAATGTGTTTATATAAAGCTTTTAATAAAGTTGCACGTAAGTAATATATCATATTATAAATTATATCAAAAAATTCTTTATTTTGGCTACCTGTTAGATGAGCAAGAAAATAGGCATCTAAAAAATCTAAATGGAAGATATTACCGATATATTGCACAAAAAGTGATACGTCCAGTTTCCATTGGTCAATCATTTCAATAATTATATACATTGCTTTAATTAAACTTACCACGTAATAAATTCTCTAAAAAAGAGCTGTATATGAATTATAATGTAGTTATAGTCATTCATAAAATAATGCAAAAAATAATATTAATATTTTTATTATTATGTGCATTAATCATATATCGAGGGCTACGCGGCAATTCGGAACTTGTGCAGCCTCCGCGCGCGCAAGATTGAAACATATGGATTCTCCGCGCACCTACTTTTTGGCACATATGCAGCCTCCGCGGCCGCTAATATTGAAACATGTGTAATCTCCGCGGACGCTACGAATGAAACATATGTACATTCCGCGCGTACTAAAAGTGACACATCTGAAGAATTATATTTTGGCACATCTGAAGAAAGCTATACCTACCGATATGAATTGCATTTACAGATAAAATTTACATGGAGGATGATATAATATCATCGGATAATAAATTTAAAATTGTATTTAAAAAAAAATTAATAGGTTAATAATAAAAAAAAAAGCTAATTAAAAATTAAATTATAAATAGACCGATAATTAATAAATAAATGATCATATAAATAATTGAAGCAATAGATAAATAAATTTATTTATAAATAGGTAAACGAATCAATGAATAAATAAATAAATAAAAATAATAATAATAAACAAATAAAAAAAAAACAAAACAAGTAATGAAAAGTAAATGCATATGTTCAAAAGAAATAAAAACATACTTTTAACAGTAAAATTTGAAATGTTTTCCTCATCAAAATATTTTAACACCTTCTCTACTAAAAACTTAAAGAATTTAAATTATCACCTAAAATAACACATAAAGAAACCTACCTTAAAATTTTAAGACTTCTTTAATTTTTTTAATGAAAAATAATCTTATCAAAAAACCAACACTACAATAAAATTACACACTTCACAAATGCTCTGCTTTTTTTTTATTCACTGCAATTATTATAATTTAAATTATATAATTTAATTTTTTGAAAAAATCAATCATAAAATTTATACGGAATAACTAAAAATACAACTACACTCTCCACAAAGCAGAAGGAAAACTGAAATATTTACCGGCAATAGTCAACTAGACAGGATGTTTACAATTTTGACCTTTGAAGTGTATTAGTGTATGTATGATAAGAAAATACTCTAGCTGATCATTCATAAGTTGACTTGAGGTAGGGTAGCTTAAAAATTCATAAAATGAATCACAAGAAAATTCTATTATAAAAAAATCAGAGCTTTGAAAAGTATTTTCCATTTAAAATAAATAAAAACTTCGTTTTAAAAACATTATTAGCATATTAATTTTAAAAAAAAGTAATGGTATATAATATATTTTTATTGTAAAATTATTTATTATATCTTATTTAAATTTTATTTACATCATTAAATCATTAAAGCGTTAAGTTTTGCATCAGAGAAATTAAAAAACTTGTGCTTAAAATTTGTAATCATAAAACTCTGCAAATTATTCAGATGTGTCACTTTTCGTACGCGCGGAATGTACATATGTTTCATTCACAGCGTCCGCGGAGATTACACATGTTTCAATATTAGCGGCCGCGGAGGCTGCATATGTGCCAAAAAGTAGGTGCGCGGAGAATCCATATGTTTCAATCTTGCGCGCGCGGAGGCTGCACAAGTTCCAAATTGCCGCGTAGCCCTCGATATATTAATTTTAACGTTTTAGACACTAAAAAAAAATTTAATTCCACAACATCAAAGACATTTGCTATTGCATATTATGACCAAACTTCCGAACGTGATTTTCTTTCATGTCCATACTTGCAACGTTTAGAAGAAGATTTATGGGCTCCTAATGAGCCTGATAATAAGGGAGGAACAGAGGTTTCTGCTGGTATTAATTTTTCAAGAAGAGAAGAAATTTTTGGTTATGAAGATATTCCGATGCTTCAAGAAGCTTTTATCATTTGCCAGGTACGAAAGTAGTAGTAGTAATAGATATTAAGCTTATTCAAATTTAAAAAATAAAGATTAAATGAAATAATTATTTTAATTTCTTATATATTATTTATTTTAATTATTTATTTCAGAAAATAATTAAAAGAAATAACTCAACAGAAACCACTACAATTCCAAACACGACGGTTGGTATCTCGTATATTTATACAAAATTATAACAAAGATCTAGTTAAAGTTAACAATTTATAGAATGTAAAATATGTTTTATGTTATGACTTTTAGATGTAAATGTTTTTTTTTTCTGTTTGTAAGAATGATAGCATGTTAATTATAAACAGCACACATTCTAAAAAAATTAATATCTACTTAATTATGCCATTAACTTATATTTCACAAAACATGTTCATAAAATTTATATCATTTGATGTGTTTTGTTATTAGATATTGATGAGCATATTTATATTAAAAGTTAATTGAATTATTTGTACTTGTACGTACACAAGATTTGTTATACAAAATAGAAAGATTTCAAACCTTAATTAAAACACGAATAAAATGTTAAAAATACGTTTAAATTATAATGAAAAGAAAGTTTCTGTATTATCAACACAGACAAAATTATGATTCTTTTATTTTTATTTATTTATTTATTTATTTTATTATTTTTTTTTTTGCGAAGTCAGGTTAAAGATTTTTGTTTCTTTTTCTTTTAATTTTTTTTTTAATTTTATTTCACTTTCAGCAAGATGAGAAAACAACTTCTAACTTTACAACTGTAACAACACCAGTAACTACAACAAAAAGACCAGAAACAACAATATTTACATTTGTTGTTACACGAATTAGTACTCGAAAATATACCGGAACTTCTTTCTATCCGTAAGTATTAGAAAGTACAAAGAATTATTTTATTAGTTTTGTAAACGTGAAACCATATCTTTTGTGTTATTATACATTATACGCTAAATTGTTTATTTTGATTCTATTTTGACAATTTAGGGGTTTTAAATTTCAAAATATATTTAGAAATATTTTACTTGTTTTTTCACCTTCTTTTTTATACTAAACAATCTAAAACATAAATATTTAATATCCTCTATAAACAGTTTAGTAATGATGAATTACTATTTATTATAGAATATTATTATTAACTAATAATATTAATTTATTAATAGAATTTATTATTTTAAAATTAAAGGTTACGACGTTATTAAACGTTGACAATCTAGCAATAAAACGTACAGCTCTGGACAAAAGTTCCCGAACGGGGCAGCGGCGGCCGCAGCGTTTTCTCATAAAGATAACATAGTGTGGTTGCCTATGCAAATCGTTCGGGAACTTTTGGCCAGAGCTGTACATAGTGATCTTGTTGCGAGCAAAATGCCTAATTCATTTTTTGTTACGGGAACCAAAATGTATATCTCGTTTTTTATCACGCGAACCAAAATGTCTATCTCGTTTTTTGTCAGCGGAAGCAAAATGTCTATCTTGTTTCCGAACGTAATGTAGATGGCGCTCGAGATAGATATTTTGCTTCACGTGACAAAAAACGAGATAGACATTTTGTTTCGCGTGACAAAATACGAGATAGACATTTTGTTCTCAACAAGATCGATAGAGTATAGCAAGCGTCATATTTTTTAATTATTAATAACAATGAAATAAAAACGATTATAAGACGTTTATATGAAAAAGAACTCCGTAACTTCCTATTTTTTAAATTTTAATTTCTTTTATTTTTAGGTTGAATTTGACACCACCATAACAATTTATAATAAAAAATAGAATAAATAAAAAATAAACTCTTTAAAAAAAAATTGATTTATTTTTAGAACAAATAAACTTTGAATAAGTAAATTTTGTAAACTAAAATTTTCATGATGGCAAATTTAATGGTCATTAAGATGTGCCAAGCTTTTTTGTATATAATTTTACGTAGCATTTTTGCAGATAATTGACTCATTTACTATATAAAAAAAGTGTGAAGCAAATAATATATTTTGCTGCACTATAACGCGCAGAAATTTTTAAAAAAAGGTTTTGGGATAAGATTAAAAAGAAGACAAATTAAAATACAGAAAAAAAAGCATAATTTATATTTTAACTATCTATAATGTTGAAATAAATAATATTGTTTTCACAATATATTCTATACTGCAATAAATGGAATTAGAAGTTATTCTGAAATGATGCCAAAATTGCAATAAAATATATTTATAATATAATAAAAATGCAGTTCTGTAGTTATTCTCAATACAGTTGTTTAAGTTATAATTATAAAATTTACCAAAGGTATAAAAACAGTAACTCATAATATTAATTTTTGCATACGATTTTTACGGTGATACCAAAGAAGCTTACACAGGGATAAAGATGGTCATTGGATAAAATTGAACATGTGGTACGAATCCCGTGATTCTCATTGGTCTACTTCATTTTTATGTGATAGTAGGTAGCTCTCGTCTTTGCTCAGGATGGGTCAGCTGTATGTTTTTATAGCCAGCTGTGAACATTTGTGTACAGTTTTTTTATCCACGGAGTCTTCAAGAAAGAGAAAAAAACTCGTGAAAAGAGTTTTTTGTGTTTTTTTCATAATCTACTTACATTTAACTTAGTAAATAAAGGAATTAAATGATCTCAGGAAGTGCCAAATGTGGTTTATAATGTTGGAAAACAGCAAAAATCTCAATCTCTGATTATTAATTTGAACCTTTTTATTTTCTTCTTTTGAAAACAACATCAGCCCCCGCCACTGCACATCTGATTTTTTACTCAGCTGTCCTATTGTTTTCAACCATATGTTTTTAAGCCGCATATAAGCTTCTCAACTTGTTTGGAGACAAATTTATTTTATTTCTGCACAAACTATATGTACCATCTTATAATTTGAATAATAAACATGAATTTTGTTGAACATAAATTTAATATGAATGTTTGAAATAACAATTTTTGTGCTGTAAAAAAAATTAAGAAATATTATTATAAAGGCACAATTATATTAAAAAAAACGTATCAACAAATTTTGAAATAGATATATAAAATTTATATGAAGTTATATATATTATAAAGTGATTATATGTTAAAAATAACATAAAATGTAACGGCTATAATTCTTGACAAGGCAAATAAAATATGATTGGTATTTGCAATTTTAATTCAATCTACCCATGTGTGAAAAAGAAAAAAATATATATAACAATAACATTACTATGTCGAATGCATCTATCATTATTTTCCTCGTCTATTTAGTTTTTTCAAACATAAATTTTTTTAACTCCTTTGTATTTGCATATCAGTCATCGCTTTGAAATAGAACACGTATAATACATTGGCCGTATTAGATTTCATAATTTAATATTCATCTGTAATAACATATTTTATGAAGTTCGGTGTCAACATTGGAATGAATTTGTTGTGCTATTTTACCACTGAACTATGGATAGAACACTAGTATTACTATTTCTGACCGTTGGAATTTGTAAATCTATGGTAAGATGATACTTGATTACTTCTTTGATTGATTGATTGATTGATTGATTGATTGATTGATTGATTGATTGATTGATTGATTGATTGATTGATTGATTGATTGATTGATTGATTGATTGATTGATTGATTGATTGATTGATTGATTGATTGATTCTATAACCTCCTCACTCATGACATTTTGGACATCTTAGTTGACCTTATCTGTAATGATCCTGATACTGTATCTTTATCAGTATTTATGCAGACTATACTGGTATTATTTGTAATAACATAGTAAAACTTCAAAAAATTCTAGATAAATTTATTGAATGGTCTAATCTGAACGGATTAAAAATTAATGCTAAGAAAAATAAGATCGTAAAATTCATGAGAGGTGGTCCGTTAGCAAAGTCAGATGTAATAATTTGTAATGGAGAAAAGATAGAGTTTGTAAACTCTTATAATTATCTGGGGGTTATTATGCAACAAATAGGAAAACTCTTTCTTTAAGCATGTCACAGAACGCTGCCGAAATGCATTATCATCTTCATTCGCCATTTCAAATTTAAATTCCTTATCCGTGGAAACAGCTATAAAACTGTTTCACCTAAAAGTCTCTCCAGTTGCCTCATATGGCATTGAAATTTTCTGGTCATATATGTCTCTAACAGACTTTAAAAATCTAGAAACTGTTAAGTCTAGGTATCTAAAACGGGTATTATGCCTATCAAAATTTACATCGTCAAGGTTGGTTTATGAGCTAGCAGGGGAGGAGCTATTTGTAACAGAACTACAAATGAAATTTAAACTTTTAAAATCTGATAATTATATTAAATTTGTTAAGGAGAGATTAAGTAAAACTGAAGATAATCTGTCAGATTAAAGAATATCACGATTGTAGTAATAAATGTATATGTATGTTATGTGTTGGCCTCTGTACTAGGTACCACTTACTTCACTGTCCGTCTCGGACTCTGTCATTAAGTCATTATGCAAAACTGTAGACGGGTAGCAATGTATTTATAATATATAAATAATAATAAATTTCATTATTATTATTTAGATGTTATGATTTGGATATTATTATATGTTTATAATTAAGTGGATAATTATTGAATGTTTTGATGTATGTTGTACACACATTGTGTTTAATAAATAATAGTAATACAGTTCGCATATTATATAAATTTCAGTAGACATTATTTCAATGCATTTCCTAAAGTTTTAATATGTGAACTAGATTGTGATTATGTATTTGGAAGAGAAACTTTATTTTTCCTACACTTTAAATTTGATTCAACACAGTACGTTATCTTAAAATTTTATTAAAATTTAAGTCAAAGTATATTTGAATTTACAAAGTTATTTTAAAAAGCTGGCCATGTAATTAGATTTTCTACGTATATTTCACTATTTTGGTTTCGTTAAGTATGAAGCTTATACATAATACTCATCGCCCTACTTCCTGTCTATATACAATAGAAAGAAATAATTGAATAACTTTTTTTTATGATTTGTTGTTAGAATAGCATATTGAAGGTTATTATTATAATTGCTAGTTTCGTTTAGAATACAGGAATATTTTTCCTATCATATATTTTCAAGGCAATAAAATAGTTTTTTTTTTTTTTTTTTTTTTTTTTTTTTTTTTTTTTTTTTTGTGTGTGTGTGTGTGTGTGACAAATACACGTCCTACACTTTAAGTGTAGGACAAGTATTTGTAACAGAGTGACATTTATGCACAGGACTTGTAGTTTGAAATATGCAGAGTGCCAACAAATAAAGGTTAACCATTCAAATTCACTTTTTTTTTTTTTTTTTTTTTTTTTTTTGCTGCTTTTAAATTGAAATGTTCTAATATGCAGGGTGTTTATAGAAAACGACACGATTTTAAAAGCCTAAAATATTAAAAAAAATTAATATTTCTCAAACGTTCAATATATGAAACTGAAGCCTAAATCTTGAAATTTTTGAAAATGTTTTTGTAATACACTTAAGGGTTATATTCCGATTGCTTGCATCTCAAAATCAAGAAAAGAAAACTTCGAAACTTTATGCTACCATTTGAAAGTAAACAATAACAGCTACCTATCATACAATTTTTAGAACTCATATGACCATCAGATAAGAGAGAAAATAAATAATGAAATTAACATGGGCTCCAGTGGTTTGCAAGCTAGAGACAAAAATGTAAAACATGAGAGACTTAAAAAAAAGTCCACTGTTTATATGCTGTAGCTGTTCGCTTGTCTTCATTTTTGGTGCTTATTTTAGCCATTTGAAGGTCATCTGAGGTCAAATAGGTGCCCTAACTCTTGTTTGCGGTGTCCTATAATTATTAAAAAATATCTACAGTTGATCTGGGGGTAAAAAGGCGATAATCAAATGTGAAGATAAAAAATCATGATTTTAAAGCACTTTTGTTTCTTTTTCTACTTACATTTTTACTAAAATTATTCAATTGTCTTTTTTCTTTCTCTCTAAACCTCTTTCTATGTCATAAGCATTGTTGCTATGTTAAAGCGGCAAAAAGAGAGAAAAAATCAAATCTGAATAATTACTAATTACCCTTTATTTGTCAGGCACTATAGATTTTAATAATAAAAAAAATTCTGAAGCTCCTGAAGATTGTAAACGGAAATTTAAATTCAACAAGTCACTGTCGTCAATGAATAGAGATTTAAATGTAACTTTTTTAATTTTCAGAATTTGTCTACAATTGGTTTATCTGAAAATTATTTTCAAGAAAGTAATATAACGAAGATTATTGTGGTATGAATAGCAACAACTGTTTATACGATTAATCAAAATTTATTTTATAATATATTTCTAATAATTATTGTAGGAATCACTAAAAGACGTAGAACACCTTGAACAAAAAACTTGCCTAATATCCTAAAATACCCAAATATCAACATTATTTTGGCCGGAGTCATTAATTTCTAATTTATTTTCCATTTACAAAATGTCACTTGCGGGTTTACTACGTCACAGCTCGCCTGTTTCCGCGCGCGTGGACCAGGCAAGCTGTGACGTAGTAAACCCGCAACTGACATTTTTGCAAATGGAAAATAAATTAGAAATCAATGACTCCGGCCAAAATAATGTTGATATTTGGGTATGTTAGGATATTAGGCAAGTTTTTTGTTCAAGGTGTTCTACGCGATTAATAAAAATTAAAAGTCTTTTTAGCTGTTCTAAAATGAGCCTTTCACAAACAAATATGCAAATAATTTATAATTTTTGAAATTCATTAAGTATTTTAAGTAATTTTCTTATAGTTAGTATAATAGGGTTTCTGGACAGATCCATCTAATTTTTGCAAGTCCTTTTTTTTTTTTTTTTTTTTTTTTTTTTTTTTTTTTAAGAAGCAAATTATGTTTGGCAAGAAGAATGTCTTACATTGACTCTGTAACATACTTAATATAGAACAAAAAATATTAACATTAAATTCCTAATAATTTAAAGGAAAAAGAAAAGAGAAACCCTGCGTATAATGCATTTTTGAAGAATACTGTTTTTAATATACAGTATATAAAACGTATGTGCAAAGAGACAGATTGCAATATCAAAGTGAACAAAAATTTGGTATGTTTTAAAAAAGGTTATAAATAATGATATAAATAAAAAAGCTTCTTCTTGACTTCAAGGGGTCTTTTCCGTAATTCTTCACGAGAAATTCGGTGCTGAGAAAGGGGATGTAACTCACTTATAAAGTATTAATTTACAAAACTATAATAGCACCGCATTTTGAATATTGTGCAAGTGTAATGTTTGGTATGACGGAAGAAAACATAAAAAAATTACAAAAGCTTCAAAATAAGGCAATGAGAGTTATACTTAAATGTCATAAGTTAACACCAATTAATGAAATGCTTAAAGCTTTATGTTGGTTATCCATAAAACAAAGATTTGCATTTAAGGCTTTAGTATTTATAAAAAGAATTTTAAAAAATGAGTTACCTAATTATTTATGTGAAGAAGTTACGTATACGAACGAAATTCATAATCACAACACAAGGTCCTGTAATAATATATACATAGGTAATCAGCGTAGTAAATTTTATCAACGCTCGCTAACTGTCAATGGTTTCAAACTGTATAACAATCTTCCTAATAGTGTTAAATTAATTGATAATATGAATGAATTTAAAAGAGAATGTGTAATCTTCGTAAAAAATATGTTCCTTAAAGATAAATATTATTAAATATCTCTATTGTAAACTGCATTACCATTATGAAATATAAAAAATGTATTGAACTGATTTTATTAATATGTATTAATTTATTGTATCTTGAAGCTATGTAAAGATGTAATGTAAAAGTATGTATTGGCTATTTATGCTAAATAAATATATATCTTATCTTATCTTATCTTATAGAGAACTCGTAAGATACACCTCCTTTCTAAATATCAAGTTTCTCGTAAAGTCTAACGGAACAGACCCCCATACATTAAAAATACTGCCTTGGTATAAAAATATGATGAATGAGTTTAAATTTATTTAATTTTATCTAATTGTGCATAACTTATCTAATCTTTAGTTGGAAGTTATTTTTTTATTAGCTATTTGTAATACTTTTTACTGCAACCGACTTTTTTTTTAAATGGTCACCTTAAAAGAAAAGATTAATTTTTATAGGTATTTCTGTTCTATTGCTTGACCACGTTGCTAATTAAATAGTTGCATTCACATATTTATTTATTACTATATTGTACACACACACACACACACACACACACACACACACACACATATATATATATATATATATATATATATATATATATATATGTGTGTGTGTGTGTGTGTGTGTGTGTGTGTGTGTGTGTGTGTGTGTGTGTGTGTGTGTGTGTGTGTGTGTGTGTGTGTGTGTGTGTGTGTGTGTAAATTTGCGCAGTAAAATAACTATTCTTAAAAAAAATACAATTTATATAATATTTAAGATATGCCTACTCTTTTATCATTGTAAACGGACCTTAACCTGTAAGTTTAACAGGTAACTGGAAGTTAGTGAATCGTAAAATTAAAGGAATTGGAGTAAGAATTTCCTGCGCAAAGTTTTAATAAATACATGAATACGTGGATTATGTGTTTGTTTGTTTGTTTTTTTTTGTTTTTTGTTTTTTTTTCTTTTCTTTTTCTTTTTTTTTTTCTTTTTCTTTTTTTTTTTTCTTTTTCTTTTCTTTTTTTTTTTCTTGTGGTATTTTTATAAAATAACAGACTTGCAAAGGAGTGAATAAGTGGTAAAATAAGCAATTTCATATCCCATCAATACCAACAAAATGCTACCAGATAAGTTTGTCTGATTTTGTATTTTGTTTTTTTCTTTATTTATTCTTCTTTTTTTTTTTCATGTGGGAATGATGCAGCTGTAGATTTTTTTTTCTTAAAACTTGTAATTTTAATACCTTAGCTTTAAAGCTGTCCTGAATTTAAAATCGATATGATAAACATGATAAATCTAAAATTTAATTTTATAAGACCCCGAAAGATAAAGTAAAACATTTAAAATTGCAAATATTTTTTAATTTTGGTTTCTTTTAAACATGTTCCATTTTTTTTAATTTATATTGACTAAATTTTCTCTTTTTTTTAGAGTATAGGAAGTAATATAAGTTACCAATTACCTAAAGGTATTATTTTATGTTTTTTTTTATTTCATTGGTGTATACATTACTTACACTCTCAAATCACATAAAATCATCCCCATAGCTGTTAAAATGGCAAAAAAAAAAAAAAAAAAAAAAAAAAAAAAAACGTGCGGTTGCATGTTACTACATCTTAGCCACTAGTTTTCTCCGCGCTTTAAAAACCTTTTATATCAATGAATGTGCTGTTATGGTATGTATTTAAATGGCTTGTGTCTCAAAATCTAAAAAGGAAAAACATCCAAACTTTATGATATCATTTCATTTGAAAGTTAATAGTAAAGGCAGCCTATTATAAAATTTTCAGAGTCTTTAATAATCAGATAAGAAAGAAAGTAATTATTGAAATTAACATAATCTCTTATAAGACTAAAACGCAAAAAAAAAAAAAAAAAAAAAAAAAATCATAGTTTAAAATTTAACATGGAGATCCCCTACTTTTGAAAATTTTGATAGTACCTTAGCATAGTTTATAATTATTTGCAAAATTTTAGATTTTTCTTTCTGTGCAACGTTATAGTCAAATTTATATCTGATGTATAACTTTAAATAATATAGATAATACAAATAAACTAATAATTTTCATTTTATATAATTTTAAAATCTTTAAGACAAAATATTTTTCCTTAAAATATGTTTTAATTTACCATGTTTGGACCTGTACATGATAAATTTTAAGAGTTAATTAACAATGCTTTTTTTAATAGTGATCAGCGTGATATTAAACCTCCCGAAATCACGATCTTAAAATTTTAATTATTAACGCGCTGCGGGAGTAAAGTTTAGCAGCTTAGAACCTACGTCACAGCTACAACTTGCTCTCATGCTAGTTTGGCGCAAGCTGAAGTTACTCTTAGCTTTGCAAAAATTATTTGACTACATAATATGTAAATCCGTAAAACATTTTAAATACACGTAAAATACGTATGATGTCAAGTTGCGAGAGCAAAAAATAAAAAGTAACTTCTGCTTGCACCAAGCTAGCGTGAGAGCAAGTTGTAGCTGTGACGTAGGTTCTAAAGTTGCTAAACGTTGCTCTAAGCGCGTCAATAATTAAACTTTTAAGATCACGATTTCGGGAGTTTTAATAACACGATGACCACTATTTAAAAAGCCATTGTTTACTATTTCTTTAACTTTATATAATCAACATCTAATAATAATATATTATTAAATTGTGTATACGTTTTTTAGTGGCGTATCAATCTGGCATTTTAATTACGTCTTGTGGAAATAAACATTTCTACTTGAGTTCTGAAATGGTAAATATTGTAAAAGTTTTTATTTTTTATTTATTGATATCATTAATTTTTTCTTGCCAATGAATTCAAACTTTTCATTTTACGGAATAATGCCCGATCACTATTTCTAATAAGAAATCTAAAGTATTGTCTCTTTCATAAAAATGATTTATACTGGCTTATGGCCATACAATGGGAGCAGATCAGTCAAAGCAAAATTCTATTTAAGTACATGCTATTTTCATATGGCAAAAGAGTTTTTTAAAACAAAATGTACGATCGATTTTGTGTTTGTTATATTATGTCACTTTTTTTTACGGTACTTCATTGTAAAAGGAAAAACATTTTAGTCATTTTTTTTTTGTGTGTATATTATTGCGTATCGCCGTGACTATTAACAGTCATCGCAATGTAGGGTAATTTTACTTAAAAATGAATTTTTATTGGCATATGGGAATAACATGTAGTTCAGTGGAGTTTTGCGTCAACTGAAATCTCCATCTGTTCGTATTGTATGGCCATAAGCCAAAAGAATTCAATTTTTCATAGTAAAGACTGTACACATATAATTGTGAAAATATATAACTATTTGAATTAGACGTGTGTATTTTTACTTTAAAATTTTCATTAAAAATCTAACAAAAGTGTACTTAAAGGAAAAAAACAGAAGAAAACATATGCATTTATATCACAAACCACTTGATGGGACTTACATAAATAACTTTAGTTTGTCTCAAAACCCAACTGTAGCTCCGTAGCAGTGATCAAAAAATTACGATTAATGCAACCCGCACAACATTTTTTACTGATTTATGCATGTTTCTGACGTCATAAACATAAATAATCACACAAATTGCATATTTTACAGTATTTTTACGCTCTCTCGTGAGGCTACATTAACATTCTGCTAAAAATTATCATCTGTTTGGAGATCCCATTTCAAGTTTATTCTTTAAAATGCACATGTTGTTCTACGTGGACCATAGCATTAATGCATGTAAAATTTTACGTTGTTTATCGTATTGATGTTATTTCAAAAATAAAAATACTAAAATTTATAACTATGTTATTACGTAAACATTCATTGTAGAAGCACTTTAAGTTGCAAGTTAGAAAACTTCCTAGTGTTAATTGTATTTTGTTTAATATTTTTTGAGTTTTTATTATTGTTTTTTTTTTAATGCAAAATACATGATTTATTAATAATTTCAGGCATTACCGTTGCAAAACTTGGGAAAACAATGTTGCTCCTACAAAATGAATACCGCTTATATTGAAACACGTTCAGAACTTTTATGTTTATATAATACCTTTAATAATGTTTCACGTAAGTTCTCTTTCCGATATTTGTGTTTCAAGTACCTTTTTTTATTTCATTTAAAATACATTTACTGAAAGATTATACAGTTACAAGAATAAACTGATATGCCTATAAAAATAGACAATTTACAAGACAATAATATATAATGTTGTCTAAATTATCTGGCAATTTGTGTATACATACTTTAAGTTGATTCTAATTATTTTATATTGAAAGTAAAACGCTAAATGTACACCTCTGGCCAAAAGTTTAGGAACGAGGCATCGGCAGCCACTGTGTAGTTGTGTGTTGCATATATACTAAACGTTATCAAACTTTTGGCCACAACTGTATTGAATCTAACAGTTTAAAAAATGTTTAAAGTTGGGAAAGGGGGAACAGAGAAGTGTGTTGATTATTTTTATGAATTGTTTGATTCTTGTGTATGTAATGTGTAATTATGATTGTAATCTAATAGCATCACTACAAAATAAATAAATACGTATGTTTTTCAAAAGCTATTTTTTAATATTTCAGATACAATACCATATTTTAAATTACAAAGACAAATATTTATTCTTGCTTACATCGACAATAACGCAAAACGTAATTTTCGTTCATGTCCAGATTTTAAGCACATGGAAGAAGATTTATGGGCTCCTAATCAACCTGATAATGAGGATAAGACAGAATTTATAGGTGGTATTGATTTTTCAAGAACATTAGATGAGTTTGGATATGAAGATATTTCTACGGTCAAGCAAGCTTTCATTATTTGTCAAGTATGCTACAAAATAATTAGTATATTCGAAACAAGATTTTTTTTCATTACTTTTTGAAATTTATATTTCAATAATGATGATGACTGCATGATAATTAATAACTTTGATAAAGCTTTGTCAAAGTGTCTCTACAGTAGGTATAGCACTTGGGGATTCAAATTCATATAATTCGCGCATAGAGTATAGATGATATAACGACGAATCAGAGCGCGTCTTCCTGCCTTTTATCTTGAAACGTTACTCGTTGTGGATGCAAGCAAACAAATAACTTTGTTAGCATGTCTTGTTTATGTCCAATGTCCAACACAACTATAACCTCACAACTAACAAGTAGAGTAACTATAAAAACTAAATAGTTAGTGAATGTCACCGCATTCTTTTTATGTAGTGGGGTGTAACCAAACTTTGTAGGCGTAGAGAAAAAAAAATCGCATTTGCGGAGATGCCTTAAGCCACTTTGGCAGCACATCTTAGCGGTGTATTTACAATGTCTCAGAAAATCAGTATAATAAACAATATCAATTGACTGAGGAGGATATTATGATATTTAAAGGCAATAGCTGGCTTGTTTAGGCATGACCCCATATAATTTTTATTTCTTCGCAATTAGTATTAATTAAGCTATGATTTTTTAAGTTGACCTCTTTTAACATGAGTTTGGATAGGACGGTGCAAAGCAAAAAAAAAAAAAAAAAAAAGAGTTGAGCTTACTTACTTAATAGTTACTATACCAGTGACGTCACTTAACCATGTTCTAATTGGCTGATTCAAACGTTATTGCTACGGTCACTTGCGTGGCTTGAAGTAAGCGCTTTACCTTATGTAGAACATTGAGGCATTTTAAAGGCATGATAACGCTATTGGTCTATAACCATAATGTAATTTTCAGAAAATAATGAAAACAGATGTTCCTACAACAAAACACTCCACTACATTAACTTCACCTCATGCTGCAACGGTTGGTATAAAAATGATACCTTATTAAAATTATTGTATAACCATATAAAGTTTGTAACGACAAGAAATCTTGATTATAATAATTAATGTACGACCGAGACACCTTACTTGTAACTGTGTTAGTCATTAAGTGCAATTTCGAGCCACTATTGGGTGCATAAACGTGAAATCTACAAAAGCATGCATATATTTTAATACAAATCCTGTTATTACTATCAGTTTATTTAAAGTTCAAAACTCTTCATAAATTTCTTTCAACCTACATTCATAACACATTTAAATTGCATTATGTTAGAATAGTATGCCTCAAATTTTTGGATAAAATGTGTTGACATTGTCCCTGTTTTATGGTGTCTGTGCACGGCCTAGTTAGCAAAGATTTTTAGCAAGAGATAAACTGAACCTCGAGAATAGACATTTGCGTGTAATGCAGAAAGCTTCAGTTCTTTGCACAGATATAACATCGTGCGCAAAGTGCTTAGTTTGTGATCTCTTTTTTTTTTACGACCTGCAGTTTGTTGATACTGGATTATTCTCACCTTCACCTTGAATCAAGTAGGATTCCAGTGTTTGTGTTACAAGAGAAAACATAAAAGAGCATTATAGTACAATTTAATTGTTGAAATCGTATTTTACAGGTTAAGAAAGATGGAATTCCAATGCAGAACATTACAGCCATCACACCAGAGAAAAAATTGAAAAAAACTACAACCAAGAAAAATATATCTTATTACGCACCATCTACACATGCATTTATAAATCAGTATTATCCATTTACAAAACAAGCAAATATGTGCCAGCTTCCTGGATTTTCATGCCAAAAATATCAGGTAAAAAGAAAAAAAAATGTTATTTGTAATACCAGCAGCTATTAATACTTAATAGTATTTGAATAATATTTATAATAACTTATAATAAGCTATTCCATTTTGAAGAAGAGTATACCTTCTTCATTCCCTGGATTTTTTTAAAAATTATTTTAGTGTTGTATATTTTAACCACGTTTTTGTGGGGCTCTCAGAATGACAAAAATATATATCTTTTTTCAAAAAAAAAAATTTGTTTTTGTTTTTTTGCGGACCCCTTATCCTTTCTAGAATGCTCAAAATAGCTTTTAAAAAAATTGCGTACATTCAGGGGCATTTCGATGGCTCCGCGGAGGACTGAACTATGTATAGTCTCCGCGCGCCTCAAATTTGGAACATCTGCACTCTCCGCCTCACCTGAATTTGAAGCATCTCTTACCTGCGCACTATTACAGATGCTTCAATTTGAGGTGAGGCGGAGAGTGCAGATGTTCCAAATTTGAGGCGCGCGGAGACTATACATAGTTCAGTTTTCCGCGGAGCCATCGATTTTCTAGTTCTTTTTTTTTTTTTTTTTTTTTTTTTATTCATTTTTTTCGATTTTTTTCCCCGTTTTTTTCTTCTATTTTTTATTGAGTTATCTGATATCCACTGTATCGTATACTAAAACTTAAGAGGAAAAATGGGAAATTTCAAATGCTAGCAACAAATCTAAGTTTTACTACAAACGTTTTCACAAAACCAAAGATGTTTTTCAAAGAAATGGAGTATATCGGTTTAAAATACTCTTAAAATTTTTCTGTTTGAAAACACGTAAATGTTTGCCTAGTATTCCTCTTTTATATATATCCGAGATCGGTGCAGTATTTTTCTCAAAAAACACACAAAAAAAGTGCTTATATTTTAAAGTAGGGGAACCTTTAAGCTTTTCCCGCGCGCTACACCGATAACCAATAATCTCCATTAAATATCATATCACTATATAGAAGATGACAGTATTATATATAAATATACAGTATATTGCTATATTTATATATTATTATATATTATATTAATATATATTATATATATATACACCATCACCAATATCAGAAGAGAGGTTATTACAACCGGGTGCACCCGTTTTTTTGACATAATTTTCCCCAAATAAACACCAACATTTTACAGGTGATCAATGTAATACTGAAGTTAATACGTGTTAAATTATATTTCTATAACTTAATTAGAATCCGAGAAAAGGGGGTGCATCCGGTTGTACTAACCTCTCTTCTTATATTGGTAGTGTTATATATATATATATATATATATATATATATATATATATATATATATATATATATATATATATATATATATATATATATATATATATATATATATATATATATATAATGAAAAAAAAATTTCTCTTGTAACCAGTGGCAGTTTAGATTCCGTTACTAGGTTAGCCCCTTCTAAGACTCTAGGCTAACTAAGTGATAATTATTATTTTTAAACAACAAATTTATAAAAATTTAAATTTTATTTAATTTAATACCTCATTTATTTACTGCACATGATATTAATTACAGCAAGATGAAT
Organism: Ecdyonurus torrentis; assembly: GCA_949318235.1. Lineage (NCBI taxonomy): Eukaryota > Metazoa > Arthropoda > Insecta > Ephemeroptera > Heptageniidae > Ecdyonurus > Ecdyonurus torrentis. The sequence goes on from OX439135.1 coordinate 18,680,930, forward strand.
ATAAGCAGACTTATAATACAAAAGGTAAAAACACTTTACAACTAATTTTAAAGATTTACTTAAAATCATTGTTTTATTGCAAACATTTTTTTAAAGCATTTATTCAATATAATTATATTGTGTAGATGTGTAAAAATATGGTAATACATTAAAATTTAAAATAATAGACCAGAGAAAAACATAAGCATTTATATCACAAAACACTTGATGGGACTTACATAAATAATTTTAGTTTGTCTCAAAACCCAACAGTAGCTCCGTAGCAGTGATCAGAAGTTTTAATTTATGCAACCCGGACAACATTTTCATACTAATTTGTGCATGCTTCTAACGTCATAAGCATGAATAGTCACTCAAATTGCATACTTTACATTATTTTCACGTTCTCTCGTGGGGTTACATTAACATTCTGGTAAAAATTGTCAACAGTTTTGAAGATCTAATTTCGTGTTTATTCATTGAAAAGCACATGTTGTTTTATGTGGTCTATAACTTTCAGAAATTGCTTTAATAAAACATTGTAATACATATTTACCATTGATTTTTCTATTCCATAAAAATATAATATTCCGTGAAAAAAAAACAAAAAAAAAAAAAAACAAACTATTATATCAAAATATAGTATTTATAATTAATAATTATTTATTGTTTTTTATTTATATTAAAGTAAAAAAAGCGAAAATTCGTTAAATTTAGTAAAATTAACATCCATGGCTATTTTTAGTCGGTGAAATAGTCCTTCATTAGTTTAGAAACTCATGCAAGAGGTTTAATATACGATGAAATATTAGTACAAATAGAATTTCTTTTCCAGATATTTGACTAACTGAATATACTGAATATACTAACTGAATATACGTGTGTGTGTGTGTGTATATATATATATATATATATATATATATATATATATATATATATATATATATATATATATATATATATATATATATATATATATATATATATATATATATATATATATATATATTATATAAATTATAAAATATATATAAACTTTTTTTTTTTCTACGAAGATAAATTTATTGTTTATGGCTTTATAATTTTTATGTGATTTATTTAAATATCTCAAAAAGATATTCTATTTGTACCAATCTTTTATTTAGCATATTGAGCCTATAAGTTTTTAAACAATGATGAAGGACTATTTCACCAATTAAAAATGGCCATGAATATTCATTTTACTAAATTTTTACAGTTTTTGCTTTTTAAACTTTATTAAATGAAAAACAATAAATAAATATAAAGATTGTATCTTTATATAGTATTTTATTGATATATATATATATAAAATTTTAATTCTTTAAAGATAAATCATACATTCTATACGAGTACATTTTTAATCCCCTATATCAAATTTCAGTATTTTCTAGTAATGGAGTTCTTGTGACTTCGTGTAACGATAAACATTACCTATTTACTAAAAAGAAGGTAACTAAATTTATTTTTAATTAGTGCTGTAGATAATCGTTAAAAATTTTAAAATCGGTTAATCGTTCAAGAAACCTTACCGGCAAGAGTAAAATAGTTTGCTAAATAAAGTAATTTTGACCAATTTAATAATCGTTAAAATCGCTTCAAATATTTATTGATTTTAAAATCATTAAAATAGGTCAAATTGTTTACGATTTTTAAATAAAAAAAAGGTAACCTATTAAAAGGTAAAAAGAACCTATTAAAGATTTCAAAAAAAAAAAAGAAATTAATTAGTATTTAATTAATAAAAATATCAAATTTTCTTATAATTGGCACAAATAATTGCAAAATTCCTCTTTATATATTTTTCTATTTAAAAAATTACACAAAAGAGTTCATAAATGAATTTTATTGCATTATTGAGTACAAAGATATTAATTTTGTTTTTAAGTTTAAAAAAAAAAATAAAAATTTTTATGCAAGAATAATTATAACACGTTTTTCAAGCCACAATTTTTTTTTAAATTGTATACTCTAAAATGAAATAAAATCAATAAAGTAAATCTGAAAAATTGATAATACACACTGATTGGAATTTTTATTTTACTACCTTATTGATTTTAAAATAGCAAATTTACTTCATGACGATTCTCAAAATCATTAATCATTAACTTGCTTGGCGATTTTAGCGATTTCTAAAATTGAAAAAGTGCTTATCGATTCCCACTAACGACTAACTGGTTTGCGATATTTCAATGAAACCAGTTAATCAAATCGTTAAGTAACTGGTTTGCTGTGAACCAGTTTCTATCCACAGCCCTAATTTTTATAGCTAATGTTTTTTTCTTAATGAATTTTTTGACTGGTATTCTTTATTTTATAATATATCATTTGTTACACTTTATAATAATATATTTTATTTTATTTTATTACAATGGGTTATAAAACATTAGTTTTCATAAATCAGATTTTAATTACGATCTACTAAATATAATTTTTTTTTACACGTTGTATTCTCGTGCTACACCTTATCCATAGTCCCAACAAGACATTGTCTCATCGACAGCTACAATAGAAATCGTACACACGGGCCAGCCATAACATAATACACAGCCCGACATTCTATATGACAGCCTAGAGAAACCGAAGAAACTGTACGAAGGCTGGGCGGTGTATAATCACATCAATCATGCCCATCTCAAATGCTGATTGTCGTAATGAAATGCATGTTAAGACACATCGATCACATATGTGAATCGGACAAAGAAATTTAACGGTTTGATTTATTAAATTTGATATCAGAGATTGTTTCTAAACTAACGATAACAATGTAAATTAAGTTGGAAAAAACACGGACAAAAGTAATACGTAATAATAATAATTATGTTAGTTCATTTTCAGCACAATTTGTTCAAAATGGCATTATTTATGCTATATTTCACAATAATTGTGTTATATATCATAAATTTTATGTGGTGTATAGAATAATTATTTGTGTTGTTCTAATTTAGCATAATTTATACTATATGCAGCATAAATTAATTATTTTCTTCTTTCCATGTATATAACCGCAACAATAAGGAAGCATCATAGTTAACCGTTGCAAACTTTTATTTTTAAATAATTGACATACCAGAATCTTATCTTAATTATTTAGCCCCTGTTACAACTTTTTTTTCCTGTCCATATTTTGTTATTGTGCTACACCAATCCCAAACCTATAGTCAAGGCATTGTTTTATCAAAAGGTAAGAACTTTCAAATTATTGGAAAAGCACACACGGGCCGGCCACGGTCTTAGTACACAGCCCAGCATCCTCTATGACAGCCTATATAAACCGGGGAAACATCTAGGCAGGCTGGTCGGTGCAATCACATCAATCATGCACTTCCTGAATACTGTGCGTCGTCATGCGATGCATGTAAACATGCATCGTACAACGTGTTGTGCTCTCACACTTCACGTACGCACCCAGCAGTGGCTCGAACTTATACTCGGTGAAGAGTACAGAGTTACGAGTCACCGTACGCACCCAGCAGTGGCTCGAACTTATACTCGGTGGAGAGTACAGAGTTACGAGTCACCGTACGCACCCAGCAGTGGCTCGAACTTATACTCGGTGAAGAGTACAGAGTTACGAGTCACCGTACGCACCCAGCAGTGGCTCGAACTTATACTCGGTGAAGAGTACAGATTTACGAGCCAGCTGCCTTCACCACTTGGCCTTTCCAGCTCTGTATGGAATGACTTGCTTTGACTAATAAAATTATTACTATAAAGCTAACCTGCAATATTTTTCTTTCAAAATTCCAAAAAATATATAAATATGTTATTTGTTTTAGTATGCTGCATCATATATATGGCCATCATGCTGTAGTTATGGTATGGATCCTGCAAATTTTGAATCAAGAGAAGAAATCACTTGTCTCTACAATTTTTACAAAACAAGTATTGTATAATAATATTATACTAAATATTGAAAAAAAAATCAGTATTTTCTTTGAACCGTTTATAATTTTCATATCGTCATTTTGACTTTTTTTTCTATTAAAAGGTTAAATAAAATACTAAATAAAACAATCTGACACAATACAGTTAGTGTAATAATTATAATGAATTAGTTATTATTAAAAGGTACAAGCCCATTTGTAGACACTTTAAAATAATTTTAAGCAAGTATTGTTTTCTACCACCAGTAAAATAGTTATATTTAAAGTTAATATTTAGGAACTTGATATACAGAAAGGAATTCAAATTTTATAACATAATAATTAAAAATGCAAAAACCTTTTTTAGAATCATGCATGCTATTATGAAATTAATGCTACATAAATAACGTAATCAGTTCTTCAATACATATTAATTAGTTCATAATACAGTTTGAATCCACTTAAGTCTAGAAAAAATATACCAATCTCATTCTTAAAGACAGACAGACAGACAGACAGACAGACAGACAGACAGACAGACAGACAGACAGACAGACAGACAGACAGACAGACAGACAGACAGACAGACAGACAGACAGACAGACAGACAGACAGACAGACAGACAGACAGACAGACAGACAGACAGACAGACAGAAATAACAAAATGAATTCTAACAATAACACTTACATTTAACCTTATTTTTATATTTACTACTGTATTCATATATAGCATTGTGTGTGTGTGTGTGTGTGTGTGTGTGTGTGTGTGTGTGTGTGTGTGTGTGTGTGTGTGTGTGTGTGTGTGTGTGTGTGTGTGTGTGTGTGTGTGTGTGTGTGTGTGTGTGTGTGTGTGTGTTTATCTGTGTGTGTGTAAGAGTTTGTAATTTCTTTAAAATAAAACCCTAAATTAAATTAAAGAACTGTGTAACACCCATTTAGTTTATTTTTAATTTTTTAAATTTTTTTTTTCAGATATTAAAAAAATAAAAATAACAAATGCAAATTCGTTGTTTCTCACTGGATATTGGGATCCACATTTATTACGCAAATTCTCAGCTTGCAATGCCAAAAAAGAACTTGCTGATGATTTATGGGCAAAGAATGAACCAGATAATAAAGACGGGCTTGAATTGTGTACAGGACTTAGTTTAAAAGGAAATATAACTGGTATAGGATTTGTAGATATTACATGTTCAGCTTTTCATAATGCATTATGTCAGGTAAATTTTAAGTATTAAAGCCCTAAATTCTAAAAGCTCTATCATTTAGAATACTAGATTGATAATTACCATACCTAATTATCTATAAATTAATCACCACCACGTTAATTTTGTATTTATTTTCATTTTGACGGTCATATCACGCATCTGACGTCACTATGTACCGCTGTCTATTACTGTCACCACTCTGGTCACGTGATAAATTTAAGACTCTCCCTCCAGTTCTTTGCACGTCATCACGGCCCCATCGGTACATTGTGACGTCAGATACGTAAAATAACCGTCAAAATGAAAATAAATACGAAATTAACGTAATGTAGACTAATTACATAACTAATTATATTACACTAATTAATAATCTATTACATAACTTTTATGAAACTAATAATCTATTACAAAGCAATATAACCAAAGAAAATTATATTTATAGTAACTTTATCCTAATTAGTAATTACGATAATCAAACCCAATACTGATTTAAATATATATTTTGTAGTATGTACCAGAATTTATTGTAAATTCTACTAGTACACTAAACAATACTGAAGTTTCTACTATGGATAACATTACTTCACCTACCACTTTGGAAACATTTATAACAACCTCTGTTCTCAACATGACCTTTGAAATGTTTACAACAACTTTTTTAAACACAACTTCTACATCGTACTCAACCTCTGAATTAAATACAACTTTTGAATTTTATACTACTTTAACAACATCAACGTTAACCCCATTTACAACTTATATGACAATATCAACAAAATTACGTGTAACTCGTGTATATAAAGGAACTTCATTCTTTTCGTAAGTACAGATATTGAAATAAGTTTATAAATATTAATAAAATTTATATCAGATAAATAATAAGTGACACATTTTAAGATTTTTGTACATATTTTTCTGTAATATTTTAATTTTCTATATAAATTTTGGTGACATATATATATATATATATATATATATATATATATATATATATATATATATATATATATATATATATATATATATATATATATATATATATATAATGATACTGCAAGTTCAAAGAGGAATAGTATTAGCCATATAGACCATTAATTTGAAGTTAAAACTTACAGCTTTCCATATTTGAATATGCGTGATAAAAAAAAAGTCACAATAAAAAAGTTGTTTCTTCACTTTTAAAAGTAAAAATGTTGATAATAACACAATTAATTTGCTTCCAGGTTGTATCTGACACCACCATAAACTTTTAATAAAACAAAATTGAATAAAATAAAAGTTTTTATTTATTTTTATTGTACAAATTAATATACTTTTCTTAAGGTAAAACTAAAGTTGTTTACACATTTACAAATCCAACATTAGGCTTTTTTTATTTTTAACAAAACATTTTTCTTTATATAGAGAATATAACCTTAAATTATTTTTAATAATTCATTTAAATTTTTATATATTAACACCAATACTATATAATAGTGTGTGTGTGTGTGTGTGTGTGTGTGTGTGTGTGTGTGTGTGTGTGTGTGTGTGTGTGTGTGTGTGTGTGTGTGTGTGTGTGTGTGTATGAGAGAGAGGGAGAGAGAGATTTTTCGAATTCAATATCCAACTGCACACTAACGTAATTAGTTTATTTATTTTATAATGTCAGGTAGCTTACAATAAAACTACTCTAAACATAATATTATGTTACATTTTATTGTTTTCTCATCATTTGTATTGTGAAATGAAGTGAATGTATAATATGCAAAATAATGTTGCGGTTTAAAACCTTGAAAAAAACAAAGAAATAGAAAGAAAGAAAGACAAAATGTATTATAGAAAAAGTAATCCATAGATCTAAAACATATGCAATAGTGAAATTTATAGAAACTACAGGTAAACTAGGTTATGTGTAATGCCAATGCATCTTTTTTAGGATACCTTCGCAATACTAATACTCAAAACACTCTAATCGTTCAAAACTGTTCAAACCTTATCACAGTTTATCTGGAAAAAGCATTATATTAGATTAGCTTACGAGAGTTATTAAGAGTAAAATAACCTACAATATAATATATTATTGTTTTTCATAGTAAAGCTAAACTTTTTTATTAAAAATTTTTTTTTTAATTTAAAATTATAATTTTTTATCCGACATTTAAAATAACCAATAAAGTATTTTAGGTTACTTCAATGTCTTTTGTCTATTTAATAACGTCTACTTTATTTTTGTATAGTTAAATATAAACAATCTATAAAGCCCAAATAAAAAATTAAATAGGTAAAAAAGAAAAAAATATATCAACGCTTTAGAATAATTGCATTTTTTTAAACGTGATAAAGAGGCGTAATGCATACAGATATACCAGAACCAGAATAGAAATTTAGCACAGGAAACACGCTTTAAAAAAATAACATTATAATTTAATATATAATCAACCTATAGGCTTAATCAGCTGGTTTAATTTCTTTAATATTTGCAAACATAATAATATTATTCATTATTATATTTTCAATAGCTTTATCATTTAGTTCATATAAAAAACCAGAAACTAAATAAAAATAAAAAATAGAAGAAACTTAAAGATAGTGTAAGTAGATAACTATGTAATCCAAAGAGGATTCCCGCTAAAAAATACTGGTCAGCTAGAGACGTGTATTGCGAGTCAAAATTACATTGATCAAATGGGCAACAAATATAACTTCCAGGATAAAATTAAATTAAAGGCAGCATAAAATTGAATAAAGATATTCTCTTTGGATTACATATCTATAGAAATCCCTTAAAGACGTAGAACACCTTGAACAAAAAAGTTGCGTAATATCCTATCAAACCTGAAAATCAACGTTGATTTGGCCGAAGTCATTGATTTGTAATTTATTTTCTATTCACAAAATGACACTGGCGGTCACTGACGTCACAGCTTGCCCAGTTTACGCGCGCGTAAAACAAGCAAGCTGTGACGTCAGTGACCACCAGTGTCGTTTTGTGAATGGAAAATAAATTAGAAATAAATGACTTCGGCCAAATCAAAGTTGATTTTCAGATTTGTTAGGATATTATGCAACACTTTTGTTCAAGGTCTTGTACGCCTTTCAGTAAATGTATAAATAAAAGTATTAAATGGACTACCTCGCAAGTAATTTTATGTCAGAAAAATTCATATTTTGCACAAGACAATATAGGAGCATTTGCTGAGACTCTAACACTTCTCCAGTAAGCTCCCTTTTTTAGGGGGGGGGGGGGGGGAGGGTCAATATATTTAAGTTGTACACCGTTATATTAAAACTACACCAGGCTTGGGATTGCATTTATAAACTAAATCATAAATACTTGTTCTTCTTACTAGATGTCACAATTTATTTGGTTAATGACGCTCTGTTAGTGTTTAGCAGTAGAGGACACATTTGTAGCGATGGTATTGTTTTCCATCCCTGTTGGTAGTTGTGTCTATTTTTAAATGGATAAATTTTGTTAAAATACAAATACCAATATAACTGCGTACCTTGTTTTATGTAAAAGTGTGCAACTTGGAACACCACTATTACGTTCCAAAATGAATTAAAAAATTTGCTTTATGGGATAAATAACAAGGCACATATACCACTAAACATTAATATAGGTAGAAAAAGTATATATTTATATTATGGTTCATAATTATAATTTTGTTCATATGATTATTACCTCTAAAAATCTTTCAAAATAAAACATTTATATATTGAGACTATCAAACAAGATTGCAACATTGCATTAGCAGTTCTTATGTTATTTATCATATACCAGATAAAAATATTTGACATCGTCAAGGGTGAGGTACAATGCATCTCTCTCACTACACCACGGCAGACTGGCTATATTTTATATTAAATTGCGTCAACATTGAATAAACTGCATATGATAATGGCTAGCCTGTCGTGGTAGATAAACGCACGCAAGACATCTTCAGACCGGAGAATCTAACAATGCTACAAGGTCATTTGAAAATCTAACAATCGAAAATATGCATAATATAAACAGAAACCCCCTTTTGAGCAATTGCTCAAATACTCGTTTATCACTTATATTGTATAGAATCTCGGGACTTTATATATCTGACGAAAAATAAAATATTTGTGTCCAATATGTAAAATAACCTATCAATTTTAAAATTTACTCCCACCTTAACCTAGACCTAAATATGATCTATTATGATATAAAATGATTATATACATAATCATATATATATGATTATATAAATGATGATAATATTATATTATCAAAGATGATACCGCTTTCTAAAGAAAATGATAAAAATGCATTTTCAGGCAAAAGCAGTGTTCCACCAATGTTCCTCACATGTCTTCCAACTCTGGGCACTTTTTGTAGTCCACGCAACACTGTCGCGACCGCACGCGACACCTGAACTACTATGTTAAGCTTACGAAGTTTTTTAGTTCCAGAAATTACTAGTATTGGCGTATCGTCATTTCTATTGGACTACGCGCTAGCATAGAGAGTTGGAAGATATGTGAAGGACATAGCGTTGCCACTAACTCATCTTTCATACACTCTTTTCTTGTTTTCTCGAAATGAAAGAATGATTGATATCTGCTCATTTATTTTTATTCTTATGTCCATTATTAAATTATGAAAACCACATTACAATAACTGAAGTGGAAAACGCTTTTTAAGGACAATATCAAAATAAGCCATGTTTTTTTTACATGGTTTTGCTATCAAGTTAACGAAAAGTGCAATAAAGAAAAAAATGTTTATGAAGGATACGAAATATTAAAATTTTGTTTTTAGAAGTACTTTTCACTTTAAATATTGTAATTTTGTTTTCGTAATACCATAATGAAATTAAAAAAATAAAAGTAAAAATGAATACGTGAGCTGTCAATCATTACCTTATACAGAGAATGAAAGGAAAGAGCAGGCGGTTAAGATGAGCATCACCATACCTGACCATGTATTTTTACCTTATTCTTTATTAGAAACTTGCATCGTCTTTTAGATTTACCATCAGCCGATTATACGTGTATATTGTATAGTACCTCGCACATGACACCGTATTCACCATCAAAGCAGCCTGAAGAAAACAGAGCTTGTTTTGCTTTCCAATTAAATGCAAGGCATTGTAATCGACTACTAGAATATGTGGCATTATCAGCTCTCCAAACTATTTTTCTTTTAGCACCACACCAACTCCAATATGTAGAACATCTTCTATTTGTTCCTGAAGTCCACACCGAACCAATTGAAGAAAAAGCATCTTCTTAAAAAAAAATTTAATTATATTAAATTAAAGCGATACCAAACCCAGAGAATATGCATTTTTTATTCTTTTTATAACTAAAATTACTTCAAGCAACTGTTTATTACTTTTTTTCTGCACCCCGACATAACAAACAAAAAAAACGGGGGTAAATAGGGAGACTCCGGGGTAGTAGATTTCCCGCCGATGTTACAACAATGCAATGTATAGTTTATAGTTTGTACTGCAGGTAGCGCTTCAATAGAAATACATGTCATAGAAGATAATAAAATTTTCTAATGAAGCGCTACTTGCAGTACAAACTAAAAACTATATTGCAGTGTTGCAACATCGGCAGGAAATCTCTGACGTCAGAAATTTCCTATTTATCCCCGAATTTCTCAGTTATGTTGGGGTGGAGAAAAAACTAGTAAAAAATTAATTTAAGTAGTTTTAATGATAAAAAGAATAAAAAATACTTATTTTTTAGGTTTAATATAGTTATAAGAAGTTATATATTAGAAAAAAAAAATCAAAATATGCATGTGTGTTGTTATAAAACCATAATAAGGTAAACGAAACTAAAATTTTTTTTTTTTTAATCTAAGATTATTTATATATTTATATTTTAAGTTTTGCGTAAAATTCACTTGTAAAGCGTTTAGTTTTGCTGCCATTGTTACAACAAATTTAAATGGATCACCTGCAAAAAACGTTTTTTAATCTTGTCGATGTATTTATAATGTTATTCGTTAACCTTTTTTTTGTCTTTCTTTTTTTTTTTTTTTTTCCACCAAAAAATGCGCATTGCATTTGAATAACCATAGGTGATGGTCATTTTAGGAGCAGAAAATCAGGGTTTACGAACAAAATTATTTATAACGGGTTTATCCATGAGAAATACATTCAGAATGTTTAAATTTATTTAAAATAGTTTCAATAATGGAAATGATTCTTTCGTTGGATCGTGTTGTGTTGCAAAAGAAATGAGGCAGTAAAAATATATATATATTACGTACGAGCAACTTATCTTTTCTTTTACAAAATATCAGTAATATAATTGCCAAGTAAAAAAATTAAATTAATGAATTTTAAATGTGCATAAAATTGGCAAAGAAATTTATATAATGTAACTTAATATGTAATTTATTTTTTTACACATACTTGATATCAAAGCTTTGAGTTGATTAATTTCTTGAACTGTTTCAAAGCTTAAAAGTCTCATACCAATTTCACAACATCTTTTTTTTGCAGTAAAATGAGTAACCTAAAGTAAAACAAAAATATCTTAGCTATAAGTAATACAGCAATAAAAAATGGGATTCCAAAGTATTGGTGTCATTCAGAATTTAGCTCTCAAACACTAAACATTAGTTAGCTATTTAATTTTATTTCTTGTATCAGTATACAGAAGTTTAAAAATTAAAAACATACCTGGTCACCAAGAAAATAATACGAGGTACTGTTCAAATTGCCGATATATTTTTTGGAAGACAGTGTTGGTTTTGGTATATCTGAATTTTTTTAAATAAATTATTATTTAAATTTTTTCTTTAATGTATAAAATAAATATTAAAAGGTGAGCATTAACTTCTGCTTGAAATATTTTGTAGAGCTATAATTCTTTCATTAAAATATAAAAAAGTAATGACATAATTATTCAATTTTTTATAACAATTGTTATGATGGGACGGAACGGATTCACCGCATTCCAATCACTTTTTTTTTTTTTTTTTTTTTTTTTTTTTTTTTTTTTTTTTTTTTTTTTTTTGCAAATCAATTTCTATGTCAAATCAAGTTCTGTTTACTGTTAATTTTCCATGGTACGTTTTGATATCCTTTCATTTTTTTTATTACTTTTTAATCAACATGCTCGCATTTAAATGAAAGAAAAATCAATAGTATTAAATAAAATATACATGCAAAAATATTAGCTTTCACTTTCGATGTGTTCAAAATTGCCTGAACGAGCTTGGGATCTCGTGAAATTTATATTTGGACTATAGAAAAATTCTGAAAATTAGTTCTATAAAAACAGCATTTACCAACTGCTTTACATTTATAGCTGCAACTGCAAGTGCATTATGAAACTAACGTCTATTTTATACATTATTTATGTTTTTTATGAAATAGTTTTTTTCTTGCACTCAAATTGTCTTTAACGAAATTTATAAAACTCTACAAACAAATTGCAATAATTGTGTATATATCGTCGCCCCAGAATATAATTTTAAAATAACCCACTAGTATTTGATGGAATTTTAGACCTTATGCTACATGTACATAAAGTCTAAAAGTGCATCAAAAGCTCGTGGTTTATTTCAAATTTATATTCTAGGGCGACGATATATCGATGCCTCCGCGTCAAAGGCGAGCATCTTCACTTCCCAGATTTCCGACAAAACGACTTTCTACACTTTCCGCCGCCGAACATCTCAATGTTAAGCTTATGGCCGCTAGTCGAGTAACAGTGCTGCTCGGAAAGTGTAGATAGTCGTTTTGTCGGAAATCTGGAAAGTGTAGATGCTCGCTTTTGACGCGGAGGCATCGATATATATATATATATATATATATATATATATATATATATATATATATATATATATATATATATATATATATATATATATATATATATATATATATATATGTTTTGAATGTTAAATTTTGTGCGAGGTTTCATCCTGATACGAACATTTCTTGGTGAAATAAATTACTGTCTTACCTTTCGTGAAGACTTTGGGCTTTACTCGCTGATGTCACTATTTTAAATAACAATAATAAAATAATAGTCATTTTGTACATAATTATTAAAAACACTCAATTTACAGCCTTTTTAAAATTACATAGCTATGTTATTTACACAATGTTTAACGTTTTCGGAGACTATATATAAAAAATGATATTTATACTGTCTATCTCCATCCTCAGAACTGAAAACTAAACTCTCACTCTCTGCCGTGCTGACCTCCTGAGGGGAGGAGGGGGCGTACGCACCTCATCAGGTGCAAGCAAAACGTTGACTTTATCTTTAGTAAGATTACATGGTACTTTCTTTCAAATGGTTTTAAAAGGGGGAGGGGACCAAATGCGCGGCAATTCAAAACTTGGTTGACTGATAATTGATAATTGTTTCATTTTTTGTGCTTGCCATTTCTATTGCTTCTAAATATTTTCTCTTTTTATAGTGTTTTTCTCTAATTATAATTTTAGCTTCTTCCTATTGAATTTTATGATTATTTTCCAAAGCATGGTCCACAAGTTTTGAATAACCTGTATCGTCTTTTTTTTTTTTTTTTTTTTTTTTTGCTTGTGTTCTTTTACACTATAAGATCTAAAGGGCGACCAGTTTCATATATGTATTCCATTTCGGAATCACATGGTATTGAGTATACAACATTTTAAATCATACTTTTTTTACGTCTGGTTTTGTATACGTACTAATTTTGATTTAATAGTTTTTCTTGACGAAAACACAAATCTTGAATTTACTTCTCTGCCAACTCTTAGTAATTTTTCACTAAGTCCTTGAACATAAGGAATGCGAATTGTACCAGCTGATTTTTTTTTCTATTTTGTGTGTTCTTTATTTTTATTTCTCTGCAACTTTTTGATAAAGTGTTGTGGATAGTCATTTTCTGTAAATATATTTGCAACGAATTTTTCTTCATATTTCAATAACTAGTTTCCAACGCAGTGAATTTTTGCTCTGTGTAATAATATAGCTGCGATACCAGATTTTATTGCATATGGCTAGTTTGAATTGTAATTAAGATAACGACCACCATCAGTTGCTTTTCTATAGACTGAGGTAATTAATTTATTATTTAACCTTTTTACTTTGACGTCTAAAAATGGAAGTTCCCACTCCTTCTCATACTCAATTGTAAATTTAATTGTTTCTGCATGAATTATCATATGTTCTAGGAATGATTATATTGGGGCTTCATTTTGCGGCCATATTATAAAGGTATCATCAACATATGTAATAATCCAGTATTGAGAAACCATACAGCCTTTGTGAAAACTTCATTAAGTTTTGTCAAAAATATTAAAGAAAAAAATTTAATGATAATCAAGTAATGGTGAGCCTAGACGTAACTAGTTTATTCACCAATGTACCTGCAAATGAAGCATTATTAGCAACAAATGTCAAAATTGAATCAAACAAAACTCTAAATAATAGAACAAAACATAGTGTAGCAACAATTATGAATTTAGTGACAATGTCTATCAACAACACATCTTTTGAATTTAATTGTTCGTTCTACAAACAAAAAAACGGCTTAGCAATGGGTTGCCCATTATCACCAGCTTTAAGTGACATTTATTTAGAACAACTTGAAAATAAGACGTTGGAAAATTTCACTCCAAAACCAATAATATACAAAAGATATGTTGATGATACATTTGTAATATGGCCGCAAAATGAAGAACCAATAGAATCATTTTGAGAACATATAGTTAATCAAGCAGAAACAATTAAGTTTACAATTGAGTATGAGAAGGAGTGGGAACTTCCATTTTTAGACGTCAAAGTAAAAAGGTTAAATAATAAATTAATTACCTCAGTCTATAGAAAAGCTACTGATAGTGGTCGTTATCTTAATTACAATTCAAACCACCCAAATGCAACGAAATATGATATCGCAGCTACATTATTACACAGAGCAAAAAGTCACTGCATTGGAAACTAGTTATTGAAAGATGAAGAAAGTTTCGTTGCAAATATATTAACAGAAAATGACTATCCACCACACTTTATTAAAAAGTTAAGCCTCGTTCACAATGGACTTTTTCTAAGTTTTTTTAAGTGAAAATGCTAATTTTTTCCACTTAAGAACGACTGGTGTTTACAATAAAACTATTGTTGCACTTAAGAATTTTCTTAATTGGTTTCACTTAACAAATGTTTTTCTTCATTTTTCTTAATTAGGTAATTAGAAGAATTATTTGAATTTACGTAAGAATCAAACCCTTGTTGATGCTTACGTAAATTCAAATTATTCTTCTAATTAGCTACTTAAGAAAAATTAAGAACAAAAAATTGTTAAGTGAAAGTTTTACGTAAAAAATTAAGAAAAAAAATTCTTGAGTGGAAATCAAACTTTTTACTTAATTTAAAAAAATTAGCGTTTTCAATTAAGAAAAGCTCATTGTGAACGAGGCCTTACAGAGAAATAAAAATAAAGAACACACAAAAATAGAAAAAGAAAAACCAGCTGGTACAATTTGCATTAAGTGAAAAATTACAAAGAGTTGGCAGAGAAGTAAATTCAATATTTGTGTGTTCGTCAAGAGAAACTATAAAATCAAAATTAGTACATACAAAACCAGAGGTAAAAAAAAGTATGATTAAAAATGTCGTATACTCAACACCATGTGATTCTTAAATGGAATACATATATGAAACTGGTCGCCCTTTAGATATTAGAGGGTAAAAGAACAAAAGCAAAAAACAATAAAAAAAAGGTACAGGTCATTCAAAACTTGTGGACCATGTTCTGAAAAATAATTATAAGATTCAATGGACAGAAGCTAAAATTATAGGAAGAGAAAGTCACAATAAAAAGAGAATTTTTTTAGAAGCAATAGAAATGGCAAAAAGAAAAGATGAAACAATTATCAGTCAATATAGTTTTGAATTTCCGCGCATTTGATTCCCCCCCCCCCCCCCCCTTTAAAACCATTTGATTAGAAAATACCATGAAATCGTACTAAAGATAGAATCAACGTTTTGCTTGCACCTGACGAGGCGCGAACGCCTCCTCTTTCCCTCAGGAGGTCAGCACGGCAGAGAGTGAGAGTTTAGTTTTCAGTTCTGAGGAAGGAGACAGACAGTATAATATCATTTTTGATATATAGTCTCCGAAAACGTTAAACATTGTGTGTGAATAACATAGATATATAATTTAAAAAAGACTGTGAATTGAGTGTTTTTAATAATTATGTACAAAGTGACTAATATTTCATTATTGTTATTTAAGATAGTGACATCAGCGAGTGTAAAGTTTAGAGTCTTCACAGAAGGAAGATAGTAATTTATATCACCAAGAAAATTTGTTATATATATATATATACGGTATATATATATATATATATATCTCGATGCTTCCGCGCCAAAAAAGATTATTTGCACTTTCCACCAGCGCAGCGAGTGGAGGATCTGCACTTTCCACGCAGAACGATGCGTGGTCTAGCGGCCATTAACTTAACATTACAGATGCTCCACGGTGGAAAGTGCAGATCCTCAACTCGCCGCGCTGGTGGAAAGTGCAAATAATCTTTTTTGACGCGGAAGATCGATATATAATGTTTTTTAAGTACTTACTTTCATTATTACTAATATTCTGCAAAATAATAATATTTATAGTAGATTATTTGAAGAAACATTATATTCCCTGATCTCTATCTAATTCCATACTACATATGGTATTGCAAAATATTTTAAATCCTATTTATGAGCGTAATTTTGTAAACAAGTAATTACTGTCATTATTGAAATAAGTTTTATACTTACATTGAATTCAGTACAATCTTGGTTTACACACAATGGTTCCTTACAGTTTGGATCCTCAGAAATATTAGGCAACTGCAATCATATATATATAATATATATATATATAAAATAAACGTAAAAATAAATGCAAAAACAAATCAGGTTAGTTTATCACTCATAAAGTCGAATGTAAATCTCGTTTTTTGGTAAAGTGAAGCAAAATATATATCTCAAGCGCCATCTCCATAACGTTCGGGAACGAGATAAAATTTTGCTTACGGTGACAAAAAACGAGATATAAATTGTGCTTTGCGTGATAAAACTACGCTAAATAATAATAAATAATAAGCTGCAACGCTAACTAACTAGTTAAACCGTAGTTAAGTTGTTATTTTGATTGTTGCAACAATCAAATAAAGATAACTAAGGTTTAACTAGAGGTTGCAGCTTACAGCCCATACCATGGATATATAAACAGGATAGGAAGCTATTGTTGAAAAAACGATCCCTTGATGATGTAATTCAAATTTTCGCCGCAATAATGCAAGAATACAAAATTACGTATAAAAGTGGCGCTGCAGTCTGTGTGTGAATTTTAAAATTCACAAACAGACTACAGCGCCACTTACATTTTACATGTTGATTGTTGCGGTGAAATTTGGAAGTACATCAACAAGGGTTCGTTTTTAGTATAGGGCAATAACACAGGAGCTCACGACCCTGGCCCATACACATTTAATTTGCAACAAGATCGATATGTGAGGTTATGAAAAGTTCTTCTTATTATCTACCATTGAAGGAGCCATCTTGTAAAACCCTAAATATCCTCTTTAAATGAATTTTATAAAAAGCCTATAACTAAGCATATAAAAGCATGCTATATGAATTCAAATATAAAATTTAACATTGCAATGCACACAATAAGGAATAGTAGCAGAGAGTTAAGAGTCGGCTCTGAATCACTTATCCATAACAGTTCAATTTTTTTTTAACATTTTTTTTATACTTACTACACAAATGTAAATAAGTTGTTCATAGCAATTTCTTGGATGAATTCTGAGATTATCGCTCCAGTGAGCGGCAGCACATTCCTTGAAACTAGTAAGTGTATCATTAGGTTTACCAGAAACCCATGGAGTTGTTGCACTAAAATTATTGTGTGTTGTGCACCATTTCCAAGAATTAGGACATCCAATCGTAGTTCCTGACGTCCAAACAGCCAATTTAGGATTTGTCTTTAATTTGCTTTTAATCAATTCTGAAATATATATATATATATATATGATTGAAAATTTGAATATCGAGCGAGGTGACATGATGATAAAAAAAAGTCATTTTTCTCCTATCTTCTATAAGACACTGTGCTTTCACTCGCTGCTTCATTTGACGATATAATAACACAACACTAAAAACTTATATAAGTTTATAAAAATACTCAATTTGCAGTTTAAAAAAAAAAATTGTATACAAAGCTATGTTATATTAACACAAAATTGTAACGTTTTCGAGGGCATATATAAAAGTATATACTACGTCTGTCCTCTTCTTCATCTTACTGACTCTTGCTTACGAGGCGCGCCAACCTACAGTATCTGTTACGGACCTGTTATCTTTAATTTTAATGATTTAGGGGTTGCCAATCGTCCTCTTTTGAAGGCTTCAATCTTTCGTCCTCTCTAGTACCAAAAGATGACAAGGACTGTTCCCTTTTTTTCATTCAAAGAGAACACAGGAAAAAAGACAGCAAAAAAAAATATTTTTTTTTTATCGTTTGCAGCGAGAAAAATGTTACACATCCCCTCTGTAATGCATATAATGCCAACAATTCGATGTTCACCTATTACAAAATTTGATATGTTTTTTTTTATAGGGAAATGAATAAGCCAAAGCAAACTGTAACTTGAGTTAAAATAATAAAAATAAAGAAACGGTGCTGAAATTTTAAAAGTTTTACTTAAGCTGAAAAAAATTATAAAATTATAATAAACCTGAATTTCAAATAAGCCAATTGCATGGGTATAAAAAATATTTTTAAACAATTGATTGAAAAAAGACTCTTTAGAAATATTGACTTGAGGACTAAATTTTGATGCTACCATCAAGGAGTCCAAAATTTCTGGATCTAAACTTTTAAGTTCCATCTCTATAGTTATATTGATTCAGGCCACGGTTCAGTTGGTAATACTTTGAAAGTGTTCATTGATTATGTGCTGCCATTATAATTTTGTCAATACCATGCTTTTTTTTTGTTTAATCATTATTTCAATCCTAGCTACTTCGTTAATTGAAAACAATTTTTAAGTTATTAATGCAGTATGAATAAAAGGTGAAGGTCTGTGCTTTTAGTTTTTAAATGAAAAAAAATGTTATACTAAATAGTTTTTCTACCAATAATTAAAAGAAGAAAAAATAGACAATCAGAAAATAATATAGCGCGTCATGCATTTGCCCCTAGAAATAGAACTTAATTATTTTTTGACTTAGGCAGTTTCAATTGAATTGAAATGAAAGTCCAGCGTTGCAACAAAAAATTAGCTCTTCATGTCTAATAACTCAAAATTTGTACTTTCAAAACTCAAGTATCGAAAGTTTAAAAAACATATTTTTTTTTTTTAATATGCGTTAGATTCTAAAATAAAAATACATATATTATGTTTTCTATTTTAGCTCATTCTTAATTATTTTTAAATTTTTTAAGAATAATATTTTTATAAAATTTACTATTTTTAAATTATTTAGCAATTTCTAACGATTTACGCTATAAGAATTGGCAGCACATTTTTATCATTTCTCTATTGCACAACTTCCACATATATAAAAAAAGAATTACCAATTTTTTAAGTCCCCTAAAAAAAATATAAAAATATTATTAATAAAAAATTGAACTCTTGCAGAAATAAAAATGCATACTTTTTTTTAAAAATTTTTTTGTCCTAACCTTGGATTTAACGTTATCAAAAACGTTCAAATCATGATATCAAATTTTTTTCATTATAAATCATGATTTTAAATATTAAAACATGAGCCAGAAACAGTACCAAATTTTGAATTTTACTCCGAAATTCTCAGAAATTTCTTGCAAGGTATTCCCCCGCACCCCCAGCAGGAGGGTGTAACCATCTGCACCCCCCTCAGTTTAGGTGGGCTGTTTTCTTTTTGTGTTTCAAATAGTTGGCAACCTGAACATAGCTATGTAGTATATAATTTTTTTTTTTAAATGTGTTTTGAATATTTTTATTAAATTATATAAGTGATAAGTTTTTAGTGTTGTTATTTTATCTTTAAATCAAGCAGCGAATGAAAGCCGAGTGTCTTCTAGATGGTAAGACACAATTGAATTTTTTATTATATATATATATATATATATATATATATATATATATATATATATATATATATATATATATATATATATATATATATGTATATATATGTATATATATATATATATATATATATATATATATATATATATATATATATATATATATATATATATATATATATATATTAGAGCTGTGGAAAATCGTTAAAATTTCAAAACCGGTTAATCGAAAAAAATAATTTATCGGTTCGGTTAAATCGAACTTTCGGCGATTCGATATTGATTTCAATTTTTACTTTAAAAAATCGTAAAAATCGTTATTTATTTTTGCTTGTTAGAAAATCATTAATTTTTGAAACGATTTTTTGTTTCTATACAATTCTTAATTTAATTATTTTACATTAAAATTTTATTATTTATGGCTAAATGACTACGTTAAATGAACTTTCTCATATTATCTTTCATTATTTCTTTTATAAAATCAAATGGCATGAGAAAAAAATGTTGCGCTGCAATATGTAGATTAAATTGCATTTATTATGAAGGATAATAATGAATTTTATAATTTTATTGAATTTAACAATGAAACTTTGTTTTGAAAATAACATAAAAATGAAAAAAAGAAAAAAATAATAGCCTTAACTTTATTGGTTAAATATATAAATTATATAGGGATTTATTTTAAAAAGTATATATTTTTAACTATTTTCCTAACTATATAGTTCAAAGTTAAAACAATTTATGAAGTTTTTTTCTTGTAATGAAAACAAAAAATCGAAATTTAAAAATCAAAGTTTCAGTTTGATCAAGAAATATAAAAATCGTTGATTTTTTTCGATTTTTCGGTAGAAAATTTTTAATTCGATTTTTTGTTTTTGTTTTTCGGTTTCTCCAATTTGCCGAAACCGGTTAATCGCGTAAATTTTAAACCGGTTTCTAATAAACCGGATATTTTCCACAGCTCTAATATATATATATATATATATATATATATATATATATATATATATATATATATATATATATATATATATATGTATGTATATATATATGTATATAAAACCCGAAATTGACCCAAACTAGGTATTTTTGCTCATTTCGGCTTTTGGTTCGTTGCTTTTTGCCAAAACCCGGAATGCCAGTTTACTTCGGCTTTTGGTCACTAAATTTTGTTCCATACTAGTTTTGAGCATTTCGCAAAAAGCAAAACCCGGTGTAAACATTTATATCTAGTTTTGGTCATTGAATTTTGACCAGAACTAGTTGTGGTCCAAATAGAAAAAACAAAAGCCGAAAAATGAACATTTCTCAACTCAGAATTTTATGCAATGATAAAAGACTATATAATAATTATAAATATATTTATAATAATAATAATTATAAATGCATGATGTTTTTGTTTTATAATTTAGGTGTTAACAAAAAACATATTTTATTATTTTACTTGAAATGCAAAATATATGGTCTGAAAGATTTATTTGATTAGAATGCGCTGACCATAATCTTTAAATCTTATGGCTATAGATACGGAATATAAATTGAGACAGTACGAAAAGTAAACTTACTGTTTGGTCTAGCAATGGACCACTTGCAATGAGTGAAATTTTTAAAATAATTTGAAATTTTCTTAATGCATTTCTTACAAAAAAATAAAAAAATAAAATCATTTTCCCTTGTTGCAACAATTACAAACATTTTATTGCAAGTGGTCTATTTTCAGTAATAGCTAGTAATAGAGTATATTATTATTATTTTAAGGGGCTACTTAAGATTAAATATAAATTAAGAGCAATGTATAAAAGCCCTAACCATGTTCACTTACAATATGCGCACCAACAATATACGTGTGTTGTGAACTTTTTAAATTCAAACACTTTCTTATCCTGTTTGTAACGAATATTATGAAATTATAAACCATGTTTTCAGCACAGAAACAAACAGTCAACTGAATATACGCACAAGAAATATTTTGAAGTAAATCGTTATCACTGTATAAAGTAATGTGGACTTGAACTTTGAACCAATATAAGGGAAATTAGTCATAAGTCATAATATATCACTCTTTTTGTAAATTAAAATAAAATTTTTTACTTTTTTTATTTAACGTGTCTTGTTATCTCTCTCTCTCTCTCTCTCTCTCTCTCTCTCTCTCTTATTCTTATATCAAATAATTGAGTTGAGAAATGTTCATTTTTCGGCTTTTCTTTTTTCTATTTTGACCACAACTAGTTCTGGTCAAAATTCAATGACCAAAGATAGAGATAAATGTTTACACCGGGTTTTGCTTTTTGCGAAATGGTCAAAACTAGTATGGATCAAAATTTCGTGACCAAAAGCCGAAGTAAACTGACATTCCGGGTTTTGGCAAAAAAAGAAAAACCAAAAGCCGAAATGAGCAAAAATACCTAGTTTGGGTCAATTTCGGGTTTTGATGCTAACATATATATTATATATATATAATGTGTAATTGTGTGTGTGTGTGTGTGTGTGTGTGTGTGTGTGTGTGTGTGTGTGTGTGAGTGTGTGTGTGTGTGTGTGTGTGTGTGTGTGTGTGTGTGTGTGTGTGTGTGTGTGTGTGTGTGTGTGTGTGTGTATGGATTCAAGACTCTTGAGTTCTGTATTTTGTTTAATTTTGAATGCGGTGTGTATGTGCGGCAAGACCACACTTCTTATGTCCTGTTGACAGATTTGCTTACAGTCACGCATCTACGTTAATCGCGACACCAAGTAAAATATATATATGGACAGAAAAATAGGTGAAGTAGTGTTTTATGCTTATATTGGCGTAAATGTATAAATGTTTGATTTTATGGTTATCCCGATAAACGTAGATGTGTGAAAATAAGCAAAGCTGCCAAAAGTAGATAAGTGGTTTAGCCGGAACAGATTCAAAAGTTTAAATTTAATATTATTTAAATTTTTTATACCGTTATTCGTTGCAGAGATAGCACATTTAATATCCTCTTCATTTTCCAGTGTTAGAAGTTGTGAGTTCATACTTTTACAATCATTTAAACTATATATTTGATTGGCCTGTAATATACCAACTTGTTAAATTTGCTTGTTATTAAAATTATAAGTATAGTATTGGTAATTTTTTCCATTCTTAGTAAGTGTTTCATTTTTTAAAATTAATAACATTGTATGTAATTTGTACACTGCTATAACATTTCGTAAAAACATGAAAATTAAACGGAAGATTTCAAGTTACGGGAATTAATGGAGCTCTTTGTGCTTATCAAAAGATGCACACTGTGCTTGATTAATAAAGTTTCAAAAAAACCTTTAAAGGTAGAATTAAAGATAATTTAACAATAGAGGAGATTCTTTATTTAAGAGGCCTTATTATATTACACGATACCATAAAAACACGTATCTAAATTTATCGCGACAGCAGGTAAAAAGAGTTCTACACTTGTTTTCCTATGTAGAAATGTTTTAACCTGTTGTCTTGATAAATATAGATAAGAATTTTTATGCCTATCGCGATAAACATAGATGCGTGAAAGTAAGGAAATACGCAAAAAGTAAAAGCGTGGTTTAGCAGCCAAAGTATCGTTATGTTAAAACATAATGTTTGTGACTTAACGAGAAAAATGAAATACAAAATATCGTTCAAAATTCCGTTTTTACGCGGTTTTGATTTATAACAGTGTATATTATTCAAAAATTTATCTTATTTAGGTAAGCCAATATTATACTTTTGTCAAATTTTGCAAAATGTACATTAGAATTTTCTAAGAGAACTATTCTATCTTTTTTTCCACTGCTTTACCATTGCAGCCGTTGTTATGATATTTGCATACGCAAGAGTGTAAAAATGTAAGAAAATAGTTATGTACGTTATATATAATTGACGCAATGCGATATTCTAAAACCTTCGTATAACAGACAAGGAAAAGAATCAAAATATCCCTTTAACGTAAAGTAGCACAATTTTTCAAATATATATGAGCAGTTCTTTTGAGCATGATGTACAGCTCTGGCCAAAAGTTCCCGAACGATTTGCATAGGCAACCCGCAACCACACTATGTTATCTTTATGAGAAAATGCAGCGGCCGTCGTTGCCCCGTTCGGGAACTTTTGGCCAGAGCTGTACATTTTCAGACAAAGGAACGGTAACCGCTTAAACTTTTTGAATGCCTTAAGCTTATGTGAAAACTGTATTATTACGTCATATTCACGTACATTACGAATCATAATTGGCTTGCTGGCTAAAACAGCTAACCTGATAGATAACGCTACACCTGAACGCGCTGCAAAACACGAGAAAATTACACAACAATATCGTTTTCACATAAATTTTGAGGCGCGCAAAATAGTATTATGTTTAAAAGGTTTACCTTTCATTTGTCTAAAACTGTACTTATTTTAAAGTAGCAAAAACAAGTTAATTTTTTCGTTAAATGTAATATATTTTCATTTTACTCAAGAGTATAATAATGTAGTTTTAAATTACCGGTATTGTGGCCAAGAAGTATTCATTTCTGCAAGCCGTTCCTAGATAAGAATATTCCTGGCTAACTTTAAAGACTGTTGTAATAAATAAGTAAGGTTAATTTTATAGACACCTTGCACTTCCTTGGACTTTGTCGCCATGTGTTTGGTGCCTAATGCATTGTCCAGCATAGGGGAAACATTATTTCTCTTAATTTTTAACATAAAAAGGGTTTATTTCAACTGAACAAATTTTTCTCATATTCTTCAATCTTATCAAGAGCTAAAATAATGCTGTGATTGAGGTTTGAAGTTTCTTTTGGTATTAAAAAAAATAAAAATGTCGTTTTTCTTATGCTGGCCTATTTATACCTGACCAATAAAATAATGGCTCTTAAATATGAGTGCAACCAGTCTATAAAATTTGGTTTCGTTATTGGCTTACAGCTGCATATTAAACGATTATAATTTTCTATACATACTTTGAATTACTGTAGAAAAATTTGAATAAAACAATTTAACTCAATATTTAAGATATCATTGATATATTTAACACTTTACTTTCTATGAGCATAGAAAACATGAAAACATAAGCATTTACATTACAAAACACGTGATGAGTTACATAAATAACATTAAGTTCAAAAATTCAAACATATCAGGTCGCAGTACGCGGCAGGGTAATAATATTAATACTTCTTTCAATAAAGCTACATATGAAACAAATTTTCTTGTATTAGGAGCAACTTTGTTTAACAACTTGCCAAATGAATTGAAAGATATTGATAAAAAGAAAGACTTTAAAGAAGAAGTGACCAAATTTCTATTAGAAAATAATTTCTATACCATTATCAAAAAGTCCTCAAGTGCAAATTCAGAAAACACATTTGTAACACTTAATATATAATATAATTATGTCCTAATATAATTTATTTTTAAATTATTTATTACATGCATTAATTTAATAAATACGCTAGAAGTATTATTTATGTTTAAAAAATAAATTATGTGCTAATAAAAGGTGCTACAAAAAATATATAAACAATAATAAAAATATATATGATAAAACAAATAAAATGAAAAATTATCGCATGAATATATTTTAACTAAAATGTATTACCAATTTATTAAAATGTATTTTTAGCTTTATATAAATAAATTTTTATTAAATATTAAGAGAATATGTTCCTAATAAATTGTATTATGGCGGAAATTGTTATGAAATATATTGTATTCCTGTATTTTTTGTAATCAACAATCAACATGTACCAATTGGTATTTTGATCAATAAATAAACTGAACTGAAACTGAAACTACAAACTACAAGTATTCTCATAACCAAACTGCGCCAAATCAGTAATCAGAAAATTTTCGATTTATGCCACCCGCTCAGCATTATCATGTTTTTGCGTGTCTCTGACGTCCAAAACAGAAATAATAACGCAAATTGCATACTGTACAGTTTTTTTTCTTCTTTTTTCACGCTTAGATTAGAGCCACTTTTAGATTCTGGTAAAAATTATCATCAGTGTTGTAGACCCAACTTTTTGTTTAGTGAATACAAATAACATGTTGTTTCATGTTTTCTATGTCTTTAAAATGTTTCTAGTGAAACACAAGTGTATAGCTGATAAAATTCATCAAATCTTTTTAACTAATAATCTAACAAAGATTTGAAAATAATTAAACTTAAACTTCTTTAAACTTATTGTTTGTTTCCTAACTTATTACGTTTTATTATTGCAATTTTTTAATTACTAGTTAAAGCCTGTTTAGAATAAAATTTAAATTTATATAGCTCTTAAAGGCATAGAAAACATTAGAACAACATGTTCTAAACACGAAATGGGATCTACAAAACTGATGGTATTTTTTACCAGAATATAAATGTGGCCTCACAAGAGAGCTTGAAAAAATAACAACTATGCAATTTGCGTGAATATTCCTGTTTATGACGTCATAAACAGGCAAAAACCAGTATAAAAATGTTGTGCGGATTCCATAAATCAAAATTTTCTGATCACTGCTACGGCGCTACAGTTGGGTTTTTAGACCAATTAATGTTATTTATGTAAATCCCATCAAGTGTTTTGTTATGTAAATGCAAATGTTTTCATGTTGTCTTTGCCTTTAAGTATTATTATCATATACTTATATAAATCAATTTGAAACAGATTTTACCTGTTTTTAATTTTCAGTTTTAAGTATAATGGGCGGAATCCATAAAAAATATAGCAGATAACAGGGATGTTATCTTTTGATAAAATCATAAGGTTGTGAATTCTTTAGCGACTTTTGCAAAAAATAAGAGTTTTGTTTTTTTGATTATAATCATTCCCAATCATATATATATATATATATATATATATATATATATATATATATATATATATATATATATATATATATATATATATATATATATATATATTAAATACTTAAACGGCATTGTTTATAAAATTTCTTTTAATTATTTTTCTATTCTACTATAACACAAAAGTTGTAAACAGTGGACAAGTCATCTAAAATTAGGCATCATGAAAAATACTCACGGTAGTATGAAAGATCCTAAAAAACAAAATTTAAATGATTTTAATGCATCAATATAAATTAAATAGCAGAAATATATTAGTACACAGAAAAAAATTATCCAAAGATTTACTATTTAGACTTTTTTTAAAATTAATTCGTTAGATACAAACTAAATTTTTTAGAATCTAAAGAGTCTACTATTTACCGCAAAAGAAATTACATATTATATACTAACGAGTTACTCTTTAAACTTTTTTTAAAAAAGTTATTGGTTTGTACTAAAGAGTTATTCATATATATGTATCTGAATAATTTCTAAAATTTACGTTTTCCGTGTAAACTAAATATTTTATGAAAAGACATTGTCTTGCATTAAGACTTTTAAAATTCGAAACAATTACTCCCTAAAAGTTATTTTGTCTGCTCGAACTCATTGTTAAAGTACGTTTAATTCATAACAATACTTTTAAAAAATGTATAAACGTACACAATGTTTAAATGTTGAAAATATAAAATTAAAAATTATTAACTTTTAAAGCCTTTGTCAACTTACGATTTTGTTTTTTAAAATACTAGATTGATAATTACCATACCTTATTATCCATGAATTAGACACCAATACGTTGAATTTGTATTTATTTTTATTTGAACGGTTATTTCATGCATCTGACAACACAATGTACCAAAGGGGTAACGAACTTAAGGGAGGGAATTAAATTTATCACGTGAAATGACTGTGTTTGGCGGTGGTAAATTGTGGCTTGCGTGAAATAACTGTCAAAATCATAAACCTATATAAAAATCAACGTTTTAGTGTCTAATTCATGGATAATATGGTAATTATCAATCTAGTCTTTTAAATGATAAAAAAGTAAGCTGACAAGGGTTTTAATCCCAAATGATTCCTGATTTAGATTTTTTGTCATTTATCGGCAAAGGTGTATTTAAAAAAAAAAAAAAACTATACATCATCAGTTAACAACATCTTCCAACCTTGTCCGTTAAATATAAAATGTTATCACAAATAATTTTTATGAAAAACGGGCTGTTAAACATTGGTCTTAAATTGTCTTTTATTTTGTTGACTCCTTTTTTAAGAGTATCACAAAATTTTCCTGGCCTGATTTAAAAGTTAATTTAACGATTTTACAAATTTGAAAAAAAATTAAATGATTATCCTTTTCACTTATCAGTTTTCAGGATTGCGTACAGAAGTTTCCTATAGCTGTAACTTAAATTGATAAAAAAAAAACTAATATGTGGGAACAGTCCGTAGTAGAGCAACCCTAAATATCGTTTAATAAATTACCTCCTTATCCAAAGTTATATTAAGTATTTCTTGACACTTTGTTGCTTTGCATTTATTTTGTAGAGGAGGAGCCTAAAAAATATGTTAATATAATATACTCAGAAAGAATGATGAAAAAAAAAAAAAAGAAACACACACTTGTTATTTTTATAAAATGTGTTTAATACAATGCTTTAGTTACTACTCCAATGATACATTTTCATGTTGTTGCTTTTCTTTAAGGAAATTAAATGAGGTTACTATCAACTAATTTTAAATTATTATGAAATTTACCGCAACCTTGAATTTAATTGGATCAATGTTAAAAACGGTTTGCTATGTACTGGAATTGAACCAGAGACCCTTAATTTTGAGAAATGTTTTTTTACCATAACTTTAGTACCACCAGGGACACTATACAAACTGTAACCGCTTGAAAAAAATTTTGAGTCAACTGGAAGAAAATCACCGGCGAAAAATTGCAATGTTGCACGATGCTTAACAAAATAAAGACTGTAAATTTTTTTAATTCTGACAGTGTTTTTCCCTTAGCTTGTTCAACCTGTGGCTACTCTTTAGCCAATCAACCCGTACATGCCACTTGTTTTCTACCATTCAGGCTGCGAGGGTGGAGTTTAATTTTTTTTACTACACTTGAAGTTCCCTTAATTCTGCCTCCTGCGATGAAAATTAAAGTACGTGACACTAACAACTTTCTGTTTTCTCTTCACTGCTGCCTTTAGCGGGAGTATAGCAATGCTTTATTCTTATTATAGAGATCAGGGGGTAACACTGTGATATGATGATTATTTAGGTGCTAATATAATTGCTTTTTGTAACCATTTTTATTCTAATATATATAATTATATATAATGTATATAATAAATATAATGTGTGTATATATATATATATATATATATATAATTATTTTGTCCAAAAACCCAATTGTTACGCTTTAAACGCATTTCAGAATGTTCCACTTATTAGTGTGTTTCTGCCTAATTTACATCTTTTAGAGCTTTTTTGCAGAGTTACATTTAGGTAAGGATGTACTGAGTGTCCTATTTTGTAGTAATTGAAATAAAATGCATTTTTTTAAGTCTATAGAGTAGTATTAAATATAAATAATAGTTTACCTGGCAAATAAAACTTTTAGTATTATTGCAATCATCGATGTTTAAATTATTCCGACCTTTGTAATCAAAAAACCCACACATGTGCGTTTGATTTGCATTGAGCAATGATTTTGATTTAACGTTCCACAAAGATGAGTTCCTACTTATCTCTAGGTTTGTTCCACACCAACGCCATTTATTGCATCCATCTACCGTTGCAGAAGTCCAGAATGTATTTTCTAAAATATAGATTTAATTTTATTTGGAATGGAATATTCTAAGTTTAGTGTATTAAGTCAATTAAAAATTGAATATGTAATGCGCAGAAATTATCACAATAATAAGAACAATTTCAGGATAAAATTTATGATGTTAAGTTCCCTTTATGTAGGCATGGAATATAAATATCTTGTTTACTTTTTTTTTTATAGATTTTAATATTATCTCCCTGATTTTTGTTATCAATATGTTTTTTTCTTGTTCTTGTGTGTTTTTTTTCTTCTTAAGTATAGTATATTTAACAACCTATGATCCATTTCTCTTCCGAGTTGAGAGTATGTAAATTTCTTTTGAAAAACCATTCCTTATGTAATAGCGGGATAAAACTTTATCCTTTGTTTTATTGCTAATATTCTTTATAAATATTAACAAAACTGTTGCTT
This sequence comes from Ecdyonurus torrentis, assembly GCA_949318235.1. Taxonomy (NCBI): domain Eukaryota; kingdom Metazoa; phylum Arthropoda; class Insecta; order Ephemeroptera; family Heptageniidae; genus Ecdyonurus; species Ecdyonurus torrentis. The sequence continues at coordinate 18,711,077 of OX439135.1, forward strand.
TTTTTATGATATGGCATTTTTGGTAAAATACCCCCGCCCCCTCCCGCTAGATCACTCATCAAAAATTCAAAAACTTAAGCTTTCGGCATCGTGTGAGATAAATTAACAATATAATTAAAATAAGTTAATATTGAATTCGTAAGAAAAAATACCTTCTTCACTAAGTAAATAACGAGCGAATTCTACAGCCATGCTTGAACTTAAACTTAAAAGTCTGAATCCAATATTACAGCAAGCGCTATAAGCTTCAATGAAAGTGAACTAAAAAAATATATTTATATGATTATTATGAATTTTATATTTTTTTTTATTAAAAAATTTGAATTCTCACATAAGACCCACCAAAACAATAAAGTCTTATCGGTGGGTGCTTAATTAACATAATATAATAAAAGTTAGTAAGCATAACATTTTACAATAAAAATTAAACAAAACCAGCACATTTTACTTTTTTTCCGGTTTTCTTTTTTAACTACAAGAAAATAAAAATATTTATATACTAACTTGTAAGTTTAGAAACAAACAAACAATTATACCTAGTTACATATATACCAATTTTTTTATCTTTTTTTTTTAATTCTTTTTTAATCTTTGCATCCTTAAATAATATTGGTATGGCATAACAAATTAGCGGCAGTTGAACACTCAGTGTCCTCTTACCATATCTATTTTTAAATTTGGGTACAACAACCGGCTATAGAAGCTGTTGTCTTGTATTATGAGAATGAGATCTTTTTTCAAGATTTACAAAAGAATTTAACTCGTCAACTATTATTACAGATTTTGCAAGATTTTTTAATGGAACTATAATGAAATGCTTATAATATATATTATTATAGTCATATTTGTCACCAAACTTTAACAATTTTATAATTATTAGCTAAACTCTTTGCAATCTTGTCATTGACGCTGAAGAGCTTAAGCCATATGCTTCTTTGCCATAACATTGAGTGAACCAATGCAAAATAATTAATAATTATATTCTTAGGGTCATGAATTTGTCGAGTAAATAAATTTTTTTGAAAGCAAACCTCAATCTAGCCACTAACATATTAAGATGAACATCAAAATTAAAAAATTGTCCACTATTACACCCAAATATTTATTTTGATCCACTCATTGTAAAAAAGTACACTCACAATTAGAATAACTTTTCATGTGAATACAGGCATCATGATGTATTGATATTTTACCTTGACATAATTTACGGTTATAAGGACTTGCAATATACATCACAATACTCATTTTAGCGTTAATAATAAGTTTATAATTTCGATAGTATTCACATAAATTGTTAATTCCTTTTTGCCACATATTTTCAAATTTAAAAAAGTCTTTTTCTGAGGCAATAAGAATTAAATCGTCAGCATACATAGGACATTCAAAGTTTTGTATGTGGTGAATAATTCTATTAACATAAACGAGGAAAAGTAACGGCCCTCATAAACTACCCTGGGGTACACCTTGCATTATAATTCTTTCACAACCCTACTCCATAAAATTTCTCAGAGTAATATTATCCATCCCTACAGCTTTATATTTGTAAATTAATTTTAATATATTTTTTAATTTATGTATATCAAATAGGTCTATATCAAACTAATTACACAAGCATTCATTTAAACCAGAGTCATCATTAATGTTTAAAACTTTTACATCACACTCATGTTTTACTAACTCAACTTCCTTCACAAACGATTCAGCATATCGACGTTGTTGCGAAAAAAATGTGTAACTTGTATTTTGTCAGGCGAAGCAAAATGTGTAAGTCGTTCCCGAACGTTATGGAGATAGCGCTCGACTTAAACATATTGTTACGCGTGACAGAATACGTGATACACATATTGTTTAGCGTATTAAAAAACGACTTTTACATTTTGCTTCGCCTGACAAAATACGAGTAACATATTTTTTCGCAACAATGTCGATATATATATATATATATATATATATATATATATATTATATATATATATATATATATATATATATATATATATATATATATATATATATATATATATATATATATATATATATATATATATATATATATATATATATATATATATATATATATATATACAGGGTGTCTATAAAGTCTCTATGCATGTTTAGGCATTATTAAAACACATAAGGCTCATTATTAATCTTGCTGCCTCAATAGACGCAAAAAAAATACAAATCGACGTCCGCACTGCACCTCTTTAACGCTTATTTAAAATGAATTGCTCACCAGATCTCGTCCTTCAACATAAATATTACCAGAAGATTGTCCCATGATAATGAAATTTTCTGGAACTGTAGAATTTTAATTTGTTTTTATTTTCTAAATGTAAATGAGAAATATATAAAGGCAATATAAAACTTTACAATTTATGTAACATTTTTTGATTATTTTTTGTGAATGAACTGCACTTTACAAATTTCACTCAAAATGAATGATCTACATTTGGCACTTTTACATGTTTAACAGGAGAAGCTAGAAGTCAATGAGCAAACATAGAAATTTGTAAAGTGCAGATTGTTTATTTTGAGGAAAATTTCTGTTCATTTCGTCGGGTTAGCAATGAATTTTTAGAATTATATATTTATTTTTTGGTTTATTTTATTTCTTATGGTTTTTATCATGTATTTTTCTTATTACTTACGTATAAGCGTTTCTAAATCCTGAAATAAACGAGTAATTTTACAATTAAACAACAAATATTGAAAATAAAAACAACATTAAAATAAAAAATATGGTTTACTGTACATGGAAAGAATAAATTACGTAATTTAAGCTTCTTTTATGCTATTATAGCATAATTGATGCTTAACTGGAACAAAATAAATAATAACGCTGTACAACATAATATTTATGCTTTGTTACATAGATGGCTCCGCGGAAAAATGAACTATCTATACTCTCCGCGCGCCTGAAATTTGAAACATCTGCGCTCTCCGCCTCTCCCAACTTTGAAGCATCTCTTACCAGCGCTCCATTACAGATGCTTCAATTTTGGGAGAAGCGGAGAGCGCAGATGTTCCAAATTTGAGGCGCGCGGAGACTATAGATAGTTCAGTTTTCCGCGGAGCCATCGACTGATATTTATTAAAGAGTAAAGCATATTATATAATGCTGTATTGAATAAATTGTGCTAAAAATTAGCTAGCTTAATTATAACATATATATTTTTGTATGTGTATTAAAATCGTTACACTACACTACTTTATATGTGATAAACATAATAAGATTAATAGCTAAATTTACAATATTACGCATTGAAATGTAACTAAACTATAATAGTTATAAATGTTTCTAGTTTTTGGACCTAATAGGATTATTTAAATAAAGTTTACAATATTAAAATAATAATTTTATTAGGTCAAAAAACCAGAAACATCTATTATAGAAACCATTATAGTTTAGTTACATTTCAATGCGTAATATTGTAAATTTAGATATTAATCTTATTATGTTTATCACATATAAAGAAGTAAAGTTTTACGATTTCAATACTAACGTGGATAAATATAAAGATCAGAGAGGTGCTTTAATATGTGCAGTGAAAAATATTGCTGCATGAGAGACTAAAACGAATATTTTATTTAATGAAAAATGTATTAAACACTTACAACAGCTACTTGGGTCTGAAATATATTAAATATTATTGTTATCATGTTAATTTTAAAGAAAATTAAAGGAAATAAAACTATTTTACTTATTCCAACTGATTTAAACAAAATAACGCAATGTAAAGAAATAGTGTACCTTGTTGCAACTTATGCAATCTGATGTTTTGCATAACTCATTCTCATACGGGTCCCCTTCCTAAATAAATAAATATATATATTTTTTAAATTTTACAGTACTGTTGTTAATCAATAATTTTAATGTCATATATTATGTTTTTTGGTGACAAAAATAGTTTTAAACCAATACTGTGACGCAATAGTATGAGTAATGGTTTGACTATCGAGAGATTACGAGTTCTTTACGCAGTGGGTATATGCGGCTTTTTTAGAGGTTAGATTACGCTCTCGTCACTTACACTCTCATGTTCTCAGCACTTGGATGCCCGTGTGTATTAGCGTGTTTCACAGGTAAAACATAAAGATATATTTTTATGTTTGAAAGGTATATTCATATCTCCGGCCAGTCATTGTAGTGCTGCTGATGGATTATGCAAAGTGCACTAGGTATATCGGGACTGCTTACTATAATCCCCCTCATCTCATTAATGTTTATTAAATCACATCATCATGGGGTTTAAATTTGATGGAGGATGCTGAAGTTTCTAATTCACTTATATTTAAAACCTAGTACCACGGTCTTGCTTATCACTTTTATTATCGCAGCGATAAGAGTTTATTAAGCTCAGGAAAGCGGTCGTTTCTTATTGCACTTTAGGCTCCACCCCTGGAATAGTGTCCTTAAAATTAGCAAAGGCCAAACCCTTATCGCTGTGACAAGGAAAATGGATAAGAAGCGAACCAATGTCTTGAGCTTTATAGTTATTAGAGACTGTGCTAACTTTATGGACACTATCTCACGGTCAGACCCTAAAGTGTGATAAGAAACGACCGCTGTCTTGAGCTTTATGCTCCTTTATAAAAAGTAACTATAGATTAATAAGTGCATTAAAATGTCTTTTTAGAAATTTAACTTTCAATTTTGTTTTAAGAAATTATTAATTATTTTTAAATAAAAGTTTATAAAACTGTAAAATAAATACCAACTTTTTCACAAATAAAATGAAGTTCAGAGTCGCAAGATAAGTCGCTCAAAGTCAAATTCTTAGCAGACAAACTAGCACAGTTTTGCCAACCATTGAGATTATCTGGTAAACCAGGTCCCCATAATGTTGAACTTTTATTAAGAGGAACATTAGATGAACACCAGTGCCAAGAATGTGGGCAGCCTGAACATTAATATAGAGAAAAATAAAATTGTAGAATTCATGTACAGTAAATGGCATCAATATGGACATGCATAACATGTTTTCACCATTCTATCGTATATCCATTATTTATATAATTTCCAGTAAAAAGTAACTTGTAGATGATTAATAATTTTTTATTGATTATATAAATCAAAGAAGCAAACAAAAATATAAATTTACCTATATTAGATGCAGACGTCCAAACATGTCCTTGAAGTTCTTTATAAAATCAATTAAAAACTTTAAAATATTAAATTAAATCTTTACAAGAAAATATAAAATATAATTTAATATTCAGTGCTTCAAATTATACAAGTTTGATAAAAAATGAAGATAAAGAAACAATTCTAATATAAACAGTTTGGATTATTCAAATGTACTTAAATAATAATATCGCTATTTTGGTCTTAGTTCCAGCCAGTAGAGTTGTAATTACAGGTGATGGATTAAAAAACAACTTTTATTCATTTTTACAGTCAGAGTTTAGTTTAGTAATTTTCTTTATCATAATATATCTAGAAGGAACAGCTCTGGCCCATATTTTTAGAACGATTTGTATAGGCAACTTGCTATCACACTACGTCATCTTTATGTGACAATGCTGCGGTCACCGCTGTCCCATTCTTAAACTTAGAGCCAGAGATTTACATCCATAAATACACATGTTATATTGAATAGCGAAAGGAATTACCAATTGGATATGCAACTATTAGTCACGCAACCCTGTTCAGATTATTTCCCACTGCATACAATCTTGTTATATACAGACATTTATAAATCACATACTAGTTATAGGAAATACATTTTAAAGCCATAGACCACATAAAACAACATGAACAAACGCGAAATGGGATCCTCAAAACTGTTGACAATTTTTAACAGAATGTTAATGTAGCCCCACGAGAGAGCGTCAAAAAACTGTAAAGTATGCTATTTGCGTGAAAATTCATGCTTATGACGTCAGAAACAAGCAAACATTAGTATGAAAATGTTGTGTGTGTTACATAAATTGAAATTTTTGATCACTGCTATGGAGCTACAGTTGGGTTTTGAGACAAACTAATGTTATTTATGTAAATCCCATCAAGTGATATAAATGCTTATGTTTTTCTCTGGTCTATTCCTTTAAGATTTGTGTCTTTATATTTTAGTGCGAAAGCCAATTTTCAGTACTCACTATCTTTATCAATAGCTGAAATTAAATTATATTTTTCTTTATCCTCAAAGCTTACAAGACGCATCTTCAGTTCGCAGCATTTTTTAAATGCTTCATGGTAACGTAGCTAAAATTGTAAACCATGTTATACTGAATCAATATTAATTTAAATATAAAAGTATAAAACACGTTGAACACTAAACTTGTATAATATTCTAACATACCTGAAAATCAACGTTGATTGGCTTATAGTTGTAAAGTGCGTATGTTTACTCTAAAAAACGGAAAAGGAAACCACGTGACGGTAAAAGTGGGAGAAACAGTTGGTACCAGCAGCAAGCTAGGCCTGCCTACTACCCACTTTTACAGTCACGTGGTTTCCTCTTCCGGCGCTTCCTTTTCCGCATTTTGAGTAAACATAAGGGATCATTTATTTCTAATTTATTTTCCATTCAGAAAGTGATAGATGCGGAATATGATGTCATAGCTCACTAGTCCACGCGCTCGTAAAACAAGCGAGTTTTGACGTTATATTCCGCATCCTCCATTTCTTAAATGGTAAGAAAATCAATGACTTGCACCAAAGGAACATTGTATTTTTAGGTATGTTAACATTAGGTATTATATTTTGGTAGTATCAGACATTAGTTCAGGTTTTTGTTCAACGTGTTCAATAAACAGTAAAAATATTTCAACTAATTACTAAAGTTTTAATATAAGTACTTCTTATTCTTTTAACTAATATTTCCAGGACATAAAATAGAACAACAAGTATGTTTTGTGGCTGAACTTTTGACAGTTGATATCATTTATTTAGATTTATATTTTACCTTGAATTTACTGATGTAAAGTGTTAAATTATCACTATTTGCAATATCAAGAAAAGAAGTTGTCATGTCTGAAATAATATTTCATGTTAAGTATTATATTATCACTAAAAAGATTTCTTCGACCATTTTTATTCATAAAAATAAAGTGTTTTCTTGTACATTATATTAAACTGTTTTGTTTTGTTAGAAGTGGAATAGAAAACAGTTTCAGGATGCAAATTTTTTCAAAATAATTATATATAATATATATAATTCACTTATACTATACCTGCTAGTATTTCTTGTAGATTGAGAGTTTTTCCCTAAAACAAGTAAAAATAAAGAAAGATTAACGTATTTAAACTCAATTTTTTTTCTCTTTATATTATGGTAAATCATATTGACATAAAAACAAAAAAATATCTTTAAATTTAACTGTACACAAAAAACACTTACATTACATTTAGGGCACTTAGGTGAACTGCATTTATGATTTGCCAATTTCAATGCAAAAGCCTAAACACAATAAAATATCAAAGTATCTTATATTACAATAATAAAGTATATATTATGCAATCATTCATCACGGTATAATTTTCATTGGGTTTCTTATAAATTTGATTGTATTCTTTTTAAAAATTATGTAGTATAAAAAAATATATATATTTTTATTATTTATTTTATGAGTTTGATAATATTTATTCCGCATGGTATTGTACTTCAAATTTTGATTTTGTACTTATGTAATATTTTTTTTTTTAAATATCACAATTTTTATTATTACGTCTTTAGAGTTAATTAACAGATTCATATTTGTAAATGCTAGGGTATAATACTTACTATTATATTCAAGGTTATGTGGTATGCAATAATAACACTTTGTGAAAATATCATAATCCATCACAGGATAAAAACTAAATATTGTTTTACCTCGCACACGTAGTTCAATTTGTTATTACAAAATTGTGGCTGCAGACTGATATTTGTATTGGTATGTGCACCTGCACAAGTTATCTTCTGATTAATTTTAAAATTTGATGACCACATTGATGTCATGACTTGTTCTTCACTTGAGCACCATAACCAAGAACCGTAAGATCCTAAAGCACTGGTCCAAGTCATATTAATATCTGGTTTGCCATCTGTAAAGTATTGAGAGAAAGAATGCATTATTTTGTTATGTTAAAGGCATAGACAATAAGAAAAGGTATGTATTTAAATCACAAAACGCTTGATGGGGTTTAAATAAAGAACATTAATTGGTCTAAAAACCCAACTGTAACGCCGTAGCAGTGATCAGAAAATGTCAATTTATGCAACCCTTACAATATTTTCATACTAGTTTTTGCATGTTTCTGACGTCATAAACAGAAATATGCACGTAAATTGCATACTTAACAGTTTTTTCACGGTCTTTTGTGGGGCCACATTTACATTCCGGTAAAAAAAAAAAAAATCAGTTTTATAGATCCCATTTTGTGTTTAATGCTTAAAAAGAAAATGTTATTTCATATTTTCTATGCCTTTAACATTTAAATAACATAAGTCATCCTCTCAAGTCAAATTGAATAAACAACACTTTTAATATTTCACACAAAATTGAAAACATATACTTGTGGCATTTCTATGCATTTAAAAGGAGAAGTAAACGGGTTATGTTGAAATTTTAAATGTATAGATTGTTCATTTTCACAAAAACATGTTCAGTTTAGTTTGTTCACTTTGATTTGACGGGATCGATACATAAGAGAAGTGGAAAAATATAAGATAATATTTCAAAAATGATTTTTTAACGTGTTTATTACTTAAATCTCTGCAAATATATATATATATATATATATATATATATATATATATATATATATATATATATATATATATATATATATATATATATATATATATATATATATATATATATATATATATATATATATATATATATATACCAAAAATTATGGTAGTTATTATGCATTACAAAAAATATTTAACCGATTTTTTTAGTTATTGTTTTGTTTTATTAATGATATATGATAAACATTATTGATTAGCTTTTTTTTTTACTATATTGTGTTGTATTTAAACACCATTGTACCGTCAAGACATTGTTTTATCGGGTAATCGCACACACGGGCCAGCTACGACCTAATTACACAACCCGGTATTCACACTGGCAGCCTAAATAAACCGTGGAAATCTTAGGCAGTTTGGAAGGTGCAATTTAACCAAATTAAGTCATTAAAATACTACAGTATTATTTGTTAAAATAGAACTAGATTTGTCTTATAATACAAACTTGTGATCAATTTGTTTAGACAAGCTCTTGTCTCCTCAGTTTCAATCGAGAGTAGATTCATATTAAGATCACAGCATCGCTTCATTGCGCTCTGAAAATCAGTCTGAAGGAAAAAAAAATTAAGTTTGACTATCATATCATAAAACACATTTTTTTAACAATTTCAAAATACATTTTATATGATAATAATCTCTAAACCACACTGTTGAATACATACAACAACGTGTTTATATAAATAAAATATCTGAACATAGTAAACTCTCTTACCTAGCACCAAAAAGGCGCATTCTATTTGAATAACCAAAGTTGATCTTCATTTTAGGAGCAGAGAACAGGGTTTACAAATGGGTTTACAAAAATGAATCGCAGCCTTTTTTATTTATTTAATATGAATTATATATAAAGGTTAATATATTAAAAAAGACTTACACTGTGAATACTGTAAATATAAACTTTTCCACAAGCAATACCAAGTGATTTGAATTGTTTCAGCAGTGCTAAAGATTGTAAAAAATTATATAAAATGAAGAAATATGAAATCTAGTTTTTTTACGTTAAAAAATATACAAATATGCTATGAAATTAAAATCGATTAAATATCTATGTTAAAAAAATTATAGTTTATCATACTTACGGACTGAAGAATCAATAACTGGCTACATATTGTATTGTAATACAAACAATTAGTTTCAATGCAAAGTTAATAAAAGAAATGAAAATAAAAATGATATTATTTATTTAATGTAATAATAATGGCTAAAACTGTGGTGTAAATGTAATCATAAAATTGACAATATAAAATTAATAATAAATGCAAAAAAACAGCATAAATTTAGAGCAATAATATAATGTAAATATGTCAATTTATCATATTTTGTGCATATTTTATGTTAAACCAAAAGGAACACTTGAGAATAAAACAGACAATTTTCCTTGAATTTTTTTAAAAAATTATTTTTATGTAATTTTTTTTTTACCTTTTTAGGGCATTCTATTAATGGACAAGAGGGTTGTGTCACAGTTATTTTACCCTGAGAAATAATAACTATTATTATTGCTTATTAATATGTATGTCATGTATTTATGTCATTTTAGTATAATTGATAATAAATAAGAACATGTTAATATTATAATAAAATAATAATTTCACTTAGTTGACAATAGTTACAGCATAAATTAAGATTTAATAGCCAAAATTGTATGCTTTTTTTTCTATAATTTTAAAAAAGTATTTGTATTTTCACTATATTAAATTATCTATCATGTACAGAATCCCATGGAATATGTAAGTTGTTTACTATTTGCTTTTTTGTTAAAATCAAATATTTATGAGTATAAAATATTATAAAAAATTTTTTTCAACCAAAATTTTTTCACCTTGCATACGAAATAATTTTTCTTATCACATGGAACTTGCTGTAGTTGCTGTTGTTTTGCAGTGTAGGTTGCGCAACTGTTGACGTTTCTTTTGTTTGTTGTACTCTGCATCTGCCACGTCATTTGTTCAGACAGTTTTATACCAGACGAGCACCACATCCACTCTGAACGACATCCTGAAAATTTATTTAATTTTAATATTATAGTCTTGTTTCCCAGAATAATTATTTCAAAAATGTTCATAAGCTTATGAAAAGAAGAAGACAAAACAATGCGAGAAAAATAAACTGTTTGATGTTTGTAAAGTGGTATAAATAGTTTTTATACCACACTATATCATACTAACTAGAAAAGACGACTTTAAAAGTAATAGCGCAACTAGTATAAAGTATTTTACATATATATATATATATATATATATATATATATATATATATATATATATATATATATATATATATTGGGGCTAGTAAACCCATGGCCATCATCATTAGCGATCACGTCTCTTTAAACATTGTAGAAGGTAGAGCTTTACCTCAATAAAATAGTTCTGTGGGAAACTAATACTTTAAATTATTTTCTTACCCAAATCTGTGGCAGAAGTCCATACTGATGTCTCTAGTTTATCTAAAATTTATATTTTTATTTTAACTTTATAATCATTAACTGACAATTATAAATCTAAAAATATCAAAAATATATTATTTTTAATACTAATAATATCAAAATTCTGTTTAATTTCATATAATTTTGGCATATTTTTGTATTATATTTAATATTTAAAAAAAAAGGCAATGAAACATTTTATATTAGTAATGGAATTTATTAACGTAAATGTCACCACAAAAGAAATGTAAAAGAAATGACGTTCAATACTCATTCAAGCTTAGAAAAATACACCATAATAATGTAAGGTGATAAAGATTTGACTGTTCATAAATACTCTTTATACTGTAAAGTTAATTTGTTATTGCAATATGTTCAGTAATAGACCACTTGCAATGAACGAATCTTTTTTGAATTTGAATTTCAAACGGCATTGTTTTACTGATTAATTAATTTGTGCAACAATGGTTTTTGAACAGCCGTTACTTTTCATTGAAAGTGGTCTATTATTATATACTAAGACAGTGTATTTAAATATATTTAAAAAAGCTAGACAAGACCAGTGCTAGTTGCAACTTTTATTGTTGCCATGAACTGCCTGACAGTGTGCGTCAAATATCTTATTCTTAATAATAAGAAATTTTATTGACCTATGCAATACATACATAACTTTTTTCTCTCTCTCTTTTTTTTTTTTTTTTTTTTTTTTTTTTTTAGAAATAATTTTATAAAACTTATTTGTAGAAATAGAACTTAAGAATTCTTACCTCCAATATCAATTAAACATTTAGATTCTCTAACGTTGTCAAAACTCAGAAGTTTCATATTCAATTTACAACATGTGTTAAATGCATCAATAAAACGTTCCTGAAAAGATACAAAGGCTAATTTTTTTCTAAAACGCGTGTGTCTTAAATATTCAAAGTCAACATAATCTTATTTTTGTTCAGTGACACTGCATTAAAAAGACACCATGAAAAATGTAGATATATGAACTTTTTTCTACTTATTCCAACCAAAATACATTAATTTTTCTTCTTTATATGATTGTAAAGGGTGTTGATAGCTTAATATAATTGTATTCTACCTTTTAATTACAAGCAAAAATTATGAGGAATTTTGTTTTGAATTTCTATGATATGCTCCTAGTAAAGATAACCTTTGAGCCAGCTACTCATACTTGTATTTTAATCAATTACTGTTTATTATTACCTTATTTTTACTTTGATAATATACACCATTGCATTCTTCACCTAATGTATTGAATAATCTACGTATCTCTAGAAAAAAAGAAGCAAGTAAAAATATTTGTAGTATGGTAAATGAACTAGTTATCGGCATGCTTGCCAATATTATCGGCAGATGTTTGCTGCTTTTTTATAATACGTTCCACTCATTTGAGACTTTTGAAAATTTTACAAAAAAATGATTATTTATAAATCTGTTTTGTACTAAAATTTCAAAGCTCTTTAATTAGTAGAAGGTATTTAAAAATACAACTGACAATAACTGCGGCCTGTCGATAACTATGTAGTAAAATTACCATATCGCTTTATGGTACAATTTCTTACCTGTATCTTGTATCTTTGATTTCTGCTGCTATTATGCAAGACGTGATAATTTAGTCAGTAAAATGTTCCGAATTTCAGTATGTAGTAAACATAAGTACATTAATTTTATCAATTTTTAAGTTGGGGTCAAAGTATTCGGATAAATTATAATATTCTATATTATAATAAAAAAAATTCAAAGGGTATTTAAATAATGTATTCTTATTTAAATTTCAAAGTATTGATTGCTGATTATCATAAATTTTTGCTGCAATGTATTTAATATATTACGCATACCTTTATCACATAAAATAAAAAGGGATGGATAGAAATATTTCATATACTTACTGGAATACATTGGGGACAATGCGGCTTATTACAACTTAAATAATCGTAAGTTAGCTGTACCTAAAAATTTTTTCAAACATTTTAAAACCAAGTTATCTAAAAATATATATATGTTGCTGTTATATTATAATCTGTGACAATAAAATTAAAATTTATTTTTACTTTTTTCAAAGTAGTTTAATTAATTTTTAATAATTTACACTCTAAAAATTGGTGCATTACTTTAGTTACGAATACTAACTTGTTTAAGATATACACTTTTAAGTTATTATGAGTAGCTAAAATAATGCATTTTAGCTAGTTATTAAAATTAGCTAATTTAAGTTGTTTTGAGTTTTTAAAAGTTTTTTTAAGCTATTTTCAGTAAAATTAGGTATTTTTAATAATTTGCTAAAATGCATTATTTTAGCTACTAATAATAACTTAAAAGTGTATATCTTAAATAAGTTAGTATTCGTAACTAAAGTAATGCACCAATTTTTAGAGTGTAATTACCATAAAACTAGTTAATTATAAATAATACATACCTCACAAGTAAAATACGCCATAATATCACATTTAATGTTGAAAATTTGAAGTTCAGAATCCATTGATGCTAATGCGCAGTTGCCAGATCTACTTAGCTTGCTATGTTGCCATATATCCTTACTAATTGCCGTGTTAGTACTACACCATAGCCAAGTTCCTTTATGATCTTGCAACATCGCACTCGTATATGTGTATCCTGTAGTCTTTAAGTCTAATTTTGATTTTTTTAAAATCATAACACAAGATTTAGTTTACATTTTTACTAACAAATAAGCGGAATTAATAAAAAATTGCATTAAAAAGTTTATATCAGTGCAGGGGTTATCTTAAAAATATTTAAGCTTTATTTTAACGTGTATTAATTGAACAATATATAATGTCGAAATGTGTAAATATAATGTTATCAAAATTTAAATTTTTTTAAATTCTACTTTTACACTACAAAATTCAATTAGATTCCTTTAATCTCCTTGAACACTACTTTAAAAAAAAATTAATAATATTTATTAATTTAAAAACTATTAACATTTATTTAAAATAAATTAAAAAATATACTACATATAATATAGTTACTTCTGGTAAAATTTAAAAGACTATCTCTCGTATTTGTAGTTATACTTAACAAATTTGTTCCTGCGTTACAACACGTGTCAAAAGCATGCGTGAAATTTGCCTAAAACATAAAGTAGCTTTAGCTTAGTTATAGTCATTATTTCTTAAAAAATTGATAATAATAAAACAAATGTTTAGTATCCTGACAGGTAGGCTAATTGTTTACCATATGTGACCAACTGGTTGCATACTCTGCAGGATATAACTGTCCGCGCCAGCTAAGGATGCGACTAATAAGAGAGCGCCTAAAAACGCTCCATTAATTTAACATTACCCCACCTCCTAGTGACCTTGAAAGTTTAAGCATCTATTGGCTGCCCAGCGGGAATCGATAAATCGCCCACATCCTTACGTGATTTTAGTGTATACTATACCTTTGTGCTATTGTCGTCAAACTCCGGACCACTTTTCTATTAATTAATCCTACTTGAACTAGATTTATGTTGTATAAAAATTATCTAGATAATCTAGAAAGATACGGGTAACAACTTTTTTCAAAAATTAAAATCAGAATCTCATTTTACAGTCACTTTTTTATACAACAAATATTAAAAAAAATTACAGTACGTACTATATTATATAAAAAAAATGAATGAAAGAAAGAAAATAAAACTGTAAATTTTGATCCTGTTAACAGGAAATTGATAATACATTTCGTCGTTTTAAAATTCACACTAAATTTTCAATGTTTTTCTTATGAGAAAAACACGAAGTGAATTTAAATGCTAAAATTTACGTGTGTGTAATTGTGCCATCAAATACAATTATTTAACTTCTGCACCCAAAATTTGTACTGCTGAGCGTTTAAAGTCATAAAACAAAACATAATTTCGGAGAAAGCGACATTGCTAATCATGCTTGCGCAAAATATAAATTTAACAAGCCCATCATATTTTTCTCTCTTTCTTTCTTTGAAATTTTCATTGTGCGAATCAATTATAAATCAATTAAAAAAAACAAACAATTATTCATCAAATATACTGTATTATAAATGAACTCAATACATGCTATACTTTAAAAAAATATCATAATTTAATATAATTATATGTTAAATAAGCTTACTTACAATAAAATCACTGTTCAAATAAAGTGTATATAATCCATTTGCATAAATTATATCCAATAATCTTAATGATTTAGGTATTGCTAAAGTAAATATAAAAAAATAATTATGTAAAAATTTATTTTGTTCGTATGCAATTTAAAGTAACACTTACCCCAAAAATCAAAAACCTAAAAATGAATAAAGAAAATAATAAATCAAAAAATTAAATAACAATTAAATAATAATTAAATAATAATAATAAATCCCTTTATAGTATCTTTTATTATTTGCTTAAAATAAATCAACGCAATCTCTTTTAATGTATAGCCAAGTTCTGTTAACAATTCGTCATGTTGACCGAGCTGGTATGGCCGAGTGGTGAAGGCAGCTGACTCGTAACTCTGTACTCCTCACCGAGTATAGGTTCGAGCCACTGCTGGGTGCGTACGTGAAGTGTGAGAGCACAACACGTTGCACGATGCATGTTTACATGCATTCCATGACGACGCACAGTATTCGGGAGTTGCATGATTGATGTGATTGCACCGACCAGCCTGCCTAGATGTTTCCACGGTTTCTCTAGGCTGTCATGGTGAATGCCGGGCTGTGTACTTAGGCCGTGGCCAGCCCGTGTGTGCTTTTCCATTAATTGGAAAGTCCTTACCTGTCGATAAGACAATGTCTTGACTGGGACTGGGATTGGTGTATAGCACGATAACACAATATGGCAAGCAAAAAAAAAAAAATTAAAAATAAATACTTTTTTTTATTAATTTAGTTTAAAAGTTATTTCTGT
Organism: Ecdyonurus torrentis; assembly: GCA_949318235.1. Taxonomy (NCBI): domain Eukaryota; kingdom Metazoa; phylum Arthropoda; class Insecta; order Ephemeroptera; family Heptageniidae; genus Ecdyonurus; species Ecdyonurus torrentis. The sequence continues at coordinate 18,727,125 of OX439135.1, forward strand.
GATTTTCATTTTTTTTATTCTGTATTTATCTATTATCTTTATTTACATTTTTATTCATATTTGCTGCTTTTATGATTTGAGGAGCACTATTAGCTTTTTTATTTAATTTCTTTAAACTAAAATACTTTAATTTTTTTATCAGTATTACTTTGTTTTATTTTATTTTTTTTTTAATTTGTGTTATGTTTAAATTTAGGGCATTCATAATAAAAGATTATTGAGCTTTGCCAGTACAAATTGTATCATAATTCAGACCCAGTGCTTGTCATGTCCCATTCGTTGGTAGAAAAGATAATGAAAATTTAATAAAATATATATTAGCTTCTCAACCAATAAAACTAGAGACGTTAAAACATGAAATTTTGTCTGTTAAGGATAAAGAATTGGACGTAATGGTGACACCAAAAATTATCTCAACTCAATACAGTATTTCTCAAAACACCAATAACTAGGAATTAATATTTACCATTTAAGAACCCGTAAAAATCAATTAGCATACAAATGATTGCATTTTGAATGTATGATTTGATATGTGTCCTTTTATTTAGAAACTTTTGTAAAACTACTAAAAGAACTCATTACTGTAGAGGTTTAAAAATAATAAAAACGAACCTTTGGTTTACAATAAGGACAAACATTAGATTTTTCCACATTTTCTTCAGCTGCACTTTTTTCACCCTTTAAAGTATTAAATAAACTTTAAAATGGAGTACAATATAAAACGATTTTTTTTCTATTTAGAATTCGTTGAAAAATTTAACATTTATATATTTTGTGCTTTATATAACAGTACTATTAATTAAGTTTTATTAAGTGAATACAACTAATTAAAAAGCTTCCACTTACAAAATTCTTTGCTTGTTCCTGATGCTGCACCATAAATATTACGTTTAATACTTCAAAAATACGTTTATTATGTTGGATAAAATAATAGTAAAGATGCATACTAATATAATTTATTATTTAAATACTTTACATTTTATAAAATGATATAATTAAAAGTATACAAAATATTGTATTCATAATAAATAATAATTATAGTAGAGAATTTTCATAGTATTAATCCTTATAAAGTTAAAACTCGTAAGATATTAATTAAACAACTCTTTTACAAAAAAAAATTATTACTATTCGCAATATTCGCATTGAGCTTACAATTACGAAAAAATCCTAGCATTTTCTAAGACACCTTAATGTTTATTCTATTTATGATTTTTTAAGATGTTTTGGAGTGGGAGTTGAGTGAGAGTAAATTTTATTTGAAATTAACCTGTAATTAAGATAGCCTGTCATAATATGGTAATTTAAGTCACCAACATGAGCAAAATTTCATGTTTAAAAATTGCTTTAAGAACATTAAATTAATTTGTAAATTTGCGTTTCTAAATAACATATAATAATAAATCGATTTACAACTCAAAATGTAAAATAATTATGATAATAAAATGTTAAATAAGAATGTCTCTTTTGAAGATATAGATAAAAAAAACCTTTCAAAATTCACGTATTAGTCAATAGGTCACAAAAAACTTACATTATATTTATTGGTTATATTGGTTCCCACAATTTGAATTGTGATAATCTAATAGAAAAAGGTTTTTAATTCAGAACATTTATTTTTTATTTCTCTCTCTCTCTCTCTCTCTCTCTCTCTCTCTCTCTCTCTCTCTCTCTCTGTATATTATAATTTTTTGAAAAAAACTTAACAAAAGAGTTTAAAATTTTGTTTATTGTAGACTCTGTAAACATTAAAAGTAAGTATAATATCACTTACTTAGTTCAGTTTGTATAAGCAATTTGGAACAGTAGGTTATTAAAAGCTCATTTTTATAGCTTTATGATTTAATTAAAAAATCTAATTTATAATAAAATTGAAAAATTGTAATTTCTTTCCGAAAAAAAAAAGTGAAGCAAATAACCAATTAAAATTATAATAATCCATAGTTTAAAAATATATCTCTAGCTACATGGAGAGAAAGGACAGTTTTAAATTTTCAAAAACTTCTTTATTTTTCAGCCAAAGTATAACATATTATTTTAAGTTAATATTTCATACGAAACAATTAAAAATTATATTTAAAAAAATATTTACTAATCATTATCAATATTACAAAATTTAGTTTTTACAATAAGAAATATTATATTTACAAATATAATATCATAAATATATACATTATTTAAAAAAAATATTTAATATTTTATTTTACATACTAAAATTACTTACCAAAATAATATTAATGAATAACCACTCCATATTTAAATTACAAATAAAATACTTTATACCGTTATAAAATGTCACAAAAATACACTATTTAAAATAACATGAATTAACCGGAAGTTACGTTTATTGCATATTTCTTTGAAATCAGCATTACTATAGAAATATTATAAACTGAAGGCTACTGAACTATTTTTTTCTGATATTTTCCTTTATCAGGTATATTTACATTATTTTACGATTTTATTCCGGATATAATATGGAACAAATAAACAGAAAGGTTGTTTTTATAAGATTTAAAAAAAAAATAACAAAAAAATAAAATAAAATTTTAATGAAAAAAAAAATTGTAAAAAAATTGTAAAAAAAATGTAATAAAACATAATTTGATTGGTTTATTGATTGATTAAATATTTTATGAAAATTTCATGTATCGAAGAATTACCAAAATATTTTATGACAATAGAATGAAACGCAACCCATTACGCCTCCACTCTCTCTCTCTCTCTCTCTCTCTCTCTCTCTCTCTCTCTCTCTCTCTCTCTCTCTCTCTCTCTCTCTCTCTCTCTCTCTCTCTCTCTCTCTCTTTAAGTGCTTTGTTTACCTTAACCAATAATAAACAATAACATATCATGTACAGTACAATATCTCACTTTTACTATTTTCTCATAAGCATAATGTTAAAAAATTTAAGTGACAATTCTGTACTTATACAGCTTTGCATTAATTAGTCTCTAGATACATGCATGATAGCATGTTATACAAAAAAAAAGAGTAACACAAAAAATAACACAGTATCTGTACAAAATCTTCAAAGAGAAAAAGAAACCGAATGTTTCAAATTTCACAATTCTGGGACTTCTATCATTACTATACAACTTGGAAATGACATAACAATGATTTTTTTTATCTGCAATATTTTCATTTAAATTTACATGATTACATGATTTCATTTTAAAATACACGTTTTATAAATTTATAAGATAAAGAATAGTGTTCCAAACGTGCAGTCAAACTAAAATCTTGCTCTTTTAAAATTACATTTTTTTCTTTTTTAAATAAAGAAGGTAACTTTATTTTTTTTAATTTCATAGTTAAAGAAATAGACCAGAGAAAAACATAAGCACTTATATCACAAAACACTTGATGGGACTTACATAAATAGCTGTAATTTGCCTCAAAACCCAACTGTAGCCCCGTAGCAGTGATCAAAAAATTCAATTTATGCAACCCGCACAACATTTTAATACTAATTTTCGCAAGTCACTAACGTCATAAACATGAATTTTCAAGCAAATTACATACTTTACAGTATTTTAACGTTCTCTCGTGGGACTACATTAACATTCTGGTAAATATTGTCATAGTTTTGAAGATCCCATTTCGTGTTTATTCATTAAAGTTTGTTAGACTAAACTGTTAAAATTACTAACGTAGTTTCTGTGATGGCTGTTTGAGAAGTGCTGGTAGTTTCAGAGAAAACGTTTGTATTGTTGGTTTTATCTTCAAGTCTTGTTGGCAGTTCCGCCTGATAATAATAACAAAAAAGGTTTTATTCGAAATATGTTTGCAGATAAAACTACATGAAAGAATAATACTAAAGGCATGTATGTGATAAATCATGTAAGTTTCAAAAATAAAATATTTGCCTAGAAAAGGTATTATTATACTATTATACAATTTCATCTAATCTAGGTGAAATAATATCATCTAATATAAATAAGATAAATCTTGATTTTATTGTACATACTCTTTCATATAAAACTTTACTCTTTGCCTTTACGCTAAGGCAAGAGAGTAAAATTTTCTATGAAAGAGTAATGTACATTTATTTTTATAATCTCTATAAATGTTATTGTTATAAAAGAGAATGCTATTATTTCTGGTTCTGTAAATTACCTTTTTAATGAAGACAATATAAAAAGAGTTACAAAATATAATATTCGTAATAATTTTAATTGAGCTGTGGCTGGTATACGTATATATCGTATTTTTTGTTTAATCATCAGATTCAAACACCATCAAAGCGATGTCACTTTCTTTAGAAAATGGTCAACATGTCATCTTAAGTGACAGCAGCGTTTCCAGATTTAACCTTAACTAAAGAAGTTACAGGTGTTCCACGAGGTTAAATCAGGCAACGCTGATATGAATAAATGAATGAATAAATAAATAAATAAATAAATAAATAAATAAATAAATAAATAAATAAATAAATTAATAAATTAATAAATAAATAAATAAATAAATAAATAAATAAATAAATAAATAAATAAATAAATAAATAAATAAATAAATAAATAAATAAATAAATAAATAAATAAATAAATAAATAAATAAATAAATAAATAATCGTCTTTATTAAAAAAAAAGCATAAAGGAAAATGCATTTTTTTCTGAAAGGGCGAGGTTGAAGCCTCACAAAATGTCTGGCCCACTCTTACACCTAACCCCAACTATATCACTTAAGATAACAAATTGACTATTTTCTAAAGAAACCAGCATCACTTGGATGGGTACATTTAGAATCCGATGAGTGTACACTCGCTGACATCTTATACATAACATCAAAGACAGTGCCACTTTCTAAAGAAAAGGGTGGAAAATATATTGTCAGGTAAAAGCAGCGTTGCCAAATCATGAATGAATTCTTTAGGAAGCAGCATCGTCTTTGATGTTACTCCTGGAGTGTACATACAAGAGCTTGATAGGTTTATGGAAAAGACATAGCACAAAAACACGATAAATGATGTAATAGAAATACATTTTATAATTTTCACTGTACCTCGCAAACAGTATATAATGGAGTCCTGCAGTCTTCGCTAGTCAATACAGGTTTTCCATCCCATTTAAATCGAACACAGTTGTCTTTAGCACCAGAAAATGAAACACTGTCAGCTTTCCATACGGATTTACTGTTAGAATTACACCAACGCCAAAATTTATAACAGTTTCTATTTGTTCCAGAAGTCCATACAAAGCCAACTTGAGAGGAAATATCTATACATACAGCAAATATTTGATCAATAACATGTAACAATTTTAAATGTTTTAAAAATATTAAAAGATTTGAAGATATTATCAAAGTTTTATTTTATTTAATGGGATGTGTACATATTTACTGACCTATCTTTATTGTAGTCTTGCCAAATTATTAAACGCATAATATAACTGAGATTTAGCACACACATTGTTTTATATGACATAATATGCTCAAATTAAATATATATATATATATATATATATATATATATATATATATATATATATATATATATATATATATATATATATATATATATATATATATATATATATATATGTATATATATATATATATATATATATATATATATATATATATAATTTTATTACGATTATTATTTATTTTAATATATATATTTAACGTACTTGACATTAATACTTTCAATCGATTTACTTCTTCAAAAGTTTCAAAACTTAGAAGTCTCATGCCAAAATCACAGCATGTTTGCGTTGCATTATATTGTTGTACCTAAAATTAAGTTAAATTTAATACAAAAAAAAAATTAGTACTACAAATGTAATAGGTAGACATATAAGCTAGAACATAGATATTATTTTACTACAATAATACAGTATACCTAATGCAGGTGCAATATGCTACAATAAAGGTGTGACTCACTTAGATTAATTGGTATTGTAGTTTATAACTACCTCTGCTCCAAATTAAAGTGTACCTATTGCAAAATACAGGATTCATGTACCTGCCATAGGTAGTAATTTTTTTCCGTGTAAATATGTCATTATATTTCAATATGCCGTAATATTTTTCAGAATTATGAGCAAGTATTTACATTTTCAGATATTGGAATCTTATTCTAAAGATCAAAATTATAACCGGATATGTTGGAAAGGAAAACAATTGAGGAAAATGGCAGTGGCTCAAATTGGTGCTTGGTCACGTAGATTTCTCCTGGTTTAAATTTCACGTGCATTGCATTACCAACACTTCCTTTTCCTGTGTTTACATGCTCACGTAAGTTTCTAGTTACACTGATTTGTTCTATTTAAAGATGGTTACCGTTAAATTGAGGCGAAATATCACAATGAGGAAGGTTAATTGAAATTTTTTTGTTGAGTTGTTGATATTTTTGGAAATAGTTTTAAAAAATTTTGAGGCGCAATTTTTTCTTAAACGATTGTAGCATGTGAAGTAATTTTAATTAATTTTTTGAAAATCAGCCTAGTAAGCCTGTGACGTCATCAGTCCACTTTTTTCTCGGCAAATACTAATCGTTCGAGGTTCAGTAACCAGTTTGATGAAAGCAGCTCGTCCTCAGATTTTCCAAAAACTGGCTATACTGAACCTTCTACGGTCAATAATTTCCGAAATAAATGCCCAATTGATGATGTCACAGGGTTTTTAGGTCAATTTTCAAAAATTAATTTAAAATACTTCCCATGCTCCAATTGCCCTAAGAAAAAATAACGCCTCAAAATTTTTTAACGCTCTTTTTAAAAATGTCATAAAAAGTGGGGGTTAAAAAAAGTCACCTTCCTCGTTGCTTTTTTATTTATAGGTAATAGAACACCGTTATTTATTGGCATGTAAAAATATTAGCTAAATAGGGCTACAGTATTCGTTAATACTAATTTGTCTCATACATTATTCAATTACACTAACATTGTAAGGCTTGTTTGTAAGCTCCGTTGTTGTTGTTGTTTGTTTGTTTTTTGTAAAACGGATTACAGAAAATAAATGAAGAAAAACTTAATTCTTTTTGAATGAGAATACGCAATTTTTTAATGTAAGGAAACATGTTTACGAAGAAGCTTACTAATATTCAAAAAAATTTTCAGGGCAATCAAAAAGAAAACTAGTCAATTTTGCAACTTAAATACAAAATAGATAAAATTTAACAATGAATTCACATCCCATAAATGTAATGAACAACAAAATACGCTCTTCATTACTAAATTTTACATTAGGCCGATAATTGATTACTCAAAATTATTAATAATTTATAGTAACTTTGTTTTATGTAAATAATTTCATTAATGTTTAATTGTCAAAAAAAAAACATTAAAAAAACACTTACTCCATGCGAAAACAAAAAATATGCAGTTTTGTTCCAAAAACCTATGTGTGTCAAATTTTTGGAAGTATATTGATCTAAACCTGCAAAATCACAACAAATAATAACCACTTATTTCAATAATAAGCTATAAAAAATGAAAGTTATTTAATTTAATAAGCATTTATTATATATTTCCAATGATAAAAATGAACATTTTTATACTGTGGTAAACAGTAAAAATAAATTTTTAGATATATTTCCTTTAAAAGTTTTAGTTTTATTACTTTAATTCAGTATACTTATGATAACTATAATAACATCACTTCGATAAACTACGTTTCTGAATACGTTATGTTTTACTAAATCAAATGAGGTTTTTGTATTTCATGCCATCTTCTTACCTTTATTAAGGTCATAATTCTGCAATATTAAAAGCACTTAATAAAATATTTTCATGAGTACAGCCAAACTGCTTTCTTTTCCTCTGCTACAAAATAGTCTTATACTATTTTGTATTCTTAAGTACATAATGTATTAAGTATTCATATGACGTGTAAATGTGTATTTTTGAATATAGCCAATTTTTAAATTAAAAAGACTTTTAATCCATGAAAAGTATCCTGGTCGTTTATCAATTGTAGCAATTGTTTGTATAACATACCAATTGCATAGTCTTTAGGATATTTTTATAAACGAATGTCTTTTTTTTTTTGTATTTTTTTATTATTCATAAATGATTGATTGATCAAACCTTACTTACCAAAACATTTGTACAATTATTAAACACACAGCTTGGTTCTGTGCAGTTGTTAACAATTACAGTTGCCTTTGTTACCTGTAATCATTCAAAAAAGGTAATAGTCATACAATACAAATACACAGTACAATACAAATACAAGTACACGCCTATTGTAAGTCAATAAGGTACACTCCTTCCAAATATATCTGACCGGTTGCGTTAAAATTTCCCCATTTATTTAAAATTTGAGGACATGAACGCTGCGGTCAGATTTATTCGAGAGGAGTGAACAACGTTTCGAATTATTTCAGTTCGCGCATGAAAGAGGACGACAAATTACAGCATGCATGTTTTACCTGTTTCTTGAAATTTTATAGGTCCAGTGATTTAAACGAATGATTTAAGGTAGGTTAATTTAAATCAAATAATGATACAACTTTACTGCGCTCTGATTACAACATTTTTTCCCTCCGTTAAACTTGCGCCTTGCAGGGCCTCAGAGTAGCACCGTACCTTTTACACTCATTGAAAACCAACTGTGCCTTTCCATCTTAGTTGAAAAAAATACTTTTAGTTTTACATTGTTAACATATCAATCTTTGTCCTAACGCAATTTTTAAAGGAAAAATGTAAAGAAATCGATATGATACAAAGAATACAAACAAATAATATATCCCCGATATGGACAAGAAAAAAAAATTAAAACCTGTATTTATTATATATATATATATATTAGAGAGAGAGAGAGAGAGCGCAAAAATAGTCGATCATTTTGACAAAAAAGTCGAAAAAAGTGGGTTTGTATACATAAATTTATATAAAAAATGATAAAAAAAAATGCGAGTAAAAAACATTTAATTTAATGTTAAACAGAAATTTTAGTACCTAAATACTCAAATTGGCCAAGCATGTTCTTATCTTGTATGTAGTATTTTGTTTTGCTAATTTTCAATTTGTATCAGATAAAAATTTTAATTTATTGAATCAATATATTATTTTTATGTATATTTTTATAAAAAATAATAAAATTTCAAATAATTGATACCTTTTTACTAGAAATTAGGAATCGGCGATATATAGAAATCGATACTTTTTATATCGGGTATTTTCACAAGTACTAAAATACTAATTAAATGATATCGAAGAAAATTATCGGTATATCGGAAAAATATCGAGGACTTCCTAAAATGCAATGAAAACAATGAAAAAAAAATTTAGATGTTAAGGGACATGAGCACTATTACAAAATAGTATCAAATTTACCTAGGACTCATCAGGCAAGGCACGGCAGAGAGCTCTGTACAGCTCGAGATGATTCATACACAACATCTACTGACTGATTGAGCTGAGGAAGCAAGTAGCAGCGCGCTTTTATACACAGTACCATCCCAGCTGCACACGCTGATTTGTTGGTACAACAGAGCGCGTGAAAACTGGCTTGCCATTGGAAATTTTAAATAAATAACTATGAATTTTTTTCAAAAAGTATCGAATACTGATAGTCGGATTTACGTATCGATATATCGAAATATATCGCCTCAAAAAAGTATCGATAATATCGATACTATCGAAGCAAATGTATCGAGTAGTCCGATTAATCTAGTAGAAATCTCATTAAAAACTTAAAAAAAGTGTGGAGTAGTCGACAAATAGTCGACTTTTTCTTTGAAATAGTCACTAAGCTCGAAATAGTCGAAAATAGTCGATTTTTTTTATTGGTTTAAAATGCACCATTTGTTGAGATCGGTGGAGATATGAAAAAAAAACTAGCAATAGTCGAAAAACTATTTTTGCGCTCTCTATATACCGCTGGCCACGCGTCTAAATAGGGAAAAAGCAATTTTTATAAACCGCGCGAGTGGTGAATTATACACCTTTCACGGCCGCCGCGAGTGGCGAATATCATGTGCTGTGAGCATAGCTTATTCGCCACTCGCGGCGGCCGTGAAAGGTGTATATTCACCACTCGCGCGGTTCATGAAAATTGCTTTTTCCCCATTTAGACGCGCGGCCAGCGATATATACATACTTTTTGTCATGTGCATTCTTACCTCACAGATATTTAAAAGTTTTTCATTGCAATATCTTGAATGAATTCTTAACTCATCTTTCCAGCTTGCTCCTGCACAATTTTTTATGTTAAGTGTATCGATATTTCCTCCAGATTTCCACGGAGTTTTTGCATTAAATTTTTTTTCAGTTGTACACCATTTCCAAGAATTAGGACATCCTGCCGTACTTCCAGAAGTCCAAAATACAATTTCATCGTTCATGTTGAAGTATAATTCACTGATATCTAAAGAAAAGAAATAAAAATGATAAAAGGTCAAAAAAATTAAAAAAGTATACGTAGAGGCAATTATGAAGAGTTAGAGTAATATATATATATATATATATATATATATATATATATATATATATATATATATATATATATATATATATATATATATATATATATATATATATGTGTGTGTGTGTGTGTGTGTGTGTGTGTGTGTGTCGCTATTTGTATCAAAGGCTTTTGAAATGTTTTTGACGTGTTACTTTATTTAAATTCAAATGACTAATTTTATTACTATGCTACATTTAGTCCTTCGTTCACTACTCACTGCATAGCAATTTTAGTTAAAGACACAATAATAAACTAAAAGTTCGACAAACATTACTATAACAAGTCATAAAAAAGTGTTAAACTTTTACTTTACTGTTCTGATCCTTTTAAAGGATTGAAAATCATTGAAATCGTGCTTTTTTTTTCAGCTGTATAATATATTCACACAAAAAATAGTACTAATTTAAGAGACATTACTTGCTTAATCTTTACGAATACAAAATTGAAATCACTAGAAAAAAAAAGATTCATATTCGTTGAATTTATATACAAATTTCAAGTACACAAGTACACACACACACACACACACACACACACACACACACACACACACACACACACACACACACACTCCCACTCACACAAATACATTAAGTTATATAAAAATATATTAATTTAAACATCCCAGATTAAAAAAGGCCTATTCTTCACTTAAATAAAACTTAAAAACTGAACCAGAATAATGATATATTTATAGTAAAAAATATATAGAAAATATTATAAAAAATTCAAAAATATATAAAAAAAAGAAAGGTTTTAAATATTCATACTATTAAATCTACGAATTCCTAAAATGGCACATTTTCTTTGGATATCATCTTCTAATGTGAGCAGTTTGGCTCCCATCGATTCACAATCAATAAAACTGTTAGAATAACGTTGACGCTGCAAAAAAAAAATTAGATCTTACAAATCTAGCCTTATTTTCAATTATTGTCTTTGTAAATGAAAATTTTAATTATTTTCACATATGAAAACACTTTTTTGTAGGGTTGTGGATAGAAACTGATTTACAGCGAACCGGTTACTTAACGATTCGATTAACCGGTTTCATTGAAACCTCGTAAACCAGTTAGTCGTTAGTGGGAATCGATAAGCACTTTTTCGATTCTAAAATCGCTAAAATCAGTAAAATCGGTAAGCATGTTAATGATAAATGATTTTGAGAATCATCAAATAAATTTACGATTTAAAATCAATAAGCTAGTAAAATGAAAATTCTAATCAGTGCGTATTATCAATTTTTCAGATTTATTCAATTAATTTTATTGCTTTTTAAAGTATAAAATGTTAGAATATCATTTTTAGATGCCTTGAAAAACGTATTGTAATTATACTTTCTTGTATTATAACTTTTATTTAGATTTTTATTATTAAAAAAAAAAAAAAAAAACACTTCGTACTCAATAATGCAATAAAATTCATTTATTATGAATGCTTATTTGTAATTTTTATATAGAATAAATATATTTATTCATTTTATTTGTTACACCAAAAATAAAGTAAATGCAATGAAATTTGCAAATTATAATGCGAATTATAAGAAAATTTGATATTTTTATTAATTAATTACGAAATAATTTCTTTTTATTGAAATCGTTAATAGGGTCTAACGATTTTTTTATTTAAAAATCGTTAACAATGTTACTTATTTTAAAGTCGATAAAGATTTGAATCGATTTTAACGATTATTTAATCGGTTAAAATTGCTTTATATTGCAAACCGGTTTACGCTTACGGGTAAGGTTTTCTTAACGATTAACCGGTTTTGAAATTTTTACCGATTATCTACAGCAGCACTACTTTTTTGTTACGTAAAAAAAAACTACTTTCTTAGGTGGAAGTAATTAGTTAGCATTTTCTTTTTTGTTAGAAAAACAAATTGTGAACACGGCTTATGACAGTAAACAATTAATATTATTAATATTTGTTCAATACTTTGATGAATCTTTATAGCTTAAAAAGTATTTAATTACTATTTTTATAATTCAATAACCACACCTGGTGTACAACATAACATAAATTTTTATAATATTATTAAAATTAAATTAAATACCTCATTCATGTGCATATTTATGCCTTTAGACTAATACAACAAAGAGAACAATGCAACAAGTGATATTGATCACATTGCTCACCACAGAATTTGTACTGCAAATCTAGTAAAAGTATGCCTGTTTTAACAGTTTGGATTTTTACAAATTAACATTTTAAAGGTCACTATATTATAAAATTAAACGTTAAAAATCCACAGACTTGTCAACATTTCTCTTGATAAACGTCTCAAAAACAGGAGTTATACTTATAGGCATTAAAAGTATGTATAAAAACAATTTAACATAAAATTGTTGATTTGCAAATATTTTACATTAATAATAATAATAATAATTTATTTTTATTGAGGCCACAAAAGGTACATACCCACTTATATTATTATTTTTATATTTACAGTGTATTATATTTATTGCAAAGCCTTTTAAGTCCACTATTCTATTCAAAGAAGTGAATGAAAATAATGTACATATAATTTTGTTAATATTTGACAAATATTTCTGACAAAGTTATTTTTACAAATTTTTCCACGAAAAATTATTTATAATATTATTTAATAATAATTTAAGTAATAATATCATGATTTAAATTTATTTAGGTTAGGTGTCGGTCTCCTGAAATTTTTGCCACACCCTAAATACGCTAAACATTGACAATACTTCATAGTAAAGTAACACTGTAAGTAATTATAGAATAATCACTTTATATATAATTATTATTTATTTTACTTTACCAAGCCATCGTCATCACTTTTTATGTAGTATGCTTTACCACATGCTTCTCCTACATAAATGTATTGTGCTAAAATAAAAAAAAAAAAGTAAAAATGTCCATCAAAAAATTTCTATTTGTTAAAAAAATAACATATTAAGTTATTTATACAAAACAACATTTATGATTTAGAAAAAAAAAAGAAAATAATATATAGAAATATTTGTATTTAAGAAGGATAATATTTAAGAAGTGTATTGCCGTCTAATATAACTTTATTAAATTATTAAACTTTTATTACATACCATTTTTTGAAATGTCCTGAAAATACAGCGTTAATATAAATTTATGAATAATTAATATCATTAAAAATATAACTTTGAAAGTTGTTGTATTTTTTTTTCTTTATACAAACTAAAACTAATTTTATATATTCATGTATACGTTATTGTGAAAATATCGTCATTTCCATTAAATTAAATTAACAAATGGTATTGCCGTAAAACTAATAATTAAAATGACGATATATATTTTTTAATTATAAAATATACACACCCAATATACGTACAATACAATCGTGTTCAGGAGGTAGGGGACCGTCGATGGCAGCGCGGTAAAAGTTTCATAAAAAATACTCAGCCATATTGGATAACAACAGTCCTATCTAAAAGTACCATGTCGCCATCTACGCTTCACTACCCCCTTAATTATAATATTGTCAATATTATATATAGATTTTATGAAGTAAGTATAGCTTAGATGATATTTTATTTGTTACAGATGAGCTAGCTTAATTTTAATGCATGCATTTATTTTATGTATACAGTAATAACAAATAAGCAAATATAGCTTTTTATAAGTTAAAATACTAAAAAGCTACAATGATTTAAGTAGATATATATCGTCTCTATCGCGCCAAACGTTCCATCTGACACAGTAAATCCTATGTAGATGGAACGTTTGGCGAGCTCGTGATAATTTCACTTGAAACATTTTGACGCGATAGAGACGATATATATATATATATACATAATATTACCTGAGTATTGTTATGAGTAGTGTTAAGTTTAGGACAAGTTGATGTTTCACAAGTAATTGGTTTTATTGGAGCCTATAACAATTTTAATTGTATATATATAAAGTAAACACGTTCTATTAAATAGCATCATAAATAGTATATTTCTTACTTCATCGTTAATAATTTATTGACACTATTATGCTTAAGTCATATAGAACATACGTTCAAAAAAAAAACTTGTCTGAACTTTCTAGCAAACTTCAAATTTAACTTCGATTTGGCCGGAATCATTAATTTTAATTTATTTTCCTATCCCGTAATGTAGTATGTGGATTATGACGCCACAGTTGAAATGTTTATCGCGCAAGTGGATAACTAATCTGTGAAGTTATTGTCCACATTGTTCTATTTCGTGAGTGGAAAATAAAGTAGAAATCAATGACTTTGGTCATATTAACGTTGATAGATGATGTTTTAATAGTATACACAAGAGCTGTAAATTGAAACCGGTTCGAGCACCCGCCTGGGCCAACATCTTCGGGTGCTCTTTTTTTTTTTAAATGGTTAACCCGGGTTTCTAGCTTTTAGCTCGAAAACAAGCTTTTTCTAGCTGAGCTCGTGAATGACTCGTGAAAAAAAACGAGCGTTTGAAAATAAATCGAGCTTAAGAACAATTTTTAAAGAAAGCATACAAAAAAAAAGCTTGTAATTTTTGTTTAAAGTGGTGATTTTAATATGCTATCATTCCAAATATGCTGTTTAAAATGTTATAAAAAATTGTTTAATTTTATTTATGCATTTCTATCCTTCAAAATCATTTTTTTCGTAATGAAAATCGAACTTTTTGCTTCTTAGGTTTGAAAGCTCGTTTTTAAACTTTGGCTCAAATATCGAGCTTTCTAGCTTTGGCTCTGTTTTCGAGTTTAAGCTCGATTTTAAGCTAAACCCGGGTTTCAAGTCAAACCGGGCTAAAAAATTTCAGCCCGGGCTAAAAATATTTCGAGTTTTTTACAGCCCTAGTATACACATTTTTTATTCAACGTGTTCTACGTCTTTAAGGTATAATCAAATTAGTTTAAATTTATCTTTTATTAACTGCCTTTTTAAAAAAATTTATACATCATCATGAAATCTAACTATAAGTATACGATTTGTTTTTATCTTACTGTTTCGTGTCTTAAAAACCGATTTTTTTTAAAGAAATGCTTATTTATTGCAACTAATATAAATGTAAATAAACTTTTAAATTTATTTAAATATATGACTAAAAATATTCGATTTAAGTTAAAATATTAAATATTTAATTTAAAACTTTTAAATGAGAAAACTATTATATTAATAATAATTATAAAACTTAAGTGATATTGTTTTTACTTGACATCCAACACTAAACTTCATATCACAATTTACAGGTTGTAGTTTTGTTTCATCACCAACTTCTTCAATAAAATAAGCACACATGGATGTTCGAACTGCATTTTGTGGAGTATTTGCATTATATCCCCAAATAGAAGAATTTTTGTGCAGCTCCGTGTCTGTTGAACACCAACGCCATTTGTTGCATCTATATGAAGTAGCAGAACTCCAAAGATTTGTATCTAAATTATCAAATCTTTAATTAAAAATAGTTATATTAAATTTATTGACAAGTTAAGAAATCATTGTTTTCAGGTCAACTTTAAAGGCGTAGATTACCTTGAACAAAATAGTTCCGTAATATTCTAACTAACCTGAAAATCAATGTGGATTTGACCGGGATCATTGATTTCTAATTTATTTTCCATTCACAAAATGACACTGGCGTTCACTGACGTCACAGCTCACCCAGTTTACGCGCGCCTGGAGCAGGCGAGCTGTGACGTCAGTGACCGCCAGTGGCATTTTGTGAGTGAAAAATAAATTAGAAATCAATGATTCTGGCTAAATCAATGACTCTGGCTAAATCAATGACTCTGGCTTAATCAACGTTGGTTTTCAGGTTTGTTAGGATATTATGCAAGTTTTTTGCTCAAGGTGTTCTACGCTTTTAAGCAATTTTAATCACATCCGCTTTCGTTTCAACTTACTGCGCATGCGAGGTAAGTAGAAACTGAAGTACACGTGAGAAAAAACCTGTTAAATTTGGCCTGATAACACAATTGTACATTTATAAGTCAATAGTAACAAATATAACTAAATAAAGCAATTTAGTACACTCTGAAAATAACGCAACATAATATTATAATGTATATTGATGCTGTTTCGGCTAACCCAAACTTTTACATTTAGCGGGATTAAGCATCTACGTGTGTTACGATAGCCATAGAAACACTCATCTACATTTATCGTGACAACATGCAAAAAACACTTCTACATTGGGAAAAAGATGTAGAAGTGTTTTATTCTTGTTGTCGCAATAACTGTAGATATGCATGTTTTTATGGCTATCCCAATTAACGTATATGTGTGAAAGTATGCACACCTGCTCAAAGTAGAAGTGTGGTTCAGCCACAACAGCATTGATATATATATATATATATATATATATATATATATATATATATATATATATATATATATATATATATATATATATATATATTATATATATATATACATGAAATATATGTGCTGTTAAAATGAAAAAAAAAAAAAATAAAACGTAAAAATTAATCTGACGATAATTTAGCTTCAGATTTAAATAAGAGCTAAAAACAAATTATAAAGGAAAATATGAATGTTATTAAATTTGATTTTTTTTGAAATTTTGATTTATTATGAGTTCTTTTCTTTTTTCCTCTGTAACACCAACACCAACACCGAAAATCTACTTGATTCAAGATGAAGTTGAAAATAATCCAGTACCAATTATCTGTTAGAAACTGCAGGTGGCATATAGAGAGATCACAAACTAAGCACTTTGTACATGGTGTTAGCTGTGCCAAGAACTGCAGCTTTCTGCATGACACGTAAATGCCTATACTCCGATTCAGCTTTTCACTTGCTGTTAACCAATCTTCGCTAACCAGCCCCTTTACAGAAACCACAACAGGTACAATTTCAAGATTTCTTAGCTAGCACATATCCTATAATTCAATGGAAAGTGGCTGATACTTCCTCTTCTTCTTAACTGCAATTGTTGTAACCACATGATTGTCCAGAGCAGCAGCAACATCAATAATTATCGCTGTCTGAGCTCGTCTGTCAAACAAAATCAAATCTGGCCTGTTTGCTCCTACTGCTCTGTCTGTAACAATAACAAAGTCCGAGAATAGCTTGGCGTCCTGGTTTTGCAGCACTTGTTCAGGCTTGCAGTTGTAATATGGAACCCTTTCTCCACCAGATCAAATTTCTTGGCCAGCGCTTGGTGCAACACTTTAGCCACTGCATTGTGCCACTCCAAGTACTCCTCGGGCGCAAGTACAAAGCATCCACCTGTGATATACTGTATTGACTCACACGTAGTCTTGCAGAGACGGCAACGATCATCGATTCTAGCTTTGAGAACATACCACTCATAATTCTTTGTGCGCACCATCTGGTCCTGAGAGACAAACAAGAACCCCTCAGTCTGTGCAAAGAGACCAGCTGTTCTAATCCACACCGTCGAGGTCTTAACGTCGTTGTGCTTACTTGTTAAAGCGGCAACAAACCTCCCATGAAAAGGGTTGAATTTTCACTCTATCAGCAGGTATCTTGATGTTGTATTCTAAATTCTCTTCTTTCAACTGAAGCGGTGTGTACCCACGATCTTGCTGGCAGTCAGGTCTATGGATCTCACTTTCACGTGACACAAAATATTGCCTCAGATTCTTCTCCTTAGGGCAACACATCACCTCCACACTTAGCAGTTCCCTTCCACCTGAACACTGAAACAAATAAAGCCTCTCGATGAAACTGCAAGGGTGATGAATTCTGTGCTTTGTGGGCGTTGCACGTATCTTCCAGAAAAATGCTTGTAATGACCTTGTTTGACGACCTTGCATTACAACACAACAATGCACCATACAATAGAGTCCATCCATACTCTATAAAGTACATTTAGTTACATATTTGGTCACAGCATTGTCATGTTAGGATGCAAGGTCAGTGTGCATTCTGGCAAGCCAAGCAGCCGTACTGCCTTCTTTCCTCCCTGCCTGTCGATCTGGTGCTCGCCACACGTTCAGGTGAACAAAGACAACAATATCATACTCTTATATACTCTTAAACCACGTCGTTTCTTGGTGATAATAATTTCTTCTCTCTTCTTTAAGTAAGTGGTGGGAGCGAAGCCACCCACTCTCGTATGTTTATATGGTTTTCCCATATAAACGTTGCAAGTATATTTTTTTTTCTAAAAGTGATAGTACATACTTGTACTAAAATGTTGCGGCATATTCTAAAATATATCTTACCAATACTCCTATATAAATGGTTAAAGCATTGTTCATCTTTTCGTGTTTCTAAACTCACAAGTTTAAATCCAAGGTCACAACAATTTTGGAAAGCTTCAAAATAGGTTACCTAAAAACACATTTTATAGTTATAATAATTACGATATAAAAGGATTTTTTATAGACCGGATCCACTCATCTTAAAGAGCTGCCGTTTTTTTTTGTCAGGAATACACAAGTCACGATAGTAAAAACGTGATCTTTTAATTTAATAGCAAAGGAAGCTTCAAACTTCAATATTATATAAATTTCTAGGTTGTAATTTACTATAGAAAATTATATAAAAAAATTTACAGTGAAAATAAAGTTTATCATATGCGACAAATGAGAGAAAATTGTGTTTTTCCTATGCAAAGCATGCCTGGCTGGACTTTTGGATTTCATATTCTATATATCCTGTATACACTTGGCACGTTGGAAGGTACAAGTCTTTTGGCCAGGACATGAATAATACAATAAGGATTCAAATTAAATGCAACGTAAAAAAAGTACTTGATCTAAGTTACGCGATGGACCATCCGTCTTATTATTATTATTGTTTTAAAACTATTTACATTAAATATTATCGACGTTACAGCCCTATCGTCTAAATGTTGAAAGTAATAATTAATCGTGCGTATAAAGAAACTATATTGTTATCACCTAAAAATGACCAAACTTAATTTGAATTTAAATAAAAGAAGAGAGAAGAGAACATTAAAATTATTGTTTAAAATAATTGCTTACCGCTATTGTTGTATAGATATAAATATTACCACAAGCTATATCCAAAAGCTGATATCCTTGTGGAACTGCAAGATATAAGTATTATTCACAGGACACGTAAAATTGTCACACGTCGACAGATAAACAAAGTAGGAGCAATTTAAACAAATGGAGTAGTATCCATTGATTTTGATATTTACATGTGAACAGCTCTGTTTTTTTTATAGTTTTCCTGCACTTTTACAGAAACGTAATTTCCGTTCCAACGCTTCTTTTACGATATTTTTACCCTTATATAAGGTTGCATTGATAATATTACGTAATATAAAATAAACATACATACATACTAGTGCTGTCGAAATCCGGATAAATTTAAAATCCGGATTTCGGATAGAAAGTTATCCGGATTCCCTGATCCGTTTTAAATCCGGATCACGATCCGGATCAAATTATCCGAAACCGTGTATCCGGATCGTAATCCGGATAGAAATTCGGATAATGGATAATTTTTTATCCGGATTTCAAAATCCGGATTTTTTTACAGCATCAATCAGAAGATTAGTTTTGTTATAGCCTGTAAAATACCCTAACGTATAACAGGTAATTTTTATTTGAATTTTAGTTCTTTAAATTACCACTTATTTTCATAATTTGTATTTAAATCCAAGCTATTTCTAACATATCCGACGCGAGATTCACAATTACGCTTAATATTTATCGTAATTATATGAAATCGTGATCTAGGTCATTAATGTGGAAAAATAAACCGGATCACGATCTCGATCAAATTATCCGGATCAATATTATCCGAATATGATCCGGATCAAAATTATCCGGATCATGATCCGGATCAAATTATCCGGATCGTGATCCGGTTAGAAATTCGGATAACGGATAATTTTTTATCCGGATTTCAAAATCTGGAATTTTTTTGACAGCACTAATACATACATACATATCATGGCGCCATAATCCCTTTCGGGGTAGGCCAGGACGAATCCTTTTTAGTAAGAGGGCTTACAATAATCTGTGGCTTACCAGACCACAGGCTCTACCCTTAATACCACACTCCTCTGGGCTCCTAATACCAGACCTGTGCAGCTCGGACCACCAAATCTTACGACGGCTGCACTCACCACTATGGACGAGAGGTGGTCAAACTGCCTGGCCAACCCACGCATTGCAGCGGAAACGTACACATTGAAACACACTGAAATTTCACTGTTCTAACCACCGCTCTTACAAGCTGGCCTACAAGGCCAACCCGACTTGGTAACAAACGCCAAACCTCCATATATTTATAAAATATAAATTATGATATTTTAAAAACATAAATAATAGTAGAATTAAAGATAATATAATGTAGGTTATTAATAATATTAAAAAAAGGGTATTTCTTTCCTACTAATATTTTCAAATTTTATTCGAAAATATAAGAACGCAATATTTTACCTGTTTTAAATCAGTTTAAATACAATAAGAAGAAGAAGAAAAGTACTTACTCTTATATGTTTTCGTATCCTTAAAATGAACATAAATCTTATATATAAGTATAAATATATATATATATATATATATATATATATATATATATATATATATATATATATATATATTTCTAATTTACATATAGGAATGAGTGACATTGGGCTAGTTTTCTAGTGTACATATAGAAACAAAAAGGAACTTGTTAAAGCTACGTTTTTGGTTAGTGGACATCTCCTTGTTACTTTGAAATATTAATAGATACTATTCATTAACTTTTTGCCTTACATACTTGCATTTTTGTGTTTAATTTTTCAAACAATATAAGTTTTCTAATTTTTATTTTAGGTACATATCAGGTATTTTTATATAATATTTAATATGTACATATGCCAGAAAAAAAATACTTATATAATTTTTGGCATTTTTTTCCAGCAGTTAATAAATTGCCTAAATTTATTATATATAAAATAATAATCCTTTAAGTACTCACCACTACTCCATGTGTCTAAAAGTAATTATGTTTTTTTAATAATATTATTAAAACAAAGAAATCAGATACGTGATCACAAGGGAGCTTTTTTTAAAGGGCACTGATCAAGTCTGTTGCTAGCACATAAATTTTATATTTAAATCTCAAATGTCCTTACTGAAAAACCTGAAATGGTTACGCTGCTTTTTTAAAATTATTTAATATTTAAACATCCCCTTACAGTTAAAAAAGTATCTTACCGTATTACAGCTCATGCATTCTGGTTTTTCACAAGAATCATTATAAGGCTGTTTTACAGCTGCCTACGGAATGTTTTAAAACATTTTATTAAAAAAACAATAACAACATAATATAATGCATTACGCTTAAAATACTTTGTAAATAATCAACAGTATATCTATTTATCCCTCAAGATGCCGGACTAAACATTTTGCGTGGAAGGCCGAGCCCAGTGCACTAGACCCTATTTTTATAATTAAATATTACAAAAGCTATCCATTGTACAAAGCTCAAATTTTTATAGACGATCCAAAATTTATTAGGCTGTATAGCAAAATTATTGAAACATTTTTATCGCAATTATGGTAATAGCAAAAAATTTATAACTGAAATTACTTTTCTCCATAAGAAATACATTGACCGCGATTCACAATTTTAAATCTTATCAGGTACTAGAGAGGTCGTGTGCCTAAGGTTAGAAAAAAAAGTAGAGCAAGGGATGCGCGATTATATAAGAAAAAAAACTTTTTATGATACGAGGGGTCGCTAGCAAATTTTACTTTTATAAGAAGAGAAATCTCGAATCTAAAGAATAAAATTTAAAATAGTAGTATATTCCTTCTCATCTCTCTTGTCATATTAACTCAAACAAATTAAATTTAATTTATTTTTTTTTAGAAATTGAATAAAGTAAAAATCCAAATTTCTCATACGTACGGCATAACCGTTTAGAAGAATGTATTTTTTTTTGTCATGACATTTTTAATTTAAATTACTCTTACAGATCTAAAAATCTTTCAGAGGTAGATATTTGCAATATATGGCATTACAAATTACAGAGATGATATATTTTATACTAGATTTTAACAATTATCATTTTTATTTTATGACGTTATTTAGCACTGCGTTTTTTTTCTTTTCTTACCACACTACACGCGTATTTTTTTACAACTTTTATTTATTTATTTTCATTAGCTGGTGTATATTATAAGGACATGAATGAAGCATCAAAAGGGCCGCATTGTGTTATAATATATAATAATAATTAATGCAAGAAGGCAATAAAGCTTTTAAAATCCCTTATTTTTTATCTTATACCTACAGTCCGTGCCACCTAAGGATGCAACCAATAAGAGAGCTCCTAAAATCTCTCCATATAGTTAACATTACCCCACCTCCTAGCGACCTGGAGCGCTTGAGTGTCTATTGGCTCGTGGCTCGATTTCAATTAATCGCAAACATCCTTACGTGGCACGGACTGTAACATTATTTTTCTTTGCGAAAAAAAGGTCCCCTCTTTATTTTTGTAACCTCTCAGGGTAAAAAATTTTTCACTCCAAAGTGATCGACTACTCAAGGGGTGACCTTTTATATATTTTTATAGTGCAGGTATGCAGATGTCCCAGACCCGGTACGGCTGTCCACGCAAAATCAAAACTTTAATTAAGAATTACAATTAATGCAATCATATCTGCGCGCTCAACTTTTTTGTCAAGATGTAAGTCAACACTTTTGAGGAAGTAACAAAATTTCATAATTTTTGAGCAATTACAAAAAATTTAAAATTAAAAAAACTAACTCAAAAATGAGACAGACCCTTTAAAATTTAAATCAGCTTTAAATTTTAAAACTGATAGACATGACATGACCAATTTTTATTTATAATTAAAAACAAAAACTAGGTTGCAGTAATAAATGCAATTACTATGATCATTAATTTACGAAATAAAAAAAAATAATGCTTATTTGAAAAGCATGACTGTTGAAATAAATTTAGAGAAGAACATTTTAAGTTTTTACGCACATACATAACAACTTACGAACCTCACAAATTATTTGTCCTGTACTGGTGCAAATTTTTGGTGCAAGTTTAACTGTTTCATCTTTTATAAAAAGTCCAGCACAATTTTTATCATTGTTTTGATCATTAATATTAATATTGTTATCCCAAGGGATGTCAGTTGTCATAATATTCTTCGTTGAACACCACTTCCAAGTATCTTTACTGCCTTGATTTGTAGCTGATGTCCATGTAAATACATCGGTACCAATACTAATAAATACTGTAATAAAATTCCAAATTATATATTAATTAATTATTACAATTAAATCAAATGAAGAAAAATTATTATTGATTTCAGCTAGTGCTCCTTAAAACCACAAAAATAATAAAAAACAAAAGTTATTATAATGCCAAAATTAGAGATCACAATTGGGTCCTTATCTACGCAAAATAGGTGTAACAGACGAAAAATTTATTTTAAGTTCTTGTTATGTTACGCACATAACAAAACAACGCTTGCTTTTATAAAAATACAAGTTTGTTCTGCAAAGTATAGTCAGTTTCCTTAACGGCATAGACAACATGAAAACATAAGCATTTATATCACAAAAAACATGATGGTACTTCCATAAATGACCTTAATTGTTTTCAAACCCCAACTGTGGCGGCGTAGCCATGTTTAGAAAATTTCAATTTATGCAACCAGCACATTTTCATACTTATTTTGCCTGTTTCTGACGTCATAAACAGAAATATTCACGCAAATTGCATACTTTACAGTTATTTTACGTTCTCTTGTGGGGCCACATTTACATTCTGGTAAAAGTTATCAGTTTTGTAAATCCAATTTTGTGTTTAATGATTCAAAAGAACGTGTTGTTTTATGCTTTCTATGCCTTCAACAATGAATGGCTTTACAAAGAAAATTGAATTTACTCATTCATTGATTGATCTTGAGCTGGTTGAGCTGATTGGTTCATTGGTTGTTTTTTGAGCCAATAAAAATGAGTTACTTTTGAGCCCTTTTTTTTTTTAGTTTTGTTTATTTTTAACAGGTGTAAAGTTCGAAAAATAAATTCAACAATACCTAGTCCGTTCTAAAACTCAGGAAATGGAAATGCTGGAAAGGAAACCATGTGATTGGTGTAACTAGTGGGAGGTGGCTCAGGCCTTGCTTGTTGCTGGCGCTTAGGTTTCTCCCATTTTTACCGTCATGTGGTTTCTCTTTCCGATACTTCCTTTTCCTGTTTTTAGATTAAATATAAGTGGTCATAGAAACGTCTTGAACAGGTATAGTAATGTCGCGTTTAGGTTTTCTTAACAAAGGAATCGAAGCTGGCACAATATTTTATGTGTAGTTTGCAGAAGAAACTGGCCAAAAAATTACCAAAAGTTAATAGAAGTAGTAAAATTTATGTTTCAGTGGTAAGATAAAACAATTTCATTATTGAAAAATATGAAACTTCATTTCTGAATTTTCATACCCGGCCACCAATAAATCATGAATTATAGTCCTTTACTAAAAATCCACAATAAAATCAATCGATATAAAATTTTTAGGCCTTATCATATTTGATACTATAAACTGGAACCGCCATTGTCAAAGCACTAACTCTAAGCTGTGAAAATATATTTTATTCTGAATTTCTTGCAGGATACAATTAACGCACCTACGTTTAAGAACGTTTATTTTGCTCAAATTTACAGTCACTTGTGATATGGTATAATATATTGGGGTTAATCACCTACTGCAAATTCAGTTTTTATATCTCAAGAATGAGCTGTTCTTTTCTTACCATCTATGGTTCATTTACTCCAACTTCATTAAAATCATATTTTACTGACTTAAATTAACTTCCACTTCCTTGCATATTTATTAATTAATGTGCTAATTTTTTAAGAAAATTCCAACATTTGTTCAATACAATCTGCAGTATCCAATCATATGATACCCGTAATGCTCATGATTTTATATTAAAAAAGGGGCTCTTTCAAAGCCAGAGGGTACCTGAATTTTCCTAATGTACAGTATAATGCATTTCCCTCTAGCATCAAGAACTGTTCCAAAAATGATAGCTTTAAAACTAAGGTGCAAGAACATTTTAACGAAAAAATGTTTTATTACATCAATGATTTTCTTGCCACCTACAGTCTCCGCCACCTAAGGATGTGACCAATGAGAGAGCGCCAAAAAACTCTCCATTTAGTTAACATTACCCCACCTCCTTGTGACCCTGAGCGCTTCAGCGTCTATTGGCCCATGGATCGATTTCGATCAATCGCAAACATCCTTAGGTGGCACGGACTGTATGAACAGTGAAATGTTTTATTAGTATTATTTTTTAATATTAAGTATATTTGTTTGTAGTGTGAACTGTTCTACACTGTAAAAGTAATTGAACGTAAAAAGATCTTTAATGTTAAAGCTAGTTTACATGCATGCATCGTGCAACGTGTTAACACTTAAGTGACGTACACACCAAGCAGAAGATTGAACCTGTGCTGTGTAAACAAATGCAATTACGAGTCTGCTACCTTAATCATAGCCATACCAGCTTGATATGAACTTACATGGTAAAATCTTTATCAAACATTGCAATTCCTCTTTTGTTTCTATACTCAGCAAATGCATTCCAATGCTGCAGCAACTTTTTAAGCCATCTTTGTAGTTTTCCTTAAAATGTATATTGTTCATTATTTTTTATTGTATGGTTACTTTGTTATGAAATTTGAAGATAACATTTTCAATTGTATTATAGGTAAACTGAAAATTATAAACATACCATATTATTTTTTAGAACGTACATTCGATTACAAATTACTGACATTCGTTCGTAACCATCTGATACAGCTAAAATGAAATTAAATATTCTATTAGAATTGATTTCTTTAATTATTTAATAAATTAACAATTTATTTTCATGTAGGTAACACTTAATAATATTCATAAAAAAAATATAGCAATCATGTGGTTTCACTAATAGCCAGTTCGTAATGTAGTGGCCAATGCTTATGTAATATGATTGAAAAATCCTGTAGAAGCCTAAATAAAATTGATTAAAAACATAATATTCAAAATGTGGTTGATATTTATTTCTTGGAAAAAAAACAAATAGGTGCACACATTAGATATAATACTAATTAGATCTGTAATGAGTAGACATTATACATAAAAAAAAATTAAAAAAGAAAAACTAACAGATTTGGTTCACGTTTAAAAATATATTACATCATATTATGTCATAACTATAATAAACTTAAATGTGCTTTTAAACTATTTAACATATTCGTGTAGTTGTAATTTTATATTCACTTAAAGCCATAGACCACATAAAACAATATGTGTTTTTTTTATAAATAAACACGAAATGGGATCTTCACAACTGATGATAATTTTTACCAGAATATTAATGTAGCCCCACGAGAGCGCTTTAAAATATTGTTAAGTATGCAATTTCCGTGACTATTTATGTTTATAACGTCAGAAACATGCAAAAAAAAGTAAAACAAATTGTGCGGGTTGAATATATTGACATTTTTTTATCACTGCTACGGAGCTGCAGTTGGGTTTTGAGACAAACTAAAGTTATTTATGTAAGTCCCTTCAAGAGTTTTCTGATAAAAATGCTGGTCTATTTCTTTAAGAAGTATATACGTACGTTGAATGAATGAATGAATGAATGAATGAATGAATAAATAAATAAATAAATAAATAAATAAATAAATAAATAAATAAATAAATAAATAAATAAATAAATAAGTAAATAAATAAATAAATAAGTAAATAAATAAATAAATAAATAAATAAATAAATAAATAAATTTATTTATTTCCAAACTTGAACAAAATTAGAAATACTAATCTTTTGAGAAAGACATGCACGTAATTTTAATACTTACGTTAGTTATAGCATTACAATTGAGTGTAACAAATACAAGATTAATGCTTACTTGATCGTAAATCAAATGTTGGCTTAAAATGAAATATGTTAAAATTATTATACTAGAACGATTACTATAGGTTTTCAACTTCTTTAAAACTAAATGTTTTGATTGTAATTTAATGCAACTTACATTTTCAACACATGGTATATTTGGGCAACTGGGGAGTATTCCTCCTGGATTGACCTTGTACTAATTTCATAAAAAAAAAAAAAAAAAAACATAAATAAATACTTTGCTTTGAGAAAAACATAATGGAAAATTATGTTATGTACATAAAACGAAAAAACAATTATTTATTAATATTTTCAATTTACATTAACATGGTTAAAGTTACTCCGATTTTTACTATCACGTCATTTCAACTTTCACACATTCAATTCCCTTTTTTGGTAGTTTAGACAAGATTTTCTTGTAATATTAATATTGAAGGTAAAACTATTTACTATGTTTAAAGTATTATTTACTAAAATAATTACATTTAATACATGTTTTTTTCTTGAGCATGCATATATATATATATATATATATATATATATATATATATATATATATATATATATATATATATATATATATATATATATATATATATATATATATATATATATATATATATATATCTGCACACTTACACACAAATGCTTTAAAATTGCAATATGTTATTTCGAAAATTCTTTTACATAGCAACATTTTTTTGCACTATTACAATTGCATTTGTTACTGCATTTTCTGTCGAATGCAATTAATTTAATTACACATATAAGTTGTTTTTATATCAAAAAGGATACATACATAATATTTAACTGACTTACAGATTTTAATGGAGGCTTAGTCTTTGAAATATTTGATCCTTTGATATTGGTGTTTGTATTAGCAATGGTTTTATTTTTCTGAAAGAAAAAACTTAGAATTAGGGTAGTACAAACAATGATCTCCGTTATTATTAATTGAGCTGTAACAAATATTTGAAACTAGCTTTCTATTTTAAAAAAAATTATTATTAATATTTGATATTCTATATAGTAAAGAAAAAGCAAATTACGTTGCACTTATATTGCAACATAGGAAAAACTTTTTTAATACTATCCTGGTTGCGTCCAACGGGAGTATTTTTGCATTTCAAGGTCTTCATACAGGCGGTGTACTATACTTGAATTTTAGTCCAGTATAGCAAAGAATGTACTTGGTGACTTGTTTTTACATGTTAAACTTATGGTGGATAAGAATTTGACCAAATGCAAATACGCCGTTTGAAAAAAAATCCAAATGGATATACGACCCGAAGACAAAAAAAAAAATGCAAAAATGTTGATACAATATATTCAAGGTGTATTATACTGTTACATAAATTATATGCAAATACAAACCATTGCACAAATGAAATGAATTTCAAGGTCACAAGGTGAATCTTCCAAGGTAAAATTCTTAACAGACAAACTAGCACAGTTTTGCCAACCATTGAGATTATCTGGTGAACCAAGACCCCATAATGTTGAACTTTTATTAAGAGGAATATTTGAGGAACACCAGTGCCAAGAGTGTGGACAGCCTATAGATTCAAATATAACAAATAAAATTACGTTTTATATATATAAGTGTTAACGTGATAGGTAACAAACAGACAAAAACATTTGCTCAAAATCCAGTTATGTAAGGTCTGATCGCTTGATATTTGCATTTTTCTTTAAATTCTACTTATCTAGGGGAAAAAATATACAGAGAAAATATTAACAATTATTTTTAGTTTTAGTTCTATTTCTTTGATAACAAATAATACAAAAATTCTAACGATGGAGAAGAAATCGTTAACCATGTTGTTTTTTTTAAAAATTAAACTCATTTTAAAGCACAAAAAATGTGTAATACAATTTTAAATTAAAAAAAAAATATATATTTTTATAAATCACTGGCCGCGCGTCTAAATGGTATATGAGCAATTTTCATGAAGCGCGCGAGTGGTAAATAAGTACCTTTCACGGCCGTCGCGAGTGGTCTATGTCATACATATATGTCATAGCAAATGACATAGACCACTTACGACGGCCGTGAAAGGTGCTTATTTACCACTCGCGCGCTTGAAGAAAATTGCTTTTATACCATTTAAACGCGTGGCCAGCAAAATTCATTTACCTAAATTGGATGCGGATGTCCATACATTATCTTTAGTTACTGTAAAATTAACGTTACATTTTAATAATTATTATATATAATAAAAATTAAAGCACATATTAAAGGATATACTATAAAATTTAATAGTGACATTGTTCCAATATAAATTTTCATTATCACTATATAGAAAAATTTGCCTAGACTATTCTAGAAGACTTGTATGCCATTAATAATGATCTGAAAATATGCTGGCCTGAAATATAATTTTATTTTCTTTAATGAAAATATTTAAAATATTTTGCAAAGACTCAATTGCAAAATACGAGTAAAGAAACTATACTTACCATTTCTATCAGCATTTGCAACTTGTTTAATTTTTTTTACGTCTTCAATTCTTATTAGATTTAACTTCATATCACAGCATTTTTTAAATGCTTCATGGTAACGGAGCTAAAAATATAATTAAAACATTAATGAATATGATCAATGACAAGTTAAATAAGTTTAGACAAAAATATGTCACCAAAATTCATGAATTCTGTTATATTTTAAATGTAAGATTTCTAAAGTAAACAACGTTAGAAATCTTTAGGTTTATATAATTATACTAAAAAAAAAAAAAACTGGAATGCTTTATATTTTTAGCAAGACATGTTTCATCACATTTTAATAAATACAATTTACGTGCCCATTATATTACCTTATATTTACTGATATACAATTCAGGATCAACAGTACCCTTTATATGAGAGAAATCATTTGCTAGTTCTGAAAATAGTTATAATGGACGTTAGTGATGAATGATGATACACGTTTCTCTAAAATGCATATTTGTTTTTATACATTTGAAACCAACATACATTTTATAATACATAATGTAACAATTGAAATTTTACAATCTAGCACTAGTTGTGCATTAATTCTAGTTCGTAAGTTTGAATATCACTTCTCATTGTCATAATTATGTTGTACTAGCTTATTTACAATATGAATACCATGCATTGGAGAAAAAAGATTATGAATAAATCAATCAATTTTAAATGAGCATAAATTTATGACTAGGGCGTAGTATTTTTGTATTTTTGCCTTTAAAATGGCTATAATTGTCAAATTTATTTCAATAATAGAAACCCTACAAAGAATTAATCATCACATTCACTCATTTTCATACTTGCATTCTAAACTTGTATTATTTTTTTCAAGTTTTTAGTTTTATGTTTGTAATTTAATGTAAATTCGGTTTGCTCTTACATATTCTTCGTAAAAAGTAGTAATGGCAACTAAAAAACTTAAGTCATTATAGGTACGATTTATTTTCCTTTTTAAAATTTATACAGTATTTGCAGAAAGCAGGGAACAGTTATTGGAAGCATACATTTGTAGAATTATCAAAGATAATAAATAATGTAATTAATATATATCAGAAATAAAGATATGTTTACTGTACCTTTTTTTGCTTCTGTAGAATTAAGAAATCTACCCTAAAATTTATTGTTCAAAATATTGAGAGAGAAAAATAACAAATATAAAATAATGTATCTTGAAATATTGGCAAACTAAAATATTGAAATTAAATATTAAATTTTACTACCGTGAATATAAACTTAAAATGGAATGGAGGTTATCGGTTTAACGCGCGGGGAAACGCGGAGGAAGCTAAGGGTCCCCTAATTTAATATTATGCTTATGATGGAGAAAAACATGTTTTTTTGCGATTTTTGAGAAAACTACTCCCCCGATTCAATAGAAATTTTAATGAGAAATACTAGACATAATTTTACGTGTTTTGAGCCATAGAAATTTTTTGAGAATTTTTTAAACCGATAACCTTCATTAAGAAGAATAATACAGAGTAGAATAAATCTCAATGATATGAAATTCATTGATATGTATTGATTTCTACAAGAAGTATAAATTTACCCTGTAAAATTCTGTACCTCTACAAAATAACTTACGTCACATTTCAAACATTTAGGAGAGCTGCAGTTAGAATTTTCCATTTTCAATACTGAAGCCTTGAAATTAAATATAATAGTCAACACTTTTAAATCTATTAAAAAGTGAAGTTTATTTTACTCTATAAAAGTAAATAAAAATCTCGGAAACTAAACAAATCTTAATATAACAGTGTACAGACTTTGTCAAAGACAATTTTATTCTTTGCCTTTATGTCTAAGGCAATTGAGTAAAATTTTATATGAATGAGTGTGTACATGTAAACTTGCATATAATTTAATTATCTGCGAAATAGCTTGTAGATACACATAAAATTTTGAGCAAAATTGTAAAATAATCTTTGTTAAAAATGACTTGCTAATTTAAATTTTATTCAAAAGAACAAAACCTCTCTGATTGCATAATATAATAATAATAATAATAATAATAATGATTTTATTGAGCAAATAAATACAATACAATATTGCACATAGTCAAAAGAGAATGCTCAACAGGAGATCAAAAAAGGCAAAGCCCATACAAAATTTGATATCCAAAATAAGAGAAAAGTAAAGGAGATACATGATATTAGACTAAGATAAAAACTAGATGCTAGTTTTAAATTTAGATGCAGATAAATTTCTGACACTAGCCTCCAACTTATTGTATAATTTAACACTGCGGGGAAAAAACGAGGTATTGTAATACGCTGCTGAGATACGGGGAACAACATATTCTACACTATCCCCTCCGCGCAACTTACTAGGCCTTGTACGTATGGAGAGTCTAGCGTCAGAGAAAATTGGCATGTCAAAATCCCCCAAAAGACACTTATGCAGACAAATTACATCTTGTCGATACAACACATCACTAATTGGGGGAATTTTACACATTTGATTACGAGTTTTACTATTATGTTTACGTTTTGTTCCATTGTCATAATGGAACGAATTTTTGCCAAGAATTAGACGCGTGGCACTATTCTGAACCTTTTCCAGTTTTTTAAGGTTAAGGGCAGTGACAGGGTGCCACGCCGGAGTACCGTATAACAAAACTGGACGAACAAGAGTTAGATAAGCCATTCTTAGCGCCTCACGTCTAGTACCTGTAAGAGATCTACGTAACATACCAATACTTTTAAAGGACTTTGCAATAGCTAAATTGACATGAGTATTCCATTTTAAGTCATCAGTAATATTAACACCCAAACATTTTATATTACTTTGAACTGGAATATTATTATCATTAATAGTATATGCTGATTGAATAGTATTAACTGATTTTGTAATTTTAAGGTGAACACTTTTGCTAGCATTTAAACTCATACCATTAACATCACACCAAGTTTGTACAGAATCTAAATCTTTTTGTAGTTCACGTACATCACTATCGTTAACTTTAATTAATATAGTTAATTAATATAGAATAATCAAATATTCAAAGTTTATTCATTTATTTTATCTTATACACACAATACAAAAAAAAAAATGCATCAGTCAAGGTTATTGCTTAACAAAATCATAAAAACTGTGATATGTTTTTTATTGTAATAATTTGATAGCTGATCATTATGAATATATGATTACAGTAAAAAAAAAAAGTTGTCAAAGATCGAAAAAACAACAACAATAAAACAACTAAGTAAAATTATTTGCTAACCTCGCACACAAAGTGCAGCTTGTTGTTACAAGGTTGTGGCTGTATACTGATATTTGTTCTGAGATTTGCTCCTGCACATTTTATCTCCTGATCAACTTTGACCTGTGGTGACCACAGTGACGTCATCACACGTTCTCCACTTGAGCACCACAACCATGAACCACGAGAACCTTGAGCACTGGTCCAAGTGATCTCAATATCTGATTTATTGTCTGTAAAAGTATTGAAATTACTGAGATTTTACTACATTATGAAAACAAAAACTACTTTTGGTGTGATATTTTTGATATTTTAAAATAACATTTTAAGAAGGGCAAAAAAAAAAAAAAAAAAAAAAAAAAGATATTTATTATGTTATTGATTTTTGGTATCTTGTTATCAGTTTACATATTGCAACTAAAGTACTAAAAGTTGATAACTATAGAAATAAATTTTTGTTCTTTTATACAAACTTGTAAATAATTTGCTGAGACAATTTTTTTTCTCCATAGTTTCAATTGAAATAAGATTCATATCCAGGTCACAACATCGCTTCAATGCGCTCTTGAAGTTGTTCTAAAAACACACAAAATTATTAATATAATTTTTTGTCTGAATATTTATTTTAATGATAGAAAAATAGATAATAGAAATTTAATACCAACAGATTATTAAGACACTGGAAGATGATAATATATTATAATATTAATAAAATTGATAATCAACCTTTTTGTAATACATAAAATAGACTTACGGTTTGAATGCTGTATATATAAGCTCTGCCACAAACAATGCCAAGTGATTTAAATTGCTTTAATATTGCTAAAATAACATATAAAAATATGTTTTTATTTTTATTCAGTAATTTACAATATAAACTAAAATACTTTGTATAATATAAAATGAAAACCTTGTGTTTTTGACTTACGAATAGATACATCAATGACCGGCTGAAATTTGATAATTTTTATAAGGGAATCAAAATTACATGGAAATTAGTTGAAATTACAATATTATGTTAAATTTTAATCTTTATTAAATTATGTTTGTTTAAAATTTAGAGAAAATAAATTGGACGAGAGAGAGAGAGAGAGAGAGAGAGAGAGAGAAAGTTTCTTTTTTTTAATTAGATATTAATTTTGCATATCCACCACTTTTAAGTAATTAAGTTAATTGTGTCATTAACTGATTAAAAAATTTGAAAAAGAGTTTGATAAACAATTATCAATTTTTAATTAAAGCAATTTAAATTGAATAATATTATTTACTACTGTTAATACCTTAGCAGGACATTCTATTGTTGGACAGGAGGGTTTTGTCCAATTAAGGTTGCCCTGTGAAAAAAATAATAAAGATTTTAGCATAAGAAACCGACAAATATTATTGAATTTGGTACTTTAAGATATTTGCTATCATATTTAATATGCAATCATACCGTGGTTTCTGCATTTTCTATACTTGCATTAATTAATAAAATATATTTACGATATAAAAATTTTGTTCTAACTTGTTTTACCACCTTAGCAAGCTAGCAAATCAGTATTTTGCTTGCTCTTATTTCCTATGTAATTCCATTAAAAAATTATTATATTCGTAATAATTTAACCACTGCCGGGAAGACAAAAAATTTAAATGAGGAATGCTCAACACGTTTTGTTCTTATATACTGTAGGTCTATAAAAATGTTTCATTGGTAAAATCTATTGCTGAAAATTTGTTATATTATTTTCTTTTACCTTGCATACAAAGTGCATTTGCTGGTCACATGGAATTTTCTGCAGTTGCAGTTTGTGCGCACTGTAGGTTGCGCAGTTGTTGATTTGCGACGTAGGAACTGCACTTTGTTTCTGCCACGTCACTTGATCTGCAAGCTTTACACTAGATGAGCACCACATCCACTGAGAACGACACCCTGAAAATTGATTTTTATAATATTTTATGATATTTTATTTCCGTATTAGAATTTTACTACACTTTTTAATGTTCAGTAGCTTTAGAAGAGCATATATGATTTGGGGGGAGGGGGGGGATAGAGTGTGGGTGCGTGAGAATATGCATTTAAAAAAAATTCACGTCAAAAAAATTGTAGTCCTCTATAATTAAAATTGTAGTACTCTAATTAAAATTGTAATAATTGGACAATTATATCACATTAAGTCTAAATAAATTATCTATATTGACTTAAATTCTTACTCAAATTGAGTAAGATGGTTCTAACTAACGACTTTTTCAGACTTACCAATCTACTGCTGATAAAGTGGTTGCAGGTACTTTCAAAAATATATATATTTTTTTTCATCAACATGATGTCTTGAAAGTTCGGTTTTACCCCCATTAAACCTCCCTACTACATAAGATCATATCGATCAAATATCTCGCGTTTAAAAATAGATTATAAAAAAAGGTGATTTTAGTATTTTGTTTTATTTATTCACCTAAGTTCGTGGCAGATGTCCAAACTGATGTCTCCATTTTATCTAAAATTAAAAAGCATTATAATAATATATGTAACTTTATTAAAACGTTTAAGAATGTTGTGATGTACATTACATTTATTTTTACAATGTTTAGTAAATTAAAACGAATATTATATTTTTATTTTAAAGTAAACTATTGAAAATATAAATAGTTGAACTTCATTAATATTTTGTTGGAAATATAAATATAGGACTAAACATTTTAAATTTGTGATATACTGTAGGTAGGTACGCTTCTTAAGATACGTAGTATAGGCGACATTATTGAGTTCATTTATCACAGAACAAGAAAAAATGAAGGAATAAGGATTGAAATGTACTAATTCAAAACACTTTACACAGAAAAGCTAATTTTAGCCTGTGAAGAAAAATAGATGTAAGGTTACGTTTTTACAACATAAAAGTAAACAACAAGTTTGCAACATCATTTCATGTAAAGATTTTTATTATTAGTAAAGTTTGATACGAAATAACTCGTTCGTGGTCCAACAAGGTATCAACGTTAGTGTTGTTTTTATTACTAAATTAATAGTGCTCATTAAAAATACAAAATTTGACTCGCGTCTAAAAATGAGCCAACAGTTGGAAGACACGTAAGGATTTATGCTACAGTAATATAGGGTCTATGCATTTATGTTAAAGTCAACGCCATGTTGAATCACTCAGTAACATGGGTGGCATAGGAAGATAACTCATTTTTACCGTTTAAAAACACTATAAATCTACAGTATTTTTGAGAGCAATGATGCTGTAAATATGTGAAATTAGAAATTTAAGTATGTGAGAAAAATAAATATAACAAAAATTTAACCGATTTTCCAAAGAAAATAGCCTTAAACAAAGTTTTTCAAATGCTTAGCAACGTTATTTACTACTCCAGTATGGCCTCCAAGCGCATTAAGTATGATTTAATTTGGAAACAAACTATAGTGAATTGGATTTTTTTTCTATTTTGCGTTGTTTTTAATCATTTAAAATTTCTTGCATTTTTTAAAGTTAGTTACCGGGGTTAATCCGTATTTAAAAAAATATTGTTGATATATTTGAATGTTTTGTTTTAATTAAAAAAAAAAGAATAGTTGATTTGTTGATGGTACAGAATTATAGTAATTTTACCTTTAATATCAATTAAACATTTGGCCTCTTTCACATTGTCAATGCTCAGCAGTTTGAGATTCATTTTACAACATGTATAAAAGGCATCTATGAAACGTGCCTGAAAAGTTTAAATATATGAACCAATTTTGATTACTGTTATTTACATCAAAATATTTGTATTTTTACCTTAAAATAATTGTATTTTTACCTTATTTTTACTTTGATAATAAATACCATTACATCCTTCACCTAATATGTTGAACATTTCTTGTATTTCTAGAAAGAAAAAAATATATTTACTTAAGATTTCTTATATATTATAATCAGATCTTTACTCTTCCTACCTGTATCTTTGATTTTTGACGTGGGCTGTTATAATTAATTTATTTATTAGTTGTTGTTTTTAAATATTATTGAAAATTAATAATATTTAATAGTCATCCGGTGAATTAAAAAAATGAACACAATTTTAAAAATAAAATTTTTCATTCTATTTTAAAAAATAGCCATCTGATAACTAGTTCTTTAAAAAATACTCAAACACACACTTACTTTAACACATTGTGGACACTGTGGTTTAGTGCAACCTAAATAATCATAGTTTAGCTGTACCTACATAAAGTTGACAAAAAAAAATTAGAGGTTTTAAATGAATAAAAAAATCAAACCTAAAGCTATATTGATTTTCAATGTCTAACAGTAATTTGTGATATCAAGAGTTCGTGATATAGTAAATTTCATTATTTATTAACTAAATAAATTTACCTGTTACATCATTTCATCGAAAACACTACTTACCTCACACGTAAAATATGCCAAAGCTTCACATTTAACGTCAAAAATTTGAAGATCAGAATCTAATGATGCTAATGCACAGTTGCCAGCTCTACTCGGCTTGCCACGTTGCCATATTTCTCTGCTAACTGCTGTGTTAGAGCTACACCAAATCCAATTTTCTCCACGATCTTGCAACATCGCACTTGTGTATGTGTAACCTCCAGTGCTTAAACCTAAGATATATTTATGTTAGTGCTTTCAAAAAATTTACATTCTGTTTGACTCGAAAAAAAAAACATATTACTACTGTAGGACCAAGATACCCAAAAATGTAAAGTCTCATTACTTCGCTTCAGTATTTTGTTTTAAGGTATGAGTAATCTGAGCATTTAAAAATGTATGACAATAAAACCTAGCGCACTACCTGTATTTTAGTTGAAGTCGTACAAGCTGATAGTAAGCAGGTTTGCTGGCATGCCTGAGTTGATCTAGTATTATCGCAAACTAGCAGTTTGCTTAGTTAAAGTTATATACTACTACGATAAAGTTAATTTAAAAAGAAAAGAAAGCTGAACTCTGTTTTCAAATAGACATTATAAGACGTTCTATATTAACACTAACATATTTTATTTTGTAGTACCCTAACAAACCAGTTTTCTTTGGACAATTTTGTAGCCTTTTATTACGAGAAATATAACTTAATAAAAACTTCTTTTGGTGTAAAATTAAGCACTTTAATTTAGTGTTAATTAAATTATACAAATTAAAAACCCTTTTTCTTATAAAAAAATTGTTATTTGAATTTCTTAATTATTACTATACAGTACACGAATTGCAAATAAATGATTATATTGTTACTGCAACTTTTAGGTTTATACATTAGGTTTATGTATAAAATATCATAGCTAATTATATATAAAAAAATTTATTTACTTTTTGTAAAGTTTGCAAAAACATTTCTCGTATTTTCAGTAAGACTTAGTAACTTTGTTCCTGCATTACAACATGTCTCAAAAGCATGCGTGAAATTTGTCTGAAATATAAAATTAATATAGTTATACACAAAACCTAATTCATTCATTCATTCATTCATTCATTCATTCATTCATTCATTCATTCATTCATTCATTCATTCATTCATTCATTCATTCATTCATTCATTCATTCATTCATTCATTCATTCATTCATTCATTCATTCATTCATTCATTCATTCATTCATTCATTCATTCATTCATTCATTCATTCATTCATTCATTCATTCATTCATTCATTCATTCATTCATTCATTCATTCATTCATTCATTCATTCATTCATTCATTCATTCATTCATTCATTCATTCATTCATTCATTCATTCATTCATTCATTCATTCATTCATTCATTCATTCATTCATTCATTCATTCATTCATTCATTCATTCATTCATTCATTCATTCATTCATTCATTCATTCATTCATTCATTCATTCATTCATTCATTCATTCATTCATTCATTCATTCATTCATTCATTCATTCATTCATTCATTCACATAAGCACTGAAAAAATTATTATATGCCTCATAGCATCCTGACAAGTAGGCTAATTGTTAAGCATTTTTTACCAACAATGTTGCATAACATTCAGGATACTCAACAAATTGACTTTGGTTTTGAAATGTTAAAAATAAATATGTCATGCAAAATAAAAACAGATACATATACAATTTTTTAATTTTTATTAATTTTCGAATTTTTAATCATTATTCTTTTGATTAGCTGTAGCAGAGGGCCAGATATGTTAGCAGGCTTAAACATTTTTTTTTTTTTTTTTTTAAATACTAATATTGATTGATTGATTCATTGAATTTTTATTGCTTATACTTACAGCAAAATTACTTGCCAAATACAATGTCTGAAATCCATTTGTATAGATTATATTCAATAATCTCAGTGATTTAGGTAAAGCTAAAAAGATTTTGAAGAAAAAATAGTAACACATTTACATACATGCCCAATTAAATAAAATAAAGTTGTATTTGTATAATACTTACCCCAAAATTCAAAATGCTTTAAAATATAAATTAAAAGAAGAAAAAGTATATTTTTAACGTCATATTTTATATTAAAGTATTTATTATTTGTATACAGTAAATTAACCTGGACTTTCTTTTCTTTATCTAATTTTATATTATGATTGCAAGTTATTCAATTTTTATCATTATGGATTAATAATTTTATATCCAAGTTAGATATAAAATATAAAGTTTTTTTATGAATTTATAAATTTATGTTATTGTTTTTGTTGGATTTAGTTATTATTTTATTAATATAATATTTCAGTATTCAAAATCAATCCACATTATAATTTTTAAGTATAATATTACATGTTTTAAAATTTATCTTTTGTAATTTAAATTTGTTTTTAACTTTTTAACAAGTAAAAAGATAAAAACTTAATTTAGAAGATAAAAATAGTATTTACCTTTTGTTTGCAATCTGGGCAAGTACTTAATATACCTACGTTTTCTTTGGCAATAATTTTACTGTTTTGCTAAAAAAATTGAATACTTAATTTAATTGCAATGGTGTTTGTGAAGAGTCCAATATAAACCTCTACTTTCAAAGAATCAGTATAATATAGCTGTATGGTACAATTTATCAGCGATACTGCTAATAAAAATTCTAAAAGATACTACTTAAAAAATATTTGTAAATATTGAGAGGGGTAAGCCGGTTAGAAGGAAAAAAATCACAATGCTAACACGTAATTATTTTCAATTATTTTAAATAATAGCTTATTTCTTTTCTTAACTTATGTTTTTTTTTTTTTTTTTAAATGACAGAAGAAACATATATGATGAAATAAATCATAAAACCTTTCTTAGAGAGCCAATAAACATAAAACAATCATTTTAAATTATTAGTTAAGTCCTAAATAAAATATATTGTTTGGTATTATGTTAAAAAAAGCTTACCTGAGAAGGTTTGTTTATATGTATCTCCATGCTTTGTATTGTGATAATCTTTTATAAAAATATTTCAGGTTAATAATTTAATCTCTCTCTCTCTCTCTCTCTCTCTATATATATATATATATATATATATATATATATATATATATATATATATATATATATATATATATATATATATATATATATATATTACACACACACGTATGAATCATTAACTTATTATTAGCATTACCAATCATAAATTACTTTTATTTATTTCTATTTACTTTTATAACTTAACTTAAGGCAACTCACCATAAATATGAATATCCATTGCATTTTGCAAATGGCAAGCATTAAACTAAATATAAATTATACTATCAAAACACTTGGAAAGCAGCCTTGAGCTTTTAATTTTATATCTTCTTTTTTGTACCTATTTAATTTAAGATTTTCACGTACTAAAACTTTCAATATAACGTTATTTGATTTGCAATTCAAACCAAAATGTTTTTTTTCTTATATAAAACACTTGGAAATATAATAAATTTTATTACAATTAAACCGGAAGGAACCTATATTGTAAAGTTCTTTGAAATCAATATCATCTGCATATAGAATTTTATGCACACGGTGATCAAGGTTATTGAAGCATCTATATATATATATATATATATATATATATATATATATATATATATATATATATATATATATATATATATATATATATATATATATATATATATATATATATATATATATATATATATAATATATATATATATATATATATATATATATATATATATATACGTAAAAATAAGCATTGGAGTTTTACAAATGAAATAAAATATTTAAAACTAAGTTTAATAAATTAAATAATAAATAAATACAATACTAATAAACACAAAATAAATAATAAATAAAATAACATTCATTTCAACTTAAAAGTATTCATTATTAAATATTAAAAGTAAAAATATATACAGCGTAAATAAGTTACATTGATATAAATAAATATTCTTATTCTCATCATAAGAAAAGCTCAAAATTTAGTAGTGATTGAATTTGCTGGAGTTAATTTGGTGGATTGAAGTTGGTCAGTGGTTCAGTGTACGTAATATATTTTTACTATAAATATAAATATTTACTTGTTGCAATTTACAGTGCTCACGTATATCTTTCATCGTAGTTTTTATTCTGCCAAGTTTACTTTAAGTACAATAATTGAAAACCAAAGTTCAAAATAGAAATAATTAATATAAAATAACGTATGAATGTTCTTTCTACTTCATTTTTACAATTCTAATTCTTTGTATTTCCAACGGCATGGGCTACTATGTAGTTTTGTGTTTATCAACCTCTAGACAAATACGTTTTTATTTAACTATGCAATAAACATGGACATGAATATATACGCAATTATTATGCTAAAATTAACTAATTTTCAGCACAATTGCTTCAATGCAGCATAATTTATGCCACACTGCATAAACAAAATGCACAATGTTACAACCCCATGTTACATAGCATAAATATTATATTATATAAAATAATTATTTAAAATATTCTGACTTAGCATCATTTATGCTATAATGGCATAAATGCAGAATAAATTACGTAAATTATTCTTTCCATATAGAAATAAAAAATCCTGGTTCATTTTCTGAACAAAAAATCTTTAATAGGAAAAGAAAATCAGATATTTTAAAAATAATAATAAATAACGGATTTTATTATGCAAAATCAAGCTACAAACCTCTCGATTTATCCCAACTGTTTATTAGTACAGTCAGTTACAATTTTAAATTTATAACAACAGTAATTTCATCATGTTAGTATGTTTTTTTGTCTTATTAAATAATATTTTTTTAAATTATTAATATTGATAATTTTTAATTTTCATAAATTGGTTTAACACTTTAAATATATTAAAACATTTACATTTATAAATAATTGATTTTTTTATGATATTAATTTATTTACATTGTTAAATTTTAATTGATAATACACACATATATTTATACTGCATAGTTATAGATAATAATTCTGCGAAATTAACTCGATTGTAATAGCTATACAACTTAGAAATATTGTATCAATTTTTTAATACTAATCTGCAATAATTTTGTTTTTATTTACATTATTATTTGATTTAATTCAGAAATAAACGTTATTTATTACTAATTATGAATAAATTTATAAGATAAAGAAGAGTTAGGTATAAGAGTAATCTAATCGTGCAATCAAACTTAAATCTCACTTTTTTAAATGTTTTTAAAATAGATGGTAAGTGAGTTTAATTTAATTAATTATTTTAATTAAGTTTAATTCTTGGTAAAGTATCTAAATTATAAGTTTCTTCGTCTAAATTGTTAAATTTACTAAAGTTCTTTCTGTGATGGCTATTTGAGTGGTGTTGTTAGTTTCAGTGAAAACGTTTGAATTGTTAGTTTTATCTTCAAGACTTGTTGGTAGTTCTACCTGATAATAATAACAAAAAGGTTTAATAAAACTCATTTAAATCTATGGAGATAAAACTAAAAAATAAAAAGTGTAAAAAATATCTGTCTAATTGCTATTTCAAGTGGCATATCTCCTTTACTTTTTATTTATACTGAAGAATGTCATTTATTTGTTGGTTTGCAAATGGTTTATTAAACTGAATGCAGAAATTTAATACAAGGTCATATAATACACTAAATAATAAAACTTTTATGTATCAAATGTTTTAAAATTGTATTGCATTATATATATATATATATATATATATATATGATAAAAATTTCATTTTTGTCTTACCTTCTGTAAAACAACTGGGCTTTCACTCGCTGCTTAATTTGATGATAAAAATAACACACAACACCAAAACTTGTCACTATATAAATTAATAAAATACTCAATTCACAGTTTTTAAAAATCTATATACATAGCTATGTTATATTCACACACAATTGTAACGTTTTCGAGGGCGTATATAAAACTATATACTTGTCTGCCTCTCTTCATCAGCTTACTGACTCTTGCTCACGAGGCGAGCCGACCTCCGCAATGGGGGGTTCCAGTCAAGTTCCAACGTTAGAAATTATCAGAAATATTGAGGTAGGCGCTGTATATTTAGGACCAGAGAAAGCAGAAGAATTTAGAGTTAAAATAAAACAAGCAATAGAAAAACATAAACAAACAAAAAGTAATCTTACAGATGAAGAAAATGAGGCGTTACAACAACTTAAGTCAAATAAATCCATAATAATAAGAAAAGCAGATAAAGGTAATGTGACGGTGGTTATGAACAAAGAAGAATATAATAAAAAGTTAAAAGAATTAGTAGACAGCTCTGATTATCAAATTTTAAATTCAAACCCTACTGGAAATTTAGAGAGAAATGTAAATTCTGCATTATGTAAGCTAAAAGAAATGAAAAAAGTAACACGTCTTCAATTAGCTCCACGTCATTGCAAACCACCACATATTTATGGTCTACCA
The DNA here is from genome assembly GCA_949318235.1 of Ecdyonurus torrentis. Lineage (NCBI taxonomy): Eukaryota > Metazoa > Arthropoda > Insecta > Ephemeroptera > Heptageniidae > Ecdyonurus > Ecdyonurus torrentis. Next base: position 18,770,822 of record OX439135.1, read on the forward strand.
AAGATACATAAAAAAGAAGTACCGCTTAGACCTATTGTTAGCAGTATTGGTTCGCCTAGTCACGTGCTAGCGAAATATTTAGTAAAAATTATTAATCCATTGTTAGGAAGTAGTACATCATTTATAAAAAATTCAAGTTGTTTTGTTAAAGAAATTCAAGGAAGAAATATTGAAGAAAAGCATATTATGGTTAGTTTTGATGTAACAAGCCTATTTACTAATGTACCAGTAGATGAAGCCTTGTTAGCTACCAGAGAAAAACTTGAAGTTGACAAAACATTAAAAAATAGAACACAACATAGTGTTGCAACTATTATGAATTTAATATCGTTATGTATTAAAAACACATACTTTGAATTCAATAGATCTTTTTATAAACAGAAGAATGGTTTAGCTATGGGTTGTCCATTATCACCAGCTCTCAGTGATATATACCTTGAAAAACTGGAAAATAACGCGATAAAATGTTATACACCAAAGCCAGTGGTATATAAAAGATACGTGGACGATACTTTCATAGTATGGCCACAAAATGAGTCCCCAGTTGAATCGTTCTTAGAACATATGAATAATCAGGCAGAGACAATAAAATTCACGATTGAGTATGAAAAAGAAGGTGAATTGCCGTTCCTAGATGTACGTGTAAAAAGATCTAAAGAAAACAAAATTACAACTTCAGTCTATAGAAAAGTGACAGACAGTGGAAGATATCTGAATTTTAACTCAAATCATCCACACTCAACAAAAACAGGTATAGCAGCTACATTGTTACATAGGGCAAAAACGCACTGCAATGATAACAACGTAAGAAATGAAGAAATTAATAAAATAGAAGAGATTTTAAGAGAAAATGACTATCCATTACATGTTGTTGCTAAAATAAAAAATAAAAACCGCACAGAAAAAAACAAAACAGAAGAAAAGAAACCAGACGCAACTATCTGCATCCCCTATATACAAGGTTTGAGTGAAAAAATACAACGTATAGGTAAAGGAGTCAATCTTCGTATTGTTTGTTCTTCAAAAGAAACATTAAAATCAAGTTTAGCACGTACAAAACCAGACATGAAGAAAAATATGAATAAAGATGTAGTATATTCTATTCCCTGTGTTTGTGAGAAAGAATATATCGGAGAAACAGGTCGACCATTAGAGATCAGGGTGAATGAACACAGGCAAAAAATAGAAAAAAGAGATACAGGATATTCAAAACTAGTAGATCATGCGCTGGAAAGTAATCATCAAATTCTATGGGAAAAAACAAAAGTAATAGGAAGAGAGAGTCACTATAAAAAAAGAAAAATATTAGAATCAATAGAAATGGCAAGAAGAAAAAATGAAACAATCAGTCAGCCCAGTTTTGAATTACCACCTATTTGGATTCCACTCATAGATTCTTTTAAGAAAAGTGTACCACGTGACCGTACAGGTGAAAATGTAAATAATAATAAACCACCTGACGAGAACGAGCCACACCCCCCATTGCGGAGGTCGGCTCGCCTCGTGAGCAAGAGTCAGTAAGCTGATGAAGAGAGGCAGACAAGTATATAGTTTTATATACGCCCTCGAAAACGTTACAATTGTGTGTGAATATAACATAGCTATGTATATAGATTTTTAAAAACTGTGAATTGAGTATTTTATTAATTTATATAGTGACAAGTTTTGGTGTTGTGTGTTATTTTTATCATCAAATTAAGCAGCGAGTGAAAGCCCAGTTGTTTTACAGAAGGTAAGACAAAAATGAAATTTTTATCATCATGTCACCTCGCTCGATATTCAAATTTTCAAACATATATATATATATATATATATATATATATATATATATATATATATATATATATATATATATATATATATATATATATATATATATATATATTATATATATACTGTACCTCACAAACACTATAAAATTGGGTCCTGCAATCTTCGCTAGTCAATACAGGTTTTCCATCCCATTTAAATCGTACACAGTTGTCTTTAGCACCAGAAAATGAAACATTGTCAGCTTTCCATACGGATTTACTGTTAGAATTACACCAACGCCAAAATTTAGAACAATTTCTATTTGTTCCAGAAGTCCATACAAAATCAACTTGCGAGGAAATATCTATTTATACAGAAAATAATTGATTAATCAATGTGAAAGTGTTAAATGTTTCATAATTATTGAAGACTTTAAAGAAGTTTGAAAATTTTAATTCTAAACGTCTGTTTATTTAATCTTTTACAATTATCATCAATATAAAGCATAAATAATTTTAATGATTGGAAATATATTTTTAACGTACTTGACATTAGAACTTTCAATCGATTTACTTCTTCAAAAGTTTCAAATCCTAAAAGTCTCATGCCAAGTTTACAGCATATTTGTGTTGCATTATATTGAGGTACCTATAATTTAATTAATTAATTTATAGTAATATTAATAATAAATTGTTTTTATTAAGAGGCCACAACAAGCCCACTAGCGTGGTCCTCAGACATTACAGAGCAGTTTGCCAAAGTAATAATACAATATTAAAGAATACTTTCAGTAGTTTATACTCAAATACATCCAGGCAAATATGAATATTTAATGATAGAACATTATACTTATTGAGAAAATTTTGAGACATTAATTAATTGAAATAATATAAAAGTATTTGTAATGTAATTTAAGTAATAAAATTACAAGTATATAATACTTATTTGAAGAAGATTAGTAGTAGATATGTCACTATACAGAAAAATGGTTATACCGTAGTTTGCACAGTTAAGAACAAAAATTTACATTTTCAGCTATTTTTGGGTAGTGAAATCTTATTCTAACGAGCAAATTTAAATTGAAGTTGTGAAAAAGAAAACTACTTGATTGTAGATATAAGTAGCTCTAGACTAGCTTGGTAATGTTGTAAAGATTTCTCTCACTTTTAATGACACGTGATTTCCGTTACCGACGCTTCCTTTACGGGATTTTATACAAAAGCGTAAGGTTTTCTCTATCTAGAGTTGGTTTCCGTTTAAACTTGCGTGAAATATTTGAATTGCTTTGTTAAATAATACGAAATCTTTAAATATAGTTTTGGTAATGAAAAATGCTTTCTGTTATAACATTTTAAAAAAATATAGAATTATTTTAAGGATTATAAGTTATACGTTATAAGTTATACGGTATAACACATTGAACAAAAAACTTGTCTAATATCCTAACATATATAAATATTAACGCTGATTAAAAAAAAAAAAAAAAAAAAAAAAACTTACTCCATGGGAATACAAAAAATAAGACGTTTTATTCCAATTGCCTATGTGTGTCAAATTTTTGGAAGAATATTGATCTAAACCTGCAGAATCAAAAGAAATAATTAATATCCAATTATTCAAATAACAAGCTGTACAAAAAAAAATGGAATTTATATATTTTTTTAATCCCTTTTTCTTCTTCGCTAGTTTTTTTTTTTTTTTTTTTTATTATTATTATTTTTTTATTCACACCTTGTTCTACATCTGTTTCCATAAAGTTATATACAATTATTTTTTTTTTGTATGATATTTATAACTGTTCTTATTATTTTTTCTCTTGCTACGTAGTATTAGTATTTCCCTCTTATTATAATTTTGTATGTAATCAAAAAATTTCATGAAGGTTTTTGTGTTGGGGTTAGGTGTAAGAGTGGGCCAGACATATTGTCAGGCTTAAACCTCGCCCTTTCAAAAAGTTGTATTTTTTTCTCTACGCATTTTTTTGAATAAAGACGATTATTTATTTATATAACTGACACTATGGATAATATTCATTAACTATTTCAAATGGTAGAATATAAATTTTATTACTGTAATTAACACAAAAAATTCATTTAAAAAAATGAGCTTGTTTTTAAAAGTTTTGATTTTAATAAAACAATAATACACTTGCAACATTTCTAATACCTTTAATAAACCAGAATCTGTGCATTTTATGTTGTAACACAATAAATTTAAAAGTTAAAATTTCATGAAATTTACTTACCTTTTTTGGTATCATAATTCTGTAATATAAAAATCAGAATTAAAACAATATAATGAGTAGAGCAAAATATAGTTACTACTTTATTATCTGTGTTACAAAATACTGCTATTTAAGTTTGTGGTCTTACTCAAGCAACAAATTCATGTGCACACGTGGAGTTTATTTATTATATTCTTGCAGTTGCATAGCAGTCAAATAAAATTATAGAAAATATACTTAGTTAACGCAATCAAGGGCCTTGTTATTGCTATGAGTCATTGAATGAAACAAATGTATCCTAAGGAAAATAGGAAGTACACACTATCTTTCTTTTTTTTTTTTTTTTTTTTAATTTGGTAGTCGAGTGAATTTATTTACTCCATAAGAATAACATTGAAAATTGAAAGTGGTTTTCTACTGGTATTGTATTGTACTTCAACTAACATGAACCTTCACGAAAACATTATCGCATTGCTTAAGTAATTATTATATATAAAAAATCCCTCGAAATATCTTAGTTGAGCGTTGATTTTAAAGTTTACAAAAGACTTTAACGCATGAAAAGTATCCTGGATGTTATGCAATTTTTGCATCACAAAACACGCACTTGTTGCCTAGTCGGCAGGATACTTTTTAAAATAAGAAGTAATGTTTGTTTGCTTTTTGTTTTTGATTTGATTTGATTTGATTTGATTTGATTTGATTTGATTTGATTTGATTTGATTTGATTTGATTTGATTTGATTTGATTTGATTTGATTTGATTTGATTTGATTTGATTTGATTTGATTTGATTTGATTTGATTTGATTTGATTTGATTTGATTTGATTTGATTTGATTTGATTTGATTTGATTTGATTTGATTTGATTTGTTTCGTTTTGATTTTGTTTGTTTGTTTGTTTGTTTGTTTGTTTGTTTGTTTGTTTGTTTGTTTGTTTGTTTGTTTGTTTACTCAAACCTTACTTACCAAAATGTTTGTACAATTACTGAACACACAGATTGGCTCTGTGCAGATATTTGAACTTACAGTAGCCTTGGGTACCTGTAGTCATTCAACAGAAAAAAAATCAATCAATTTAAAACGTTGTAAACGCATACGCACATTGAAATTAAATTTAATTCAACATTAGGTAAAGCATACGTTAAGTTTAAGCAATGGACAATCACAGCTTGCATTTTTCACATCAGGAAAATTAATGAAGTCGTTTTACAGTGATCTTAAGAATATTTTTTTATCTAAACACCAAAATAGTTGTGATAACCTAATGATGTTTTTATGCATAGAATTGCGTTATTATTTAGAGCAAAACAAAAATGGCTACACATATATGATATATATGACCTTAAAAAAATCTACAGACAATTAAAACAAAAACATTTGGCCAGACCACAACTGTGCTAAAGATGGAATATACTGAATAATAAGGTTGCACTGTGAGTATTGTTAAATTATAATCTTTTACAAATAATATATATATATATATATATATATATATATATATATATATATATATATATATATATATATATATATATATATATATATATATATATATTATATATAATTATTTGCATTCTTACCTCACATATATACAAAAGCGTGTCGTGGCAATATTTTGAATGGATTCTTAGCTCACTTTTTAAGCGTGCGGCTGCACAGTTTTTAATATTAAGAGTATCGTTCAATTCTCCAGGTTTCCATGGTGTTTTTACACTAAATTTGGTGCCAGTTGTGCACCATTTCCATGAATTAGGACATCCTACAGTACTTCCGGACGTCCAAAATTCCAAATCAGGGTTTGATTTATATAATGCTCTCATGCCAACTAAAATAGTCATATGTATGTGGTGTTTTAGAATACAAAATTGCAAATTCTGGGAATACTATGTTAAAAAAAGTTCCATTTTAATTTTTTTATTAATGAAGCAGTGTTTATTGCGCATTGTATAAATTTATTTATTTTTATTCAAATCAAGTATAATACGTTGAAGGTTATCCGTCGTTCATTACTGTATAAAGACTTTAATAAAATTAGTAAATGTTATATAAAAACAAAAAGCTTTTTCAGACATTTCTATGTTTTTAATAAAAACTCAAATTTGTTACGCCTTTATTTCACGTTTGTTGCAATCGAGTTAATGATCAATTTCAAGGTATTACAATTTCTTTGAATGAAACAAATTATATTTTGTTAGATTATGTCATAATTATTGCACATCAAAATATAAATTAAAAAATCCAACATTACATTACATAGCCTACATTCTAATTTTTAATATTTGAATGATCCTGAACTATGTACATTGAAAATAAAAATGCCAATAGGCATAAAAACTTATACTTTTAATTTTTTTTCTTGTTATTTTTATATTTAAAAAAAGTTTGTATGAATTGCTTATAAATTTTATAGAACTATACTTACATGAAGCATTTTAAAAATAAATTCTAAATAATGCTCAAATATATTTTATTGATTTTAAAATATGACAGTACGAAAAAATTAAAATTTAAAATTATAAAAGAATAAAAAATATAAAAATAAAAATGAAACAATATTTTGTTGAATTAGTAACTAGTGTAATTAGTTCCAAGTCTATACAATTCTACAATGTATACAAAGTTATGTTGCCATATTAAGGGGGTAGGTGACCGACGGATATCTCGCAAACTAGGACGGTTGCGAATAATAATAATAACACAAAGTAAAGAAGAAATGTTACTTAAAAATTTAGTTATATCAAACATGTGAAAACACGATCAAATATTTAAGTTATTACACTTTAAAGATAACATGTAAATGTGGAAATTTAAATTTGAGCGGGAAATTTTAGTCAAATTAGAAACTTTTTTTACAATTAAAGATACCAATAACAATTTTTATGGTATAAAAAAATATATTTTAAATTTACTTGATTTTATTGAAAATTATAGTGTTTGTTTTATTGGAATTAAATCATGTACAAAAAATTATTGGGAAAATATAGTTCTTCTTTTGGCGATTTCCGGTCCAAGTCGGTCCCCCACCGCCTTAATATAAAATAGCACCCCTCTCCCCTCCTCACACTGAAGTCATCTCAGCTAACACATCTCCACCGCTTTCATTTTTTTTTTTTAATTTTTTTTTCTACTTTCCATATAGTGTTACCGTGCTACACTAATCCCAATCCTAGTCACAATATTGTCTTATCGACTAAGGACTTTTTCAATCAATGGAAAAGAACACGTGGACCGGCCATGGCCTAAGTACATAGCCCGGCAATCGCCATAACAGCTTAGAGAAACCGTGGAAAAGTCTAGAAAGCTGGTTTGTGCAATCATATCACAAACACCTCCCGAATACTGTGCGTTGTCATGGAATGCATGTAAACATGCATTGTGCAACGTGCTGTGCTCTCACACTTCACGTACGCACCCAGCAGTGACTCGAACCTATACTCGGTGAAGAGTAGAGAATTACGAGTCAGCTGCCTTCACTACTCAGCCATTCCAAGTCTAACCATTTCCAAGAGTCATCAATTTCCCAAATACGTTAGAAGTTCCTGAAATTGCACATTTTCTTTGAAAATCATCTTCCAATGTAATCAGTTTGGCGCCTATTGATTCACATCTATTAAAAGCGTCAAAATGAGTTTCAAACTGTAAAAAAGAAAAATTAATTTTAATTATCTACAATGGCGAAATTAAGATAATTTATTACTACAGTATACATTTTAATATTACGTTAAAAACATAAATACACAAGTTTAAAACGTTTAAAGTATTGAGAAATTAACTATTATGAAGATACTAAACGTTCGCAAACTATCAATAAAGCATTACAAGTACGATCACAATAAAATAATCGTCAACCTACATACAACCTACATTTTATCCATCTAAACCTAACGTTTGTAACAGCACTTAAATTTTAAGTGTGATACTGCAACAGTCTTGTAATCGTTACCTAAATTTTCTATAACGTTAAAGCCCTTGTCAACTTACTTTTTTATCATTTAGAATACTAGATTGATAATTAACATATCTTATTATCCATGAATTAGACACTAACACTTTGATTTTGTATCTATTTTCATTTATTTTCATTTTGACTGTTATATCACGTATCTGACGTCACAATGTACAGATGGGGCCGTGGTAAAGAACTTGAGGTAGGGGCTTAAATTTATCACGTGACCAGAGCGATGACTGTGATTGGAGGTGGTACATTGTGACGTCAGATAGGTGATATAACAGTCAATTTGAAAATAAATGAAAATAAATTCAAAATCAACGTGGTGGTGTTGAATTCATGGATAATAAGGTATGGTAATTATTAATCTAGTATTCTAAATGATAAAAAAGTACGTTGACAAGGGCTTTAACTTCATATTAAATTTAATGATAACGTTAACTCTAATTTGTCCTCAACTATAATGTTACCTTTAACGTTAACAGTTTTTTTAGACAATATGTTTGTTTTTTTATGATTACTCATACTTTTAATTATTTATAAAGCTAATATTTTACTTATATTTACTCATTTATAAATAAAAAGTTTTTTTATATATTATTTCTCTCGCCTCGTCAGTTGATATTATTTTTTATATCAGTATAAAGTAAAAATTTCTTTCAAAAAGTAACATTTTAGAAAGCACTATGTTAATTTCAATTTTTGTTAATCGATAACAACAACGTTACTTTTTGCAATGTTGTTAATATATATTATAGAAATAACCAGTTAACGTTACAGCTAACTTAACGTTAACGATTTTACGTTAACGACTACAAAACTGTTCTTTAACGTTTGGTAACTTAAAGGCATAGAAAACATGAAAAATTTAGCATTTATGTCACAAAACACTTGATGGGATTTACATAAATAACATTAGTTTGTCTCAACTCTACAGTCTCCGTAGCAGTGATCAGAAAATCCAATTTATGAAACCTGCACAAAATTTTCATATTGATTTTTGCATGTTTCTGACGTCATAAACTTGAATTTTTATGCAAATTGCATATTTTACAGTTTTTTCACGCACTCTCGTGGGGCTGGTAATAATTCTGGTAAAAATTGTTATCTGTTTTGAAGATCCCATTTCGTGTTTATTCATTAAAAAGCACATGTTGTTTTATGAAGTCTATGGCTTCAATTGGTTTCAAAATCCAACTTTAGCGCCGTAGCAGTGATCAGACCAATATAATTTATGCAACCCGCACAACGTTTTCATACTAGTCTTTGCCTTTTTTTGACGTCATAACAAGAAATATTCACGCAAATTGCACACATTACAATTTTTTTCACGTTCTATTGTGGTGCCACATTTACATTCTAGTAAAAATTATCATCAGTTTTGTAGATCCCATTTTGTGTTTAATGATTAAAAAGAACGTGTAGTTTCATGTTTTCTATGTCTTTAATGTATATTATGTACTTCACCTTGCCATCAATGACGTAGTATGCTTTACCACATGCTTCTCCCAAATAAATATAGTTTGCTAAAAAAAAGTTGTCATTTTATTTTTCGTAATGTTATATAATATCTTTTTCTTAATATCTGCAGACTTCTACACTTTACAAATTTGCGGCTAACTGGAAGATCACACACCTATATTATATAGCAGAAGTTCAAAACTTTGTAAAGTATATATATATATATATATATATATATATATATATATATATATATATATATATATATATATATATATATATATATATATATAAAGTGTAAAAGGGTAGAACAATTTATTATATTACCATATTCCAAATTAATTACTTTTCCTTAACTTCTAAATATGTGAATACAAATTTTGAATATTATAAAATAATACAATAAAAATGTAACTTATTATTACATACCATCTTTTGAAATATCCTGAAAATACAGAGTAAATTTTATTTGATAAGTAATTATCATTTCAAATATAATTGCTAATTGACTAATTGACTTAAAATTTAAAAAAAAATGTTTTTTTATCATCCTAAACAATATATCAACAAAAACAAAGATGATTGGTTCCATTTTCGGGGTTTCATAAATAAACGGACACTGTTATTATTATTTTACATAATGCTAGCTAAAGAAATTTATTATTATCTATATTATACATTTTAATAAAATTGTGATTCCATGTTCCCAACAGTTCAAATGAAATTACTGTTTTCATGACAAAAATGAACGCGCTCACGCTCAACTCATAAAAAATGAGCCCACTCACGTGAGCGTCGCTCAAACAAGTCACTCATGACTAAGTCTGAATATAATACAAACACACATATTCCCATTTTGCAGTATGATGATGTTTACAGAATTCTTTTGCCATTATTATGTATTTGGTTATTTGAATGAGTTAAACTAAATTAAATGTCATTTATATATTTAAATTGTTCACCGTGTCCACTCATATGAAACTCCAAATGTTGAGGTGGAAGGAGGGTAATGTACAGTATATAAATGGTTACTCTTTCGTAAGAAAGGTCCATACCACGCTCGTGAGCTTCTGTATTATTGACCTATCTTAAAAACGTTCCCTTAATGATGTAGTTCAAATTTTCGCCGCAACAATCAACATGTAAAAAGTAAGTGGCGCTACGATCTGGGGGAAAATTTAAAAATTTCCCCCAGATCGCAGCACCACTTTTATATGAAATTTTGTATTCTTGCTTTGTTGCAGCGAAAATTTGAATTACATCATTAAAGGAACGTTTTTTCAACAATAGCTTCCAATCCTGTTTATATATCCGTGGTCCATACTATTATATTCCCCTAGTACAAAATAATGCTTTGCCAATTTAACATAAAACAATGCACATCCTATTTTTTATTTTAAAGATTTCTACAAGTATTTTTACTTGAAACTACGTTATACTAATGCTGTTCGTAAACCCTGTTCTCTGCACCAAAAATGACGATCGCCTATGGTTATTCAAATGGAATGCGCATTTTTTGGTGCAAGAGGACAGGGTTTACGAACAGCATTACTGACTATTTACTTTAAGTATAAATTATCTTTTTGACGCGGAAACCTTAAAAGCAAAAATTCTTAAATGCTAAAATTCTACAATGATAGTTGTGTAAATATTTTTTTACCGTAACATTGTTAGAATTAGTAGTGTTAAGTTTTGGACAAGTTGATGTTTCACACGTAATTGGTTTAATTGGAGCCTGCAACAAATGTTTAAATATGAATAATTTAAATAAGAAGTAAACATGTTCAATTTTCTTACAGTAAGTATTATGTGAGAAATGCTTACTGATATACTGTATCATTTAAAAATAATTGGCACTATAAATCTAAAAATATATTTAATTTTAATATTTTCTTACCTAAACTGCTTAAATTCTTAAACATAAAACCATCATTTTGTATTAAAGTAATTTTTTTTATATCAGACTGTTTTTACTTAATTTTAATCTTAAAAACCAGCTAACATGTATGCAAGAAAGTGGTTTCAAAACAAGTGATTATTGTGACTGATGTTAAAAAAAAAAAATCTTGAAATGTAAGTAAAACTATTTAACCAATACAAATATATGTTTTAAATAATAAGTTTAATGTCTTATGTTGGTAGTTAGAAATGAGTTCTTTATCTAGCATTTGTGTTTGTATCTTAACATAGCCAAATTTTCGAGCTATTTATGAATTAGAAGCTGAGTAAAAATAACATTAGTATAGCATAGAAGATTCAGAAACTCCTATGTTAAATTAAATATTTTCTCAATCTATATCACAATGAAATATAGTATACGTATAGTTTGAGTTAATTTTAATTGATTCTTAAATTTCAGTTGCGTGTGTGAACATGATTTAATCGGGCAGATGGCGGGAGTTTACTCCCACTTTTTCCCAATACAAGATAAGGAAGCCAACTTGTTTCATGTTAATCACAACCTATAGTTGTGATTGGTGAATTTTGATCACGTGATCTTCAACTCAGGCGCTGATTAGCTTAGAAGATTTTGCATTTCGCGACAACTTAAATTGACCGAGCGTGTTCTAATCTTGTATGTAGTATTTTAACGTGGTTTTACATTCACGTGGTTTCTGCTTGCAGCAATTTTAAGGTAAAAATAAGCGGTCTTTGAAATTTTTTAGTGACAAGAGAGGTGAAAAACATAAGTGACATTGATTTTACCTCACATGCGTAATAAAAAGTTGAATCGCAATTATCGATAAGTAATTTTACATTACTACTTTCTATAGTTAATAAAGCACACATGGATGTTTGGATTGCAATTTCTGGAAGTTTTGAAGTATTGCTCCAAATAGAAGAATTCTGCTTCAGCTCCATGTCTGTTCCACACCAACGCCATTTATTGCATCTTAATGATGTTGCAGAACTCCACAAATCATACTCTAAGGCATAAAAACCTTAGTTAAATGTAAATATATTAAATAGTATGAAAATTCTAGCTCTAGCAACAACGCACGATAATCAATACTAAAGAACATTTAAAGTAATGGTACCATGACAAAAAAAAAATTAAATGTAATATGAAATTTTAATGGCTTGCTAACCAAAAGTATTTAATTTCAGTAATTGTAAAGAAAAGAAAAGAAAAGAAAAGAAAAGAAAAGAAAAGAAAAGAAAAGAAAAGAAAAGAAAAGAAAAGAAAAGAAAAGAAAAGAAAAGAAAAGAAAAGAAAAGAAAAGAAAAGAAAAGAAAAGAAAAGAAAAGAAAAGAAAAGAAAAGAAAAGAAAAGAAAAGAAAAGAAAAGAAAAGAAAAGAAAAGAAAAGAAAGAAAGAAAGAAAGAAAGAAAGTGAAGTATAAATAGGAACATATGGATTATATATTTTTTAATATTTAGTTTTACGTTTGGAAAGAAAATATTTCTTCATACGCTAATACACTTTACTATGAAATATAGACATAGCTATTGATGTTAAAAAAATTATTATAAAAAGTGAAATTATTAAAAGAAGACAACGATACTATGGGATAAATAACATGCCTTCTTCAAAGTTAGATATTGGTATGAAGTCCCCATACCAATTATTACGTCCCTTTACTCTTCCGTAGCCCCGTAAACTCACAATAATCCTGTAAAGTAGGCATCTCGTGCCATAGCTTTCTATTGTTGTTTCTATCTCTGACGTCAGAGATGCCGCACAACAAAAGAAAGTTACGGCACGAGTTGCCTACTTTACAGGATTATCGTCAGTTTACGGAAGAGTTAAGGGACGTAATAAATGCATATATGGGGAATGGGGACTTCATAACTTTGAAGAAGGCATGTTATTTACCCCATAGTATCACTTTAATATGCACATGTTTAATGTTATAATATTACCAAAATCATTGAGTAAATATTCAAAGCATTTTTCTTCCCTATATGTTTCTAAACTCAAAAGTCTAAAACCAATGGCGCAGCAATTTTTGTAAGCATCAAAATAAGTAGCCTGAAAAATATATACTTTAGATAGTTTAAATGATATTCAATTATATAGACTTAAATTTATTTTTTGTTAATAAATGTAGATTCTAAGACTTAGAAAAAAGTCAAAAGTTTTGTTACTTGTAAATTTCAGATGAAATAAAGTATTATATATATATATATATATATATATATATATATATATATATATATATATATATATATATATATATATATATATATATATATATATATATATATGTATATATATACATATTATAATAAGCTAACAACCATCGCTGAATTCTCTCCTTGCACTAAATAAGTAACCACATCGTTGAGCGGTTACTTCCTACATTCAGAGAAAAAAAGTTTAGGAACTAAATACTTTTTATTTCATTATTTATGTTAATATAAATAATAAGTATCAAATATAATATTGTACGGTGTTACATTTTTTATTATAATCTGTTGAATATTAAAAATGATCATTTTTATCAGCTCTAAACAGAATGTCATATTGACATAATATTATATTTCTGAAACTGGGATCATCAAACATTTCAACTTCGCTGCAGCGTAGTTATTATCAAAAATCCACTCAGTCAGTGTACTGATTAAAATGTATTTATCAGTTTGCAATTTGATCAAATCACATTGACTATGTCACGAGGTGGATTTGTTAAAATAAAAAAAGAAAATAAGAAAAAATGTATATATCGGCAAAAACTTATATCTTCACCAAGGTGTGGTCACTTATTTCACCTAGAGTGAATTCGGAAATGGTTGTGAATTTATATGATCAAAATCATTTCAATTTCAATATTGTCAAACTTAAACAAAGAAAAAATTAAAAACTTTTTTTTTCAAACTTTAAATAGTATGAAAGAGAAAAAAAGCCTAATTTAATATACCTCCTACTTAATTAGTATTCTTTAATAACTGTTTACATATATTTTAGCCATAACTTTATCGTCTGACCTGCTTAGAAAGTTAATTAATCGTGTATTAAATATACAGCAACTAAATAGCCAAACTTGAATGGGGTTCTAATGAAAAGGACAAATGAGGAAGGTGAATTAAAATTTTTTGGTTGAGTTTATGATATTTTTGGAAAGAGCTTTAACAAATTTTGAGGTGCTATTTTTTCTTAGGACGATTGAAGCATGTGAAGTATTTTTAATTAATTTTTGAAAATCGGTCAAGAAAGCCTGTGACGTCATCAGTCCACTTTTTTCTCGGCAAATACTAATCGTTTGAGGTTCAGTAATTAGCTTAATGAAATCAGCTCGTTCTAAGGATTTGAAAAAACTGGCTACTAAACCTTCTACGGTCAATACTTTCCAAAATATATGTCCGATTGATGACGTCACAGGCTTTTTAGGTCGATTTTAAAAAATTAATTAAACATACTTCCCATGCTCCAATCGTTCTAAGAAAAAATATCGCCTCAAAAATTTTTAAAGCTCTTTTCAAAAATGTCACAAAAAGTGGGGGTTAAAAAAATTCACCTTCCTCATTGTTATGATTTAACACATTACTTGCTTACTTTGTCCGTTGCTTTAATATAAATATTATCACAAACTATGTTCATAAGTTCAAATCCTTGTGGAACTGCAACAATTAAAATTTCATGTAAATGAGTGCTTCTATTTTTCTCTTTGGCTGGCAGCGGAAACCAATAATGGCAATGGGTGTTTTGTGAATTACATCTAACAATCAGAAAAAGGAAATGCTGGAAACTGAAATCACGTCTTAGTATAGCAGTAGAAAAAAATGTGTGCCAGCACTAAAAAAAAAAAAAAAAAAAAAAAAAAGCTTTGAATGAGATACCCACCAAAAATTAGTGACATTTAAGACAATATATTTTGTTTATAACATAAACGTAAAAGTTTTTTTTTCTTTTTTTTTTCCAAATTATAATTATTAACAAATTTTAAATACACTCATTTGGTAAAAAAACAAAAAAAAAGTTTAAAACATTGTTAAATACAATAAATAAAAAAATGAAAATATATAACTAACAAATACTCACTTTTGTATGCTTGTGTATCCTTAAATAAACATACGTACATATAATATAATGTCTAACATGGATGACTTCTGTGGTTGTGCGAGTATAATTAGATTAGTTTTCTAGTGTACTCATGGACACAAAAAGCAAACCAACTATTAAAGCTATATTTTTGGTAAGTAGACATCAGCTTCTATCTTTTAATCTTTTAAAAATAAATACATAGTAAATTTACTAATTTGACACCTTAAAATTTTGCTTTTTTCCCCCATTTTGAAATTATTACTAATTTGATAGACAGATCTGCTATTTTTACATAAAACAGTACTTATTGCATGTAAAATTGCTAATTGCCAAATTATGGCACAAACAAAATCATTGTTATTTGGATTCTTACGTCAAAGTTACGTGAATTTACGCGTAATTGTGCACAGACCATAAGATTTATATTTACTAATATGATAATAATTTATTCTGTACTTACCACTATTTCATGTGTCTAGAAACAATATTAAATAATTATTTTAATATACGATAATTTTTTTTTTAAATGTATTTAATTGTAGAATTCTACGAAATTAAAATGCAAAAATGACTTTTTGTTATAATTTTCAATGTTTGAATCTTCACACGATTAAATTTAATAAACATGAAATTACATTGAAAATCATAGTTCTCTGACGTATGGAAATGTCTTTTAAAATTTATTTCTTAAAAAATTAGAAACGCTCACTAGCCAGCTTCTTGTATAAAGTAAAATAATGTTAAACAAAAATAAAAAATCATCGTATGATTATATATTAACTGTGAAAAATGTTTTATAAATTATTGAAATAGTTTTTTTTTTTTTTTTTTTTTTTTTTTTTTGCTATATGTTTTAAATGTTATTTTATTAAATATTATTAGAATATATTCCTACTAATAATAATATAATAACTGAAACTATTTGATGAAATATATTGTATTAATTTAAAAATATTTTTGTATTCAAATGTACCAATTGGTATTATGATCAATACAGAAAGTAAAACTTAAATAATAATAATTTAAATTAGATTTGTACCATTTGACTTAACAGAATAAACCCAACAAGGTGTGGTTTAATAAAAATGAATGAGATAACATAGGTTAATAGTCGTACTTGTTAGAGCATTACAAATTATTGGAAATTTCTGTAATACGCACTTCAAAAGAGATTTATTTAAGTGCTATATAATACCGTTTTAGTGCCTAATGTCTAATTATTTATACAAAATTTGAATAGTTTAATGGTTTTGGGATAGTGTGAACTGAAAACCTAAAATGGTCTTGTTACAATTTTAAAGTCAATTCATCTTCACATAATTTAAAGAAATCAAGATTTTAACAAAAACTATCTTACCGTATTACAACTTATGCACTCTGGTCTTTCACAAGAATCATTGTAAGGTTTGTCTATTGCTGCCTATAGAATTATATAAATCAGTTGATGAGAAAATAAATATAAAACGTATAATTTGACAAAAAAAAGTATGAAGTTACTAGCAAGCAAGCAACATAGACAGAATAAATTACGTAATTTATGCTGTATTTATGTCACTAAAGCACAAATAATACTTTGTAACATATTTTTATGCAGTATACCATAATTTATGTTGTATTGAATGAATTTCATAGAGTAGCATAAATATGACGAAATTATTTTTTGTCAATAAAAAAAGGAAGCAAGAAAATATAATAAAAAAATAATAATCACTAATCAGAAAGAATTATTAGAATTATTTCTAGTTATAAATTGTAAACATATAGAATATATTTAAAAAAAGGTATCATTTCAATTCATTTTTTTTACACACTAAAATATAAACCAGTACAGTTTTTTTTCAATAGCATTATTATTAAAAATGTGATTGGACTTTAGAATTTTACGCAGAACAGCTATCAATAGAACAAAAATATAGTATGGCCATCATTGCTACTTTTTTTTTCTTTTTTTTTTTTTTTTTTTAGTTTAAGTATCATTCAAAATAACGAACCTCGCAAAGAACAATTGCATCACTGCTGCAATCTTTTGAATCAAGTTGGAATTTTGTTTTACTTATGAGAAGTACAGCGCAATTATTTTCATTTTTTGTTTCATTTAAATTATGTTTCTCATCCCAAGGGATATCAGTTGACATAATTTGCTTCGAAGAACACCACTTCCATGTATCTTTACTACCTTGATTTGTAGCGGATGTCCATACATGATTAAACATTTTTAAAAAAACTGCAATAAAATGCAAACTGCTTTATTAATCGAGTATTTTAAATAAATAATACGAAGAAAATTAAAAAAAAAATCGTCATTATTTATAAAAAATTATAATAATAAAGTAATGAACCCATAGTCAAGATTATTTGTTATCATAAAGCGTACGTAGCTAAATAAAATATAAACGATTAAAAAAAAAATGTACATCTCTTATGATGTTTTAAACATTAAAGCCCTCTTGCACTTGTTTTTTTAATCATTTAGAATACTAGATTGATAATTACCATACCTTATTATCCATGAATTAGACACCAACATGTTGATTTTGTATTTATTATCATTTTGACAGTTGAAATAAAACTTATCTGACGTCACATTGTACCGGTGACTGTGATTGGTTGACTTTATCACGTGACTTGACGAGTGACTGTGATTGGCTGACTCATCAGCGAATCACAGCCACTGGGTCTGGTCACGTGATAAGTCAGCCAATCACAGTCACCGGTACATTGTGACGTCACATAAGTTTTATTTCAACTGTCAAAATGAAAATAAATAAAAATAAATACAAAATCAACATGTTGGTTTCTAATTCATGGATAATAAGATAATAAGGTATGGTAATTATCAATCTAGTATTCTACATGAAAAAAAAGTGTATAAGGGCTTTAAGTAAACAAAGATACAATTTGAATGTACATTAAAAAGAATTAAGCAAATAGAATTGTAATTGACTCGGGCAGTCCATATAGTAACAATAACCATAACTGGGACTTTTTACGTAAATATACGTATGTATGTTTTGTATTTACAATTTATACATAAATAAAATGCCAAAAGCGTTTATGTTAAATCAACATAATTTAGAAGTATGTATATAAATATAAACAAAATTAAATACGCATACCTTTATTCAAAAACATAACGATAATAATAATAATGATAATAAAAGGGAATAGTAACTAAATTTAATTGAAATCATGGAGTAAAAAATTAATTTTCATGAACAGAACACAATAATGTGGAATGTAAACATAGGAGTTTTGTATAATTTTAAAATGGAATAATAAAAAGCTAAGGATTAATATTCTTTAAACTTCAAAAAAGCAAGCTGGAGTAAGGACATTGGAATAAATTGAAAGAAAAAAAAAGAAGAAAAAATAGGCAGTAGATGACAGACAGACAGTGTTATGCAATATAATTATTAATTGCAATGCCTTAATAAAATCAATAAAAGTTTACCTGTTTATGTTATTGTTTTAAAACCAATGAGTAAAAGAACACATATATAAAATTATAAATATTATATTAATATATCTTATAAAAATAAAATAGTGATATTTTAAATATTTCTTTGTTTTATTTACAGTATTATTCTAATTTTGTTATTATTATAGACTTAGTTTTGTGTAAATTCTAAGTAGGCTGGAAAACTGCTATAAGACATTCATCATGTGCCTTCCACACGCTATGAGTTTTCATATAAACGCATCGTGTTATAACGTGTGGTGCTAGCACACTTAATTAACAAACACATCCAGCAGTGGCTTGAAAATGTGCTCCTTATTAAACACAGTTATGAGTCAGCTACCTTTACCACTCAACCATAACTATCTTAGTTAGAACTTACGTAGATCAAAT
This sequence comes from Ecdyonurus torrentis, assembly GCA_949318235.1. Classification (NCBI taxonomy): domain Eukaryota; kingdom Metazoa; phylum Arthropoda; class Insecta; order Ephemeroptera; family Heptageniidae; genus Ecdyonurus; species Ecdyonurus torrentis. Next base: position 18,790,045 of record OX439135.1, read on the forward strand.
TTTTTCAAACACTGTAGTTCTTCTTTTGTTTCTATACTCAGTAAATGCATTCCTAGGCTGCAGCAAATTTTTAATCCATCTTTGTAGTTTTCCTTGAAAATAACATTGTTAGTTCTTATTTATTATGGTTACATTTTCATGAAATTTTAAGCAGGTAAAATAAACAGAAAAATTTACCCATTTTTGATTATAAACATACATTCGATTACAAATGACTGCAACTCGCTGGTAACCATCTGGTACAGCTAAATTTAAAATAAGTAATGCATTACAATCATATTAGCAATTCATTTTTGCGTAGGTATAATTTTGTCGGGTCACAGGAATTGATTAGAATTGGAAATGGTTAGAATCGGAAATGGTTAGAAAAAATAAGAGTGGTGGGGATGAGTTCGATGAGACGACGTCAGTGGTGGGGGGTGTCTTATTTTATAATAATATGGCAACATGGCATTGCATTTTATTTATTACATAGTGGAATTGATTAGAATGGGAATTGGTTAGAATCGGCATTGGTTCGAAATATATTTTTATTTATTTTATTGAGTGGAATTGATTAGAATGGGAATTGGTTAGAATCGGAACTGGTAAGAAAGACATTTTCATTTATTTTATTGAGTGGAATTGATTAGAATAGGAATTGGTTAGAATCGGAACTGGTTAGAAAGAAATTTTCATTTATTTTATTGAGTGGAATTGATTAGAATGGGAATTGGTTAGAATCGGAACTGGTTAGAAAGATATTTTTATTTATTTTATTGAGTGGAATTGATTAGAATGGGAATTGGTTAGAATCGGAACTGGTTAGAAAGAAATTTTCATTTATTTTATTGAGTGGAATTGATTAGAATGGGAATTGGTTAGAATCGGAACTGGTTAGAAAAATATTTTTATTTATTTTATTGAGTGGAATTGATTAGAATGGGAATTGGTTAGAATCGGAATTGGTTAGAAAGATATTTTCATTTTTTTTATTGAGTGGAATTGATTAGAATGGGAATTGGTTAGAATGGGAATTGGTTAGAAATATATTTTTGTTTATTTTATTGAGTGGAATAGGTTAGAAGGATATGTTATTTACGCGCGTCTTATTTAAAACTTTATTTAAACGTTATCTACTGTATTATTTGCTATTTAAAAGCATCACACTAATATTCAGAATATTACTACAGAATTTCAGCATACATATTAAAGCCAACGCCATGTTGGATCAATCAATATCATACGCCACATAGGAAAATGCCTCGTTTTTCCAGTTCAAAAATAGTAAACAATATTTTTGAGAGCATTATTGCTGTTAATAGGATAAATTAGAATCTCAGATATGCGAGAAAAATAATAATAACAGAATATTGACCGTTTTTACAAATAAAAGTGCAAAAACTGAAGTTTGTCCTATGCTGAGCAATGTTGTTCATTGATCCAGTATGGCTTCGAAGCGCAATCAGTATGACGTCATGCGAAAACTTACTCTGTAATCTATTTTTATCGCTTAATTTTATTGCTGAGGGCTGAGGCTGTGCTGTAGAAATTTAGACTTTAAGTAAATTTAGGGCACATAGTATTGTGTGTTTTCTGTAAAATATATTCTTTCATGCAAACGTCGCATCATACATTTTTTTCTTCACTTAATGCTTTATATATTAATTATACAGTGGGTAATAAATTGGTTATATTTTGTATTTTTTTTTTCCTTCACGGGAAACAAAAATTCTACAAATTGTTCAGTTACATAGATGTAACTCTTCAGTACAAACTAACAACTGAATTTCAAAGGTTTGAACCGTCAACGTAACTTGTTAGTATAAATGTTATTTCTTCAGTGGGAAACAGTTCAGTTAGCTCTCCATATCATAAATAACATTACATTGTATACATATAACAAATTTATTCTTAAAAACGTCTAATAAGTAATTTTTAGCTACTTTTCTACGTGTAGACTTACGATAAAAAAATAATAAATTTTACTTGTTACAAAAATAAAGGTGTAAGGTTCAAGAGCGTAGCCTGGATTTACACTGGGACGGTGGGAGGTTGGTCGGTTACAGCAAAAGCTGAAAGCAACACTTAGTTACAAACAATTTTTTGTGCCCTAGGTGACAAATAATTCTGTGTGTGTTTTGTAAAATATAATCTTCCATGTTAATGACAAATAATGCAATAATAATTGTTATCATTATAATATTATAAATATATATTTTGCTCTTTTTTAATATGCTTTTTTTAATAACAGTAATTATTCAGAATCAGTGGGTAATATGTTGCTTTTAATTATTAAATAGTATATTAAAGTAGAAAAAAAAATAATAAAAAAATGTACTTAGTAAAAAAATAAAATATTATGCTAGCCCATTTTAGCAATAATATCGTAATTTATTGCATTGAATAATATGCAAGTTGGTTCTTTTTTGTTTCATAGCTTTTTTTCCCCAGTTCTAAAGTAACAACATATTTATGAATTTAAAATAAGTGCATCTTAAATTACGTAATTTATGTTGTCCATGTAAAGAACACAGAAAAAAAGTTATCTGCTCATAACAAACTCTTTTTAATATAATTGTAATAAATATTTTCATAATAATTTGTTATCTTTAAAGAATTTGACTATACTTATGTATAATAATAATTTGGCCTATAATAAATAAAAAAAAATTAAAGAGAACAAATTTGCTGAAAACCCTTAATTTTCTATTCTTGCAGCCAAAAAAAGAGACAGAAATATACCCCACGCTCCCAAAAGGGGGAGTGTATCTTATGCATATCATAAACTTATGTGGCTCTTTCAGCGTTTGCTGTACCCGACCAACCCCCCACCGTAACAGTGTAAATCCTGGCTACGCTCCTGAACCTATTTATTTCACTCTTATTTTTGTAACAAGTAAAATTCATTATTTTTTTATCGTAAGTCTACACGTAGAAAAGTAGCTAAAAATTACTTTTAAGACGTTTTTAAGAATAAATTTGTTATATGTATACAATACAATGTTATTTATGATGTGGAGAGCTAACTGAACTGTTTCCCACTGAAGAAATAACATTTATACTAACAAGTTACGTTGACGGTACAAACCTTTGAAATTCATTGAATTGAAAACACATAACAAAATATAACCAATTTATTACCCACTGTATAATTAATTTATAAAACATAAAGTAGAGAAAAAAATGTATGATGCGGCGTTTGCATGAAAGAATATATTTTACAGAAAACACACAATACTATGTGCCCTAAATTTACTTAAAGTCTAAATTTCTACAGCACAGCCTCAGCCCTCAGCAATAAAATTAAGCGATAAAAATAGATTACAGAGTAAGTTTTCGCATGACGTCATACTGATTGCGCTTCGACGCCATACTGGATCAATGAACAACATTGCTCAGCATAGGACAAACTTCATTTTTTGCACTTTTATTTGTAAAAACGGTCAATATTCTGTTATTATTGTTTTTCTCGCATATCTGAGATTCTAATTTATCCTATTAACAGCATTAATGCTCTCAAAAATATTGTTTACTATTTTTGAACTGGCAAAACGAGTCATTTTCCTATGCGGCGTATAATATTGATTGATCCAACATGGCGTTGGCTTTAATATGTATGCTTAAATTCTGTAGTTATATTCCCAATAATAGTTTGATGCTTTTAAATAGCAAATAATACAGTAGATAACGATTAAATAAAGTTTTAAATAAGACGCGCGTAAATAACATATCCTTCTAACCAATTCCACTCAATAAAATAAACAAAAATATATTTCTAACCAATTCCCATTCTAATCAATTCCACTCAATAAAAAAAATGAAAATATCTTTCTAACCAATTCCGATTCTAACCAATTCCCATTCTAATCAATTCCACTCAATAAAATAAATAAAAATATTTTTCTAACCAGTTCCGATTCTAACCAATTCCCATTCTAATCAATTCCACTCAATAAAATAAATAAAAATTTCTTTCTAACCAGTTCCGATTCTAACCAATTCCCATTCTAATCAATTCCACTCAATAAAATAAATGAAAATTTCTTTCTAACCAGTTCCGATTCTAACCAATTCCCATTCTAATCAATTCCACTCAATAAAATAAATAAAAATTTCTTTCTAACCAGTTCCGATTCTAACCAATTCCCATTCTAATCAATTCCACTCAATAAAATAAATGAAAATTTCTTTCTAACCAGTTCCGATTCTAACCAATTCCTATTATAATCAATTCCACTCAATAAAATAAATGAAAATTTCTTTCTAACCAGTTCCGATTCTAACCAATTCCCATTCTAATCAATTCCACTCAATAAAATAAATAAAAATATATTTCGAACCAATGCCGATTCTAACCAATTCCCATTCTAATCAATTCCACTATGTAATAAATAAAATGCAATGCCATGTTGCCATATTATTATAAAATAAGACACCCCCCACCACTGACGTCGTCTCATCGAACTCATCCCCACCACTCTTATTTTTTCTAACCATTTCCGATTCTAACCATTTCCAATTCTAATCAATTCCGATGCCCCATTTTGTCGTTTTTGTAAAAATGTATTTAGCAAGCATGTGGTTTTAATAACAGCCAAGTCATAATGTTATCGTCAAGGCTCTTGTAATATATGGCTGAAATATCCTTTTACACGGAATTAATAAATTATGTAATTTATACTGCATTTATATCTTAATAGTATGAATAGATACATAGCATCTATTAGAACATAGCGTTAGAACATTACTGTTATGCTATATAGCATAAATTATGCAATATTGATCAAATTAAACTGAAAATGAGTTATCATAATTATTATGTGTTTATTTTTGTCCTTGTAGGAGCCTTAGCAATATTTATTATATTATAATAATAATATTGAAATTTGCTTGCTTAAACTTAAAACCAACACAACTGCACACTCATATTAATTATGATGCCAATTTTACTTATTACCTTCACTTTGCAACAAATAAAACTTTAACGATTGATATTTAAGTAATGATAATAATAATATTGATAATTATAAAAATCAGAAAAACTATAATTATATATATATTCATATTTTCTTCGACGTTGAATAATACACACACACACACAGATATATATATATATATATATATATATATATATATATATATATATAAACTCATAGATTATTTACTATGTAAACCTTATGAGAAATACACACAAAGTGTATGATCACAATCAAGAGTACAGTTAATACAGGTAATGCTTACTTGATAGTAAATCAAACGATGGCTTAAAATGAAATGTTTTAAAATTAATATATCATCGAACAGTTACTTTGAAAACCAAAATATTTTATTAATTGATTATTATAATTTAACACAACTTACATTTCCCACACATGGTACATTTGGGCAACTAGGAGGTACTCCTCCTGGATTGACCTTGAACTAATTTCATAAAGCAATAAATACGAACGAAATAATTTGCCCTCAGAGAAATATAATGTACGTATTGTTATGATATATACTTGAAATGAAAATGGAAGTAACAGAAACAAAAACTTCTTGATAATTAGATTAAGGGGAAAGAACGGGAGAATTCACGGTTATTTTGAACTTAAATTAGCTTGGCTTTAGTTTACCCTACTTTCACAACTTATTTATTTGTTTTACATTAATGAAACTTTAAATTATTTTGCACTTTATTATAACTTTTTTTTTTTTTTTTTTTTTTTTTTTTTTTTTTTTTTTTGCTTTTCTTGCATATCATAAATATGTTAAATTATTTTTCATTTAACTAATTACATTTCATGCTTACTTTTGTTTTCTGAAAATGCCATTGTAAATTTTATAAAAAGTTTAACTCTTACATAAATATTCAAAAATAATAATAAATTTTTTCTAAAGTCTTTTCACTAGAAGCAAAATTTTATATTCTGCAATAAATTTAATAACGCAAAGTCTCCAATAAAATTTTTGAAATGAAATGGTTTATAACAATAATTTGCATCTCGTAGACACATACAAAAATCTTTACATAAATTATTTCAAAAATGTTATTTATTTATTTAATTATTACACAATTTATTTATCCCGTAAGAAAACTGATATAAAAATCAATAATATTATTATAGTAGATACCACGTGTTTAAAAAGAAACTTAAAAATCACATTCGATTTTTCTCTGAAGTGTATTTTGCTATATTTGTAACAATATAAAAAAAACACTTTTTTTTCTAAAGAATGAAAACCGCAGATATTATATTTTTAGAGATGACAGAATTTATTACTAGTCTTTCAAAACTATTTCATTTCACTATAAAAACTTTGTAAAATACTGAAAATTCTTAAAATCGTACATATTTTGTAATTCATTGTATAGTATTTTATAGTATTACTGTTCTATATAATATGTAATGTCAATTTCATTTTAAATTATTTTGACAAGACCAATGCTTCTTGTAATTATAATTGTTACTATGATCTGCCTGGGTCAATAAAGATTATTATTTTTTATTAATTATTATTATTTAAATTTCGGTTTAATACATTTTTTTTCAAATATCAATTCTTTTTGCGTTATATATATATAAAAATATATATATATATATATATATATATATATATATATATATATATATATATATATATATATATATATATATATATATATATATATATATATATATATATATATATATATATATATATACACACAATATAAATATATATTTAACTGACTTACAGTTTTCAGTGACGATGTTGTCTGTGAAATATTCAATCCTGTGATTTTTGTGCTTGTATTAGAAATTGTTTCATTTTTCTGAAAGAAAAAATATATTTAAGGAAGTAAAAGCAATGATGACCGTTATTGTTCATTTGACCACTCTCTTCTGCTTCTGATGCTTAATGCTTCTGCTTTAAAAAAAAGTATTTTATTATTAAAGGACATTTTATTAATAAAAGGCAAATTAAATGTTTTATAAATTGTGTAACCTAGTAAAAACTTTTCTTATAAATAATATTGAAGACTTAATACATTGTTATATAAATATGATATAAACAAATACAAACCATTGTGCAAATAAACTGAAGTTCAAGGTCACAAGGTGAGTCTTCCAAGGTCAAATTGTTGATAGACAAACTAGCACAATTTTGCCAACCATTGAGGTTGTCTGGTGAACCAGGACCCCATAATGGTGAACTTTTATTAAGAGGGATATTCGAGGAACACCAGTGCCAAGAGTGTGGGCAGCCTATACAGTCAAAGAGAGAAAAAAATGTAAATTGAATATAAGTGGCAATTTTATAGGTGAAAAATCACATTTGCTCAACAGCTGCTGTGTAAAAAGCCAAATAGGCAAGGCCTCACGATCACTTTATATATCTGCAGTTTGCCTTATTTACACTCGTTTAGAGAGAGAGAGAGAGAGAGAGAGAGAGAGAGAGAGAGAGAGAGAGAGAGAGAGAGAGAGAGAGAGAGAGAGAGAGAGAGAGAGAGAGAGAGAGAAGTCATAGAAAAGGTAAATATTTATTTTAATTTCATCACAATAAATAAAACACAAAGTATAAGAATGGAAAAAAAATACGTTCACAACGTCTTACCAAATTTGGAAGTTCACTAGGTGAATTAAAAATGTATATTTTATTTATAAATTCATTTAACTTCAAATTTCATTCCAATACAAAATAGTTAATGAAATAGAACGTTACAATTTTATTTACCTAAATTGGATGCAGATGTCCATACATTTCCTTTAAGTACTGTTGAAATATAATACAGATTGTTTTTCTTTTAATAAGCAATTATGATAATTAAGAGTATAAAAATTAGTTTGCATATAATTTGAGAGAGTATTGTATTATTTTAAAATGATTTCAATTACTTTAGTGCGAATTTTTTAAATATTTTGCAATAATATAATTGAAAATTTACGTATAAAGAAGTACTTACGATTTCTATCCACATTTGCAACTTGTTTAATTTTCTTTACGTCTTCAAAGCTTATTAGTTTAAAGTTCATATCACAACATTTCTTAAATGCTTCATGGTAACGTAGCTTAAATATAATTAGAACATATTGAATCAATGATGAGTAAAATAAATACAGTTAAACATCTATGATGAAAATTAAATTTATATTTTAAAGGAGTAGAACACGTTAAACCAAAAAAACATTACCAATATCCTAACATACTTAAATATCAACGTTAATTTGGCCGGAGTAATTTATTTTTAATTTATTTTCCATCAACAAAATGGCAGCTTTTGGTTTTTTAAGTCACAGCTTGCCTTTTTCCACACGAGTAGACTAGTGAGCTGTGACGTCACAAACCCGCAGCTGTCATATTTAGTGAATGGAAAATAAAGAAGAAATCGTATAGCTCCGGCCAAATCAACGTTGATGCGTTAGTACGTTAGGATATTAGACATGTTTTTTTTCTTTAAAGTACGCCTTTAAGTTTATTAAAGTTTTATAAATTTAAAAATTTCTAGAAACGAAATAATTTAGTATAGTACAACAAGCTAAAAAAAAAAAAAAAAAAATAAGTACTTATTCATCGAAACAAGAATTTTTTTTTTAATTTTATTTTATTTAGATTCCAATTATGTTACCTTATATTTACTGATATACAATGCAGGATCAACAGTACCCTTTATACGAGAGAAAGCATTTGCTAGTTCTGAAAAAAAATTAGAGAGCTCTATCAATCATAAAATTTCTTTAAAATGCGTATTTGTTGGATAAATTTGAAACAAATTTTACATTTTATAACGCATTATTTAACAATTGTGTATTTATGTATGTGCAAGCACTAATGTTTCATAATAGTGATGATGCATTAATAAAAATATTATTGATTATTATTATTTTAAACACAATATTTTATACAAAATCCAACCAAGGTATATGTCGTAATAAATTTACATTTTTATATGAATATGCTCTATAATCAAAACAAAGAAAATATTGATACCGCTTGAAATTTCAAATATATAAAAGTAATAAAAAAAATAATTGATTAAGATTTTAAAAATTATCAAAAAAATTTCATATTGATTTTCACATCATTTTTATATCAAAAGTCTTTAACTTTTATGGAATTTGATTCCATATGAGACAGTAAGCTACAACCTCTAGTTAAACCTTTAATTGTTGCAACAAGTTAAATAACAACTCAACTACGGTTTAACTCACGCTCATGAGCTTCTGCATTATTGCCCTATCTTAAAAACGTTCCCTTAATGATGTAAATCAAATTTTCACCGCAACAATCAACAAGTAAAAAATAAGTGGCGCTACGATCTGGGGGAAAATTTTAAATTTTACCCCAGATTGCAGCGCCACTTTTATATGTAATTTTGTATTCTTGAATTGTTGCGGCGAAAATTTGAATTACATCATTAAGGGAACGTTTTTTCAACAATAGTTTCCAATCCTGTTTATATATCCGTGGTTTAACTAGTTAGTTAGGTTTGCAGCTTACGGGGGAAGTATTTTTTAGTCTTTTCAGTAAATCTACATTGACAATTTTTGTTACGAACAAAGGATTTGTTTTTACAAATTTGGTACTATAAATATGAGTTCTTGGTATACCATGAAAATTTTCGAAGTAATTATAACAATTTAAATTATAATTATTTAAAAATAAATATAAGTTTAATATACCATTTTTTGCTTCTGCAGAATTGAGATATCTACCCTAAAATTTATTATTCAAAATAATTAGAGAGAAAAACAATAAATATTTAAATATTTGATTTTGTAATGTACAATTTATTATACCTATACTATAATGTACTTACACTTACGTCACATTTCAAACACTTGGGAGTGCTGCAGTTAGAATTGTCCATTTTCAACACTGAGGCCTTAAAATTAAATATAAATGATAGTCAGAACTATTTAATGAGTTTTATTTATTTTATTTTCAAACTCATAATGCACGTTATAACTTATGAATAGAGTGAAAGAAAAATAATAATGCGTATAGGTATACACTCAAACACATATAAAATGTGATTTACAAAGCATAATATGCAAAAATGTTTAAATAGCTGCAGACATGCTGCAGACTTAGAAATTTGTAAAAAAAAATTTAATTGAAGAGTAAAAGTAATGTAAAGTAATCGGTAGAAATTAAATTGTTAATTAAAGAACAAAAAAAAAAAAAAAAAAAAAAAAAAAAAACGCACAAAAAACAACATTATCAATTACATAATATAGAATAACATTTTTTTTTTCAATGTAATATATTTTTTGGATTTTTACATTATTATCTTATTTTATAATATGTTTGACAATGTTTTAATGTATTAATTAGATGGATCATTGAAATAATTACGAAATATGTTTATGATACTAGTAAACAAGTTTTCATTAGTCAGATCTGCTCAAAAAAAAAAAAAAAAAAAAAAAAAAACATAAAATTATTTACTCACCTCGCACACAAAGTGCAGCTTGTTGTTACAAGGTTGTGGCTGTAAACTGATATTTGTTCTGAGGTTTGCACCTGCACATTTTATCTCGTGATCCACTTTGACCTGTGGTGACCACAGTGACGTCATCACACGTTCTCCACTTGAGCACCATAACCATGAACCACGAGAACCTTGAGCACTGGTCCAAGTCATCTCAATATCTGATTTATTGTCTGCAAAAGTAGTATATTACTGTGATTTTACTATATTATGATTTAAAAAAAAATTATGTGATATTTTTATATTGTCCAGCAATATTTTTGGTAGGGTTAACAAAAATCTTGCTGAAATTTATTTTGTATTTATTTTTATCTTGTTATCAGGTTACATATTGCAACTTAAAGCTGTTAATTAAAGAAACAACTTTTTATTTTTTATACAAACTTGTAAATAATTTGCTTAGACAATTTCTTTTCTCTGCAGTTTCAATAGAGAGAAGATTCATATCTAGGTCACAACATCTCTTCATTGCATTTTTGAAGTTATTCTACAAATTAAACAAAATTATTCTTTCTTTTTTTACATCAAAATACCTAATATTAATAGATTTTTAAGTAACTTAAAGATGTCAATATATTGTAATAACAATAAATCATACTTATAATACATAATATAGACTTACGGTTTGAATGCTGTAAATATAAGCTCTGCCACACACAATTCCAAGTGATTTAAATTGCTTTAATATTGCTAAATTTCATATCAGACGGAAGATTATCAAAAATAAATTAGAAATAAGCAATAAAATTAAAAAATACTATAGAATTTTAATTTGAAAAAATTGCATATTTTACTTACGAACGGATACATCAATGACTGGCTAAAATTCAAATATTTTAAAATGTGAACAAAATTACAACGAAAAGTTTTATAAACAGAAATTATGTAATAATATAATTCAATGTTAATCAATTTTCAAATAGCAGTTTGCATAAAATTTACAGAAATTATATATTAGAGAGAGAGAGAGAGAGAGAGAGAGAGAGAGAGAGAGAGAGAGATACAGTTATTCTGTTTGTCTTTTTAAACAGGAATATGTAAGACGAAGATAAAAATTTGACAAAAAAGTCAAACTCAAAATTATAAAGTAATGATAATGATTAATATTAATGATTATAATAAAGTAAAATAAAAACAAATATAAAAAATGAAAGTATTTTAAATTAAACAAAACAACTTAAAAATCATTAGTACCTTTGCAGGACATTCTATTGGCGGACAAGAGGGTTGTGTCCAATTATGTTTACCCTGTGAAAAACTCATTATTTTAAAATACCAAAGATAAATATTATATGATTTGGTACTTAAGTATATTTAGTTTAATTTTGAATACATTATGCAATTATACAGTGGTTTTTAAATTAGCTACATTTTTTATATTTGCTTTTCTTATTAAAATACTTTTACAACTTCAAGACAATTAGTATTAATTATTTTAACACCGTAACGAGCTAGAAAATCAGTAGAGTTTGTTTAACCTTATTTCCTATTCAATTCCATTTAAAATTCTCATATTCCTAATATTTTTAATATATTGAACCTATGAAAAGAAAAATTGAAATGAGGAATTTTTATCACGCTTCGATTTTCTGTAAATCAATAAAAATTAGACAAAAGTGTTTCCTCAAAAAAAAAAAAAAAAAAAAAAAAAAAAAGAAAAAGAAAACGAAACAAACAGTTATTTATTGCATTTTTGTTTTACCTTGCATACAAAGTGCACTTGCTGGTCACATGGAATTTTCTGCAGTTGCAGTTTGTGCGCACTGTAGGTTGCGCAGTTGTTGATGTGCAATTTGGTATCTGCACTTTGTGTCTGCCACGTCACTTGATCTGCCTGCTTTACACCAGATGAGCACCACATCCATTGAGAACGACACCCTGAAAAAAGTATTATAGATTGAGTGCTTCTGTTTTCTACATAAGTGTTGGAAGTATAAATACATTATAAATATATTATATGAGACATCTTGTCAAATGGGAGGAGTTTACTACTTTTTTTTTTTTTTTTTTTTTGTAACAATTATATAATATGAATTTCCAACAGTTCTGTAGAAAACTGAAGCATTCACTATACTATTTTATTTCTGTATTACAATTCTAGTGCACGTTTAAATATTCATCAGCTTTAGCAGTGTAGCGTAGTTTGAGCATTTACGAATGAATTGCATTAAGAGGAGGGTTATTGATCAACATATTATTTAATCCTTTTTATCTTTAAATATTTATATTCTTATTGAAAATGAGTTCACTTGGGAGAAAAATATGCAGTGCAGCTACTTCAAATTGTAAAGTTTCCAGATCATATCGACCAATCAATTTATGTTACATTAACTATATATATATATATATATATATATATATATATATATATATATATATATATATATGTTTCAAAGTTCAAATGATATAGTTTTTCCTTACTACACATAAGTGTAGTTCGGATACTCCACGAGATGGCGATATATGTATATATCAATATATAAATATTTGAAAATATTTATCTTGCACTATTACACCATCTGAAACGAATCATATAAATGCAAATAAAGCCAATCAGTTAAAAGGAAGTCAGCGGCCGGAATCGAACCGACAACCTTTGGATTTGCGCTCCACGGCTCTGACCATTGAGCTACCATTGACTTCCTTTCAACTGATTGGCTTTATTTGCATTTATATGATTCGTTTCAGATGGTGTAATAGTGCAAGATAAATATTTTCAAATATTTATATATTGATATATATCGATGCTTCCGCGTCAAAAAAGATTATCTGCCGATTCCACAGACCCCGCGAACAGATTAACTGCGAATTCCATACTTTCCACGAGTGGAGTAACTGCAGATTCCGCCAGCGCGACCCGCAGAGCAAGTGCAAATTTTTTATTGCTGGCGAATAGACTATCTACACTTTCCGTGTTATTGATAGTAATTTTCTTTTTCTTTTCGCTATGTTTGACTTTTTAATATTGTATTTAAAATATATAATAATAGATTTTAAAATTTCACAAAATAAAATAAAATATTATTTTCTTTGCTTTTGTATCATTTAGTTATTTAAATACTGGCAATATGTAGTGAAAAAGTTGATACTTGATAATTATTATTATTATATTATACGTTTATTTTTATTTTATATATTTTTTTTATTTCTAAATTTTGTTTAATAGATTAGAAATTTCCAAGAGTTTTACAGAATGCCATCTTGAAGGTTCAAAGTCCACATTAGAATAACGTAATAAAATATAGCCTTTATTTTGCCCAATACTATAAACTAAATTCCGATGTTTAATGTTTAACCAAGAGAGCTCAGTTTTCATTCAGTCTGTGTTGTGAGTAGTATGCAGTTTACTGCTAATTTTTTTTTACTGGCTGCTGGTATTGATGTATAGGAAAAAAAGTTACAATTTTATTAAATTTTTAGGTCGTGAAGTGAATTATAATTTCAAAAAGAAAAACTTTTTTCTCAAAAGCAGTTTGTTCTCTCTTTCATTTTTAAGTTAAAAATAACAATAATTTGTATTTCGCCTTTAAAATTATGAAGTAAGTACTACAGTAGTATTAGAAAAAAAAAGTTTTTTCAAGGAAATATCATTAAAAAAAGTGTTATGAATGTTAATTTAGAATATTACAGCTAAATAATTGACAAAATAGAGCATTTTATATAAAAAAAAAGTTGTTAACTCTTAACAAAATTGGGTAAAGAAAAGTATATTTATATTATTAGTTTGTTTGTTTTTTTTTGTTTTTTTATCCTATAGGACTAATAATTTTTTTAAGGTAGTAATTTTAATAATTAAATAATCAATCAATGCTAAGAAATTAAAAATAATAAAAATAAAATTAAGTGTAGCAATGCAGATAGTCTACTTGCTAAATGCACATGATCTCTTGGGGAGCAATAAAAAATTTGCACTTGCTCTGCGGGTCGCGCTGGCGGAATCTGCAGTTACTCCACTCGTGGAAAGTATGGAATTCGCAGTTAATCTGTTCGCGGGGTCTGTGGAAACGGCAGATAATCTTTTTTGACGCGGAAGCATCGATATATATATATATATATATATATATATATATATATATATATATATATATATATATATATATATATATATATATAATTTGTTTTTTATATTATTATTTACCTAAGTTTGTGGCAGATGTCCAAACTGATGTCTCCATTTTCTCTAAAATTTATAACAATTACTTAATGTTTCTTTCATTATTTCTTACAATATTAAATCATATTTATATTGCATCACTAAAAGATTTGAAATCTTGTTGTTAACTAAACGCAAGCATTGCGGAATATTATATGTAAAGTTTATATTTTTCTAACTTTTAGTTTTATAAGAAATATATATTTCGTGACTTAAGAATCTATCAACAGATCACTAGTATTATCTAAAAAGAAAAATCTGAATCTCATCTAAAAAAAATTTTGAGCCAAATACATTTAAGAAATATTGGTATCTCCGTAATATGTTATTTTTTAACTAATTACAATTTTTTAATCTGAGATTTTAAAGCTATTACAGTATATTATGGAATTTTTATTGATATATTTATGTTTTGATACTTAACCAAAAAAAGGTTATTTTGTTGTATTTATTAATTTTACCTCGAAAATCAATCAAACATTTGGCTTGTTTCACATTGTCAATGCTCAGCAGTTTGAGATTCAGTTTACAACATGTGTTAAAAGCATCTATAAAACTTGCCTGAAAAATCAATGAACAGTCTTAGTTAATTTTAATTAAATCAAAATATTTGTATTTTTACCTTATTTTTACTTTGATAGTAAATACCATTACATCCTTCCCCTAATATGTTGAACATTTCGTGTGTTTCTAGAACGATAGATTATATATACGAGATAAACTTTTTTACGAGGTAAACTTAATAATGATGAATGATGATTGTAAACTCTTTTTCTTTGCTCTAAAAAATGCTCAATACCGTTTAAAAAACATTAGATGAAAGTTTTTTGTTCATGATTTAGAACACAGAAAACAGGGTTTGCGAAGATCATGATTAGTTCTAGTAAATTGTAATCAGGGGGCTGATTCTGCAATGTTTTTTGCTTTGTTGTCAACAAGTGAATTCCCATTAGAAATCGAATAAATTCGTTCGTTATGAAGTTATAGAATCCACCCCCCGATCTTAAACTTTCCTACCTGTCTCTTTTATCTTTGATGTTGGCTGTTATGAGAAATTATCCAAATTAATTTTTGTTTTAATATTACAATTAATTATTTTATTAATATTATTAAGTATTATTTAACGTTCAAACTGATGAATGTAAAAAACAGTTCATACAAATTTAATAACTAAATGTGATATTTTTTGTAAATTTAGTTATCTGATCGTTTGATTTTTTTTTTTCATAACGGAAGAGCACATTTACCTTCGCACACTGTGGACACTGTGGTTTAGAGCAACCTAAATAATCATAATCTAGCTGCACCTAGAATTTGTTTTTAAATATTAATTTTTTGAAACTAAAACAAATGTTAAATATTAGGGTAAATATTTTTTTAATGTATTGACTAATAAAGGAACAACTGTTTTGAGGCCGACTTTAAGCAATTTTGCCCACATCCGCTTCCGTTTCGACGTTCTGCACATGCGTAGTATGAAGAAACGGAAGCGGATGTGACTGAAATCATTTATAGTCAGCCTCAAAACAGTTGTTCCTTTATTGGTCAAATTTAAAATATGAAACGTTTGTGAGTTAAGTCTATTTTCATGGTAAATTACGGTACATATTAATAAGTAAATAATTTAACTAAAATATTTAATAATTGAAACCACAACTTGCCTCACAGGTAAAATATGCCAAAGCTTCACATTTAACGTCAACAATTTGAAGATCAGTATCTAATGATGCTAATGCACAGTTGCCAGCTCCACTTGGCTTGCCACGTTGCCATGTTTCTCTGCTTACTACTGTGTTCGAGCCACACCAAAGCCAATATTCTCCATGATGTTGTAACATCGCACTTGTGTATGTGTAACCTCCAGTGCTTAAACCTAATATTTAATATTGTTATTGCTTTTTGAAATAAACATTTTGCAAAATAAGTAAAAATATATATCGATCTTATTGCGAAAAAAAGGCCTATCTCGTTTTTTGTCAGTGGAAGCAAAAGGTGTATCTCGTATTTTATCAGTGGAAGCAAAAGGCCTATCTCGTTCCCGAACGTTATGGCGATAGCGCCCGAGATAGGCCTTTTGCTTCTACTGACAAAATACGAGATACGCCTTTTGCTTCCACTGACAAAAAACGAGATAGGCCTTTTTTTCGCAACAAGATCGATATATATATACTACTTAACCCTAGAATGATTTGATAAAAATAGTAACAAGAACGGTGCAAGTGGTCAAAAAGACCAAAGTTTTATATATTATTATATCTTTGGTTATAATAGAGCTATAAATTTGAATCTTTTTTCTAAATACTCGTAATTTAATGCCAAAAATTGTGAACGTATTTTAAAGTAATTAATTTTTAATATAGTGTTACTTGAAAAAATGAACGACCTTTTTATAGTTATACACATTTTTTTTTTCATCAGGTAAAGATTTTGAGGTTGGGTAAAATAACAAGAGGGGAGATTCACTTCCGCAACCGTGACGAGTTAAAAGCAATAAATTATCCTTGTCTAGCTGATTGAAGTCATTCTAAGATTTTCAATAGATTTTTATTTTTACACATTCTCTCTCTCTCTCTCTCTCTCCATCTATCTCTATCTCCATCATCTCAATCAATTTTTGTTGCGTAAAATAACTACCCTTGCTATCTACTATTTACCGGAATTTTTAAAAATATCAATTTTAATTTTTAAAAAATATTATACTACAAGAAAGTATTTTTTATTAAATTATTATATTTCCGTATTATGAATATAATAAATAATTGCAATAGACTTTGGTTTAGATAATTCTGGTTGCAATTACTCTCTCTCTCTCTCTCTCTCTCTCTCTCTCTCTCTCTCTCTCTAGCAAAAGAATTTTTTTGATTTTATTGCAGTGTGTAAAAAAATATAATACTATTAATTACTAAAATATTAATATTATATTTTTTTTTTGCAAACGCACCATTATTTACATGGTTTTTATATTATAATATTATCTTTGTTTTATAAATCCTCTTTATAAGAATAATTATTTTTCTAATGAATCTCTATAATAATTAAAAAAAAACAACAATATAATATATAAAACCATAAACGTCAATAACTTTGAAAATCAAAACACTTTATATACAAAACGTATGTTTTTACATACAAGGCTAAGAAAACCTAACACTATATCCTTTGAATATAAAAAAGTATACATAAAACTAATTCTCCCTTATTTTCTAAAAGTTGTCTAAAATCCTTCAAGAGAGGTAAAGTCATAAACCTTTTTCTCCCCTCTAGATGACTTCCTCCCTCACGCTGTACGTTGTCTCTTTATATTATGCTGCTTTTCACACGTGTTATTATGTGGACTTTTTGACCACTCAGCACCGTTCTAAGTTGAAAATTTTTCATTAATTTATGTAAATTCGCCTAATTAACGTAAATTATCAATTTTTTTTAAAAAAAATTGAAAAAATTATACTTGACAAAGTCAAAAAATGCCAAAGAAAACGATTAACTTTTTATTAAAGAAATTACATTTAAAGTGGTGTTCGGTCGAAAAGACCACGTCTATACGTTCTAGGGTTAAGTCAAGAAAATAATTATTCGAAACATTACTATTCCGCTCTTGTAATTTATTGTTAGTAATATAACGATGAGTTACCTGAGTTTTTGAACATTTTAATCTAAATCCTATCAAGCTACGTGCATTTTAGTTTCAGTTGTACGAAATTTCCACGTACGGATTAAAACCAAATAATTTATAATATTAATATACTTAAACTATATTAATTAATATTACAATTATTATATAATATATATTAATATACTTATACTTTATTTTTTAATTTATTTTCAAACATCATACCTACTAAAACCTCAATATAATTTTCTAGGAAAATAATCATAATTACTTTTTGTAAAGTTTGCGAAAATATTTCTCGTGTTTTCCGTAAGACTTATTAATTTTGTTCCTGCGTTGCAACATGTCTCAAAAGCATGCGTAAAATTTGTCTGAAACATATAAAGTGAATATGGTTATATACATAATTTAATCATTTCATTCATTCATTCATTCATTCATTCATTCATTCATTCATTCATTCATTCATTCATTCATTCATTCATTCATTCATTCATTCATTCATTCATTCATTCATTCATTCATTCATTCATTCATTCATTCATTCATTCATTCATTCATTCATTCATTCATTCATTCATTCATTCATTCATTCATTCATTCATTCATTTATTCATTCATTCATTCATTCATATACTTTTTCTTTTAAAATAAGCATTAAAAATATTATAATAAT
The DNA here is from genome assembly GCA_949318235.1 of Ecdyonurus torrentis. Taxonomy (NCBI): domain Eukaryota; kingdom Metazoa; phylum Arthropoda; class Insecta; order Ephemeroptera; family Heptageniidae; genus Ecdyonurus; species Ecdyonurus torrentis. The sequence goes on from OX439135.1 coordinate 18,808,922, forward strand.
GCCTCATAGTATCCTGCAAAGTAGGCTAATTGTTAAGCACTTTTGACCAACTGGTTGCATAACCTTCAGGATACCTTACAAATTTATATTGATGATGTAATGCAAATTAATAATAATTGTGAATAAATAATAAAAATAAATATAAAATGCAAAATCAAATCATATGCATAATTAATTTTAACTTATTTTTTTTATTATTTTCTTGATTAGGTGTGAAAGTAGACGGGTCAGATGTGCAGTCAGGCCTTAACCTCACCAGTTTCAAATTTATACTCTCTAAATTTTTAAATAAGAGAATTTATCTATTTATTTAACTTATATACTTACAGCAAAATCACTTGCTAAATACAATGTGTGAAATCCATTTGCATAGATTATATTCAATAATCTCAAGGATTTGGGTATGGCTAAAAAATTGAGACAAATATTCAGAAATGTATTATATTTTAAATATTTAAGTTGAATTTGTAAATGTACTTACCCCAAAAATCAAAATGCTTAAAAAAATAAATTAAAAAAAGAAAAATCAGTTTAGAACGTCGTATTCAAGTATCTGTTATTTGTGCGCGGCAATTTGCGACAAAAGCTTTCTTTTCTTTGTAAAATTTTATTTTTTAATTTATTTCAATTCAATATTATGATTGTGAGTTAATATTTATGTATTTAAGTTGTATAATATAAATTTTATAGTTTAATTACAAATCTACGATTTTAACGTTTTTGTTGAAGATAGGTTAATTTATAATTGAACTATTTTAAATTTGTAATTAAATATAACGACGCTATGACTATTTTTTTAAGTAGCATAAAGGTTATCATTTGTACTTTTGAAATAAAACTGAATTTTATCACGAACAAAAAATGCTATTCACTTAAAACTAGAAAAAAATATTTATATTGAATACCTTTTGTTTGCAATGTGGGCATGCATTAAGTATTCCGATCTTTTCTTTGGCAATGATTTTTGTATTCTGTCAAAAAAAAAAAAAAATTGTAAATAGTAAAATAAAATTCACCAAAAATGTGTTACTAATTAATTATATTGCTAATTTTTGTGGACCGTATTAAAATGAAAACCATGACAATATAGTCATAAAAAAATGACATTGTTTTTTTTTTAACATTACTAAATTAAATTTTCGTAATAATTACTAGACAACTTTCAATCAAAATATTATCTGTCTGTACCTAATGTACATTACCATTATTTTTAATTTAACGTTTAGTCTTTATTTGCTTTGTTCAAAGTGAAAAAACAATTTAAGTGTTAAAAAAATATACGTTTGAGATATTTATACTATTACAAAACGGGTAATAGCTTTCAGCTTTCTTTAATAATAATATTATATAGTAATCTATTTTGTAACTACGTTTTAAATAAGAACAAAATATGAAATCAAAGAATTCACTGTATACATAGTAAATATATATTTTTAGCTATTATTATTAAAGATTTTATTGAATATTTCAATTTTTTTAATTTTAATATAAAAGTTATAAAAGTGGTGATAAAATTCAGTATTCTATTATATCATAAATCATAAAGATGTGTATACCATCTTATATACCATTTTACACTTTTAAAGTAGTAAAATTAAATTTTAGGGGAATAAACATTACAATTACGATCAATATTTAAAGAAAATAATAAAAATACCAGAAAAGGCTTAACCATAGTAATAATTCTATCGAGAAGTCAAAGATTCATTTAGCAATCTCTCCGTGATCTTTTCATAGAAATTGTACTAGGATAAAGCCTTTGGTGTTGTGTATATCCTTTAAATATAGTAAAATTAGTTTTGAAAATATAAAAATTTCAACTGGCAACTCAAATAAGTCTACTCTAACTTGTAAGTATAGAATTAAAAATCTCGTCCAGAATTTTTTTTGAAAAAAAGCACATAACACTAACACCTAGTTATTTTAAATTAAAGCTGATTTAATATTATATATTATCGTATTTGCTTCTTAAAAACATTGACAAATTATTAAATATAAGAAAATTCCTTTCTCAGCAAACCAAATATACTGTAGAACATTTTAATGTAAAGTATTATCAAATTCCAGTTTATAATATTATACATTATTTTTTATAATGTAAAAAATATATATTTAACTTACCTGAGAAGGTTTAATTACATTTATTTCCATGCTTTGAATTGTGATAAACTAACATAAAAATATTTTAAATTAATAATTTCATTTCTCAATCCATATGTATTAAACACGGAAATAATAAATTACGTAATTTATGATGCACTTATGTCATTATAGCATAAATAATGCAAAATTAAATAAAAAAATAATAATAATAATAATAATTTAATAAAATAAATAAATATTTATGCTCTACGACATAATATTTATGCTATGTAACATAGTTATTATGAAGTATAGCATAAATTATGCCGTATTGAACAAATTGTGCTGAAAATGAGTTAGCGTAACAATTACTTAATTACTTTTGTCCGTGAATATTATAGGGTGGTTTCATTCATGTTAAAGTCGACGTCATAAGTTAGTACTAAATAACATTGGCCGGTATAGGAAAATGGCACATTTTGCCAGTTTAAAAATAATTCGCAATTTTTTTGAGAGCATTGATGTTGTTAACAGGTTTAATTAGTACCTCAAGTATGCAAGTAAAATAAAAATGACCAAAAAAAAGCTAATTTTCCAAAGAAAATAGCCAATTTGTCCTATGCTGAACAATGTTATTCATTGCTCATAATATAAGAAACTAAAACTTTTTATTAGTGTTGACAATTATGTAATAATTAATATGTATAATAAATTTTATAAGTTTATTTAAGCCAACTCACCATAAATATAAATAACCACCGCATTTTGAAGATTACAAACAATAATATTAATATATTTTAAACTATCAAAACATACGGAAATGATAAATATTTTAACACAATTAAACCGGAAGTTAATAACAGTGTAGAGTTTTTTGAAAATCATTATTAACTGTATATTGAATTCTATGAACGATGCGGAACGTTACTGAAGCATTATATTAAAATATGGTGTATAATATAAGCAATGAAGCTTTTCAACTAAAATATATACATAAAAAATAGGTTTATATTTCAATAAAATTTATTCCATTTATAAGTAATAATTATACAATACAATTTTAAATAATAATATATACAGCGTAATTAAAGTTAGATTTTCAAAAATAATTAATTATTATAGTTCTTATCATTATAGATGCTCACTTTAAATTACAAAATGAGGAAGGTGAATTCTTTTTAACCCCCACTTTTTATGACATTTTTGAAAACAGCGTTAAAAAATTTTGAGGTGTTATTTTTTCTTAGCACGATTGGAGCATCGTAAATATTTTTAGTTAATTTTGGAAAATCAACCTAAAAAGCCTGTAGCGTCATCAATCGGGCATTTATTTCGGAAAGTATTGACCGTAGAAGGTTCAGTAGCCAGTATTTTGAAATCCTTAGGACGATCTAATTTCATTAAACTGGTTACTGAACCTCGAACGATTAGCATTTGCCGAGAAAAAAAGTTGACTGATGACGTCACAGGCTTTCTAGGCTGATTTTAAAAAAAATAATTAAAAATACTTCACATGCCCCAATCGTCCTAAGAAAAAATATCGCCTCAAAATTTTTTAAAGCTCTTTCCAAAAATATCATAAACTCAACAAAAAATTTTCAATTCACCTTCCTCATTCACAAAAATACTATCATTCTTTATAATCTTCTTCCAATTCTTCGTCTTCCTCGGTCGTAATTTTGGATTTTGTTGTAGTTACGATCACTTTTGTAGTTGTTGTTATAGCAGCATTAGCTTTAGGCGTAATTTTTGTTGTTGTTTGAGCTACTTTCGTAGTCATTGAAACTGTAGGTTTTGGAATGACAAAAGGTATTTTTGCAGTAGAAAGTGATGTGGAAAACAACCAATTTATTCCTTTTGTGGTAATAATTGGTTTTGGAGCAGTAGTAGGTAGACCAAAATATTTTATAGTTGTTTTAATAGTTATTAAAAATAGTGGTTTTGTTGTAGTGAGTAAGGATTTAGTAGTTGTTATTAGTTGAGGTTTGGTTGTAGTTAGTGGTATTTTGACAGTGGTGGTTGCCATTGGAATAGGTTTCTTTGTTGTTGTTGTTGTTGTTGTTGTTGTTGTTGTTGTTGTTATTGTAGATGGTGTGAGTGTTGTGGTCGTTTTTGAAGCAGACTCTAATGCAGGAGCAGTCAATTTTCCCTTCAAAATTAAAATAAAAATTGTTATGGTAATAAAAATTTATTGGTTTTGATTTTTATGCCATTAAATTTAGGAGGATAATAGTAGTAGTTCCTTAAACCTTATACTATTGAGAATTATTCTGCCTTCAAAAGTTTTAGCATATATAAATTCTAACATTTACCCCCACTTAATTGTTACCATGCGTTTTACTTGATTAATAGTTTGTGAAAAAGTATATTAATGATTTATAAATAAGAAAGCTATATATATATATATATATATTCTTAAGAATTACATTGTTCTGAATCGATTGATATGCAAATTCCTAACTTTTGAGTTTATCAAGTATTTTTGATTAATTTTTGAAAATAAAAAAATGACGTCACGGGCATCAACATTTGCATGTGAGCATTAAACAAAAAGGTGAAGTGCGTAATGTTTTTTCTAAACTTAAAAATTAATGAATAACACTTGTGAAATAAAAAATTTCAAATTCACATATCTATCGATTCAGAATATTATGCAATAAAACTACATCCTCATTTTTTTCCCTCCCCATTCTCATTACTGTCAAGACTAGCGTTTAGACATGAATTCTTTTACATTTCTCGTCTATAATAACAAACTAATGTTAGTATACTAAGAGCTGACTGCATAAAATGATATAAAACACAATTTGTAACTTTTTAATAAACAACTTTTCTCAGTTTTATATAAAAATATTTTGTAATGAATATATGTATATCATACACAATACACATCATATTGATACAATTTTTTTGTCCATTAAAATTACTATGTAAAATGAGATATAATGATGAATTATAGTCAATCATGAAAATATTAATTTTATTTTTTACCTCACAAATGTAGAAACGTTTTTCATAGCACCATTCATCGTGAAGTGATACATTATTTCCCAATGTCAGAGTTGCACAATCTTCATTTTCAAAGAAATTGTCAGGTTGTCTACTAAACCACTGTACTTGACTTGTGTTATATCTGAAAAGAGGATTGATTGAATGATTTTACACTTTTTTCCTATGTTGAAGTATTTTTTAACAGTTGTCGCGATAAATGTAGATATGTGAAAGTAAGCAAACACAATAAAAGTAGAAGTGTGGTTTTAGCCGCAACAACTTCGATAAGATATATTACACTTGATTATTATGCAAATAATGAATCTTATTATATATTAGTCATATTATATCATATTATATATATATATATATATATATATATATATATATATATATATATATATATATATATATATATATATATATATATATATATATATGCCCGATATACTCAAGATAGTAATATTTACATGGTATATAATTCACTTTTTCATCTATTATTTTTGTATAAATAAGTTTTATTTGATACATAATACATGGGACTGGAACTGTTTTGTGGAATTCTTAGAAAAATCATTAAATAATTCTTGAAATGCGGGTAATTTCATTACCAATTTTGGAAAGTGATTCTGAGAATGGATCCTTAAGAGATGCTCCCTAGAACCAGTACTGAAGAACCACTTCTTACCTCATTGGAAATTTATTAGTCATTTTTAAAGAAGCGATTGTTATTTTTGTAAGTACAAAACTTCATTAAAACAAATAAAAAAAGTTATTTTTGAAAGCACAATTGTAATTTTGGAAGAAAAAATAAAAAAGTTAATTTTTTTGAAAATAAAATTGTTTTTACTGTCAATAAAAATTGAAAAATTACAATTGTATATTTTCAATTGATATATACCTATCAAAAATTTGTTCACAAGCTTTAGTTTTTAAGATACACAAACTTTGAAGTGATGATAGTCCCTGGTAGATACACTAACCTTGTCAACTGCTAATCTCTTAATATTATGTGATTTTTTTTTTTTATGAGAGAAAATAAAATGTTGTATAAAAAGAATTACCTTACTCCTGATGTGCACCACCACCACGTTGAATTATTGCATTTTTTAAGTGAACTCCACACGACCTGCGTGTTGTCTGTAAGTATTAATTAAAGCATTATTATATATATATATAAAAAAAAAAAACTAAAGATATTTATTTTTAGTCTCAGCATTGAGACAATAACCCAGATATATCATATCAATGTTTACTTGTCCAAGTGAACGAAATACTCATTCTAAATTTCACTGAAAATGAATGATCTACGTTTGGCGCTTCTACGCGTCTTAAAGGAATAGACCAAAGAAAAACATAAGCATTTATATCACAAAACACTTGATGGGATTTCCATAAATAACTTTAGTTTGTCTCAAAACACAAAACACTTGATGTGACTTACATAAATAGCTTTAGTTAGTCTCAAAACCCAATTGTAGCTCCTTAGCAGTGATCAGATAATTTCAATTTATGCAAACCGACATATTTTTTTTTTTTTACTAATTTTTGCATGTTTATGACGTCATAAACATGAATAGTCACGCAAATTGCATACTTTACAGTATTTTCAAGCTTTTACGTGGGGCTATATTAACATTCTGGTAAAAAATTGTTATTAGTTTTGAAGATCCCATTTCGTGTTTATTTATAAAAAAGCACATGTTTTTTTTGTTATGTGGTCTATGGCTTTAAGATAAAAATATTGAATGCCCTACTTATATTTAATAAACAACATTGCAATTAATTAAGTAATTTATAAGTATATTAGAGAGAGAGAGAGAGAGAGAGAGAGAGAGACTGACTTGTTTTAAGTTTATCAACACATGTTTTCTTTTCCTTGGAATCCACAGTAAGCAAAAGAAATCCTTTATCACGGCACAACTTTATCGCATTGGCATAGTTTTGCTGAAAATAATAATAAAAATAAATTGTTCAAACTTTGATCGAATACTTAACGTTTACTTTTGAATACTTTTAATAATTCTAACAGAAACAAAAGAAAAAAAATTAGTTTTATTAAGGCAGACAAAGGCTCTGGAATATAAAAAGGATAGCTGACCGTGTTTATCTCCCTATGTTTTTCTGAAGCAACTTTAAATCCAGGAAGTTAAATCTGGCCTTGCAAAAACATCCCTAATTTAAGAGAAAAGAGCTTGATCTTGAGCGCTCAAGTATTGGAACACTAATTATCTTGCTACCCTCTTCACTTAATTTACAGACACATGTAAAAAAAATTGCCATATTTTGTTATTTTTTAACCAGAAAAAGCAATTGAAGAATATAATATTAGATTTGTTATTGAAGTAAAATTTGTCTCTTCAATAATTCTTTTGGTCACTTTTTAAAATTTTATTAGAAATTTGTATGTTAATATTTGTAATTAAAATCACAACTTCTTATTTGAAATTAGGGATCTTTGCATTTTTGCATCGTACGAAAAGAGACAATAAGCTTCACTTTTTGTTGCCTTTCTAGCACCCTAGCTTTCTTTTTCTTTTACCTTTCTAATTATTAAAAAAAAAAACTGTCAACTTTATTTAAATTTTTACTTTTTGCAGCTTAGTGAAGTATTACTGCAAGATCTGTTCCCTTAATTTCATATTTATTTAAATAGACTTTTTCATTTACATACCTTCAAAGTACTGATGTAGTATACATTTCCACAAGAAATATCCAGAAATTTATAACTCTCAGGAACATCTATAATTATTGTTGGAAATATATTATTGGCTTCAATTTAGCATTTACAATGGGCGTGGGAGTATGACTCAATTACCGGTGCAATTGCATAGTTTCAATAATTGTAAAGTTAGTTATTTTTAATAACATCAAAATCTTTTAAGATAAAATGATATTAGAATAAATAAAAAATTTAACAACCTTCTAAGCGCAATATGTGTCCTATGTTTTCACTCTAAAAATTGGTGCATTACTTTAGTTACGAATACTAACTTATTTAAGATATACACTTTTAAGTTATTATGAGTAGCTAAAATAATGCATTTTAGTAAATTATTAAAAATAGCTAATTTAACTTAAGATAGCTTAAAACACCTTTAAAAGACTTAAAACAACTTAAATTAGCTATTTTTAATAACTTGCTAAAATGAATTATTTTAACTACTCATAATAACTTAAAAGTGTTTATCTTAAATAACTTAGTATTCGTAACTAAAGTAATGCACCAATTTTTAGAGTGTTATTATTTATTATTTTTAAACACAATTTTTACAATAATCCAACCAAGGCAAACCTTATCGGTCGTATTTTTATATTTTTATTATACCTTACAATATCTATTATGTGTCTCTAACATAAATGTAATAAATACATAAAGAAAAAGTAAAATAAGTATTAGTATCTGAGATTGACAAAATAAACAAAAGAAAGTATATTTATTTAAACTTTTTTTTTTTTCATATTATTTTTATTATAAAAATTCTTTAAACTATATGGAATTTGATTCCATAATTTAGGCAAAAAGTATATATTATACATATTTTCTCTTTCAGTGAATCTATTTACAATTTTAAGTTCAAACAAAGGATTGATTTCTGTGATTCTTGTATTATAAATAGGAAAACTAGTTGTACCATGCACAAGGTCCATAATTATATAAGAGGTTAGATGCTCCGTGAAAAGTTTTGGCAAAGGTCGCGCAGATTAAAGGAATTCACCAAAGACGTCATATCACCGGGTGTATGTTTATTCACCTTATCAGTGACGTAACTGGTGAACGGCATCGTATTGGCTTAGAATCAAGTACATCCATCACAAAATAAAATCAACTGCGCGAGTTTTGTGCTGCGTTCAACCTCTTTATTATATGGACCTTTTAACATGCACTGTTTCAAAATAACTCGCGCAAGTGAAAACACATTTAAAAGTCTCTTCAATTGTCGCAATATATTAAAATATTTAAAATACTCAATATTATTATTTAAGTTTGATCCTTTTTTTTCAAAACTTTTAGTATTTATGTGTATTTCCGTTTCTTATCACGTAAAGTATTTTTTTTTCCACGGTAAGCAATATGCAATATTTGTAAGTTGTGAGCCATATACATTAAAGCAATAGACGACATAAAACAACATGTGCTTTTTAATGAATAAACATGAAATGGGATCTTCAAAACTGATGACAATTTTTAACAGAACGTTAATTTAGCTCCACGAGACAGCGTGAAAATACTGTAAAGTATGCCATTTGCGTGAAAATTCATGTTTCTGACGTCAGAAACATGCAAAAATAAGTATGAAAATGTTGTGCAAGTTGCATAAATTGAATTATCATCACTCTTACAGGGCTACTGTTGGGGTTTGAGACAAACTAAAGATATTTATGTAAATCCCATCAAGTGTTTTGTGATATAAATGCTTTTGTTTTTCGCTGGTCTTCTACACATCTTGCTTCCCTTCACAATGAACCCAAAAAGAATAATATATAAACGTTAAAAATTTAGACAATGTTCAAACTTTTGTACAAATATATAATGACAATATTGAAAGACGTCTTAAAACCATATAAATTATAAAACAATAATTTTAAGAAGATTAAATTTTCCTATACAAGCATCTATCTAATTTAATAAATATGTACATTTAATTTATTTATTATATGTAAATAAAGTTGTTGTTTTTAATTTAACTATTATATTTATATTGTAAAGTATTTACTTACATAAATTATCAATTTCCTAAAAGTTTAGGAAAATTTCAGTATGAATAATATGCTCAAATATTGTAATAAAAAATATATAAATATTTAACTAAAAACTTACGTATTTATTATAGTTGAGTTTTGGACAATTATCTGGTTGCGAGCAATTGTAAATTTCTTCTTGTTTTCTGTTAGACTAAATATAATAATAATGTAATAATTGTGAGTTTTTTAGTGCAACAAAGATTGATATTGGGTTATCGGCTTTTGTGTTATACGCTGTTGCACAGTTGTAATCTAACTGTCTAGGTGGTCAGAAAACAGCCATTAAAAAGCCGTATTTGAGCCGTACTGACGAGCCTGGGTAAAAGTGAAACTCGAGTCTACGGATATAAGAGTGAAGCTGCCGAGGTACTGATATTACCATTTTATACTGTAGTGCAGGGTATAACAAGAAAGCTGAAAACCCAGTATCAATAATGTAATTGTTTTTTCTTTCTTTCTTTCTTTTTCTTTTTTTTTTTTTTTTTTTTTTTAGATGCAAGAGATACATCAAATAAAAGAAAATAATGATTTAAGTTTTTCAGAATGTAATAATAATAAGTAAGTAATATTTAAGTAATTTAATTTGTAATTATCAGCATGTTGATGGGTTGATTGATTGATTGATTGATTGATTGATTGATTGATTGATTGATTGATTGATTGATTGATTGATTGATTGATTGATTTTTTAAATGTTTCAAAATATATTTTGAATGTACCATTGGAACATTAAAATTATCCCCTTCCCCCTGTTAATAACTCTACGTTGCATTCTGAGAACAACTTTCATCGAGCCAAGATCCTGATTTAAATCTTGTCGGTTGGTACATATCAATTACATTTTTAAAGTTATTTTTAGTATGCTAACCTCACAAATGAAACCATAACCTGATGAGGCACAGGCTATACTAGACAAGGTAGATTTTCCATCTGGTTTGAATAAATTACAATGATTTCTAGTACTTGAGGAACTTGCATTGTTCGCCGGCCATGAAGTTTTACTTTCTGAGTTACACCAGCTCCAATATTTAGAACAATGTCTGTTAGTTCCAGAAGTCCACATGTTCTTGCTTTCTAAAGATAATTCTACAGAAAAAAAATATATGTTTAGATTTATTAATACCATGCTGTGTTTTATATTTATACCAAGCACTTTTCATGTTTTTAATATGATTTTTATCGGAGTATATTATTATGTGAAAATATGTGAACTCCTAATAAATTTATTATTTATTTGCAAACAAAACCATGCTATTTTTTTTTTTTTTTTTTTGCTAGGGTGGTGTGTGCGAGGTGAACTAATTAAATTGAAAATAGGAATTTATAAGCAAATAACTTAAAAATACATGCTTTTATGAGTACAGTATAATAGTCGATTAAAAAACTGTTAAAAACTGTAATTTATAATTTTAAAGAGAATATTTAACTTTGCGTATTGTAATAACAATGATCTTTGTCAATACGCAAGCTACATACTTTTCAATACCAATGATAGCTTATTCATTTCTTCAATAGTTTCAAGACTTAAAAGACGCATGCCACTTAAACAGCAAATTATATTTGCTGTATATTGATTTTCTACCTGAAATATATAGTATGAAGATTTAACATTTATTCAATAATGTAGAAAAATTAAAGAAAATACTTAACTCCAAGAAAAAAAAATATCAAGGTAATATTACATTAAATAGTATACTAAATTTATTATTAACTCAAAATTAATATAGCAAATTTTAATAAATGAAATATTATTTAATAAAAAATAATATATTTTATAATTATAAAATTTAATTAAAATTTAATTATATTAATAAATTATTAATTTGAGTTTGGATAAAAAATGTTTTTTGGTACTTTGTAATTGTGCAAAAGTACTGAAAGTAGTTGTTTGTTATATTTATAATATAAGATTTTGACCGCTTGTGTTTACTCAAAATGTGGAAAAGGAAGTGACCGGAAAAGGAAACCATGTGACGGTAAAAGTGTGAGAAAAGTTGGTGCCAGCAGCAAGCTATAGGCCTGAGCTACCTCCCACTTTTACTGTATAACAAAAGGGGAAATGGGGTGAGATATGCAGGGTTGATTGAGAGGTGAAGGATTCCTCTCTTGCCCTGGTTGGCTGTTGTCTAGGGGTATATCGGATGATCTCACTTCCATTCCCCTTAAGTATAGGGAAAAAAATTGATGTTTTGACTTAAACTTTTTATATTAAAGAGAGATAAGGTTTCAACTCTTCAATAACAACTCCAAGTTTTTACGTTTTAAAATATGTTTTTTGAATTATTTTATTGTCACAATTTTTGATTACAGTATTATTTTTATAAATTTTTATTTTTATATTATTATTTGCCAAAATGTTGATAATTATATTTCCTGAAAATAAGTTTTATTGAATCAAATCAATGCAATGGTATGATTTAATTTTTACTACTGCCCGCTGACATACGCAGTACTCTCTCTCTCTCACGTCAACTCCACTAACAGCAAGTTTAATCCCGGACTCAATTAAACTTAACTGTATATTAATTTTTCTGATTTTATACAATCATTCATTTAATTGTAATTTTCCCAAAATCACAATTAAATCAATAATAGTATCAAATATCAGAAAATTGTTGTTGTTGAGCGTTGTTGCACACATCAAGCAGTAAGCTTCCCTCAATCTCAACTTATTATCAGCAAAAAATAACTTTTAAAATAAAAAAATCACCAATTACTTAAAACTGATCAATTTATTAATTTACTCAAAAACCTTATTACATAGCCAAATTATCTTATTTTCCAAATTAATTTACTCAAACCTTCAAATTACCACTTCATTTCCTTAAATATTGCCAAAAATTTAGTCAACAAAAATCAATCAGCCTATACAATTTTTAATCACTTTTTTAATCCAAAATTTAATCTATTTGCTGAGTGTAATTTACTGATAAAAGCCAAGCTACTTACTATCAGGAGTTGAGTTTCTACCCATGTTAATCGCCTATTAACATGGGGCTGATCAGTTAAGGGCTCTTGGCCTGCTGGCGAGTGTGCACTATCACTGACTGTACTTAACAACAACTGGAGAATATCGGTCTCGTCTGCCTATTTATAACCTCTCAGTCCGAGAAGTGGGGTGTACGCGTCCCTTCCCCACGAGACGCAAAATATTACACACGTGCACGTTCCCCTCTACTCCGGCTTAGGTTTTTTCCCTTCTCTACATCGCAGTTTGTAGAGAATGTTCTAGAAATTCTATTGCTTTGTTTTAATTTTGAAGGCCATTGATTTGTCTCAAACATGTGGTAAAAATTTAGCTAGATTGATGAAATGATAAGCATAGAAAAACTTTACTATAATAAAAACTAACAAGCATATTATTTCAAATATTTATGATTCTTATTGAATTTATTTTTCACTTTTGAATATAAAAAAATGAACTAATCAAAAATTATTATTAATTTTCCAATCAATAATTAAAATCATTCAATCTAATCCTGTATATTAAAAAATTGAAAGTATATATTCAATAAAAATCATTTACAAATTATGCGTCTACTTTTTAAACTATGATTGAATAATATATAAAAACATATTGTGTGCTTGACTGCTATTTTTCTTTTATTTTATTGACCAAAATTTATTATGATTTTATTATTATTATTATTTTTTTTTTATCTCAATGTTAATTTTTGCTTCTCTCAAATGAACGCATTCAAGGACACAAATGTTTACTGATAAAATATAAAGTAATAAAAATTCTACCCCACCCCCAATGAAATGCAAAACTGACAACTTCTAATTTTATACATCACGCGCCGCACGTGTTCACAAAAACTCTCCTTATTTTTGATCTAGTATAGTGCGCGTGACCTTGGTGACCTCTGCTGCACCAAACAGATTCTTTCTATTGCAAATGACCAAACTCCAGCATCAAAACAACTAACACTTTTCCTTGTTTCATCTCTCTCCCCTCCACTCTATATTTTACTGAAACTCTTTCTATTATTTTTTTTTTCTTTATTTTACCTAAAATTTTGAACATATGAAAATTTAATTAGGCATTTCATTACGGGCGCATACTATACTTAAAGAATAAAAAATTAAAATTAAAAATAAGAATACCCGAAAATATCAACAAAAACACCGATATTATTTAATTAAAACAATACGCTTTCAAATAGCGCATACCGAGAAAATTAAACTAAACCCAATCTCGGTTTCTCGGTTATGACTCGCTACGTTATAATATCACCCGCTTTAAAAAAAAGAAAAAACAGAAAAAAAAAGAAAAAATTGAAAGTCACGTGGTTTTTGTTGATTTTTTCAAATATTTTACAAAATTTAAAACTTATAAATACGCTCCCTCCTCATCTTCTTCTGGTTCGTCATCTTTAGACGATTGATGTAGTGCATTGTAGTTTCTCCTCCAGAAGTTTCTTTGTCGTCTGGTCCACAGTCCACGTAGCAGTATTGATGGAAAGCTGCCATCCATAGTCTGTAGACTCAACGCTCCTCCACCTTTCTCCTCCGTGGTCCCCAACACCTCTTTTATAATCTCTCTATTTACCTCCTGTAAATAGGTTTTGTTGGTAATTTGATCACATCTGATTACCAACCAATCTCCTCCTTGGTCCTTACTATTGCAAAATTTTGACTTTCACTCAACACTTTTTTAATCCCGTCTGCCCACTATTGCGCTCAATGAACAAACATGACTATTTACGGTGTCAAATGAAATATAATACTGTTTTGTGACAATAGAATTAAGTTTCAAAATGCGAGCTTTTTATATTTTAAAACGCCGCTGGTTTGACAGGCCCTCACTATAACAAAAGAGGAAATGGGGTGAGATTCAGGGTTGATTGAGAGGTGAAGGATTCCTCTCTGGCCCTGGTTGGCTGTTGTCTAGGGGTATGTTGGTGATCTCACTTCCATTCCCCTTAAGTATAGGGAAAAATGTTGATTTTGACTTACTATTTTTATATTAAAGAGGAGATAGGGGTTTCAACTCTTCAATAACAACTCCAAGTTTTTACGTTTTAAAATATGTTTTTTGAATTATTTTATTGTCACAATTTTTGATTACAGTATTATTTTTATAAATTTTTATTTTTATATTATTATTTGCCAAAATGTTGATAATTATATTTCCTGAAAATAAGTTTTATTGAATCAAATCAATGCAATGGTATGATTTAATTTTTACTACTGCCCGCTGACATACGCAGTACTCTCTCTCTCTCACGTCAACTCCACTAACAGCAAGTTTAATCCCGGACTCAATTAAACTTAACTGTATATTAATTTTTCTGATTTTATACAATCATTCATTTAATTGTAATTTTCCCAAAATCACAATTAAATCAATAATAGTATCAAATATCAGAAAATTGTTGTTGTTGAGCGTTGTTGCACACATCAAGCAGTAAGCTTCCCTCAATCTCAACTTATTATCAGCAAAAAATAACTTTTAAAATAAAAAAATCACCAATTACTTAAAACTGATCAATTTATTAATTTACTCAAAAACCTTATTACATAGCCAAATTATCTTATTTTCCAAATTAATTTACTCAAACCTTCAAATTACCACTTCATTTCCTTAAATATTGCCAAAAATTTAGTCAACAAAAATCAATCAGCCTATACAATTTTTAATCACTTTTTTAATCCAAAATTTAATCTATTTGCTGAGTGTAATTTACTGATAAAAGCCAAGCTACTTACTATCAGGAGTTGAGTTTCTACCCATGTTAATCGCCTATTAACATGGGGCTGATCAGTTAAGGGCTCTTGGCCTGCTGGCGAGTGTGCACTATCACTGACTGTACTTAACAACAACTGGAGAATATCGGTCTCGTCTGCCTATTTATAACCTCTCAGTCCGAGAAGTGGGGTGTACGCGTCCCTTCCCCACGAGACGCAAAATATTACACACGTGCACGTTCCCCTCTACTCCGGCTTAGGTTTTTTCCCTTCTCTACATCGCAGTTTGTAGAGAATGTTCTAGAAATTCTATTGCTTTGTTTTAATTTTGAAGGCCATTGATTTGTCTCAAACATGTGGTAAAAATTTAGCTAGATTGATGAAATGATAAGCATAGAAAAACTTTACTATAATAAAAACTAACAAGCATATTATTTCAAATATTTATGATTCTTATTGAATTTATTTTTCACTTTTGAATATAAAAAAATGAACTAATCAAAAATTATTATTAATTTTCCAATCAATAATTAAAATCATTCAATCTAATCCTGTATATTAAAAAATTGAAAGTATATATTCAATAAAAATCATTTACAAATTATGCGTCTACTTTTTAAACTATGATTGAATAATATATAAAAACATATTGTGTGCTTGACTGCTATTTTTCTTTTATTTTATTGACCAAAATTTATTATGATTTTATTATTATTATTATTTTTTTTTTATCTCAATGTTAATTTTTGCTTCTCTCAAATGAACGCATTCAAGGACACAAATGTTTACTGATAAAATATAAAGTAATAAAAATTCTACCCCACCCCCAATGAAATGCAAAACTGACAACTTCTAATTTTATACATCACGCGCCGCACGTGTTCACAAAAACTCTCCTTATTTTTGATCTAGTATAGTGCGCGTGACCTTGGTGACCTCTGCTGCACCAAACAGATTCTTTCTATTGCAAATGACCAAACTCCAGCATCAAAACAACTAACACTTTTCCTTGTTTCATCTCTCTCCCCTCCACTCTATATTTTACTGAAACTCTTTCTATTATTTTTTTTTTCTTTATTTTACCTAAAATTTTGAACATATGAAAATTTAATTAGGCATTTCATTACGGGCGCATACTATACTTAAAGAATAAAAAATTAAAATTAAAAATAAGAATACCCGAAAATATCAACAAAAACACCGATATTATTTAATTAAAACAATACGCTTTCAAATAGCGCATACCGAGAAAATTAAACTAAACCCAATCTCGGTTTCTCGGTTATGACCCGCTACGTTATAATTGTCACGTGGTTTCCTCTTCCGGCACTTCCTTTTCTGCATTTTGAGTAAACATGAGCAGTCATTGAACAGCACAGTCTTATCACGTTGGGTAAAACCATACAAAGACTGGCGGCGTGGCTGTGCTGGCAGTTTGATAACAGCTTGATACGCGAGTGCTATCAGCTCTTGGTTTTCCAAGAGTCATGTTGTCCTGGTTGCAAAGATCTGATAGTCTTTGATAATGTGTTCAGCCTAAGGTTTGGTAAGCCTCAGGTAATACATTAAAGCCCATAATGAAAAGGTTTAATCCTGGCTTACAACGAAAGGTATTTTGGCATTATGATACTATTTTCTTCAGTTTGTACAAATATTTAAAATATACATTACCTCAGAATCACAATAATGATAAGAGGTGTCGTTTATAGATGTCAGATAATTCAAATAATACATTTTACTTTCAACTAGTTTTGAAACTGCAATATAAAGATACATTATATATATATAATATATATGTGACCACGATGGTTGTGCCATGCTGAATAAAATACTGGTTTTGATATTACAATATTTTGGACTAAATCATTACAGAATAATTTTCGTAATAAATGCGAGAAAAACATGTTCATAATATATATACATACCTTGACTTTCATCAGTCTCCTTAAATATGTAAAAAAATAAAAAAAAATTAAAAAATAAATAAATAAAACAAATCATCTAATTATTACTTGCAATTAAATTTTTCATACAGCTAGCTAATATAGTAAGACTTTGTAAAGATGTGTAGCTTGAAAACAAGCCAGCGAGTTGAGACTAATTAAATCGTAAAAGAAAAGAGATTTTTAAAATAGTAATGTAAAAAGCTAATAATAATGGTTTGTTAAACGCAAACCAGGGCCATTAAAGGCAATGCTACAATTTTTTACTTTAAGACTAAAATATAAGTACATTATATAGCATTAAAAAGCTGTGAATTGTATATTTTTTTACTAACTATGACTACATATTTGTAGGAAAATAAATTAAAAATACATTTTTGTTTTGATTAGTTGACCTTTAAAAATAAATTTTAGAACAAATTCATGTTATTTATAATTGCTTGAAGTAAATCAATGTGACACTAATATTATGTAAGATTTTACGATGTATTGATTATTGAAATTTGCTTACATTATAAGTACAATTTAGTGTCATACAGGTTGGATTTTTACATATGGGATTTTCAGTTGTTGTCACAGGAGCCTGAAATATATATCAAGGGGTAGTCAATGATGGCTATTTTAATATTGATCATCGTGTTATTAAAACTCTTGAAAACGCAATCTCAAAATTATAATTATTAAGTCGCTGAGAGCAAAATCCGTTACAGCTACCCAAAACCTATGTCTGAGCTAAACTTGCTTTAGTATCCTTTTAACCTTGCTAAAACAAGGTTACAACTCATATTTATTATTAGAACTTTTTTTTAAATATTAATATTGAAAAATTAGAATAATTATTATGATATTATAATAATTATTGATTGTTTAACATTTATTTATTGCATCATGAATACTACTTTTTAACAAAAAAAAATTGCAGCAATGGCAAAAATAATGCAATTTAAATTGTGTTATATATTCTTGCATCATTGAATTAAATTACATAATCGACTTCATTGGAGAGAGAGAAAGAGAGAGAGAGAGAGAGAGAGAGAGAGAGAGAGAGAGAGAGAGAGAGAGAGAGGGAGAGAGAGAGAGAGAGAGAGAAAATTATAAAGATGATTTATGCATTTAGACATACCTCGCAAATGTAATCCAGATTTGTCTCACAGTGTACTGGTTCTATTTTCAGTCCATGACTCCAGATTGCAGCTGCACAATGTTTCGTACCAAAGTTATCTTCAGGTTTACCATTTTTCCAAAAATTATTTCCAGCAAAACTTTTATTTAACGCACACCATTTCCAAGAGTTTGGACACCCAAGCGTACTACCAGACGTCCATACCTTTGTGTTATCTTCTTCTCGTGACTTCAATAGTTGACTTATAGAAACTTAAACATTAAAAACTATGAAAAGTTTCATTTTTTTTTAAATTAATTAAAAAAAAAAGAGTAAGTATCAGGACGCTATAACCCCTTTCGGGGTAGGCCAGGACAACTCCTTTCCAGTGAGTGGGCTTACAATGAACTGCAGCTTACCATACCACAGACTCTACCCTTTAACATCACACTCCTCTGGGCTCCTAATACCAGACCTGTGCAGCTCGGACCACCAAATCTTACGATGGCAGCTCTCGCCACTATGGAGCGAGGTGTTCAAACTGCCTGGCCAGCTTACGTGTTGCAGCGGCAACGTACACATTGAAATACACTGAAACTTCACCGTTCTAACCACCGCTCTTACAAGCTGGTCTTGGTATCGAACGATGAACGTTCAGCGTGCCAAACGAGCACGCTAACCACTACACCTAAATTACCACTCTAAATTTTTAAAGGCGTAGAACGCGTTGAACAAAAAAGCTTGTCTAGCATAGTAACATAACTAAATAGCAACGTTGATTTGACCAGAGTCATTGCTTTTAATTTATTTTCTATTCACAAAATGGCAGTTGCGGGTTTATTACGTCACAGGTCGCCTGGTTCCGCGCGCGTCGACTAGTGAGTTGTAACACCATAAACCCACAGTTGCTCTGTAAATGGAAAGTAAATTAGAAACCAATGACTCCAGCCAAATAAAAGTTGATTTTTTGATATGTTAGGATATATTAGACAAGTGTGTTAGTGTGTGTTAGTACAAGGTGTTCTATGCCTTTCATATATTAATGTAAACATTTATTAACCTGTTTTATTTAAACCTAGTAAACAGTTTCGTTTCTTGTCATCTTCCAAACTCAATAATTTTCCTCCTAGTGTGAAACATTTTGCATATGCTTCCTCGTACGTCAACTAAATGCATTATGTAATATTTAAAACAAAAAGAGAATAAGCAATAATAGAATAATTTTAAAAATATTAAAGAAATAAATAGGTAAATAGAAATAAAAACTTGAATGTTTAAATGACTATAAACTTTAAATTAATTAAAGAAAATTAAATAATTATATTAAAAAGGGTTATTTTATTTATATATAAAGAAAAATGTTATTTAATTAAAAATCATTATACCAAAAGTGGAAATGAAAATATTGTAGTATTACAAAATAATGTATACTAACATTTTTAAATATATTATGTTATTTAAATACTAAAAAAACTGTATAATTATTTTATTGATATTCGAATCAACCGACAAGATCCAAGTGAGGATCTTGGCTGGACGAAAAGTGTGTTCAAAATGTAACAAAGAATTAAAAAAAAAAAAAAAAAATTCACAATCACATAAATGTTTCAAGGTAGTATAATTATATTTTTTTAACAAATAAGTGTATTAATGTAAAATATACGTGTTTAGATTAACACTCAAATTTATGTTTAAAAATGTTTTTTTGTTCAATTTTAAATAAAGGTTTATTTTTTTAGAATTTATAATCATACAAATATACACACACTCACACTATCCTTTATGTATTTCAACAAACCTAATATTTTAACATTTATACATATTTGTTTAAATTAGTTATTATAATACTTTACCCAACGTTCTTTATAATTTATGTAAAATACATGTCCGCAAGCTTCTCCTAAATAAAAATGATCGTTCTTCAAGTTACCTACACCTGGAGGGTAATAATAAAAAAATAAGAATGTGATCAAGTTCTTTATATTATTATAGAGTAGTGTTAAGTTGAAGGGATAAAGTGTAGAAATGAGTGAGATAAGTTGATCTATAAATTAGCATTACTCTTATATAGTGTATATATATATATATATATATATATATATATATATATATATATATATATATATATATATATATATATATATATATATATATATATATATATATATATATATATATATATATATATATATATATATATATATATATATATATATATTAGAGCTGTAAATTTAAACCGGTTCGAGCACCCGCCCGGGCCAAAATCTTCGGGTGCTCGTTTTTTGGAAAATGGTTAACCCGGGTTTCGAGCTTTTAGCTCGAAAACGAGCTTTTTCGAGTTAAGCTCGTAAATGACTCGTGAAAATAATGAGCTTTTGAAAATAAATCGAGTTAAAGTACAATTTTTGAAGAAAGCAAAGAAAAAAATGTTTGTAATTTTTGTTTAAAATGTCATTTTTAATATTCTATGATGCAAAATAAGCTGTTAAAAATATCTTTAAAAATTATTTTATTTTATTTATGACTTAAATCCTTCAAAAACAATTTTTTCATAATAAAAATCGAGCTTTTTTCTTCATAGGCTCGAAAGCTCATTTTTAAACTTTGGCTCAAATGGCGAGCTTTCCGAGCTTTAGCTCGTTTTTCGAGTTTAAGCTCGATTTCAAGCTAAACCCGGGTTTCAAGTCAACCCGGGCTGAAAAATTTCAGCCCGGGTTAAAAATATTTCGAGTTTTTTACAGCTCTAATATATATATATATATATATATATATATATATATATATATATATATATATATATATATATATATATATATATATATATATATTATATATATATATATATATATATATATATATATATATATTATATATATATATATATATATATATATATATATATATATATATATATATATATATATATATATATATATATATATATATATATATATATATATATATATTTACAACGATCTTCTCGCGTCAAGATAAAGCTTCTACACTTTAAACATTTCCAATGAATGAACGATCTACATTTTACAAATCTGTCGCTACCTGGAGCTTCACACACCTGTTTATTTTTTACAGCAGAGCAGAAGCTCCAGGTAGCTGTGACTTTGTAAAGTGTTGATCGTGTAGAAGCTTCATCTTGACGCAAAAGGATATATATATATATATATATATATATATAAAGGGTTTTCTCTATACATTGTATAACAAAGGCGGTCTCTACATACCATCACCTAATATTTCTGAAAGATGCTATAAAAATTACCATAATTAATTATTAGAAAATGAATATTCTGCTGGGACAAAACATATTTGTAACATATTTGTAATTCTTTTGTATGCTTGCAATATTTTTAAAAGTAGTTTTACAATATATTAGTAGCAAATTTTATCAATTTACAATAAAACTGCTATTTTGTAAGGATTTGATTTTTTTATTTATTATTATTACTTTTATTTTTTTCTTGGAAAAGTACTAAATAAGATTAAAAAAGAAAAAAGATTTCATAGTTTAAAAATTTGAAATTTTTAATATAAAAAATTATAACAATAATTAATAGTAACCATCTAAATGTAAATTTGTAAATTGTATTGTTACTTTTTATAGTAATAAATTTTATATTATTATAATGCTTTTGACAAAAAGGGTTACTGACTTGGACTGGAAATTGTAAATGAGAAAATATGTTTCACAACAATTATTTGTTCATTCTTTATTTCCAGCTAAACAAAAGCTATATAATTTTCAAATAAAATCAAGTAAATTTAAAAAAATATTTTTTTTTGTTTTGTTTTTTTCCAAAAAAAAAAAATAATGTTTTTAATTTTACCAAAGTTTCTAATTTGATTAAATTTGAATTTCCACATTTGCATGTAATCTTTAAAGTGGAATAACTTAAATTGCATCGTGTTTACACATGTTTGACGAAGCTAAACTTTTTAGTACCAATTCTTTTTTACGTTGTGATATACGTAAATATAATAATATAATAATAATAATAATTCGCGACCGTCTGGTTTGCGAGATATCAGTCGGTTACCTATTTCTTTAACGATATATATTTTTAACTATTTGAAATATATTTTTCTAAATCATTATTTCATTAGTAATATTTCAATTAACAAATTTAATATCATACCAAGTTAGAATAAACAGTTTCAAAACATTTTGACGATTTGCAGGATGATGGTTGCGTAACTGCCTGTATTTATAATATAATAATATATATATTATTTAATATAGCAAAGTTCAGTGTTTAGAGAGAGTAAAATTGTCTATTCTTCATGGATATTTAATTCACATAATGATTGATTGATTGATTTAATTTTTTGATTGATTGAATAAAGACATATTTTTTCAGTAGTTCCACAATTATATATCAATAATGTTTTATGACTAAATTTATTTTGAAAAGTTCATAATAAAACTATAATTCAATTTATTTAAAAAAATTGACAGCAGAGTTACTCAACACTGTTTACAACATAATGTTAATTAGTATGATAATTAAATAAATATTAATTATAAAAATATATTTTTAAATTACCTCACACATAAAAATTTCCTCAGTATCACAAAAAGATGTTCGCATAAAATTCTTAAAATCCAAACTTGCAGTAAATTCTACTTTTGCACAATTTTTAACATGATTTGCATTATCTTTATTAATAGGTTCACTATCCCAAATGTCAAAACTTGTATCTAGTTTTATATCTGCTCCACACCAATGCCATTTATTGCATGTAAATGCAGTTGCTGACGTCCATGCGGGTGTAGCTATAAAAGTTATTGATCATCATACATTTTTATATTTATATAATCTAAAAATTAAATTTACACGTATGATGTCACTAAGCATTAAGATTTGAAAGCTAAAACCGTAAGTGATGCCAAAAAAATACAATATCGACACTGTTGCGTCTAAGCCACACTTCTACAGTACTTTATGCGAGTTTGATTACTTCCACGCATCTTTGTTTATCAAGATAGCCATAAAAACATGCATCTACATTTATCACGATAGCAGGTATAAAACTTTTCTGCACCTGTTTTCCTTTGTAGAAGTGAAGATAATCGAACCCAAGACTGGCAGGACCCATTAATCAACCATTTAAAAAATATATATATATTTATTATATATTATGCTTTTTGCCTACTTTCAATAAATCAAAAAATAGCTTTACAAGTTTTACTTTTAATTCATAAAATTGTTAACAATAATTGTCCTCAATATTTAATATTTAAATATAATATTTAATTAAAAAAAAATAAGGTCTTAAAATGTCAGGATTTGTGTAGTAGTAAGTAGAAAAAACTATGTATTAGAATTTTTTTCTAAATAAAGATATTCTATTCTATGCTAACTATAAAATATAATATATTACAAGTATTGTAGAGCCCCAAAATTAAAAAAAAATAATTTTGAGTTGCAATATTATTATTATTGTAATAGTGATTCAATGCAATAAGTGTTTAAAAATTAGCACGCAAAAGCGGAGTTAGTCAAATCAACCAATAGCAAAGCACCGATAGGCGCTGCCATCGCCCACATGTTTGATAATGTAAACAAAAGGTAAATTTATATTATTATGTTTAATGAGCCGAAAATATATGTCATTTAAGGGTATTAAATTGAAGTCATATTAAGCAGCATTCAGTTTGTAAATGTAGAAGTTCTAGTTGTAATTTGAACTCTATGGAATGTAAAATAATTAAAGTAAACATGCGAATTGGTCGACGTTCAGTAAAGTCACAAAAATAATTAAAGCAAACTTCAGTATTGGTCATCGTCGTAAACAAGTTTATCGTACTTGGCAACCCCACTCTGTCCAGCAAGCGGAAATTGCTGTGGACAAGCGTGAAGAGTCGCTCTCGTTTCTGGAACTTTGAAGGGAGTGGAGGCTGCCGTATGCGCTGCCCTGGCTGTTTTATGACTGCCCATGAGTGAGTGATAAGAGAGACGAGGTTTGGTGGGAATAAACTGAGTAAAGGTATCTGTATCATACTTCTTTACATTCAACTAAATATTCTTAAGTTACGATCTTGTAATATACATTGGCTCTGGAATTGTTTGATAGAAGTACATCCTGTTTTTATCTTGTGCATCATAATTATTTGGAAAATATAATACATGTAAAATAAAATAGTGTTTGTGTTTTAATGGTGTAAACGATCCATTTCCTATCTCTAAATTAAGTAAAGCAAAGTTAAGGGTTACATTTCAGAAAGTAGTTTTATATATAATTAATTATAATATATATATATATATATATATATATATATATATATATATATATATATATATATATATATGTTTGAAAATTTGAATATCAAGCGAGGTGACATGATGATAAAAATTCATTGTAGTCTTACCTTCTATAAGACCCTGGGCTTTCACTCGCTGCTTGTTTTGACGATAAAAAATAACACACAACACCATAAAAAATTGTCACTTATATATAAGTTAATAAAAAGACTCAATTCACAGTTTTTTAAAAATTATATATACATAGCTATGTTATATTTACACCAAATTGTAACGTTTTCGAGTGCGTATGTAGAAACATACAGTGTCTGCACTCTTCTTCAGCTTACTGACTCTTGCTCACGAGGCGCGCCGACCTCCGCAACGGGGGGAGTGGCTCGTCCTCGTCAGGTGTTATTTTATTGTTTATATTTTCACCTGTACGATCACGTGGTACAGTCTTTTTACATGAATCTATAAGTGGAATCCAAATAGGCGGCAAATCAAAACTAGGTTGACTGATTGTTTCATTATTTCTTCTTGACATTTCTATTGCTTCTAATATTTTTCTTTTTTTATAATGACTTTCTCTTCCTATCACCTTTGTTTTCTCCCATTGAATTTGATGGCTGTTCTCCAGTGCATGATCTACAAGTTTTGAATATCCTGTATCTCTTTTTTCTATTTTTTGCCTGTGTTCATTCACCCTGATGTCCAATGGACGACCCGTTTCTCCGATGTATTCTTTCTCACATACACAGGGTATAGAATATACTACATCTTTATTCATATTTTTCTTCATGTCTGGTTTTGTACGTGCTAAACTTGATTTTAATGTGTCTCTGGAAGAACAAACAATACGAAGATTGACTCCCTTACCAATACGTTGTATTTTTTCACTCAACCCTTGCATATAGGGGATGCAAATGGTTGCGTCTGGTTTCTTTTCTTCAGTATTGTTTCTTTCTTTGCTGTTTTTATTTTTTATTTTATGAATAACGTGTAATGGATAATCATTTTCTTTTAAAATGTGTTCTATTTTACTAATTTCTTCATTTATTAATTTTTTATCATTACAGTGTGTTCTTGCCCTATGTAATAACGTAGCTGCTATACCTGTTTTTGTAGAGTGTGGATGATTTGAATTGAAATTTAGATATCTCCCACTGTCTGTTTCTTTTCGATATACTGAAGTCGTAATTTTGTTTTCTATAGATCTTTTTACCCTTACATCTAAGAAGGGCAGTTCACCCTCTTTCTCATATTCAATTGTGAATTTAATAGTTGCTGCCTGATTATTCATATGATCTAAGAATGATTCAACTGGTACCTCATTTTGTGGCCAAACAATGAACGTATCATCCACGTATCTTTTATATATCACTGGCTTTGGTGTGTAAGTTGTTATCGCCTTATTTTCCAGTTTTTCAAGATATATATCACTGAGTGCTGGTGATAATGGGCAGCCCATAGCTAAACCATTCTTTTGTTTATAAAATGATCCATTGAATTCAAAATATGTATTTTTAATGCATAACGTTATTAAATTCATAATAGTTGTAACGCTATGTTTTGTTCTATTTTTTAATGTTTTGTCAATTTCAAGTTTTTCTTTTGTAGCTAACAAATGATTATCCATTACACGTTATTCATAAAATAAAAAATAAAAACAGCAAAGAAAGAAACAATACTGAAGAAAAGAAACCAGACGCAACCATTTGCATCCCCTATATGCAAGGGTTGAGTGAAAAAATACAACGTATTGGTAAGGGAGTCAATCTTCGTATTGTTTGTTCTTCCAGAGACACATTAAAATCAAGTTTAGCACGTACAAAACCAGACATGAAGAAAAATATGAATAAAGATGTAGTATATTCTATACCCTGTGTATGTGAGAAAGAATACATCGGAGAAACGGGTCGTCCATTGGACATCAGGGTGAATGAACACAGGCAAAAAATAGAAAAAAGAGATACAGGATATTCAAAACTTGTAGATCATGCACTGGAGAACAGCCATCAAATTCAATGGGAGAAAACAAAGGTGATAGGAAGAGAAAGTCATTATAAAAAAAGAAAAATATTAGAAGCAATAGAAATGTCAAGAAGAAATAATGAAACAATCAGTCAACCTAGTTTTGATTTGCCGCCTATTTGGATTCCACTTATAGATTCATGTAAAAAGACTGTACCACGTGATCGTACAGATGAAAATATAAACAATAAAATAACACCTGACGAGGACGAGCCACTCCCCCCGTTGCGGAGGTCGGCGCGCCTCGTGAGCAAGAGTCAGTAAGCTGAAGAAGAGTGCAGACACTGTATGTTTCTACATACGCACTCGAAAACGTTACAATTTGGTGTAAATATAACATAGCTATGTATATATAATTTTTAAAAAACTGTGAATTGAGTCTTTTTATTAACTTATATATAAGTGACAATTTTTTATGGTGTTGTGTGTTATTTTTTATCGTCAAAACAAGCAGCGAGTGAAAGCCCAGGGTCTTATAGAAGGTAAGACTACAATGAATTTTTATCATATATATATATATATATATATATATATATATATATATATATATATAATAATATAATATATATATATATATATATATATATATATATATATATATATATATAATATATATAATAATCTTTTTTCCAAAAATATGTATTTCTATCCGTACACAGCAAGTATGTATGCGAATTAATTAATGGCAGGTTAAGCAGTATTTTATGCAACGTCGCCCAACAACCGAGCTATTGTTAAGTAATTAAGCCCCTAGACAAAAAAGTAGGGATAAGTGTAAGTTATTTATCCCGGGGGCGTTACAGTATGCAAGTTTATTTTCATTTGTAAATGTGTTTATGTAGTATATTTTAAAATGATTGACTAATGGGTACTAGCAGTCTTAGGCTCGGTTATCTTATTTACGATATATAGTTATCGATGCGTTATAGATAAACAGTTTTATAAAAGTGATCATCATAGGTCAACAAAAATTGACGATATTATAGTGGCATCGATAACGATACTTTTTGCTCAAAAAATAAAGAAAAAAAAATGCACACAAAAGTACTTAAAATGCACAAAAAATACGGAGTAATACAAAAATTAATTAAATGTAGGAATAATCATTGTATTAATATAATAATAATTAGTACTAATAATAATATAGTACAGTCAAGAAGCAAAGATTGGAAATATTTTATTTCAATAAAACATTCCTCTCTCTCTCTCTCTCTCTCTCTCTCTCTCTCTCTCTCTCTCTCTCTCTCTCTCTCTCTCTCTTTCTCTCTTTCTCTCATCCTCTCTAGTGATATTTTTAATTTATATTTTACCTTTATTTAACATCAAATCACTTAAACAGTCCATTTTTTCTTGTGTTTCAATACTTAGCAAACGGAATCCGATAGAACAACAATTTTTAAATGCTTCGAAGTAATTTGTCTGTAAATAAATGTCAAATTTTAAATGCTTATTTCTAATAAATTTACAATTTAGAAAAACTTAAGGTTTTTTGATAAGACATATTATAGTCTGCTTATTTGCTGTTTTTAGAAAAGTGTTTGTCACTTTTTAATTTTTGTTTAATTTGTTTTAATGTCATCTTATAACCAGGCAGTTTTACTTGCCCAATTCATTGTTAGTGGTACTGTACACAAAACACAGAAAACTAATTACAAAATAATAATCACACACACACACACACACACACACAAACACAGATATATATATATATATATAATATATGTATCGATGTTAACCCGTCAAATTGAACGCACTACACTTTACAAATTTCACTCAAAATTAACGATCTACGTTTGGCACTTCTACACGTTTTAACATGAGAACTAGATGGGTCAACTTGGATTTTGTAAAGTATAGTACATTCACTTCGACGGGTAAGCATCGATATATATATATAATATAATATATATATATATATATATATATATATATATATATATATATATATATATATATATAATATATATATATATATACATTTAGTCGGCAACTTACATAAAATGTGCTTTGTAAGTAAACTTTACCGCAGGCAGTTCCCAAGAGATTAAATTCTTCTGGAACTATTTATTAAAAAAAATATGCTTGTTGAAAATACAAATTTTTATCAATGCTAAATTTTTATGAATGCTTTATCATTTATATAAAGGTAAAGGGCAATACTCTTTCTGACTGTAAAACTACTTTATCACTTTTTTTTTTATTAACTTTTATTGAGTCCTTGTGCACAGCCAATTTAAATTACTTATATAAATAAGATCTTATAACTTAAATTTATGTCACATGATATTATTACATAAAAAATGATGTTAACAAATAGGCAGGAGATTCCACTGTCTCCATATTTTTACCCAAGACTTCCAAAATCCAGTTATTTGACTTTGGCTCTTCCATGGCTGGCTGCCATGGCTTAGCAAACTTTTCCCGGCATTCGCCTTTACAGACCGTGAGAACCATGGAAACCTTGGTCAGGAAGTCAGCAGAGGAATGCTCTGATATATCCCTTCCACCTCCCGAATGCACTGTGTATTCCCGGTGGACAAAGCTTACTCATAAACTTTGCCCCTGCCGGAAATCGAACTCGTGACCCCTCGCGGACAAGTCAGACACATCCATTAGATTGCAGTGCTTATTATTTTTCTTTGGTAATGCTAAGCAATAATATTAAACGTTTTATATCACAGTGTCTGTAGCCTAAACTCAAGTTCATCAGCTCAGTCGCAGAGTTTTTTTTTGAAACCATCGCTTATATAATATGTTTTAGTTTAAAACAAGATATATATAACGTCAAGATTGGGTTGTTATGTATTATCAGAATGAATCATGATCAAAACATAAAAACATATCCTAAAACTGTAATAACTTATAAATGTGGTGCAAGTGAGTGAAAACAAGAAGCATCTTTGAGCCCCACTCTTACACGTAGTTCTATATAAACAAAAAAAATATTTTACCTTTAAAGGGTTCCACATCCTGTTTTATTTTAGATGAATAAAAATTAACAAAGATTAGTTGTGTTATAAATCTTTTTAATTTGAAGAAAACAATACTACGTCAAATTTTATTTTTCGTACACTATTAAAAATAAGTGTTGAAAAACTATGCACATTTTCTTTCATAAAAGTCTAAAATCTATTTACATATGAAAATAACATTTATTTAAATGGAGTTTTGCGTCAACTGAAATGTTCATCTGAACGCATTCTATAGCCATATAATGCTTTAAGTATTGTAGAATTAACGGTTATGATGTCATTATTAAGCGTTGATAATTTAACAATAAAAACGTAAGTGACGTCATAAGCGTTGAGACCAAAAAAAATGCAACAACCAAGTAAAACTTTTCTTCCATTGTGATTCTAACACTTGTGACGTCATTTACGTTTATATCGATGGAATTTCATCGTCTAGTGACGTCATAACCGTTATTTCCACAATACGTAAAGTTTTGCAAAACTGTGAACAAGAGTTTCAATACCTTTTTTTTTTAGAGTATAAGCTCCACTATACAGTTGAAATAGTAGAATTTGACAATAAAGCATTAAGCCGCTCCAATGAAGTGGCTATGGACGATAATTGCATTCTGTCCGCCTTCTTACAGCTTGCTGTGCGTAAGAACTAAAATGCAGAGTGAGAGCATGTGAGAGTGTTCAGTTGACCAGACACCTCCACGCCTTTACTACGAGAGAGAGAGAGAGAGAGAGAGAGAGAGAGAGAGAGAGAGAGAGAGAGAGAGAGAGAGAGAGAGAGAGAGAGAGAGAGAGAGAGAGAGAGACGAGACGAGACGAGACGAGACGAGACGAGACGAGACGAGACGAGACGAGACGAGACGAGACGAGACGAGACGAGACGAGACGAGACGAGACGAGACGAGACGAGACGAGACGAGACGAGACGAGACGAGACGAGACGAGACGAGACGAGACGAGACGAGACGAGAGACGAGAGACGAGAGACGAGATTTGCATGCGACACGAGTAAAGAGAGGAAATAAGGAGTAAAGGTGGACCCCCACCTTTACAACACACATGCAAAGCAAGCTGCAAGAAGGCGGAGAAATGCAATTATCGTCCATAGCCACTTCATTGGAGCTGCGTAATGATTTATTGTCAAATTCTATCATTTCAACTGTAGTAGGTGAGCACCCATCACCCAGAACTTCCACTTGAATATTTAACATTATTACTTACCACACTTTCCTGAGTCTGTATAATTAGATATGATTAATTAATAATTATGAAGACTGGAAAGTAATATTATTGAATAGAAATCAATTAACGAAAAATAAAACATTATTTCTACTGTTAAGTTAGTAAATTTAACAAAATAAAAAAGTATCATATGATTACAAAGCTTTATAATCAGGAGTGACGATTAATTAATTATTTTGGTTTCCAATCTGATACAAATAGAAACACGTATGCAAAGTAATTTAAATATATATATATATATATATATATATATATATATATATATATATATATACAAGTAACAAAATTTAGACCCCTTTTTTTTTACTTTCTTTTTCTTTTCTTTCATTTTTTTCCCAGCAAAGTTTTAAAAAGGAAAATTTATCATTTTCATACTTAAATATACTTTGATGTAAAATAAATATTCTATATCGTATAAATATTGTTATATACAGTATTAATTAATAAACTAATAAAAATTAAGAACATAAACAAGGCATTTTTTTTTTTTTTTTTTACATTGGGAATAAAAATTGTATAACTTTATCAGCCTAGGTATCACTATCATTGTAAATTCTAATTTTTACAACACTGCGAATAAAAGTGCCTATATGAGATATGAATATTTGAACATATACCATATTGAAAGTTAAGGGAATCCTAAGTTTTAATTTAATGGTAATTATAAAAATACGTAACGATACATATACCACAGACTTTATAAAAATGCTTACATCAATTAAGAATTGAGCTTACATATTAAACTAGTATATGATATTATTGGTATTTTAATAATAAAAGCTTACCGTATTACAGCTCAAACATAATGATCGATCACACCAAGCATCATAAGGTTGTTTTGGTGTCGCCTGTTTATTAATTCAATTGGTTATTAAAATGATTTAAAAAAATCAATTGAAAACATTACCTCGCAAATAAATGGTTTAACACTTTCACAAGTTTCTTCAGTTAATAGATAGTTTTCAATTGGCGCTAGAACAGCACAGTTTTTCTCTACATTATCACTTTCCATTTCATTTAATAAATCTGTCTTATCCATCCATTTGACATCGGTAGACATAATTTTATCAGAAGAACACCATTTCCAAGTGCCATCACTGTTTTGATCTGTTGCAGATGTCCATAAGTTAAAGCCCAATCCTTTATAAACAAGAGAGGAGAAAAAAATTCATTAACCTTGAATGTGCCAAGATGTTTAAAAAAACTGACTGATAAGGACTTGGCATTGGTTGGATTAAAAAAAAAGGAATAACTAGTTTTTCTTAATAATATAACTATACTGTAATTAATTTATATATTAATAAGATTGTGCATAACAACCTTTTTCATTAATTTTTTGGTAGCGTACAAAAAAACAAAAAAAAACGCAAAATATAAGGTTCCATAATGATACATAATAGAAAATTAAGGTTTTATATATTAATATGATTGTGCATAATAGTCTTTTTCATTAATTTTTTGGTACAGCATAAAAAAAAAAAAAACGCAAAATATAAGGTTCTATAACGATAAATAATAGAAAATTAAGGTCTTGGCAATGGACCTTATTCTACATCACTTGTGTTTGACTAGCGAATCAACTCCTTTAACGACCATTGCTTGCTTTATGCTTAAACGCTTGGAAATAATTCCCTTATTTACGATAATATATAAAAAATCAGTAATAAAATAACTATTTTATTAAATACAATAACAGCAGAATAGATAGTTTGCTATGTGCAATGAATAATTTTTTTATATGTTACTTTGTAAGTTCAAAACTTAAATTATTTTGTTTTCTCATGCTTTATACACACTTACCATCATCTATTTTTTTCAGACATTGTCTTTCTATTGGAGTTTCGAGACTCAGTAAATGCATACCAATTTTGCAGCATTCTTTAAGAGCATCTTTGAAAGTCCCCTAAAGAAAAAAATTCTGTTGCAGCTCTTGATATATAAGTTAATTTGTATTAATTTCCATATTTATTCATATATCACATACATTTAATTTTATTTGTAGGTAAACAATTTTTATGAGTTTGAATTTGGTATAGGGTATATCCGCATGACATCATATTTAATGCACTTGGAGGCCATAATGGAGTAGAAGATAACATTGCTGAGCATAGAACAAACTTCGTTTACGGCAATTTTCTATATCCAATAATCCTTTTTTTTTTTTTTTTTTTTTTTTTTTTCTTTTTTTGTTATTGCTATTTTTCTCTCATACTTGAGATACTAGTTCAACAAATATTATACAGCATCAGGTCTCTCAAAAATATTGCATAGTATTTTTAAACTGGCAAAATGAGTTATTTTCCTATTTCGCCCATTTTATTGAGTAATTCAACATGGCATTGACTTTAAAATGAATGCATAGACCCTGTATTATGTATTTTTATTGGTATATATGTATGTATGTTTTGTGAACGTATAATATATACCACCAATGCATATACAAACCGACGAGCGGATGGATGAGTATAACATTGTGTGCTTCTGTTTACTCAAAATGCGGAAAAGGAAGTGGCCTGAAGAGGAAACCACGTGATGGTAAAAGTGGGAGGCAGCACAAGGCTAGCTTGCTGCTGGCACGAAGTTTTCTCCCACTTTTACTGTCACGTGGTTTCCTCTTCCGACACTTCCTTTTCCGCATTTTGAGTAAACAGAA
Source organism: Ecdyonurus torrentis (assembly GCA_949318235.1). Taxonomy (NCBI): domain Eukaryota; kingdom Metazoa; phylum Arthropoda; class Insecta; order Ephemeroptera; family Heptageniidae; genus Ecdyonurus; species Ecdyonurus torrentis. The sequence continues at coordinate 18,842,629 of OX439135.1, forward strand.
GCACACAATGTATAAATGGACACATCCTGTATAATTTTATACGGAATTTAGTTTTATTCCTATATTCACACACAAAAATGTTATTACTTACACCTGCTTCGTTGTATACATATATTCGATTACAGAAATGGCCCAATCTTACGAACGATTCAGGTAGAGCTAAATAGATATTTAAATGTAATTATATATACATTATATATAAATTTAATATTCATTTTCAACCTAATACATAATATAAAATATATATTGTACGAAATGTTCGTCTAATTTACTTAGATTAATATTTCATTTAAAAAAATATATATATATATATATATATATATATATATATATATATATATATATATATATATATATATATATATATATATATATATATATATACTTAATAAAAGAGTCTGGTATGCAATGAAAATATTAAATTAATTTTTTTTTCATACGTTCTATTCGTTCTTCTCATTATGACATCAACACCGAAATCCTACTTGATTCAAGGTGAAGGTGAGAATAACACATAACATTTCTCTCTCTCTCTCTCTCTCTCTCTCTCTCTCTCTCTCTCTCTCTCTCTCTCTCTCTCTCTCTCTCTCTCTCTCTCTCTCTCTTAATCGTAATGCTTGGGTAAATATTAAATTTTATTTTGAATTAAATAACAAATCATACGATTATATCTTACTTGATAGTAAATCAAAGACTGGCTGTAATTTAAAACAATTAAAGGATATAATTATTAATTTTTATAAAACTTTATATGGGGTCTTAATGGGCCTATTTTACAAAACCTTAAACAAAGAATAACTTTAAAAAAAAAGAATAAGAAAATATTCTAATGACAATTTAACATACTGAATTAAGTAAAAAAAAAATTTAATTAATATTTATAACAATAATTTATATGGACGTGCGTAATTTAATAATAAAAAATTATAATAATATAATAAGTGTTATTTTGTTTTTGCTTATTAGTTTAGTTACTATGTTAGTATCTTATGCATTACTCTCAATTTGAAAGATTTTCATTTCATTTGATTTTACATTTACTAATTTTAGTAACGTGCAAACATTATAGCGTTGTTCATAAATCTTGTTTTCTTGAAAGAAAAAAAAAAAAATTGATCGTTATTTATGTAGCAGAAAACAGGTTTCATAAACAGCATTAATAAAAGAGGAAAATTTATTTTCAAAAATAATTATTACGATGTTATGATCTTAAAAATTATACTGTACTACATAGTTTAAGGAAAAGAAACATCGCGAAATAAAGAAAAGGATAGAGTTACCTCCAAGGGCTTTACCATAGTAGAAGTTCCATGGAGAGGTCGAAGTCTCACGTGACACCTTTTTTGTTTTTATAAAATAAGGTTCATTGCATAACTGAGAGCTTTCGTCATATATTAATGACATTATCAATCAAAAGAGAAATTACTTGAGCACATCACTGGGCAGTGTCTAGCAGCAAGTGCATAACACGGCAGTACAAGACTAGACACTACACAGTGATGTGCTGAATTAATTTTCTACTTTGATTGATAATGTCATTAACATATAACGAAAGCTCTCAGTTAAGAAATGACGAACCTTATTTTGTAACAAAAAAACTGTGCCTCTCCATGAAACTTCTATGTGGTAAGAGCCTTGCTTGATATTCTACCCTTTTCTTTATTAGCATTGTATACTATACATAGTTATATTTTAAAATTACATATTAAATATATTTAAATATATTTATAAATAATATGTAAAAATGAGCATAAAATAATTGAAATAAGAAACTGTATTTATTATACAAATTAAAACAAGCTACAAATTAAGATATAAAAATTGTATCCTTACATTTTCTACGCATTCTACTTTCGGACAATTTGGTGGTATTCCTTCAGGATTAACCCGTGGTGCCTAATATAATAAATACATTCACATTTGAAATAAAAAATAAATTAAACAATATTTTATACGCGTATATGCTTGATATTTTTTTATACTAAAAAAATTATCTTACTTCTGTAGTGGTTTTCGCCGTTGCTATCGAAGTGCTTTTACTTGTTTTTGTGCCATCCTGATAAATAATAATAATACAAAAATTAGCACACCTGTCTTCTGTTTTATTATTATTATTATCATCATTTTTTGGTGTTCTGAATAAATAGTAAAACTATTCAATATTATGCACATTATAAAACTATTGTTGTATAAAAGTATTTAACGAAGTTCAATGTGAGTCTGAAACAGTGAAAATTGCAAAGAAAGCAAAATTTTTGGGAATAATAATTGATGAAAATTTAAGATGGTGTGATCATATTGAATATATTTCTAAAAAACTTGCATCTACAATTTTTGCGATTCGAGAACTTAAACATGAAAGTCAAATGGATTGTTTAATTTCTATGTATTTTGCTAATTTTCACTGTCATGTTAAATATGGTGTGGTTTGTTGGGGAAATTCCATCGATGCAAGCAGAATATTTAAACTACAAAAAAAAGTCATACGAATAATATGTGGTGCTAAATTTAGAGCAGAGTGTAGAGATCTTTTTAAAATTTTAAATATATTAACTTTGCCTTGTGTTTTTATTATGGAATGTGCTATGAAAGTGAAACACAATATTGAATTCTTTAAAAGTCATGAAATTAATCATAACCATAATACTAGGAATACAAATAAAATTAAAAGTATATATAAAAAAACTGAAATGTATAATAAAGGTCCATTTTGTAGTTGTCTGAATATCTATAATAAATTGCCTTTAAATATGAGAAAGCAAAATGATTTAATAGCTTTTAAAAAACAACTAAAGTTTTTTCTATTAAATAAGCAGTATTATTCAATCGATGAATATTTGAATGATGAAATATAGTTTAGATTCAAATTCTAATTTTTATACATAAGTTATTATTATATCAATACTATTAAGTGTCGTTTCTTTTTTGTTTTGTTTTTATGTTGTAAATACTTTGACAATCATTTCTATATTGTCATTCATGGCAATAACCTAGACTAATGCATTGATTGTATTATGTATGTTGGATGAAATAAATGAATAAAGAATTTTGAATTTTGAATTTTGAATTTAATAATTTGACTATTTTACAGGATATTTACGTGTTGAGGTAAACTAGCCACTGACAGTCTTTACAGTGCATGTGTGAGCCTCCCACATCAATCATGATAATCATGATAATAGTAATAATAAAACTTTCTCTTTATTTTAGGTAACGCAATACATAGATATATGAATTTTAATTGTTTACATTAATTTCAGTTAAATTAATTACTTTGAAACTAACTGTTCAGAACTCATTGAAACAAAAACTCAATATTTTACCGTATATATATATATATATATATATATATATATATATATATATATATATATATATATATATATATATATATATATATATATATATATATATATATATATATATATATCGACATTCTCGCGTCAAGATGATGCTTCTACACTTTACAAATTAGCGGCTGCCTGGTGAATCCTTACCTGTTTTATATAGCAGAAGCTCCAGGTAGCCGCTACTTTGTAAAGTGTAGATCGCTTATTCTTTGTAAATTTGTAAATTGTAGAAGCTTCATCTTGACGCGAAAAGATCGAAATATATATATATATATATATATATATATATATATATATATATATATATATATATATATATATATATATATATATATATATATATATATATTAAAATAAGACACTGGACTTTCACTCGCTGCTTGATTTGACGATAAAATAACACAACACTAAAAAACTTATCACTTATATAAGTTAATAAAAATACTCAATTATATAACAGTTTTAAAAAAAAATTATATACAATAGCTATGATATATTAACACAAAATTTTAACAATTAAACTAAATTAATTTTAACCATTTTTTGTGTTAATATAACATAGCTATGTATATAATTTTTTAATAAACTGTGAATTGAGTATTTTTATTAACTTATATAAGTGACAAGTTTTTTTGTGTTGTGCTATTGTATCGTCAAATCAAGCAGCGAGTGAAAGCCCAGTGTCTTATAGAAGGTAAGACAAAAAAGGTTTTATATATATATATATATATATATATATATATATATATATATATATATATATATATATATATATATATATATATATATATATATATATATATATATATATATATATATATATATATATATATATATTTCGATCTTTTCGCGTCAAGATGAAGCTTCTACAATTTACAAATTTACAAAGAATAAGCGATCTACACTTTACAAAGTAGCGGCTACCTGGAGCTTCTGCTATATAAAACAGGTAAGGATTCACCAGGCAGCCGCTAATTTGTAAAGTGTAGAAGCATCATCTTGACGCGAGAATGTCGATATATATATATATATATATATATATATATATATATATATATATATATATATATATATATATATATATATATATATATATATATATATATATATATATATATATATATATATATATATATATATATATATACGGTAAAATATTGAGTTTTTGTTTCAATGAGTTCTGAACAGTTAGTTTCAAAGTAATTAATTTAACTGAAATTAATGTAAACAATTAAAATTCATATATCTATGTATTGCGTTACCTAAAATAAAGAGAAAGTTTTATTATTACTATTATCATGATTATCATGATTGATGTGGGAGGCTCACACATGCACTGTAAAGACTGTCAGTGGCTAGTTTACCTCAACACGTAAATATCCTGTAAAATAGTCAAATTATTAAATTCAAAATTCAAAATTCAAAATTCTTTATTCATTTATTTCATCCAACATACATAATACAATCAATGCATTAGTCTAGGTTATTGCCATGAATGACAATATAGAAATGATTGTCAAAGTATTTACAACATAAAAACAAAACAAAAAAGAAACGACACTTAATAGTATTGATATAATAATAACTTATGTATAAAAATTAGAATTTGAATCTAAACTATATTTCATCATTCAAATATTCATCGATTGAATAATACTGCTTATTTAATAGAAAAAACTTTAGTTGTTTTTTAAAAGCTATTAAATCATTTTGCTTTCTCATATTTAAAGGCAATTTATTATAGATATTCAGACAACTACAAAATGGACCTTTATTATACATTTCATTATTTATTATACGCTAGTATCTTACTTCGAAATCGGGCAAAATTCCATCATCTTCTTCTTCTGCATCGTCATCATCATCATCATCATCTTCTATGACTGGCTTCTTAGTTATCTTTGTAGTAGTTTTTGATAACTGTGATATAGAATAAACAAGTTATGAACCAAATTTTACCATAAAATAGAAATTACAATGGTGATAATATGTATACACAGTTGTGTAATATGTTAATTATTGTGGACTCAACTGTTATAACATCAGAATGCATTAAGAAAAATATATAAGAACGTAAGTGACGTCAGAAACATTAGAATTGTTCATGACGTCAGAATTAAAAGTCATATTTTGACTACCGAAAAAAAAATGAAAGAAAACTTTGTTTTAACGCTTATGAAGTCTTTAGTGTTTTTGTCGTTATAATATAAACGCCGACATAGTAACTATACACGTAAAGGAATATCAACCAAAAGAAAACATAAGCATTTATATCACAAAACACTTGATGGGACTTATAATAACTTTAATTTGTTTCAAAACCCAACTGTACCTCCGTAGCAGTGATCAGAAAATTTCAATTTATGCAACCCGCACAGCATTTTTTTTACTAATTTTTGCATGAATAGTCACGAAAATTGCGTACTTAACAGTATTTTTACGCTCTTTCTTGAGGCTTTATTAACATTCTGGTAAAAATTGTCACCAATTTTGAAGATTCCATTTCGTGTTTATTCATTAAAAAGCACAATAATGTTGTTTTATGTGGTCTTTGGCTTTAACAATTATGATAGAATTGCAAAACTGTCCACAACTTTTCAATATCTTTTTTTTTTTTTTTTTTTTTTTTTTTTTTTTTTTTGCTTCTACAAAAATATGAATACTGAAATACTTAAATATAATATTTTATCACAATGAGGATGACTAGAAAAGTTTAAAGATAATTTTACAGCGCATAAAATAAAAGAGGATTAATAAATATTTCAATTCTAGTTTTTAACTTCATGAAGTTTTTTTTTTTTTTTTTTTTTTTTTTAATTTTTGTAAGTCATGAAATGATTTCACAGAATGCAACTTTTTCTTATGCCCATCTGTATAAATTGCCGCCCGTGATGCAATTTTTTCATTTCAAAATTAAGTTGAAAATAACTAATAAACTAAATAAATTAGAAGTTCACATCAGGGTCGTGAGCTCCTGTGTTATTGACCTATTTTAAAAACGAACCCGTGTTGATGTTGTAGTTCAAATTTTCACTGCAACAATCAACATGTAATATGTAAGTGGCACTGCGATCTGTGTGTGAATTTTAAAATTCACATACAGATTACAGCGCCACTTTTATATGTGATTTTGTGTTCTTGCATTGTTGCGGCGAAAATTTGAATTGCATCATTAAGGGATCGTTTTTTATACAATACCTTTCTATCCTGTTTATATATCCATGGTTCACATATCATTCGATGCAGGAAAATATCCTCTTTTAAAATATGCATATCCTATTTTTTTTTTTTTTTTTTTTTTTTTTGTAATCATCCTCGGTGTAATTATTTTATTTATTTATTGCCATCTAATCACTGACAAGACTACTAGAGATTCATTGCAATACACTTATAGTAAATTAAATTTTATACATTACCGTATTAAGGGAAATGGTAGCTAAATGTGCATTTGGTGCTCGTCTTTTTGATACATTTTTATTATTTCCCTAAAAAACGTTATGTGGATTTTATTTGATATTCAGAATTAAATTTAATTGATTTATAACAGAGTTTTTTTTAACAAAAAAATTGTTAATATATCTTCTTTCAATCATTAAATTGTGTCATATATATATATATATATATATATATATATATATATATATATATATATATGTATATATATATATATAAATTATCAGTATTTATGGAGATGTTTCATAAAATAATAACAGTAAATAAATTAGAATAAGACTAAATTAAATAGTTATGTAAGTAACTGTTAACTTCATTGACTTTTTATCTGTATTTGAGTTTTTGTCAATATCCGATTTGGTTAAATCATATGAAGCGCAATTCTGAGGAGAGGGCTTGCATGTTTTTAGGTTACAAAAGTTCAATACTTGTTAATGAAGCAAGGTATCAATACAGTATTTTACCCTTTTTTTATATTTTAAAAAGCAATAAATTCAACTATATTTATCTTTTAAGGAACTAGAATAATTTAAAATGTTTTAAGCTTTAACAACTCTAATATTATTCTACGGAGATGAGAGATTACTGGATTGCGTGATAATTGTATGTAATATGTTAAATTGTAAATGTACATTGATTGAATTTAATAATACACTGAGTTATTGGCATTTTGATTACAAGCAAGCCAATTAGTAAGGGGAGAGAGAGAGAGAGAGAGAGAGAGAGAGAGAGAGAGAGAGAGAGAGAGAGAGAGAGAGAGAGAGAGAGAGAGAGAGAGAGAGAGAGAGAGAGAGAGAGAAAGCGATATGAAGAACTACTCTCCAAATTAGTAAACAAATATTGCAGTATTGACTGGTAAAGAAACAACTGTTTTGAGACTGACTATAAGTGATTTCGCTTATATCAGCTTCCATTTTGACGCACTGCGCATGCGTAGTTCCTCGAAACGGAAGCGGATGAAGTGAAATCACTTATAGTCAGCCTCAACACTGTTATTCCTTTAACAGTAAAACAAAAATAATTTATTTGTGTGTCGGTATATTTAATAATTACGCAATATTATGATCCAGATAATCTTTTGAACGATTATTAATAATAATAAATAATTATTTGACATTATTTATGTAATAATTAATTAATTAATATGATATTTATTCAGAGGTTTAAACCATAATTCTGTGTTGTTTAAGTTTGATAAGCTTACCATTGCTGTTGTATTTACTGCTATGCTTTGTGTTGTATCTATTTTTGTATTAATTGTTGCCGTATGAGATGTATTTTGTGTGCTATCATTTGTAAATTCAACTAATTGTGACGTCTCCTGAGTATTTAACGTATCACTTCCAGTCACGTTCACCTGGTACAATATTTTCAATATGATTTCATGAAATATCCATTCATAATCATTTAATTTTAAATGTAGTAATTTATTTTTTACAATAGTTATTACTATTATTGGTTTTATTTTCCCTCAGCCATCATATTGTCAATATTAAAGGCCCACAGACACACTGGCTTTTTAGAATCTTTTAGATACAAAAACAATTTTACAAGTTGTTAAAATCTGATGCGACTATTTCTTCTAATTTAAATATTAAATTATATAAAGTTCGATCGTTGTTTGACCAAACAACAATCAGCTGACTATTATACTTCGATTCATGTAAGTTTTTAGCTTTAATCAGCACTCAGCCACATTTTATGGTCAAAATGAAAAACAGATATTGCCTTGTATGAAGCGGCAATAACTGTTAATGTGATTTTGGCCACCAAAAGTGGCCAAATAGTGTGAGACGATTTTGAAGATACGTGAAGCGGAGTATATAAGGGGGTTTGGTAAACTTTATTTTAATTTTTTAATTAAAAGGAAGAGGCGTACCGGCTCCATACGACAATTACAATTATTTTCATAAATAGTAGTACTAAATAGTGGATTAACCACAACTTCAAAATATTTAGTGTCTGTGGCCCTTTAAGGCTATAGTTTATACTAAAAACCAGGCTCCTAAGCTTCTATGTTATTATCCTATCTATATATATAAAAAAAAAAAAGTTCCCTTGTTGTTTGTAGTTCAAATTTCCGCTACAACAATCATAAATGCAACAAATGTTACATGACGTTACATGTTACTGACGTAGCCAACTTAAATTTTGCTATTAGTATCGCCACTGTCACTGTTACTGATTGTTGTGGTGCAAATTCAAACTAAAAACATTAAGGAATCGTTTTTTTCAACAAGAAGAGCTGCATGTTTATGCGTGCTTAAAATACTGCGGACTCTGATCAACTACTATCAGACTCAAGCTATACCAAACTTTCTTTTATCGTGTGGTAACCTGCACATCTGATAGCAGCTGACTTTGAACAAGCGAAGCAATGCCAGGCTGAGCTGGGCTTCATATTCTATCCTGTACACGTAAAAGGTTGCAGGGCACAATTTTTTTTTTTTTTTTTTTTTTTTTTTTTGTCTGGAACAATGCACTGTTTGGTATAAAGTGACACAAATATCGTTGAATAGGCAATTATAAATTCTCACTTTTTACTTTTTACCTAACATACAGCACTTCTTCAGCTTACAGTTCCTATGAGAATCACATGTGATTTATACATAGATAGATCGAGTATTACGAATATTAGTACCTAAATACGTATATGTATTTTAATACGTTAATAAGTATGCATATGCGTATATGCGTTATTACTATTGTTATTTTGCATATTACAAATATTGCTTAATTTACTCTAAATATTGGCAACTATAATCAATCATTTTATACTTTCAATTTAGTAAAAACTTACAGTTATTGATTCTGTTACAGTTACTGCTGATGTATTATTTGATTGTTTTGTTAATTCTGTTGATGGAGTTGATTCTATTGATACTGTTAATTTTGTTGATTCAATTGATAATGTTGATAGAGTTGCTTGTATTGTTGTATTTTCTATTACATTAGATAATGTAATTGATTTTGGAATTATATCCTGTAAATATATTTTAGTAATTATAAAATTGAGTCTTTATAATTTTAGATAAATAAAAATCAACAACAACAGTGTACTACATCACTATGAAGTATGAATATTTTTATTAATATACAAATTAAACGGTAAATAAGCAAATTCAGAAATATACACAGAAAGTTTTTGAGGAACTTTCCACTATTTTAAATAATATCAACGCAAATTTTGGTAATATAAATCTTTGTTTTTCTAATTCATATATTGTAACTCGGAAAGCTAATTGATGACTTGTATTTCAATTTTTACACTTACTGCAATAGAAAATTTTTAGTAAGTGACCAAAAAAAAATTTTAAAAAGGAAAAAAAATATAGAAAAAGTAATTTTTCCTCTATCTCATATTACAAACAATAAAAGATTGCATGAAAAATTGAATTAAACTTAAATTTCATATATGTTGTTGATATATAAGTCCACTCCCGATGAAAAATAAGTATCACATCAAAATGTTTGTTTTGCTAAAGTCAAAAGGTATGTACATATTTATTGTGAGTATTATTATCTAATTCAACAGTAATTTCATTTTTATATCTATACTGTATATATTTTTACCATTTCACAAATAAAGTTTAATTCTTGGTCACAAGATGTGTCGTCTAAAGCAAAATTTTGAAGAGATGTACTTATACAGTTTTGCCAACCATTGAGATTGTCTGGTGCACCAGGTCGCCATATTGGTGAACTTTTATTAAGAGGTACATTAGAAGAACACCAGTGCCAAGAATTTTGGCAGTCTGAAATATGGTACGAAAATTGATAGTTTTTTTAAAATTCAAAATACATAGTTAATGTTAATTGCAGCATACAGTATAAGATTTAACAATTTTTTAAGATAAAAGGTTTTTTATTGCACATTCAATAACATTCAATCAAAATCAATCAATCAATCAATCAATCAATCAATTAATCAATCAATCAATCAATCAATCAATCAATCAATCAATCAGTATTTTAAATTGCACTGTGTTTCATGCATATCAGATACACACGAAAAAAAAATAATTAAATGCTAACAATTGGCATAATTAATTGCTTAAATTATACAAACCTAAATTTGAACCAGACGTCCATGAATTTACACCTACAACTAAGAAATAAAAATTCAAAGAAAATTTATTATTAAAGTTTGCCCATTTTCTACACATTTCTATTGATATGCAGTACTATACAATATAAAAGTTCTGAACCGTACTTAATTGATTCTGATTAAAATTAAAAAAAAAATTAATTACATTTCTTTGCTAACGCAGTTTTAATACATTCATGTATTTCCAATGTATTAAAACTTAATAGCTTCATATTTGCTTCACAACATGTCTGGAATGCTTGGTGATAACGCAGCTAAAAAAATGAAATTATTATTTAATTGAATACTAAAATTATACGTATTCTTTCTTTACTACATTAATCAGTAAATAGTAAGTAACGTTTGAAGGTTCAAACGTAATAGCTGTTGTGAACATAAGACATTTAAAACCCAAATGAAACGTCTTTTAGTTGCCCTGTTAATTTTTTTTAAATTAAATGGGCATTTTTATTTATTTATTTTTTTTTTTTTTTGATTTTTTTATAAACATTTTGAAAAGTATGACAGTGTATTTTTTTTAAGCAACAATTTATTTTACTATGTAGCAAGTGTGATTCCTTTCATCATACAATTGTTAATATTTATAAAATATTTAGGTTACCGTAAGGCCCTTAAATTCCAATATAATATGCTTGGAAAATCATAGGGCTGTAAGCTGCAACCTCTAGTTAAACCTTAGTTATCTTTTTTTAATTGTTGCAACAATCAAAATAACAACTTAACTACGGTTTAACTAGTTAGTTAGCGTCGCAGCTTATGGGGGATAGTGTTTTACGATAAGTGTACAAGTGACCCAATTTCTTTGATAAATTTCCTCCCAAGAGTATGAATACACTCTGTAATAATAATAATGAATAATGGTGTTTCATTTCTCCAAGAAAACAAAAATTATTTATTAAGCATTTAACATTTAGCATTAATTTTGAATGTGTAATGATTTGGTTTTGACAGTTGGAAAGAAGAACTACATTTGATCTGCTAATGAAAATAATTATATGTAAAAAAAAAAAAAGAAAAACACAACATTTTTTCCAGTTTATTCTTTTATTAGCATTATTATTTTATTAATATTATCATTTTTTATAAATTTCAAAAATTGAACTTATTGATAATAAAGTAAAATATATTACAAATATATTATTATGTTTTTTTACGGTTTGTTACGACAGGGTGTGAAAAGACGTGCTCTATACTATACTTTAAGACAAGATACGTAATAAAATCTTACCTTTGAAATACTATAGTAAAATGTTTTTCCACATTCCTCTGCTAAATATGTCAAATCTTCTGAAAATAAAATTTGATATTTCTCTTTAGATTCAGATGTTACTCTTGATATTAATATTATATTTTCATGTTTATCGGAAATAATAAATTGATCTAGGCTTTTTTAAACTTTTTTGTTACTATGATTTACTTGGGTTCATAAAAATTTCTAATACTTAAAATTACATTATTTTTGTTATGATTAATATTAGAATGTAATTAAATTAGTATTTTTTCCTACTAATAACTTATTATTAGTGTAGATTTTTAATGAAGAGAAAAATATTAAAAGAATTTTGCTGTGATATTAAAATTAAAATTAGGAAACCTTAGAAATAATATGGCCTCATTATACAGTAGATAAGATGGATATTATAGATAGCTTTTGAAAATTGACCATGGCAAGATGGCAATGCAATTATTGAGAAATTTTATACATGAAGCTTACCGTTATTGATTTCCGTTCGATTCCTTCTTCTAACCTAAAATACAAATATTGTTGAAGTAAAAAGCTATAAATCGTTCTTTAATTATATTAAATCCTTGGTATTTCATAGAAATAATAAATTACATAATATTGCAATATAAACAATGCTTTTAAAAACCGCTCCTTTTAAAAAACATATTAAATGCTTTAAAGAATATAATTATATGAATAGGAAAACTTATTAATTCGCTACTCACGTTACATTTAGGACATTTGGGTACTTTGCATTTAGATTTTGATGTTTTTGAAACGGATGCCTGTAAAATTTATTATGATGAGTTACATTTATCAACTATCATAATAATAAATATCGGCTGAGATATGTATCGGCTGAGAAGTGTTAAAATTGTCCCTGTTGTGGTTTCTGTGAATGGTCTGGTTAGCAAAGATTGGTTAAAAGCAAGATAAAAGTTAAACCTCGAGGACAGGTATTTACGTGTCATGCAGAAAACTGCAGTTCTTGGCACAGCTAACATCGTGTGCGCAAACTGCTTAGTTTGTGACCCCTCTATATACCACCTGCAAATCCTAACATAATTAGTACTGGATTATTCTCAACTTCACCTTGAATCAAGTAAGATTCTGGTGTTGGTGTTACAGAAGAAGAAAGAAAAAAGCATAATAATAATAATAATAAATTATTTTTATTGAGAGGCCACAAAAGGCATACACCCGCACTTACATGGTCCTCTGACATATTTGAACATAATTATCTTGTCAGAGATTTGTAATAAAATAAAGAATAAACATACAGTATAATAATAAATTCTAACTCTCTGTATATATCATATTAAAATAGTTATTTGCATTATCACAATCAAAATTAACAGTAATTGAATTCCTTCTATTAGCTATTTTAGGTTGAAAATAAATACTGCAATAAATACAGTTTCTAAATTTCTTTTAAAAAATGTAACAAGAAATAGCAATTAAAATATTAAATTATCTTTGAGATATTATTATTTAGTATAATATTTATTTTAATATTCTAATGTCGAGAATTTTGAATTAATTTCAGTGCATAAACCTTTAGGATTGACCTATATTTGAAGGGTTGTGTAATAAATATCCAATCCATGTAATCAATCCATCAATCCATCAATCCATCAATCAATCAATCAATCAATCAATCAATCAATCAATCAATCAATCAATCAATCAATCAATCAATCAATCGGGAAGATATTTTATAAAAGCCATTATTCTATATAGCTAGATTCATTTCCGCATTATATAAATAATAATTGTATTGAAGGGTTGAATTTTACCTCGCATATAAAGAACATTTTACTGTTACACGGCTGCGGCTGTAGACTAAGGTCTGAGTTGCTGAGATGTGCACCTGCGCATTTTGTCTGTTTTTTAACTTTGACCTGTGGTGACCACAGTGACGTCATAACACGCTCTCCACTTGAACACCATAACCAAGATCCAGGGGAACCTAAAGCGCTGGTCCAAGTCATGTCAGTTCCTGGCTTAGTTTCTGCAACAATGTTACAATTGAAATTGATTTTTTTTTTTCTGGATATAATTATTTTTACTGTTTCTCATTTTTTAACAATAATTATTCAAAGTACAAATATTTATTAGGTTTATGCTATGTATAATGTTATTTAACTTAATATATTAAATTATCTAAATATTTGTGAGTTTAAAAAAAAAAAATGTTGACTTGAATTTTTTGTCGTAAAATTGCAAGCATTAAAATCTCCCTTGGTAATTATATTGAAGATTTCAACGCTTGCAACAGAAACATTTCACTCTTATTCATTTTGGTCAGGTTGATTCTCATATCAAAAGTCATAAGAGGATTATTCCTTATTCTGCAAGAGAGGAAAAAAGTAGCTCTTAAAGGTAGGTATAATATAAATCCTTAAAATACCATTATTTATATAGCATGTATAGCAAAATATATGTATTTTTATTTTTACCGTACATTAGCCTAGAACAGGTATTATTGGTATTATTATACTACTATATACATTAATACCTAATATACAGTAAGTAAAATATACTACAATGAAGGTGTGACTCACTTAGATTAGGTGATATTGTAGTTTATTACTACCTGTTCTAAATTACAATAGTATTACCTAAAACTTTATTATTATGTACAGTATGTATTATAAAGAAATGGGACACAAAGGATTTTGCGTATTTTTACCGCACCAATACGAGTCGATGATATGGACGAATCCATATATATATATATATATATATATATATATATATATATATATATATAAAAGAAGATCTCCAGTGTATTTTTATCGATGTAAGTCAAAATTTATTTTTTGTACGTTGAAAGTGTGCTTATATATTAATAAACATTAAAAAATTCATACTTCTTATTAATTTGTTAAAACATATTTTTCTTTCTTCAGATTCAATTGTTAGCAAGTTCATGTTCATATCACAACATTTTTTCATTGCACTTTTAAAGTCAGTCTGAAATATAAAATGACAGTATGTTATTAAACATCTGATATAGTTATAAGTTATAGTTTAACTTCTTTTTTTCAAATATGCAATTTTATTGGATTTTTGTTATTATGATTATAATAAATAAGATAACAATGTTTAATAGATGTAAAATATACTGTAAAAATAATTAAAAGAAGTTATTCAACTGGAGAGTTAAATTGGGGTTAGGTGTAAGAGTGGGCCAGACATATTGTCAGGCTTAAACCTCGCCCTTTCAAAAATTTGTATTTTTTTTATATCTATGCATTTTTTTAATAAAGATGTTTATTTATTTATTTATTTATTTATTTATTTATTTATTTATTTATTTATTTATTTATTTATTTATTTATTTATTTATTTATTTATTTATTTATTTATTTATTTATTTATTTATTAGATATTATTCGCCTTACAATGGAACTCACTTTTTGAATACTATGAATATAAACTTTGCCACAAACGATACCAAAAGGATTAAATTGTTTCATAATTGCTGAAATAAAATATTTAAACAACATAACTATAGCATCACGTCTAACTAAACATTAATAAGTTCAAGTTTTTGTGATTAATACTGGATTATATATATAAATTTAATATATGCATAAGTAAAATTCAAATAGCATATCGTAATAATAGTTAACTAGTAATGACATAATTTTTATTCTATAATGTAACACGCTTATTGTGCAGTATATCAGAAAATATAGAGTTTAATTTCACGGAAGTATTATATTAAATATTATTGACGACACAAAAATTTGTTGAAAATTTTTATGAGTGTGTCTAGCATCCTCAATCAATCTAGCACCGACCAGCCTGCCTAGATGTTTCCACTGTTTCTCTAGGCTGTCATGGCGAATTCCGGGCTGTGTACTTAGGCCGTGGCCGGCCCGTGTGTGCTTTTCCATTAATTGGAAAGTCCTTACCTGTCGATAAGACAATGTCTTGACTGGGACTGGGATTGGTGTATAGCACAATAACACAATATGGCAAGGAAAAAAAATCCGGTCTAGGTTTAGTAGTCTAAAAAAGAGATAATAATAAAAAAAAATCCCATGATGCTCAAAGATAACAAATTAGAGGACCCTAATGTTCTATTAGTCGCCACACCAATAACCTCAATTTGTCCAAGCTTCCAGGTCGTCCATTTTTTTTAAAGACATAATAATATAGGTTTTAATTTTTTATTTATTGTGTGTGTTTTTCTTTCAAAGAATTATACTTACGTTTAGATGGATTGATAGTAGGCTGAAATCAGAATGTATTATAGGCATTAACTCTCTCTAAACTTATAAAATCAAAAGATTTTAAAATAACTGAAATTAGAATTATTAAAATACTAATATTAAAAATAATAATTTGAGATAAAAAGTGCCCTAACAATTATAAATTTTAATTATATTTTAGTGTATTATTATTAAATTTTTGCAATAAAATCTGAAAAACTAAGAAGAAAAAAAATGATATTTATAATAGGTAGCGTTTATAAAATATGACCATAAATAATTTTTAAAAAAAATCTTTCATAATTTTACACTTTTGTAATTCGTTAATTGTTTAAATAGTTTTTAAGCAAAAAAGAGAAGTGCATTATTTGTCTTTTGTTTGTTTTTGTAATTGCTATAAATATGTTTACGTTTTATGGCTCGTTTATAGCAATGACATTGTTTTTTTCCTATATTTTTAACTCATGTGTGATTAGTTGTCGTATTATATCGTATCTGCATTTGTTTTAATCATAATAATTTTATAATGAGTAGAACATCTTATCCTGTACCTTTTTAGGGCAGTTAATTGCAGGACAGGTTGGTTCAATCCCATCTATTTTTTTCTGTGAACCATAGATTAATTCGTAATGTATAAAATAATAAGAAATATAATATTAAAAATTTAAATTATTAAATATGCTATTAAAACGAAAAAACTCCAGTTTTTTGTTTAAATGATATGAATCACCTTGCATACAAAGTACATTTTCTTATCACATGGAATTTGCTGCAGTTGCAGTTTGTCTGCAGTGTAAGTTGCGCAGTTGTTTACGTTCGTCTTGACAGATGCACTTTTCTTCTGCCATGACACTTGTTCTGCCAGCTTTACACCAGAGGAGCACCACATCCATTTATAAGGACATCCTTAAACATTGCAGTTGTTAACCAATTGCTATTAATTAAAAATACTGCTTTGCTAGCAAGAATCGTAAGTATTGGAGTTGTAAAAAAGCTTGAACGCTTTTTAACCTCTTTTTTTTTTTTTTTTTTTTTTATAATACTGGTTTAATTTGAAACCCAGATTTCTGGGCTATAGTATAATTATGTAATAATATTAACTAAATAAATATTTACTAACCCAAATTAGTAGCAGAAGTCCAAACATTAGTTTTTAATTTAGCTAGCAACAGAAACATAAATTTAGAATTTGTATCACACTATTATACAGTATAATGCATTATATTATTATTATTTTTTTTTTTTAAGTTAAAGCATTGTACTTTGAACCTTGTACTAGAAACAAGAATTCTGAATTACTATATAGTTTATCCAACTTGCTGGCTCTAGATATTTTAGCGTACCATATAGTTTTAGTTCACTTGACCACTTGACTCGGTACTCTGATTAAGCGTTTGAATTGCACTTTTTTTTTTTTTTGAAGTAAAACTTACCTCCAATTTCAATAATGCATTTAGCTTCTCTAGCATTGTTGATACTTAAAAGTTTCATATTTAATTTACAACATGTATTGAATGCATCGATGAAACGTGATTTATTTTTACTTTGAAAGTAAACACCACCATTACATTCTTCACCTAACATATCGAATTCCATTGATATCTCTACATAGAAATAAAAGATAAATTTTTAATAGTGAATTAATATAAGAATTGAAAATATATTATCGCTGGCCGCGCGTCTAAATGAGGAAAAAGCAATTTTCATGAACCGCGTGAGTGGTGAATATACACCTTTCACGGCCGCTGCGAGTGGCGAATAAGCTATGCTCACAGCACATGATATTCGCCACTCGCGATGGCCGTGAAAGGTGCTTCTTCACCACTCACGCGGTTTATAAAAATTGCTTTTTCCCCATTTAGACGCGCTGCCAGCAAATATATATGAGTTTCACCAACTTGCTGACTAACACAAGTTGGTCATATAAATTACTGAGCTATTACAATGTTGTATTAATTATATCTTTCTCAAACTGAAAGTTCTTTTTTTTTCTATTAATTTGTTAGGATTTAAAAAAAAAATTTCACTACACATAAGGTAATATATTCATACCCGAGTCTTTTACTGGAAGTTGCTTCTGTAAAAACCATGGTAATTTTATAATATAACATTATTATTATGTACAGTATTTTAATCTTAAAATAAAAATTTATAATTTATCAATTTATTCAAGCAGTATACTTAACTTTAGCATATTTAAATATTATTATTTATTTTGGAAACATTTTCATACATCTAAAAGTCTTATTATTATTGTATTATCTTTATTTCATTACATCTTTTGTACATAATATCTTTCGTATAACACTCAGGTTACATAAGTATTCTAAATAAACTTAAATTATTAAAATATCATCATAATACTGTAATACATTTTTTTACCTTAATGCACTTGGGACACTGAGGCTTTTTGCAACTTAAATAATCATATTTTAGTTCCACCTACAAAAACAAAATTAATTGATATACAGTACTATTTATATAATTATTCAACCTTAAAAATAACAATAAATATAATTTGAATTTAAAAAATTGTAAAAAAAAAAAAAGTACTTACCTCGCAAGTAAAATAGGCTAAAGATTCACATTTGACATCTAACATCTTCAGTTCAGAATTCAAAGAGGCTAATGCACAGTTGCCAGTTTTACTAGGTTTGCCACGTTGCCAAGCAGTTTTGCTTACTTTTGATTTTGTATTACACCAAAGCCAAGTACCTTTTTGATCTTGCAACATTGCACTTGTGTACGTGTAGCCACCACTGCTTTGATCTAAAAATTTTTATATTTTTAGCTCAAGTTAACTTAAATTTTGAATATATTAAATAACATAAAATAAAGTTAAATAAAAGAAATCCCCCCCCCTCAACACACACACACACACACATACACACACACCACACACACACACACACACACACACACACACACACACACACGCACACACACACACACACACACACACACACAGATACAGATACAGATACAAAAATTCATTTTTTTAAATTGAATCTAAATTATTTATAATAATAACGTTCGTATGCCCCCATAAAAAAATCTAAAAAAATTCGTAATTCTAAAACGTATTTAATCGTAATATTTTCATTGTTTGAAGCAGAAAAGAAAGATTTAGAAACACCATTAGTAATTTTTTACTTGAAAAATTATGTTTAGTTTTTTAACAACCCAAAGAGACGAATATAATTAAAATACACACTTTTTTCTTTGTTTTTGTATTACCTTTAGTAAAATTTGCTAGCAATTTGCGAGTATCTGACGAAACACTAATTAAATTAGTACCAGCATTGCAGCATGTCTGGAAGGCAACAGTATAATTTGCCTGAAATATAAAATAAATAAAAATATGTTACGTTTATCAATTTATACCCTTAAAGAAATAATTAATTGTGCTTTCGTAAATATATCCTGAAATATAGGCAAATTGTTAAGTATTTATACCCCAATTGTTGCATATTGTACAGGATATTCCTTCAATGTTGAAACATATAAAATAAAAGATACTTATTATACGGTACTTACAGCATAAGTGCTTGTTAGATAAAGCTTATAATCTCCATTTAAATAAAACAAATCAAGTATATTTAGAGATTTGGGCAAAGCTAGAAATAAAGATAAAAAAATATGGTTACAAAAAATAAATTTAAAATAAATATACTAGCCTGATTTTAGTAACAATTAAAGTAACTTACTATAATGATAATTATCCTACACAACATAAAAAATATGTTGTAATACATAACTATTTAATGATGTCATATATATAGAAATATTATTGGTGTGTGAAATATTTGCAGTATAAATAAATATATAATAATAAAACATTTATTATTATTATTATTAATTTTTTATTTATAATGCTCAGATATTTACTTACCCCAAAAATCAAACACCTAAAAAATTATTAAATTAAAATATAATAATAATAAAAAAAAAAAATATAAATAAATAAAACAATATTGGTTCCATATAAAACAATATAAAAATATCTTTAAAATATTTTCATAAATTACAGTAATTATGTTTCAACTTTTGAATGATGGGATAAAAATGTTATTACCTTTGTAGTGCAAGGTGGACAAACATTAATTTTTATCAATTTATCTTTATGTATTATTCTCCTTTCATTCTGTAAAAAAGATAGGGTAAGAATTGTTATACCAAAGTGTCCTACGAATTCTACGACGACGCATATTTTGTAGTTCAAAGCTCTGTCAAAACTAAAATTACTTATTTAATATTGACTTAAAATACATGCTCCATTAATTGCACTGATAAAAAATTTCCAATATTTTCCAATATTTTTTTAGGTTATTGATATAACTAATATTATATGTATTGTGCTGTGAATTAAGGCACCAACTTTGCAAATATGTAAACATATCATACTTTGTCAAGGGAGTAAATTTAATGTTGGTACAATTTGTAAAAACACAAGTAAAAATAATACTATATAAAAACTTACCGGCTTAAAACTTCCACTAAAGGAGTTCTTAGGCTCTAAATATGAAACAAAAGCATTGCTTCTATTTTTTGTCTAAAAATTAAAAATAAATTAATATTTCTTTTGTTTCTTAATTAATTACTATTTTTTCAATTGTGTTTTAATATTTGCTTTAATGCAAGAAAATAGATAACATTTTAAATTAATTGTAGATCTGTACCGTAGGTGGAATAATATTAAAATTACTATAACATTAGACTTACTATTGAAATTTTTGATACATTTTTCCCCATACATTTAATGGACAATAACTGTGAAAAGATCATAAAAAATATGGATTAAATGTAAACTAGATTTAGAAAAATAAATGATTCTTTGCAACGAAAATGAAATAATAGAGAATTTCAAAATTAAATCCCAGGATTTAATATTGAATATAAAACGATAATTATGAATGGTGAATTGTAAACGATAAATTTCATTTAAAAAATAAAATTCAACTAATATAAATTTAAGACATTATCTTCACAATATCCTGGCTTTTTTGTTATGAAAAAAGACATAAAAAGCAGTAAATAAAGGAATTTATCCCTCGCAACAAGAAGTATAATATTTAGCAATATGGAAGTATAATACGCTATAGATTTAATGGGGGGGGAGGGGGAGGGGAAGGAGGGAAAATGAAAAGAAAAGGAAAAAAGTATTTATGTGTCATATTATTCATATATGGAAGCTTAAAAAAAATTGATATTTTAAAATTAACATAGAAGAAAAATCATATTTGAATGTTAACATAGATAAAAATTGAATCAATAATTTTATTATACTCGTATAATTTAATAATATTTCTTAGTTTCAACTATTTATAAACATACACATTTTTGTGTAAATAATTGTTTTAGCTTACCAATAGAAAGACGAACAACCTCATTTTGGAGAACTAATATGAAACTACAACACATTACGTAAAATGACAATAAATAAGGATGCTAATTATTCATTTCAAAATTTCTTTGAAATCATATACGTTAAATATTGATTTTTTTTTTAATATTTATTATGATTTCTTTAGAAAGGAAGTTAAATTGAAAAGAATTGTTACATTGTGTCACTTATTATTTATTTTTCAATGTATTGTTGTTATTAATATTTTTTTCTATCGACAAAACCATACACCGTGACCGAAAATATTTACAGCGTTCATTTTTTTTTTTTTTTATGAATCCGGCTGTTAAACAAACTACAAAAAAAAAATCCAAAAAGATTTTCTAGATTATATGCTTAAGTATATAACTTATCTGCTCATAGTTATATGATTGAACACTAAAGACCATTATTAATTTATTTACTAGATTGTAGTTTTGTAATTATACTGTATAATAGTATTTTCAGTGCTTTTCTTTAGAATAAATGACGAAATTATATTACAAAAAAAAATAAAGCAGGAAATAGCTCATTAAATTATTGAAACGTGGCATTAAATTTTAAATGTTTATAAACTTCTTAGTATCAATAAATTAGAAACTTGCTAAACATCCCACTCTACTATATATATATATATATATATATATATATATATATATATATATATATATATATATATATATATATATATATATATATATATATATATATATATGTATATGTATATATATGTATATGTATATATATATATATATATATATATATATATATATATATATATATATATATATATATATATATATATATGTATATGTATATATATATATATATATATATATATATATATATATATATATATATATATATATTTGTTTTTTTTTTGGCTTGCCATATTGTGTTATCGTGCTAATCCAATCCCAGTCCCAGTCAAGACATTGTCTTATCGACTAGTAAGGACTTTCCAAATTAATGGAAAAGCACACACGGGCCGGCCACGGCCTATAAGTACACAGCCCGGAATTTGCCATGACAGCCTAGAGAAACCGTGGAAACATCTAGGCAGGCTGGTCGGTGCAATCACATCAATCATGCACCTCCCGAATGCTGTGCGTCTTCATGGAATGCATGTAAACATGCATCGTGCCACATGTTGTGCTCTCACACTTCACGTACGCACCCAGCAGTGGCTCGAACCTATACTCGGTGAGGAGTACAGAGTTACGAGTCAGCTGCCTTCACCACTCGGCCATACCAGCTCGGTATGGTTTAAGTTCAGTTTTATATTTAGACAGTTACTTTGATTATAAACTAGTAAAAACAATAGTAAAGTTTTACTAATATTGCTATATTATTCCATTTTCCTTTGACATATAAGGTTCTTAATTGCATTTTATTGAAAAATTTCAGTTTTTCCAAAAAGTACTTAAATGTATTTATATCACAATCGAAAAAGGGAAATAGAAAGAAAATATAAAGAATTTTAAAGTAGGTATTTTTAATTAGGTATGGCTTATATTGAATCAATTCAATAAGCTGCAGATGACACAATAATAATAAAAATTTAATAAACTATTTGCATAAAATTTATTTGTAAGTGTGCAACAGAAAGATTATTTTTTTAGGTTTACATATATACATTAATCTAAACCAAAACATCCATAGCAGTTTAAGAACAGTTCCTGATTGTGCTTTATTAAAAAAAAATGACAACCCAGTGAAAATTTTCAGGTATATTGAGAAAACTTATGATATATTTATTTTATCTGTTTTTCATAATTTTTATGATACATCAGCGTTATTTTCCTTCCTACTCATTTCTTATTATTAATTAGTATCATACAATTATTAATTAATTTCTTTTTGTCGTTGCAGGAGAAAATTTAGTCCACATTGTTGGTTTTATTGTTGTTAATATTATTTTTGTAGTCATAAGCTTAACAGTAGATTTAGTTGTTGTTATAGTGAATATATTTGTCACTTCTTTCTTTAACGTCGTTATTATACTTGTAGTAATAACCTTTGGAATTGGTGTAGTGGTTTTTACTACTTTCTGAAATTTTAACGATAGTGTGCTTTGGTTAATTTTAAGGGTGGTAAACGTTTAACTTAAAATATGGTTTAAACCTGAATTGATGCAAAGTTTTCTAAAAAAATTGTTAATGTAACATAAAAATAAAAACATATAAAAGTAGATCAATTACGTATGTATAAAATTCAAAATTTATTTAGACTGAAAACAGATAGATATTGTACGTCATGGGCGTCTGTTCCGTTCATTAGAAACTCGGTACCAAGAAAGGGGGCGTGGTTCACGAGTTCTCTATAATAAACAAGTGAGTTACGATGCCTTTCTCGGTTTCTCATCAGGATTTACGGAACAGACCCCCTGCTTATGTAAATATATTTTATTCTTTTAATTAAAATAAATAAATTGAAATTTTAACTACAAAATAAATAAGGCTTCATTTATATTGTTATTATAATATATTTATTATTTATTTATCATTTTTGTATCCTGCCTGAATTTAAAGTTTTAAAAAGGAAATGAAGCAACAAAAATTCAAATTATAAATTTTTCTAAGTAATGAAATTTTTATTGTAGCTCACAAAACTTTAAAACCTCAGTTTTTCTTATTTTGAAGTCATTTGAATAAAAAAATCATTGAAAAATACTTTTCTGAAAGAAGCACAAGAAAATTTTCAGCGTTGCAAAACTCGAAGCCATTTTCTAGCATTTTGTTATTACTTTTAGGCTCCTGTTATGTTTTGCACCAAAACCCCCATATTTTAATTCTATTACTACTTTTATTTAAAAGTTTGGTTTTTATTGTATTGGACAAAATCAAATAAATTTTGGTTGGTTAAAAATAACATAAAAAGTACTTACGTGACATATAAATTGTAGTTTTTCATAACACCAAGTATCTTGCAGAGCAAGAGAATCGTTATTTCCTAATTTCATTGTTGCACAATCTTCATCTCCATAGAAGTTGTCAGGTTGCCTATTATCCCACGGCACTTGACTTACGTTGAACCTAAGTTTTTTTTAAACATATTTATTGTATCATGTGATTAAAAAACATTGTGTTATATTGATTAGTTTAAGTCTAGTAGGCAATATAAGTATATGAGGCCATCATTTTAAGTATGTCTAATTTTAACACTAAGTTCAATAAGAGATTAAAAGAGGTGAGTAACGGCCTAATTATTATTAAAATTATAAAAGTATTTTTACTGCATATAAATTGCGCAGAAAATTATTGATACCACAAGGTTCTCACTCTGATTAATGATGGTCCTTAGTTAGACCCCTGCTGGCTTTCAGATAATTTTATAAGAGCATCTCTTATAATTTTTATAACATTTTGAAATTAATGTAAGTATAATTTACGTAATTTAAAATACCTCGTAAAATTTGAGCACCACCACCAAGTTGAACTTCCACATATACTTAATGAAGTCCATACCGTAGTTTGTGTAGAACTATAACGGTGATGGTTCTCATGTTATATAAAACTATTAAATGTTAACGGAAATAATTGAAATTCAATTACTTTTAACTTTAAATGCTTTAGTAATAAATAATGTTTAGTATGCTATTATGACCATGGATTTGCTGTATTCTTTGATAAAAGAGTCAGATAGTATAACCTATACACTGCAGAATTATATTTATTATTGCCTTTCTTGCACACTTTCCACCAATAAAATCAAACGTTTTAAATATCCGCTGC
This sequence comes from Ecdyonurus torrentis, assembly GCA_949318235.1. Lineage (NCBI taxonomy): Eukaryota > Metazoa > Arthropoda > Insecta > Ephemeroptera > Heptageniidae > Ecdyonurus > Ecdyonurus torrentis. The sequence goes on from OX439135.1 coordinate 18,868,105, forward strand.
ATATTTTCACTATGGTTACTATATTATTCAATTCATAACTATACATTATTTTTTTGGTCATTTTATCAACTGCATTTCTATGGCTTAAACTATTAGGGAAATTTCGTATTCAGTTAAATGATAGTATGGAAAAAATACTTCCGATTGAAAACTTCCTATTGCAAAGTATAATAAATTTTTAGAGGAAAAAAAAATATTATAGGTAAAACAAATATATTTTTCTATGATATTATAATAACAATATTATCTATTTTATTGTTAAAGTAATCATTATTGGAAATTTATACGTATTTAAAAGGATGTGTTGCTATCATAAATGAAAAAAAAAATTAAATATTGCTTTAAATTAATAATGTATTGTTAGTAAAAATATACATATAAAAAGAAGCTATAAGCAGCATTACTTTGGTTTTGATATCCTATCATTTAATTTATATAGATGATTCAAAATATTTCAATTAATATCTATGGAAATTAATAATTTGATCTCACGCACAGAGTTAAAAAATGATTAAAAATAAATTCACTTTAAGTCTAACTTAATTTGGTAGATTTATTAAAAACAACATAATTGATGCAACATTGATATAACGTAACTACATACTATATAACTTTTAACAATTCAAACTTTATTAAAAACACATATTTATATATTTTTTTTTATATATTTTTATATATATACATAAAAATTTATTTGTGAGTATGGTATAAAGAGAATATTTTTCTGATATTTACATGAATATATTTACTAAATAAATAATAACATTATTAATTCAGTTTCTAATTGTGCTTTGATAAAAAAAAAGTCAATCCCGGGAAAATTTTCAAGTTCAATGAGAACAACTATTTTATATTTATTTTCTCTACCTTTCATAATTTTTATAAAACATCAGCGTTCTTTTCCTTACTCATTCCTTAACATTAAAGGGGAAGTTCAGGGGTTACAAAGCTTCAGGGGTTCAGAGGCTTCTTCAATGCTAAATAATGAGATGATATTGTTGATTGATTTACAAATGATGCCCTAAAACCTTTCCGTAGCCCATAGTAGCCCAGCAAACTTGCACTAATCCTGCGATATGTGTAACCTGTTACATCTTTTTCTATAGTCAAGCCGTATCTATAACGTAAAAAATACGGGACGAACTGCATATCTCACAGGATGATCACGAATTTGCGGGGCTATGGAAGGGCTTTGGGTAATCATATGTCAGTTTATCAACAGTTTTTCTCATTATCTAACATTTCAGAAGCCATGTCATAACCCTTTTAATATTTATTTATTAAATATTTAATTAGTATTTTAAAATTATTATTTTATTTTCTTTGTTGTCACAGAAGAAAATATTGACCAAATTGTTGGTTTTATTGTTGTTAATATTTTTTTTGTAGTCCAAAGCTGAACAGTAGATTTAGTTGTAGATAATATTGTCACTTCTTTCTTTAATGTTGTCGGTAATATTGTCTCTACTTTCTTTAATGTTGTTATTATGCTCGTATTATTCACCTTTGGAATTGGTGTAGTGATTTTTACTTCTTTCTGAAATTTAAACGATAATGTGCTTTGGTTAACTTAGTGGTAGTAATTGTTTACTTTTAAATATGGTTTAAACACGACTTGATGCAAATTTTCCTAAAGAATTTCAATGTAATATACATATCAGTATAGCAATTATGTATTATGTTCTAAATTAATATAACCAGACAACAAATAAATATTGTAAGTGTTGCTTATAAAAATATATTTTGTTTATTTTATTTAATTCATGAAAACCACATGAACCACATGAAATTTACATTGTTCCACCTTTTTTCGTCGGTCAATGCAAATCAAATTTATAATGAGTCATGTGAATAGATAAAAAGAAATGGAAAAAATTTGAAACTATAAATTTTTCTCAGTAACACAAATTTTACTGCAACTCACAAAACTTCAGAACCTTATTGTTTCTAATTTTGAAGACAAATAGCATAGTATATTGTTCACTTTTTAAGTATGAAAATTAAATAACATTTCAGTACATATTATAAAAATTCAACTTTGATAAACTAAAATATATGTCATAACCCAGACCCTCATTTCGAGTCGACTTTGAGCACATTTTTCATTCCATTTCTATCACTGGGACTTGTTCACGTCCTAAATACTTTTTGAGTTATGCTTTTTACTTTATGATGATATACAATTTAATGATTTTTAATAATTTTGAAGCACGAAATTAAAAAATTAAAACCCTCAATCTAGCATGGCAAGCCCTATACCAGGTCAAAATTAACATACAACTAATGATGACCCTTGCCAGTGATCTGATGCTAGTGCCGTGTACTGATTATGTGAAATTGTCAATTGAATGTCAAAATAGCTGATAAATTAAATGCTGATAGATGTACAGTAAATTTCAGTATTACGAAACACAAGGCCGATTTCTAGTATTTTGTTATTTTTTAGGCCTTTTTTGTTTCGTTTTTTTGTTTTCTTTTTGTTATTACTAATTACTTTCTTTTTTGCATCAATAAACCACGTATCTACATATAAAAACTGTTACTTAAATATTTTATTTTTATTGTATTATCCAAATGTAAAAAAAATCTAAATTTCGGTTAGTATTAAAATGACATAAATTATTACTTACTTGACATATAAAATGTAGTTTTTCATAACACCAAGTATCTTGCAAAGCAAGAGAAACGTTATTTCCTAATTTAATTGTTGCACAATCTTCATCTCCATAGAAGTTGTCAGGTTGCCCATTATCCCACGGCACTTGACTTACATTGAACCTAAGATTTAAACATTGTATTGTATCATGTAATTAAAAACACTGTTATATTGATAAGTTTAAATCCAGTAGGCAATAAAGGTCTATGATGTCTTTATTTTAGTTATGCTCAATTTTAATTTACGCCCAATAAGATATCCAAAAGATTCCAAAGAGGTGAGTATCTGCCCAGTGATTAATAAAATAATAAAAGTATTTTTTTATTAGAAATAAATTACGTTGAAAAAATTGATTGTTTAAGGCATATATTTTTTAATTTACTTTCCATTCACGAAATGGTTTATAAGACGTCACAGCTCTCTTGTTTCCGCACGCGTGGATCAGTGAGCTGTGACGTCATAAAAGTGCATCTGCTATTTTGTGAATGGAAAATAAATTAAAAATCAATGACTTTAGCCAATGTTATAGGATATTAGACAAGTTTATTTTTTTCAAGGACTTCTACACCTTTTATAAAAGGTTTTCACTTTGACTAATGAAGGCCCTAAGCTAGGCCCCTGCTGGCTTTAAAATAATTTTCTAAAAGCATCTTTATTCATTTATAGAAAAATTTGAAATAATTTTAAATATAATCAACTTAATTTAAAATACCTCGTAGAATTAAAACACCACCACCAAGTTGAACTTCCACATTTATTTAATGAAGTCCATACCATAGTCTGTGTCTTATCTATGAAAAAACATATAAAAAAATCATTTGCAAGCTAATAACATACAAGCATTCAAATATTAAAGAAACTGGCGTGTAGAATTAATTAAATGTTACATAGCAAATATTAAGTTATAAATATAAGTTTAAACATTTAATTAGAGTTATAAAATGATAAAGAAATAATATAGAAAAAGTTAAAATATTATAAGGTAGAGTACACGGAAAAATTTAAACTAATATGTAAAACAAAGCTTATAATACATAGTATAGTAAATACCTACTTTGTAGTATTTAAGAAAAGTTATAAAGCTAATAATATCACTTAAACATTTCTTGGATTCTTATTCAGTAACATCATTATTGTATCAAGGCAATGTAATTTTTTCTTAAAGGGCCCCTGGTCTCAAAAACAAATTTCCTCTCAATTTAAAACCGCGAGATAGGATTATTATAAATACACATATTTTGTGCTTTAACCCTTCAGTACTTTCGCAAACTGGAAAGAAAACTTGTAATGTAGGCAAACCGCGCTACAATTTCTATTGTAGATCCGGAATTGTTGACGTTATGAAGTCCTAAAGCTGCCTACTTTACAGTTTTTCAACCCCAGTTTGTGAGGCTACAGAAGGGTTGAAGGATATAATATTTATATGAATGATGGTCCCATCTAATGAATATTACGTTTTAGATTGAATTGTTTCAAGCCTGGAGCCTTTTACTGTTTATATTTAAATAAATAAATAAATCTTAATAATCTTCTTAATCTTTATTTAAAATCAATTATACTTTTTTTTCATATTTTTCTCACCTAAAATCGTATTTTTAAGGCATTTTAAATCATCTTTGGATACAATACTAAGTAACTGTAGATTTTTATAAGCGCAAATTTCTGCAGCCTCAAAATATGTTTTCTAGAAAATTAAAATACAGTATATTATTTGTTATAACATTTGAAAAGTAACCTATGTAATTTTTTTGAAATTTGTAAAAAAAAAATGCATTTGTATTTTTATTATTTTAATATACCTTAAATATAAAAAAAAAAAAAAAAAAAAAAGAACAAGAACAAGAAAAAGAAAAAAAAGGAGGGGAATAAAACGAAGAAAAAAATGTTTTGCAAATAATACAATTGTAACAAAGTGCGAATAAACAAAATTCTGGTAATATTTTTAATTAATTGTTTTCATACCTTTAGTTTGCAAAAGAAATAACGATTTTTTTGACACGTAGAATTCGTTGCATTGATTAAATCCACAAACACTAACATTCATGCAGAAATTTATTTTTAATTATGTATTATTTTTTTTAAATTTAAAAAATTATTATACATTGTAATTAACACTTACAAGTTAGATAACCAAATATGTAATTTATGCTGCATTTATGTCATTATAGCAAAAATTATACCTTATTGGAACAACATAAATAATTATTCTGTACAACATAATATTAATGCTATGTAACATAGTTATTATGAAGTATAGCATAGATTATCCTGTGTACATAAATTAAGCTAAAAATGAGCATGCACACTTATTAAGTTGTTAATTTTGTCCGTGAATATATTAGTTATATTATTATAATATCATATAATAATAGATACTTACATCTTGTTTCATCAAACTAAAAATTGATAAGTTATTAACATAATTAAAGAAGTTTTTTCCCTACACATACTGAAATTATTTATATACGATAAATAAATTTTTGTAATTGTTTTTTGTTTTTTGTTTAATTATAAAAATATGAATACATACATAAGTCCCACCAAAACCACATAAGCAAAAACAATATTACAATAGAATCAATAGAAATTAAACAGAATCAGCACATTTCCTTATATAAATATATATATATATATATATATATATGATAAAAATTTCATTTTTGTCTTACCTTCTGTAAAACAACTGGGCTTTCACTCGCTGCTTAATTTGATGATAAAAATAACACACAACACCAAAACTTGTCACTATATAAATTAATAAAATACTCAATTCACAGTTTTTAAAAATCTATATACATAGCTATGTTATATTCACACACAATTGTAACGTTTTCGAGGGCGTATATAAAACTATATACTTGTCTGCCTCTCTTCATCAGCTTACTCAGCTGATGAAGAGAGGCAGACAAGTATATAGTTTTATATACGCCCTCGAAAACGTTACAATTGTGTGTGAATATAACATAGCTATGTATATAGATTTTTAAAAACTGTGAATTGAGTATTTTATTAATTTATATAGTGACAAGTTTTGGTGTTGTGTGTTATTTTTATCATCAAATTAAGCAGCGAGTGAAAGCCCAGTTGTTTTACAGAAGGTAAGACAAAAATGAAATTTTTATCATCATGTCACCTCGCTCGATATTCAAATTTTCAAACATATATATATATATATATATATATATATATATATATATATATATATATATATATATTATTATCTACAGGAAAAATAAAAATAAATGTTATGCTAAAATTAGAAAACAAACTTTAATCTATTCATTATTAACTTTGAAACAATACTGCTTTATATAAAGTTGAAAGAATTTAATAATTAAAAAATACTTTAAAAATATGTAGTTGTGTGTGATTTCATGTAATAATGCAAAATATAGTTAATTTTTATTTAATTATTTTAAATTAAAAAAGTTTAATCAAATACTTCTGGGTCTGGGAGAATGAGGAAGTCTACACGAAGTTAACCACTATGTTTGAATATGTCATTAGAAAGAGAAAAAGTAGTAGATAAACTTAGCATAGGCAATTACCTGCAAAATTGGCGTTTTATTTAATAAAAGAAGAAATAAAAAAATTCAATTTCCAACCCTTTGCCGACTGTGACATCATTTGTTTACATCCGATTTTCAGTTGTCTTCTGGATTTCAAACGATCCCATTGTTGAAAGGCGGCAGTTGGCCGTTAATTTTTTTGAATTTATAGCAGTTGCATGAAATCCAGAAGACAATTGAAAATCGGATGTAAACAAATGACGTCACAGTCGGCAAAGGGTTGGAAATTGAATATTTTTATTTCTTCTTTTATTAAATAAAACGCCAATTTTCCAGGTAATTGCCTATGCTAAGTTTATCTACTACTTTTTCTCTTTCAAATGACGTATTCAAACATAGGGGTTAACTTCATGTAGACTTCCTCATTGAGTATAACAATAGTCAATGTGTAGTATAGTAAATAGTGCAGGTAAATATTTAAACATCAAAAATTTGTGAGCTGTAAAATTCTACTTAAATATAAAAATTACACACTAAAAAATTTCGTTAATAATCAACGGAATAGGTGTTATTTCAACGGTTATAAGCGTAAATTTTTAACGTTTCAAATGTCAACTCTTATTCTATTGAAAACTCAACGCTTATGCTCAATTTCACTTTAAATGTTGATTTATTAGCATAAATAGAGTTGAAAGTTAAACGTTAATTTTCAACGGTATAGACGTTGTTGTCCAACGTCCAGAACTCCCAAACTCCTTTGCGCGAGTGTAGCAGCTGGACGAAAGAAGCATGGCACGGGTGGGCGCCGCTGTCGGAAAATTGAAATTTTATTGGGATAAAAGTAGTGATATGCAAATTTAAAGTAGTGTAAAGTGTTTATTAAGGTTTGATTCATCAGGATGACTTAAAATATTAACGGATTCATTAAAATTTGTTGCATAAACATGTGTTTGAATGTTGATGCATCGGGAAACCGTTGAATACACGATGCTGATTTCAGGAATAAGGTACATAAAACGTTATTTAATAGTTGTATGTGTTATTTAAATCAGTAATAGTTTATACATTATAATGATTGTCTTTTATATTGTATGAAAGAATCGGTGAAAGAGAGAGAAAGAGTATAAAACATAAGTGGCGCGCGAGCAATGTGAGTGCAGCGGCTGCAGTGAGGCGCGCGGCACAGGCGGGCGGGCGGAAGAGAGAGAGAAAGACAGAACGAGAGTATAATAGAAACAATGATTGTATTTCTACAATGGTAGTTACTGGTGAATGCTATTTTAGGGTATACCGAGTGCATTTTTAATGTTAAAAGGGCAGTTTAATGCAAATTGACCATTGCTGTCGGGAGGGGGGTCCAATGTATTGCTCAAAGTAGTCACCACGAGCTAAGCGTTGATTGTAAACGTTTGTGACGTCACACGTAAGCGTTAATTATTTACGTTTAAAGCATGACGAAACTGTGTACAAGCTTTTCAACGTTTAGAACGTTGATTATACACATCTATTTTTTAGTGTGTATACATTATACGCGTATAATAATGAAATATACTCACGGTAAATGATTCAGTTTTCACATAGCAGTTAGATAATCTACTGCAATCTACGATTGGCTTTTTTTTCGGTAACTGTAAAAATAAATAAAAACAAAATTATAGTTTCCATCATCAGATTTCTAAGAAATAATATTAATTTAAAACAACACAAAAACTGTTTTGCGTAATATTTTCATTGTTTTTTATTTAACTATAAATTATAATTTCTACAATTAAAAATTGTTTACTTTTAAATTTTGGGATACATTATTTAATTTTTTATAAAGGAGTTAATATATATATATTTTTTTATTAAAAATTCATAATATTATTATAACATTATTACTTTAACCATAGGCAAATGTATATGACTATGATTTTAACACATTTCTGCTGATATTTATTATAATGAACTAGCTATAAAACTTAAAATAAAATGTATTTATTATTTTTACATAAATAGAGTTCAGATTACAATAAAAAAAAACAATTGCTAATTTAAAAATTCTTTCATGGTTCCATTATAACTATTGTTTACTAGAAGTTAAAAATTATTTAGAGATTATCTTATGACGCAACGGAACTTTTTTATTATTATTATTTTTGAATAGAAAATTATTTCTTTAAACTAACTTCAACAGGAATTTTTAATGATTTCAATTGAACGTCTTATGCTCACTATATATGTCATTTTTTTTTCACACTTAAACAATGAACAAATCCATTTAAAATTTGGTTTACATGCTATTAAAGCCAATCGTCTCTATCGCGCCAAAACGTTTCAAGTGAATTTATCACGAGCTCGCCAAATGTTCCATCTACATAGGGTTTACTGTTTTAGATGGAACATTTGGCACGCTCGTGATAATTTCACTTGAAACAATTTGCCGCGATAGTGACGCAATACAGAGTTATGTTGAAAATTAAAAATATAAAGAATTTCCATCTCGTGTGAGGTTAAACTTTAATATCTTTTTAATTTGTGTATAAAATAAAAGTACCTCACAAATTGTGGTGCCGTTGCCAGATGAACAATGAACGTTAACAAAAGTAATGTTTGGTTTAGTAATCAATCTCAGACATTGATTTGAAATGTTTGAGAAAGTGGAATTATTTGCTGGCCATGATGTTTTATTTTCTGCTGGGCACCATGTCCAAAATTTTGAACATTTTCTGTTACTGCCTGATGTCCAGATATTTGTTAGACTTTGGTTGTTTCCTGCATTGTGTAAATTAAATATATACAATAATATAGTTATGAATATATACTAAAATTTCAAATACTATTTAATAATTTACATTATATATATATATATATATATATATATATATATATATATATATATATATATATATATATAAAAATATATAAATATATATATATATATATATATAATTAATAGAAATTAATAGAATTAATCACAATTTAATAAGTTTGCTCTTTACGGGTTTTTATCTTTCAATTTTGCTCAAATTCATAGATTGCTTTTTTTTTTTTTTTTTTTTTTTTTTTTTTTTTTTCGGCTTTTGGTCATGAAAATTTGATAAATAATAGTTTTGAGAAATTAGCAAAATCCCAACATAATTAATAACATCCAGTTTTAGTATTTGAATTTTGAACAAAACTAGTTTTTTCAAGGCAGAAAAATCAAAAGGTTGAAAATAAAAATTTCTCAAGTCAAACATTTTGTAACATTTCTTCTTAAGAAGAGGTAAAAGAGGAGGAGGAGGTGAAATTCTGAGTTTAAAAATATTTATTATCAGCTTTTGAGTTTTCTGTTTGAATCAAAACTAGAAATGATTAAAATTTTGAGACCAAAAGCTGAAATAAATAGCAATTTCTGTTTTTTCAAATCTTAAACATACACATATAATATTACAGAAAATATAATTCACTATTGTTGAAACTTGTTTTAAAAACAATCAAATCGTAATGCATTGGTGTCATTTAATTTATGAACATATACTTAATAATAAATCAAGTATACTTACGTTTTAAAAATAGTTGTAATTGAGTAAGTTTATCAGATTTTTCTAAACTTAGTAATTGCATACCATTTTCACAGCATAGTTTTAGTGCCATGAATTGATTTTGCTGAAAAAATGTGAATTCAGTAGTTAAGCAATACATACGTTAGGTTATATATAATATGTTTTTAATTATTATGTAAGTATTGTATCATGTATGAAAACAGCGTATACAATATAAGTATATTTACATGTTTATGCTGTCACGTGACTGTTTGTACAATAAAAATGGATGAATTGTTTTTTTATTTGGTTAATGCTTTATGTTAATTCAGTATTTTAAATATAAGCCAAAAGAAGTAGGAGTGCTTAATTATATTTCACATACGATAGTTAAAAAAAATGCCAACTTACAACTTTTGCTTCCAAATAGTAATATGAAAAATTGGTCGTGGTTCCTAGTATACTCCAAGTTTTACTGTCTAGATTTGTAACACAAGATCAAAATTTTAATTGTTAATACCATATAATTGCACATTAGCAAAAATAAGCTTTTTTTTGCCATAATTTGAAAAAAATTAGTTATACTGTATCACGTAATAATAATTAATTTATTATAATTTTTTAAATTAGACAACTTGCATGCCATTTTTTTTAAGTCTTAAATAACTCTAGGAAAAATAAATAATATTACTGCATATAAAACTACTTAAAAAATGCTCCTTCATACTTAACATAATTTTTTAAATTCAAACTTTATTTGAAGTAAAGAACGTGACCATTTCGCTAAAAGACGTTTCACGTTTTTTTTTTTTTTTTAATTGTTGAAATCGTTTGAAAGAGTTCGCAGCCACTAGACAGTCTTTTTCAACGGCCGAATTTTTTAAACAAGCTGTTGGAGAAATATAGATTTTTTAAAAAATTCAGCTGTTGAAGAAAAAAAAAATGTCCTTTGGCTGCGAACTCGCACGAACGATTTCAACAATTAAAATACAAAATTGTCTTTCAGCGTAATGGCCATTGTCTTTACTTCAAATAAAATTTGAATTTCAAAAATTATTTTAAGTATGAAGGAGCATTTAAAAAAAATATATATATGCACTTATATTATTTATTTTTCCTAAAGAATTTTTTAAGACTAGAAAAAAAGGTATGAAATTTGTCTATTGCCTATTAAATATATACTTTTCCTTTAAACGCTGGGACTGTACATGATTTTTGTATATCTTTGCATCAACCTTATATAGTAAATAGGGCAACGTTATGTTGTAAACAAAGAAAGTTGATGAAAAAAAAATTCGCTAGTGTTTTTAACTCAAACGACTTGATAACTGTGGTGTTTTTCTCCTCTTTACGATGTTTGTCAAAAGAAAACTCGCTCTAGTGTCAAAACCATTATTAAATATTTAAATTGTATCATCAAGTTTTCGATACTTAAATATTAGCCTGTAGTTATATGTTAAAACATTTATCTTATTGTTAAGGTAGAGATAGTGGTAAAATATCGCGTTTTTATTATGACAGCGATAGAAACTAGCTCTCTGATTGGCTAGTAGCAATCCTCTAGCCAATCAGAGAGCTAGTTTACTATCGCTGTCACAATAAAAATGCGATATTTTTACCACTTTCTCTACCTTTACTATCTCATTTGATACAAGTATAGACGTCCAAACTGTTAATAACAAATTATAAGCAGTTTTAAATATAAGTTATAAAAAATTATGTATTAAAATTAAGCGTGTCAAAAACAGATTTCAAAAATAATATTTAATCACTGTAAGTTTAGCTTTATTAAATATTATTGGATCCACGTTGCAAATAAATGCTTGAAACCATAAGTTATATTAAGTTATAATATTTTAATAATTTCTAAAGTTAAACCATATATTCAATGGTACGAACTATGCAATATCGATGCAAATATGCTTGGAAACACAAACAATACATTTCTGTGTTCCAAATTCTATTTTATGAAACTTAAATAATATTTTTATCTCACTAAAATAAATAAAATTCACGTTGATAAATTCCAGAGGTGGACCACTACCCACTGTTACCAACCACCACCCGCAGTTACATAAAAAAAAAATAATAATAATGCTAAATTTTAAGCTGAATTCGCCCCTGATAATTTATATAATCGAAAATTACAAAATAATAATAAAAATACATACAAGCTTCTAATGGAGATAACTGAAATTTAGAATAACACATGAAATTAAATAATAATAAAAGAACATACGAATGTAATGAAATTATGAACTTTTTGCAATGAATTATGCAGAAAAAAAAATTTATAATGCTTTTGATATAAGAGTGTTCAAATTAAAATGTCTTTTTTTTTTGTAATACATTTTGCCTACTCTTAACAAAACCAATTTATTTATTATATTATGTTTTTATATTTACATATTACGATAAGCTAACAATAAATTATTAACTAGAGTAAATTATGAAATTCATGATTCTTACTATATTTATTGAGCAATTCATTGAATGGCAAATAGGTTTTCTACATAATGGACTCTCGGTTGTAGTAGAAGCCTAAAATATTTCATATCAATGGAAAATTAGTACCACACATTTGTTAAATAGTTTACCTTAAAGTATATCAAATCTGAGATTATTATCTTCTTTTTTTTTACACAACAATACAATAAATAAGGGTTTACACATGCATCTGGCCATAGAGAAACAGTATAGAGAATGCAGGTAAGGCAAAATTGATGTCGTTGAAAGTGGGGGAATGTTTACTAATGTGGAAGCAGTAGCGTCCCTGACTAAAAGAAGGTACTGAGTGTTCAACGTGAAGGACGAATAGCTCCGTCAGCTTTATATTTCGACTGATAAGCGAGCCTCATCGGCGATGCTGCCAGTTTTCCTGTTATGCAATGAGTTGTCTATCAAGAAAGTAAGTGATAAACATGAAACTTAGCAGCAGTGTAAACTAGGTTCATTACATAAAATTTAATCATAAAAAAACACTCAGCGCCTTCTTTTAGTCAGGGACGCTACTGCTTCAACATTCGTAAACATTCCCCCACTTTCAACGACATCAATTTTGCCTTACCTGCATTCTCTATACTTTTTCTCTATGATCTGGCTAACCCAGTAACCTTCATGCACCAACAAACATCTCAACTTTTTTTTTTTTTTTTTTTTTTTTTTTTTTTTTTTTTTTGCGCTTTTAGGGCTGATTTTATATTACATTTCAGACAGAAATCTTGATAATCTCTTTTAAAGGACAGTGTTTTCCGACGTCCACAAAAAGCGGGGTAGATACTTTAATTTGACATGGAAAAAGCATCGAGTAGTGAATGTCATCGGCTGTGAGCATAGCTTATTCATCACCCGCGGTGACCGTGAAAGATGCTTATTTACTACTCGCGCGGTTCATGAAAATTGCTTTAGACGCGCGGCCAGCGATATACATATTATGGCTGGGGACAATAACCGGTTTACTATAAACTCAAATTAACGAATTAATTAACCAGTTTTATTGACACCTCGTGAACCAATTATTCCTTATAAGAATCGATAAGCAGATTTACAATATTAGAAATCACTAGACAAATTATTATTATTATTATTTTTTTTTGAAAACTGCTAAGCAAGTTTGTGAATTAAAATTCGCTCATTTTATTAATCATTACAATGGTAATTAATTGATATATAAATAATTTTATTGAATTTTATACTAAACATCTCATAGTAGAAACATAAAAAGACAAAAAGGAATATTGCAAAAAAAATCTATTTATTTTTTAATTCTTTTTATTCTATAATATTAAGTTTAATAACTCTTAAAATTAATCTTTTGGTGAAATGCAAACAAAAGTTGTTTATATATTTTTCTAAATACTGTATACACTATGCAGGAATGATACAAATTCCTTAACAAAATGTTTATGTTATTTTAATTTTGTAAGCAACATTATATATATATATATATATATATATATATATATATATATATATATATATATATATATGATAAGAAATTTTCTCGGTGAAATAGAATTATTGTCTTACCTTCTGTGAGTTCTGAGGAAGGAGACAGACAGTATGTATCATTTGTGATATATAGTCTCCGAAAACGTTAAACATTGTGTGTAAATAGCATAGCTATGTAATTTTTTAAAAAGACTGTGAATTGAGTGTTTTTATAATTATGTACAAAGTGACTATTATTTTTTCATTGTTATTTAAAATAGTGATAGCAGCGAGTGTAAAGCCCAGTGTCTTCACAGAAGGTAAGACAATAATTCTATTTCACCGAGAAAATTTCTTATCATCATGCAACCTCGCTCGAAATTCAACATTCGAAATATATATATATATATATATATATATATATATTATATATAAGAGAGAGAGAGAGAGTTTGAATGTGTTTAATTGTTACCTCACAAATAAACCTATATGGAGTATTACAATAAGTAGCAGAAAGATTAAAATTCTCTGAATATTTAGTTGTAACGCAGTGATCAATTCCAAATAAATCATTAGGTTCTCCTTGTGACCAAGCTGTTTTATTATGAAAATATTGTCCTGTGCTGCACCATTGCCACTTATTGGCACAACCAAATGTACTGCCAGACGTCCAAAAAGTATTACCTATGCCAAATGTCTCCAATTTATCTAAAATTTCATGATGTGATTGTTTTCTGTTATTTACATGTTTAAGCACTTGTAAACTTTTTTTAATCATTGAAATTACGAGATTATTATTTACCATACCTTTTTATCCACAATTTTTTTTTTTTTTTTGACAGTTGAAATAAAATTTATCTGACGTCATAAATGGACAGATAGGGCAGCAAAGTATTGGTAAGAGGGTTGAATTTATCACGGGACGTAAACAGTGACTGTGATTGGCGGATGAGTCGGCCAATCACAGTCATCGATCCGGTCATCTGACAAAGTAAAATTACTTTCAAATCACTTTGCTGCTCCATCATTACAATTTAAAGTCAGATAAGTTTTATTATTTTAACCGTCATTAAAATGAAATAAATGTAAATGCAAATACATAAAATTAACGTGTGCATGTCTAGTTTGTGGAAATTAGGGTATGGTTATTTTATAAACTAGTATTCTATATAAGTGATTAAAAAAAGTTTAAAAGGGCTTTAATATATTTCTCTACATTGATTAAATTACCATTAAACAAATTATTTATGCATTGTCTCTTTATTTCATCTGGTATTGTTAATAATGTACCACCATGATCACAGCAACTTGTTATAGCGGTTTGAAATTTTGTCTGCAGTACAGAAACAAGAAAAACATCAAATTAAATATAATATTAGATTAAAAAAAATATTAATTAATACTTTTTGTAAATAAGATGAAAATATAAAATAATAACTTATTGGTTCATTATAATTCCCAGTTTCTATTTGTTTATTTTAAGTTTTTGACATATTTTTAATCCTTAATTCACATTTAACTTTTTTTTTTTTTTTTTTTTTTTTTTTTTTACAGAATTATGGTACTCCGCTTGTATAATGTTTAAAGTTTGACCCTGAATTATTTTTTTAAATATATTTTCATAATTTCTACACAAAAACTTGAGTAACAAATTTATAAAAACATTTTTCTCAAGGTGTATTGACACTGGACTAGTAAATTACTAAAAACAAGATTAATTTATTTTTAAAGTTGATGATGCCACTTACGTCAAATTCACTTAAATAAAACAAACTTCCGCAAGATTCACCAATAAATTGGAAATACTTTGGTTTACCTGAAATATGTATATTCGTATATTCATAATTGTAAATGTCATTCATTGCTCTAGTGTATATATATATTATATATATACTATATATATATATATATATATATATATATATATATATATATATATATATATATATATATATATATATCGTCGTGGCCGCGCCCAAAGGGCGTACTTGCATTTCAAGGTCATCTTACAAAAGGCGTACTTGCATTTTTGGCCAGTACAACAAAGGGCGTACTTGCATTTTTGTCCAGTACAACAAAGGGCGTACTTGCACTCGGTTTTACATGTTAAGCTTATGGCGGAAGCGCGCGCAGCATTGAAATTAGCCAAATGCAAGTACGCCCTTTGCGTGAAAATAGCCAAATGCAAGTACGCCCTTTGCGTAAAAGTAGCCAAATGCAAGTACGCCCTTTGGGCGCGGCCACGACGATATGTATTATTAAATATAATTAATAAGAAAATTTGATATTTTTATTATTTACTACTAATTATTATTCTTTTTATTGAAATCGTTAACAGAATCTAACAAATTTTTTAAATTTAAAAATCGTTAATAAATGTAACCGATATTTACGATTTTAAAATCAATGAAGATTTGAAGCGATTTTGACGATTATTTAAGCGGCTAAAATCGCTTTATTATGCAAGCCGGTTTACGCTAACTGGTAAAGTTTCTTAACGATTAACCGGTTTTGAAATTCTTAGCGATTATCTAGAGCACTAATATAATATACATACACATACATACATACATACATACATACATACATACATACATACATACATACATACATACATACATACATACATACATACATACATACATACATACATACATACATACATACATACATACATACATACATACATACATACATACATACATACATACATACATACATATATATATATATATATATATATATATATATATATATATATATATATATATATATATATATATAATTATATATATATATATATATATCATAATAGTAAATAAACAAATAATGATGTACATGCCTGTTCCTAAAGTTTCAACAAGGTGCTATAAGAAAAAAAAAATCTTATAAAAACATTCCCAACAGCATTTTTTTACTGTAACTATATAAACTAACAACGAGGGTATTCTATCATGACATGAAAATAAAGCTGGCACTTTGTGTGGGGTATGACCTCGCCACCAAACTCTTCTCCCATGATTTTTACGTCTCTATACCGACATGCACTTTTACGGGAGCTGTAGAAGTAAAACATGTGATTTACATGTTATCAATAAAACTAAAATTAGGCAAAAATTATGTATTTTCAGTACCATGCTTAAGGAGTCAAATTATAAGTAAAATTACGTATTTTTCAAAATTTTACTTGTGATTGCCGTAAATTTATAATTACAGGTCCGGGGTATCATCACTGTCTTAGTTAGACCCCTACTTCACGTTACTGTATCTACCTATTCCTCGAGAGCCGGACAGGAGTTCTCTAAGAGTACCTAATCAATTAATATTCCCAGTAGGGTATATTTTTCTAAATAATTTTGGTCCTTTTTGTTAATATGTAAAATATTTGTTTTACGTTTACAGACAGGAATATGAAAGTTTGTATGGGGATGAGAACGTAAAAATTCAATTCAATTGGGAGATTTTCCGTCAAACAAAGTCCTAACTGTGTACTCGTGCATGATAGAATACTCTATTAGTAAGTTCCATTATCAGACATACCACGTCAGGACAAGCTTGTACATTTGGACATCGAGAGGAGTTGCATGTTGGTTTGCCAATTACTGGAGCCTGAAAATTAAATTTGTTCCAGTTTACCGATATCTTATGATGCTTAATCATACTTAAATTGATGAAGGAACCTAGTGAAAAATAGTCAGTCAATCGGGCAGACACAGTGTATATTTCTATAAACGAATTTGAAAACTTTATAGTTTGTTTGTAAATAGCATATAATATATACGTGTATAACTTTTTATAACACTGGTAAATAAGTAGTTTTAATTTTTTCATAATGTAATGTGTAATGTATATGTGTGTATTGACAAATATTAGTACTATACCTCGCAAATAAAGTTGAATTCAGTCTCACAAACATGTTCTGAAGGAATGATAGAGTCACCAGATGTTAAGTTTAGTGACAAGCAATTATTGACATCATTTTTAACAGTTAGATATTTTTTTGTTGTAAAGAATAATGGTGAATTTATTTCAATATCTCTACCCGCGGCACACCAACGCCATTTCTTACAACCAAATGCTGATCCAGATGTCCATGTAAAGTTTTCACCTGTAAACCAGTGTTATAAGAATTGAAATATTTGTACTTTTATGAAAACTTAACTTCTTTAATATAACAATAAGCTTGTTTATACTCCTCTATCAATTATTACATTAAAGGAAATATTAAAACTCAAATAATTAAGTACAGCTCTAGCCACTGCTTTCATAACGGGCCAGTGGGAACTGCAGCATTTTCTCATAAAAATAACATAGTGTAGTTGCTGGTTGCTTATACTAATCGTTCTTAAACTAGTGGCCAGTGCTGTACCGCAAGGAAATGAATAACCTGTAATTTTAGTAATTCTTTTCAGTCTATAGTTGTGCAGGTTTTTCAATTCCTTGCGGTACAAGAGACTGAGTTCTACGTATACTACACAAAAAGGATAAATACAACCATTTTTATAAAGATGAATGAGATAAGGTGGTTTTGTTAATTGTCCCAAGATACCTATGACTATGACTGTCAGGACTGACTGGACACCTGATAAGCCTTAACATCTCTCCCACAATGTTACTTGTGATTAGAGAACTATTACAATTAAGTGATATCCTTATGTTTTAGGCAGACTAGCATACGTGAAATAGTAAGCTTACATCACTTTATTTCAAGGCACCAATAGAAACCCAGAACAGGCCATTCTGAGGCACCAATCAGAGAGCTTGTAAGCATACTTTTGGTGCCTTCAATCTATTGCGTACTGTGATTAGTTCTGCGCTGCTATTGGTGCTTCAAAATGAAGTGATATAGGCTTACGGTTTTGCGTTATGCAGTTCTGCCTAAAACATGGGGAGGTTACTTCTCTGTTAAAGTCTCTAACTGCGTGATATACTAGCACACATGCACAGTAATCAACGTGCCGAAAACATGAGGGTGACATTATTGCATTTCACCGCCTCTAAAAGAGAAGCAAATACCGACCTAATATCAAGCATAATATCTCGCGCTTGTAAACCATTTATAAACCACACTGCACCACACCAATCATTCTTCATAATAATATATTAATACGATTTGTTAACAAATATTCATTTTTTTAATGATTTAATAATGAAAAATTAATATTTTTCATTGTTTGAATAATGAATTTTTTATATATATTCACTACCGCGATTGAACGGTGTAAGAATGAAAAATGAAATGTTTTTTCCTTTTTTACATTAAATAAAGATAATCGTACTGATTTAATTCCCTTCTCACCATTTGGAAGTAAATTGACTAAATAATATAAACATTCTTCTTCTCGTTCTAATTCAAGGCTTAATAAGTGAAACCCAAGTTTGCAACAAGTTTCAAAAGCAACAAAATAGTTTGCCTAAAAATATAAAACCAAATAAGAAAAATAATTTCTGGATATTAAAATATATATAAAATCATATAATATATTTTGTATACCGATGCTTACCCGTCCAAGTGAACGAACTACCTTTTACAAGTTTTGTTCAAAATGACCGATCTACACTTTACAAATATCCAACGTCTCCCATCTTGTTTTCCTGTTAAAAAGTGTATGTAGATGCGCCAAACCTAGATTGTTCATTTTGAGTGAAATTTGTAAAGTATAGTTCGTTCACTTCGACGGGGAAACATCGTGTGTCACTATGCACACATTGTATTTTTAAAGTAGTACAAAAAACAAAACAAATATGTTATTTTTATTTAATTATAAACACCAAATGTACCAAATGTTAAAATAGACAACATGCATACCATTTATTTATGATCTTAAATTTTTTTTTTTTTTTTTTTTTTTTTTTAGAAAAAATGAATAATATTGGTATTTATAAAACTTCTTTAAAAAATTCTCCTTCATATTTATTTGATTTTAGAAATTTAAAATTTATTTGAAGTAAAGACGGTGGCCATTTCGCAGAAAGACGGTTCACGTTTTTTTTTTTTTTTTTTTTTTTTTTTTTTTTTTTTTTTTAATGGTTTAAATTGTTCTGACGAGTTTACAGCCACTGAACAATTTTTTTCAGCGGCCGAACTTTCTGAAAAGTCTGTATTTTCTCTAAAACATTTTTCGATAAATTCGTCTTTTGGAAAAGAATTGTCTAGTGTCTGTGAACTTGTCAGAACGATTTCACCAATTATAATAAAAAAAAAAAAATTGAATCGTGAACCATCTTTCGTCGTAATAGCCACCGTCTTTACTTCATATAAAATTTGTATTTTAAAAATTATTTTAAATATGAAGGAGCATTTTTCAAGAAGTTTTATATACACCAATATTATTCATTTTCCCTAGAAAAAATTCAAGACCATAAAAATTGGCATGCAAGTTGCCTGTTGCTTGCAAATAATTTGGATGCACAGTTATTGCAATAAAAAAATGACTTCTATTAGCTTATGGTCATACAATGCGATCAAATGAAGATTTCAGATGACACGAAACTCCTTTTAAATACATGGTATTTCAATATGCGAATAGAATTCAATTTTTTACTTTAGTATATGTACCATATGTACCATAAAAAAAAAAAGAAAAATAACTAAACTAACTATTAAAGCAGTATAGGTGGCTGACTTTGAATTAATTTAGTCAAAACAGGAAGTTTATTTTCAACATGATTCTTTCTAGGTTATTTTTATCAAACTAGAAAATAATAATAATATAACTTTGAAGTAAATTTAAATAAATTTTAAACATGTTTTTTGTTCCGTTTTTTTTTTATTTTTTTTTTTTTTTTATTTTTTTTAATTACATCTCCTATAAAAAAAAATTATAATTGGATTATGAAAAAAGGAGCTAAAATCTTAATTTTTAAATTTACTTGTTATTTTTAAATAGAATTTTTTACAACATTTGATCGTGTTTTGATGGGTTTGTATTAAATAAATTTTTAGTAAAATTTCATCTTTACTTCATGTTAATGTCATAAGTCTTAACTATTCCGTTTGAAAAATATCAGCCTATCACCTACTACATAGCTATTTATGTTTTGCCTTTGCAGTAATTTTATATTACATTCAGTTAACTAAACTGTAAATATGAGAATTGGATTATGTCCTCATATAATAGAAAATTACAATTTTTAAGATATATGCAGTATATAATATGTATCAATTTTAATTGCAAACAGTATAATTTTGCAATTATAATTTTTTAAGAACAATAAAAATATTAATTATTTATAGTTGAATGCATATAAATTATAAACGTTATCCAGCAAATACTGAAAAAATTAGTATTTTTTTACAAGTGGTATGTGAAAATAATATATACGTCTAATAATCATATTGCAATTTATATATATATATATATATATATATATATATATATATATATATATATATATATATATATATATATATATATATATATATATATATATATATATATATATATATATATATATATATATATATATATATACATATATGTATACATACATTATATCGATGTTGGGATGCAGAAATGCGACCGATGAGAAAAATCATGAGGTTTTTACTCATGATTTTTCTCATCGGTCGCATTTCTGCATCCCAACATCGATATATAGTTTTTGCTAATTGTTAGTATTTGTATCTTTTTAAATATTAAACGTTTTAATTTTAAATTTATTATACTATACTTAACTGTAAAAGTGCTTTTGATGTATATATTATTGCAAACTGTACCCAAAATTTCAAAATCCTGTGGCACTTAAAAATAAATTATTGAGATGTATTATAAATTATTGTTTCAGATTTTTATGAATACATTTACACACGTATAATTTTTCTTTATGTGGTTGGAAGAGTCTAGAAAATCTTAAATGATGACTTTTATCGCCATTTAATACAAAATTAATGATTTAGTTATTAGTTTGTTAAGGATATTTTATAACTATATTTACCAATAATAATATAAATAAGGCATGACAAATTTAATAACTAAAAGAACATGCAAATTTTCCATTTTTACAACCTCCTTATAGAGTATCAATTTAAAACAAAAGTTTAGATAAGCTTAGACAATGTTATACAATCCCAGAAACTGGAAATTATGGAAACTCTTACCTTTATACGATGATCTCTGCTGTTAACAAAATGAAAAATTATAGTTTATTGACTTGTGATAGATCCAGAAATTGTTATATCTGCGTAATATGTTATACTGTAAAAGATAATATCTATCAATGTAAAAGATAAATCGTATTATTGCCAAAAAAAATTGTAGCAAAAAACATTTAGTTTTGGTTATGTACAGTATGAAGCTCAATAAATGTTAAATAAAACTATTGGTCCACGAAATAACAATAGCAAGGTGTATCTTCTGCTACAGTATTTCTCCGCCTTCTCAGGCTGGTTGCTATGTTGTCATTGCAGTGGCCAATGACATAAATGTAAGCACACATCCTTGACTATGCACACCTTCTCTCTTTCTCTCTCTCTCTCTGTCTCTCTGTCTCTCTCTCTGTCTCTCTCTCTCTCTCTTTCTTTCTTTCTTTCTTTCTGTCTCTCTCTCTCTGTCTTGGTCTCAGAACCAGAATATTAAGTTTGCTTGCCTTTCGATCAGCCGCCTGGTGCACAACATTATCTCACTCACTCACTCACTCACTCACTCACTCACTCACTCACTCACTCACTCACTCACTCACTCACTCACTCACTCACTCACTCACTCACTCACTCACTCACTCACTCACTCACTCACTCACTCACTCACTCACTCACTCACTCACTCACTCACTCACTCACTCACTCACTCACTCACTCACTCACTCACTCACTCACTCACTCACTCACTCACTCACTCACTCACTCACTCACTCACTCACTCACTCACTCACTCACTCACTCACTCACTCACTCACTCACTCACTCACTCACTCACTCACTCACTCACTCACTCACTCACTCACTCACTCACTCACTCACTCACTCACTCACTCACTCACTCACTCACTCACTCACTCACTCACTCACTCACTCACTCACTCACTCACTCACTCACTCACTCACTCACTCACTCACTCACTCACTCACTCACTCACTCACTCACTCACTCACTCACTCACTCACTCACTCACTCACTCACTCACTCACTCACTCACTCACTCACTCACTCACTCACTCACTCACTCACTCACTCACTCACTCACTCACTCACTCACTCACTCACTCACTCACTCACTCACTCACTCACTCACTCACTCACTCACTCACTCACTCACTCACTCACTCACTCACTCACTCACTCACTCACTCACTCACTCACTCACTCACTCACTCACTCACTCACTCACTCACTCACTCACTCACTCACTCACTCACTCACTCACTCACTCACTCACTCACTCACTCACTCACTCACTCACTCACTCACTCACTCACTCACTCACTCACTCACTCACTCACTCACTCACTCACTCACTCACTCACTCACTCACTCACTCACTCACTCACTCACTCACTCACTCACTCACTCACTCACTCACTCACTCACTCACTCACTCACTCACTCACTCACTCACTCACTCACTCACTCACTCACTCACTCACTCACTCACTCACTCACTCACTCACTCACTCACTCACTCACTCACTCACTCACTCACTCACTCACTCACTCACTCACTCACTCACTCACTCACTCACTCACTCACTCACTCACTCACTCACTCACTCACTCACTCACTCACTCACTCACTCACTCACTCACTCACTCACTCACTCACTCACTCACTCACTCACTCACTCACTCACTCACTCACTCACTCACTCACTCACTCACTCACTCACTCACTCACTCACTCACTCACTCACTCACTCACTCACTCACTCACTCACTCACTCACTCACTCACTCACTCACTCACTCACTCACTCACTCACTCACTCTCTCTCTCTCTCTCTCTCTCTCTCTCTCGCAGAACTAAAATATAATGCTTGCCTGCTTGATGAAACAAAAAGACATTTTCTATAAACATCTTTGTTTTTGCAAGTGATACTGTTCTTTTCACTGGATATAAAAATTTCATAGTGAGAGAGACAGAGAGACAAAAATTGACGACAAAATCCTATAATCTTTGCGTGACATAGAGAGATCTTATTTATTTCACAATGTGTTAAAGCAGGGTTCTTACTCACACATTCGTTTCTTTTTTTTAAAGGATGGTGTTAAAATTTAGTAAATACACTTTACAAAGTTATAACAAGTTTTTGCAATATTGCTTTTGTATTGAAGAAAAAACTTATATATATACCGAAAAGAAATATTACCTAATAAGGCAAGTATATGTAAGTTTTAGACATATAATCTAGAACACAAGTATTAGACAATAATACCTAATGCAGGTGAAATATGCTATAATAAAGATGTTACTCGCTTAGATTAAGTGGTATTGTAGTTTATAACTACTTGTTCCAAATTAAAGTGTAACTTTTGCAAAATACAGGAGACATGTACTGTCATTTTATTAAAAATGAATTTCTATTCGCTTATGACATGACCATGCAATGCAAACAGATGAAGATTTTAGTAGACGCCAAACTCTATTTAAATATATGGTATTCCCATACTATGCTAATAGAAACGCATTTTTTTAGTAAAATAACCGTACCTGCCATAGGTAGTAATTTTGTCCTTGTACGTACTTACTTGTACTTACTTTACGTACAAACTTGTAAAATTTGACTTGTTTTTAGAAATGATATATAATAAGTACATATTATTTAGGCATGTAATTCATAATATTCTTTGTTAATATAAAAGTTCAGTTTGCATTTACATTTTTTTTTAAGAAAACATAGAAGAAAATATAAAGACCCGCGTAAAAATAATGTAACATACACTTTAAATTTTGTTAAGTTAATTATATTATACTCACAACTTCTTTGATGCTCTATATAAAATAAAGAAGAAGGACAAAAGAACAGAAAAATATACGTTATATATTTTATATAAATTGTATATTTTATTAGCCTTTAAATAATAATAATAATAAAGTATACATCATGATGCCATAATACCTTTTGGTGAAGGCTAGAATTAAACCTTTTCAATATGGACTTTTATGTTATTATGATCTTTGTGAGTCTTACCAGACTTCAAGTTAAGCCCGTTATCACACTATTTTGGGCTTGACTACCAGATCTCTTCTGGCATGACCGAGTGGTGAGAGCAGCTGACTTGTACTGCTGTACAACTCTCTGAGTGCAGGTCAAAGCCAATTCTGGATGCGTATACGTGAAGTGTAAGATGTGAGACCACAACAATTTGCATACTGTTTGCCTGTATTTCATGACAATGCACAGCATTCGTGACGAGCATGATTGGTTTAATTTAACAGTCTAACCTGCCTACAGAGTTTTAACGGTTTCTCTAGGCTATAATTGTGAATGACAGGTTGTGTATTAGAACCGGCTGGTTTGCGTGGTTTTTGTTATTACTATTGATAATACACTGACATCATGCACTTTGAATCAGGTGTAGCACGATAAGGTATAAGCAAGCATGTTAATATTAAAAAAAAAAACTTACTGTATTACATGGCAAACAAATAGATTCATCACACCAGTCATTATAGCCTTGTTCAACCTTAGCCTATAAAAATTAAATACAATAAATATATATTAAATATATATTTTTTTAATTGATGAACATTATAAAATACCATAAAAACGAAATAATGTATCAATGCTGTTATTGCTAAACTAAACTTCTACTTTTAGCACTTAGTTTACTTTTTGCTAATTTGCGTTTATCGGGTTAGACATGGAAACACTCATCTACATTTATCGTGACAACGGTTAAAAATACAATTCTTTATAGGAAAACAGGTCAAGTAGTGTGTTTCATTTGTTGTCGTGACGAATAAAGATCGATGTTTCCTTGTCAAAATGGAGTATCTGCCCTTTCCTCGCAGCACGGTAAGTAGACTAACGGCCATTAACATTGCAGGTGCGCCATGGCGGAAAGTGCAGATAGTCTATTTTGACGCAAGAGTATCGAGATGCGTGTATTTACGGCAAAATTGATGAACGTAGATGCATGAAAACCCGTTTAAAGATGAAGTTTGGTAAACAAGTTAGAGCATTAAAAAAAAAATTATCCTAAGTATCACAAGAAAATAAAAAATCATAAGTTTTTGTTTTTCTAACTAAATTTTTAACTTTTTATACAATTTTAAAATGTTTTCAGTTTGAAGTTGCCCTAATTACACAATTACACCCACATAACTAAACAGGACTAACTTTGCAGTTTTGGGCTTTTACCAAAACTTTTTTATCCTTAAATTAAGTTCTTAATCGATCTTTTAATTTTGGGTTTCTTTTGTGATCAGAAGAGTAAAAAATTACCTCAATATTTCTGTTTAAGGGGCCCTTTGGGACCTCTTACTTCAAAATACAAAAGAAAAACCATAATTTTAACTTTCTAACTACGAAATTTCAAATTTTCTTAAAAATCGATTGATAAAAATCGGCACTATAATTATTTGAATTCTAAAAATCGGCACCGAATGCGACTGATATACAATTATCTCAAGATAGTCTTTGATGTCTTACGAAAGGCATATTGATGTGATTAGTGATAACTTAATTATTTAATACTATAAGAATGTATTTAACATTTTAAAACTTTTTTTATTGCCTTAAATTTAAAATACTTTTAACGTTTAATATTAACAAGTCTATTATGAATATTTTTATATTATGAATATTTTAATTTGCGTGTAATCATAAAAATAATATAGATAAATAAATAATACATGTATGATGTATTTTATATGTAAAATTGCTTGTTTTGAATTAACAAATAACTAATCTATTAACCAGTTCATTGAAATTTCTCGTTCGTTAGTTTATTATTTATATCATTGCTCATGACTAATAAATACACAACTGTTTTGAGGCGGACTTTAAGCAATTTCGGTCCCATCCGCTTCCGTTTTGACATACTGACGTAAGTAGAAACTGAAGCAGAATGGACCGAAATTGCTTAAAGTCCGCCTCAAAATAGTTGTTCATGCATAGAAACGCAAAGTCGGACAGACAGAAACAAAATATATATGTACAGTTTCAGACAAATGAAAAGTAACCTTTAAACTCGATGTTTTTTAACCACCTTTAAATGGCAACCTTGTTTATGATATATCATTGAACTCTAAATATTGTATTAGTTTACATAGATATCACAAGAAGTCACCTGTGATGCACTCAGGTAGAGAATCCATCTGGTAAATATTTTGCTTGCTGGCTTGCTCATTCTCTCTCTCTCTCGCTTCACAGAAATGTATTTCAAGTATTTTTTTATATTTATAATGTTTCGAAATAAATGTTTGCTAACCGAATTGCACTCACAACAAACCATATTGAATTATACGATGTATATATTTTTAAAAAATATTTGTAAGAATAATTGATTTTTTGTTTCTGTTTATTAAGTTGTTGAATTTTTCAATTGTAATTAAATTATATACATAATTGCATGAATATTAAATATTTGTTTAAAAATATTTATATCATATAATTCAATATGGTTTGTTGTGAGGGCAATTCGGAAAGCAAACATTTATTTCGAAATATTATATAAAAAAAAAAATACTTGAAAGACATTTCTAAGAAGCGAGAGAGAGAGACAGAGAGACAAAGAGACAGAGAGAGAGAGAGAGAGAGAGAGAGAGAGAGAGAGAGAGAGAGAATGAGCAAGCCTGCAAGCAAAATATTTACCAGATAGATTGTCTACCTGAGTGCATCACAGGTGACTTCTTGTGGTGTCTATGTAAACTATTACAATATATAGAGTTCAATGATATATCATAAACAAGGTTGCCATTTAAAGGCGGAACAAAAATATTGAATTTAAATGGTTAACTTTGAAACCTGTAAAACTGTACAGTAACAAAACTTACTTCACAAATTGTCAAGTATAAGTGCCAGTCACAACCAACTTCAAATAGATCAAAATTATTGTTTATATGTTTAATTCCAGCGCAATTTTCTTTTGTTACATTGGTTGTATTCATGTTTGCCCACACAATATCAGTAGACATTGTGTGATTAGAAGAACACCATTTCCAAGTTCCTGCACTTCCTTTGTCTGTAGCTGACGTCAAAAAGGTAAAGTCTTCTTGATCTATATTTGAAATAAATTTTAGTTATTACAAATGAATAACATCATTAACGTCATTGAATAACTTCATTGGCATTACATTTTTTTTATATAACTTTGACTTTTTTTTCTTGAAAATATTGATGGTGTACGATTTTACTTACAAACAAGTTAGACTTACAAACTTTTACTGAAGTAAAACCATAGCACATTAAAAATATTATTTTAAATGATATGATCACATAATAATTTTGTTACAACTAGAGTCTAATGTTAATTTCTTTACGATAAATTGAAGCTGATTCTAGATAGCAAAGTCAACTTTACATAATATGATCTTTTACTTCTCTCCTTTAATTTGTAATTGTAGTTATTTAAACTTAAAATGGAACTATTTTAAAAATATAATATATTTATATAATAATTTCTGAACCAGGAAAATATTTAAATTTTTTTAGGAAAGTTACGAAACAATTTTAATGTCATGTTATATACTTTGAAAGTTGAAAGCACTTTGAACATTTTAATCGTTAAATTTATGTTTTATACTGTTTTGGTATAGCTTTCTCAAACGTAAAATCGTATAAATATATTCCAACGTAAAATCCACTTTTTTCCCTACAAGGGCATATTATTATTATTATTCATGAAATTTGTGGAATTGAATGTGGAATTGAAAGGTAACATCATAGATGACAATATAATTTAAAAATATATTTACCTGCATCGAGTGCTAATACTTCAAAGCAATTTTTTTCTGCTACAGTTTCAAAACTCAATATATGCATTCCAATATTGCAACAAAAAGTGAAAGCTTCTTTATAAGGTATCTAAAAATATTTTTTAGTTTAATTTTTAAATTTTTTTATTTGGTGCTTCAACTATTGTCAAGTATAGCAGTACATAAAACGTTCTTAATTTAATAATTACCTACAAGCACAATTTACTCTTCATACAGTATGGCATGCACATCAAAAGTTTATTACAGAATTTTGATATTAAATATAAATTTATTGATATAAAAGTTGAAAAAGAAATTTAACATAACTAAATATGCTGCTGAAAAGTAATAATAATATTTCTCTTACAGATAATTGTTAAAATGTGTTTATCATGTAAAATTTGAATGCAAATAAAGAATAAAAATTTCAAAGTACAGACAGATGCCTGTTTTATTACTTTAACGCTTACTAAACTTTTAACTCATAAGAGATTGATTAAAAATTCAAAAGTGCGCTTGCCACCCAAAAAATATACCAGTAAAGCACTAGACAAGACCATAAAAAATGATCAGGATAGGGATAAAATAATTAAATTTGGATGGAGAAGGAAGAATTAATTTTGGAAAGCCGTCGAGAGACACTCAAATTCTTAAGATAAGTGTAACTCAAGCTTGCGTCAAACACGCGTGTTAGCAGTTTTAGTTGTGTCGTATGTTCGTAGGCTGACGCAGAGCGTTGCAGCAAGTTTATTCCTATTTTATAAATTACTAACGTAAAGCTTATGTACGATGCTGATTATGTACGTTGTTTACAAACTTAAAAATAAAAGCATGGAAAAGCTTGTACATTCATTGCAATAAAAAAATGAATTTCTATTGGCACATGAGAATAACATGTATTTAGATACAGTTTTGCGTCAACTGAAATCTCCATCTGATTGCATTGAATGGCTATAAGCCAATACAATTTCATTTTTAAGTACAATAACAGTACACAATTTTGCAATGCTAGTATTGTGGAATCAACGGTTATGACGTCATTATACGTTGACATTTTAACAATAAAAACGTTAGTGACGTTACAAGCGTTGGGATTAAATAGAAAAATCATAGATTTGTTACGGCCATATTGTGATTCTAGCGCTTGTTACTTCATTTAAGCTTTTATCTTTAGATTGTCAACGTTTAGTGACATCATAATCGTTGATGCTACAATACTTAAAGCATTGCAAAAGTGTGTACAAGCTTATTTTCAACACTTTTTTTATGTAGGGAAAACAAGTTCTTGATTGCTACATATGCTGCAGAAGGAGGGTTTTTACCTTTGTTTTGGTGAAATAAAATGCATAACACATTATTACCGAGAATTAGAATTATTTATTGAATTATATTAATTTCATAATAGCCAGCTGAATATGTTAAATGGTCAAATGGATGACGTCCATTACGAATAACGCTACAATACTACTTTATATAAGAGCAAATAACGAATAACACGATAACACATATATATATATATATATATATATATATATATATATATATATATATATATATATATATATATATATATATATATATATATATATATATATATATATATATATATAAATATTTTGGGATAAAACTACAAACAACGATATATTATATGCAACGAAATTTATTCTACGTCTTACCCCTACCAGTCGCCGAGGCCAAGTATCGAGCAACGCAAATTGAAAAACACAGCTAAGCTACGTAGCTAGTGACATCTGTGCTACATTTAAATGCTACAAAGTATGACAGCGTAAGTAATAAAATGTTAAATATCACGTTTTTCGAAATCTTATTATCACAATGATCACTATTTAAAAAGCAATCGTTGATATCAAATATGATGAAAAATCATGGATTAAAAAAAAATAAAGCGTTGAAACTCCTCTTGCTTCGCTAAACTTGAGAACCCTTAGTTGCTACCCTAGTTGCTGCAGATTAGTGACACTGACAAACGTAAAACTTTCTTGTCCTTCAGGCTGCGTATGAACCCTATGGTGAACAAGTTGCAGATTTTGTCACGGATTTATAACGTTATATTATTTTTTATTTGTTATACAATAGCATTGAGTTTCAGTTAAGATTTAATGGAGGGCAGTAATGCAATGATTTGATGTCCCATCATTACTAATTGTGTGCACTATCAATAATTTTTTGCATGGTTTTTATAATGTTTGTTCTATTATTTTATAAATGATTTATTATTAATATGGCCGTCAAAAAAACATACCATAAGGCTAACTAGCAAGTACATTCGATCACAGAAATGACCTAAACGTTTTGCTGGAGATTGTACAGCTGAAAATATAAATATCAACACGGTGTTATGATTTATTAGTAAGATCATTTTTTAAATGATTATAAATACTGTCTGTTATAATTTTTTAAACAATTTCAGATACACTTGTAGACAAACCTAGACATTTTTGATACTATTTTTACGCAAAAAAAATTGTGCATTTTGTGCACATTACTTTTGCCATTCATATCAATATTAGAGTCTAAACATAATTTCAATAAAACTGTTTTATAACACGTAAAATATGATACAAATTTCGTCATAAGTATTTTTAAAGTTATAATCCACTTTTTGATATCCTTTAAAATACTAGGTTAATAATAATTAATATATTATTATGGCCGCATTAGACATGAGCACGTTGATTTTGTATGTATTTTCTATTTGACAGTTCAAATAAAACTTATCTGACTTCACAATGTACTGATGGGGCTGCGATGTGGTGGGGAGTGATTTGAATCTATCACATGAAAATGAACTTCGACTGAGGTTGGCTGATAAGATAATGCATTGGGGAACGCCAGAATTTTTTTTTCTTTAATAAACTCTGAAACACTTTCCGCGCATACTCGGAAGAATATAGTTTATGAAAGCACCAAATTTTTTCCGAGCATTCTTCAATGAATTATCTCATTAGCCAATCTTATTCGAAGTTCTTTTTCATATGATAAATTCCAAAAACTTACCCACCACTTCGCAGCCCAATTAGTACATTTCTACATTATGACGTCAAATAAGTTTAATTTCAACTGTCAAATGGAAAATAAATTACAATAAATACAAAATCAACGTATTTATGTCTAATTTTGCAAAAATAAGGAATGTTAAATATTACTTTGTATACTAAAGGATTTAAAAAAGTTTACAATTTCTTTAAACTAAATTGTGCCTCAAATTTGTACTTATTTAAATTTTACATATTTGCATATTAAGAGAAAATAATTAAACGATAAATTTTCATTATTGTTTTGTGGATCTCATGTACTTCAAATCTAGTTTTTAATATTAAAAAATGTAAATTAATAATGTTATATTTAATAAAAATACTAATATTAAAAAACTCTAGGCTTGTTTTTATTTTTATTTTTTATACCATTGTTTATAAATATGGCCCAGATGTCATAATAATGTACTTGTACTAAAATTTTATCAAAGATTAAATGCATAATAAAACTACCTAGCGTAATCATTTTTATATAATAATAAACATACCTTCATAAAAATTAATTAAACATAACCATGTGATTTATTATTATTATAAATTAGTTATTTTCATTTGACAATTTAGTTATCTTTATCAGTTATCTGTCATGGAATTATATTTATGGATTCCTAAATTTATTCTACCCTAAGCAAAGGGATCAGGCGGAATTGCGCAAAAATATATCTAGAACCTTTTCCTACTTGACTCCTCTGACACATCAGCGAATCGCAGTTTAAAAAAAAATTGTCAAATCGGTAAACCTTTACAATAAAAATAAATCAAATTAAAAATGAACGTTATCATGTCTAATTTATAGAAAATAAGGCAAAAGGCTCATTATATAATATAAAAAAATTATTAAAAACGTAAAAGTTAAAATTTTTAGGGTACATAATTATTTTTTTTTTTTTTTTGCAATAACTATACATAAATGGGCATTCAAAAAAGAACAAAAAAAGATTGTCGTTACAAGGATGGATAATTCACTTTTTCTGAATTACAAAGTTCAAATAAAAAAAAAAGATAACAAGGATGTTCTTCGTGAAAAACCAATTAAATACAATTGCGTATTTTTGCCCCAAACCAACCAAGCAATTGATAAATATAAGTTAATTTAGACTCAGAATATTAATATAAATATAATAAGAAAAGGTTTTGCAATACATTACGTGTAAATAAGTTGAAAGTTGGCTACAAAAAATCATATTTTTAGAAGTAATGATTTTATTATTTTAAGACTAATAAAGCCAATAATGATATTTCGTATATATATATTTTGTTATTCAAATTATTAAAAATTGTAATTTTTAGTGTGTAATATTTTATGTACAATCTATTGTTTCTTATTTTAGTTTTAAAAAAATAACTTTTAAAACTATTAATCAATAAATTAAGTATTTGTTGTATAGAAAAAAATTTCTTAGGGACTATTTTATATACCAAACTTGAAATATTGTGCTATTAAAAGAATAAAAAGATTACAATTACATTTTCTTCACATTTTATTTCTGGACATTTAGGAGGGTAGCCAAATGGGTTAACTCTAGGTTTCTGTAAAAAAAATATATATATATATTATACTAAATAATCTTCTTTTTAACTTCACACCGTGAGTAAATGTAAATGTAAAAAAAAAAAAAAAAAAAAAAAAAAAAAAAAAAAAAACTTTAGAAGCTAAATAATTTTGTTCACTAGTAATTAAATGTTTGTCAAAAGCAAATGTAATGTATTATACTTTTATCTGCACAAAATAATAAAAATAAAAGTTTTGTTTTAATGTATGCCAGTCACTCAAATTATTTGCGTTCTATTAACTAAATAACTTTTTTTGCATTTTTTTGTCGTTTGACGTATATTAGACTTTTTAAAAAAAAATCTTACTTTTATTGTTCTGCAGGCTACACACAAATGTCGGAAATTCGATTTGTTGCATTAAAACGCACCAATGGGATTTTTTTTTCTTGTCATATTATGTTATTGTTCTATACCTACCCCAATCCTAGTCAAGACATTGTTATAATATATCGAAAAGTAAAGACTTTCCAATCAATGGAAAAGCACAAAATTTTTCATTTTGTATTTTTCAAAACCAAATAATTAACAAATGGCTCAGTTCACAAAATTTTGATCACGCTCACGAACATTCTTGCGACTTTAATTATTGATTGACGCTCACGCTTCGCTCCAAACTTTTGTGCTTTGCTCAAATATAAAATTTTGGAATTTCTTATTCAAAATTATTATTTTCTTTAACAACTTAAATATACCTGTGTAGTTTGTACTGGAATCAGTTGAATAAAAGTCGATATTTCTGACAATGTGGCTGGCAATGTTGATCTTGTATTTTTCGTAGTACCTCTTGCATAATTTGCTACATTTTCACTGTTTATCTGTAATAACATAATATTACTAAAATTATTATTAAGTCCTTCTGAAAAATTAACATTGTTTAGCTTAACATTTAAATTTAAACACATTTAAATTTTTAATACTTATTTAAATGTATTTTAATCATGATAATTTTAATTTTATTTAACAATAAACGGGTTCTAGAGTGAGAGTAAGTCTACGCAGATATACACACACAGACACACAATGGGTTTATGTTTTTATATTTGCTTATGGATATGCTTTACTTAGCATTCAATTGTGCATAAATATTAGCACTAAAATAAAAGGGTGCATTATACTTCAGTTACGAATCACTTTTTTTTTTAAACACTTGAGTTATTATGAGCAGTTAAAATATTACAGTTTTAGCAAATTATTATCAATAGCTAATATAAGTTGTTTTGAGTTTTATTCAGTTATTTTAAGCTATTTTAAATTAAATTAGCTATTGTTAATAATATGCTCTAAAATGCAATATTTTAGCTGCTTAATAAAGCTCAAAAGGGTTTATCTCAAATAAGTTATGATTTGAGACTGAAGTAATGCACTCTTATTTTGAGTGAGTTTAAACGTTTGACTATTACTTTGTTTTTGTCCCATTCATTTGTTATCCAAGTATTTGCTGATAAAAAATAGACAACTTGCATGCCATTTTTTATAGTCTTAAAAAATTCTTTAGGAAAAAACAATTAATAGTAGTGTATATATAACTTCTTAAAAAATGCTCTATCACCTAGAAAATATTTGTTGAAATTTAAATTTTATTTGAAGTAAACACAGAGGCCATTATATACGCCGAACGACGGTTCGTGTTTCTTTTGTTTTTTTAATCGTTGAAATCATACTGTCGAGGAATTCTGGAACTGGGCAAGTTACTGGCGAGTTATATATATATATATATATATAATAAAAATTATGATTTACCTCTTCATCTTCTTCTTCTGTATTTAGATCGTAGTCTTCACTTTCTCCAAGTAGACTCTAAAAATAAGCATTGAAAACATTTAACACCTTTTTGCAATGCATTTAGTACTGCGGATTTAATTATTGTTATGACGTCACTAAGTCTTGGGGTCGATTACCAAAAACTCGATAACTATAACGATTGTTCATTATCAATATAGTATAGATTAACATTTATTACTACCATTATCGTCAAATTCGATAACGATAATTTTAAAAATTCACTCACACAAAAAAAGCAAAAAGCTTAAAAAATAAAAAAAAATAATAATAATAAAACGAAAAAAAAATAAAGGAAAAAAATAACAAGAAAAAGAGAAAAACCAGGTACAGGTAAAAACCAGATGCGATACATATCGATAATTAAATCCGAGTATCGGTATTCGTTACTTTTTGGAACATTTTTATAGTAAAATGTATTTAAGGTTTCAAATAGCAAGCCAGTTTTCACGCGCTCTGTTGTACAACGGATCAGCGCTCAGCGCGTGCAGCTGGAAGTGCATCGCATATAAAGCTACGCTGTTACTTGCTACCCTAACTCAGTCAGCTAGTAGATGTTGTGTTTGAATCATCTCTAGCTGTACAAAGCTGAAAATACCCTATACAAGAAGTATTGATATTTTTCTATATATCGCCGAACCCTATAGAAGAAGCTCTGTCACCTAGAGACGATTTATACTCAACAAACACTTGCTGATTGAATTGGAAAGCAAGTGGCAGTGCGGTTTTATACGCAATGACCTCCCAGCTGCCCGCCCTGATTCGTTTACAACAGAGCGCGCGAAAACTGGCTTGACATTTGAAACCTTAAATAAATTGTGAATTGTGCAATAAATTATTTTACAATTACAGAGGAGAAAGATATTTTCTAGAAAAATAAATTGCAGCACAATTCTAGAAATTTAGGGGATATATTGGGCAAAGGGGCCACTTTTCTCCCTCTTCTAAAATATTTTTACGGGCTAAGTGTTATTAAATTTTTAATATAAGTGTTAGGATAGTTTTTAAGTCATAATGTGAATCTTCGCACCAACTTTGTTTTTATTTAAAGGTGCAAAGATATTTTTTTTATGTGATATAAAACCTAAAACGTAAAACACCTGCTTACTTCTTGCAACCTTATCATTTTATTACTATTCTATAAAAAATATGATATAACTAAAAATTTGAAGTTATAGTGTCAGGCTAGAATATAGTATTGTTGCCAAAATTTTGGGTATCGAACCCAAGACTGGTCTCTAAACATTGACAATCCAACAATAAACGCAAAAATAACGTTATTAGCGTTAGAATCACAATTTTATATAGCTGCGTCAATTTTTCCGTTGCAAATCTACATTCCTTCCATTCAGTCTCAACGCTTGGAAAGTTACTATTGTTAAATTTGTGACGCTTAGTGACGTCATAACCGTTTATTCTACAATACTTAAAGCACTGCAAATCATTGTTTCATTGCTTTTTTTTTTTTTTTTTTTTTTCAGAGTGATAAGCTCTCGAACAGATGTTAGAAATATAAATATTATTATTAAATGTGATATAATTTGTTAAAAAGAAATGTATATTAAATGCATTTTATAGTAGATATTTTGAGTACACATTGAAAAACATGTTATACTATATTTTACCAAAAATTCGCGCTACAATTTTATGAGAAAAACTCGCACTGTATTTAGATCAAGTTTAAATGGTAAAATATATTTTCATATCAAAATAATAATTAATTGCTCTATTGAGCAAAATCATGTTACAAGCCTCTTAATTTAACGTAACTGTTTTTTGGTGCTGACATAAAAGTGTTGTTCGTAAACCCTCTTTTCTTGCATCAAAAAAATGCGCATTTCATTTAAATAACCAAAAGTGATCGTCATTTTAGGAGCAGAGAACAGGGTTTACGAACAGCATTAGTAACAATTTATAATTTAAACAAACAATAAATTTATTATTTGAATAATTTATCTATAATTTTAAAGAAGTGCATATTAATTATGGTGAGGATGCTTAACTTAATTTATTATTTATTTGTAAATTTAATTCTGTGAATATTTCTTAAGCAAATCAAAATAACGAAGAAATGTACTTATGACTACTGTATGTTGTTGTATTTTTTTTTTTTTTTTTTTTTTTTTTGTTAACACTTCATTAAACAAAATTTAACCAAGGCATAGTACAGAGAGAAGTAACGCGTATAATGACAAAAAGCAATAATTTTATATGGATAATATTTTTGTTGCTGCTATTTTAAAAATATAAGGTCCATTCTGAACGTTAAATTGACTACATTTTGTAAATATACCATTGCTTTCGGCAGAAGGGTGGGCAATGTATTGCATCAGAAAAAAAAATGAAGCAAACGTTGATTATAAACGTTTCTAACGTCAATCAGAATATTTTTTTTTATTAAAAACACATGAATAGAGTCTACAGTATACAAAAATTTTAACGTATACTAGTGTATTATTGCTCATTGCCTCGAATGATTAGAGGCAAATCTACTGAAATTATGTCGATCTTTGCGCGTCAAGAGATGAAGCTTCCACACTTTACAAATTTCCAAACTATTCCAAAGAATGAACTATCTACACTTTACATAATCACAGCTACCTGCAGCATTTGCCATGTAAAACAGGTGTGTGAAGCCCCAGGTAGCCGCAAAATTGTAAAGTGTAGATCGTTCATTCTTTGTAAATTTGTAAAGTGTCGTAGCTTCATCTTGACGCGAGAAGATCGGTATGTAATACATCAAAACAGCATTATTTGTTACATTTTTTTAAGTTTGGGGTAATATTAATGTTAATACAATGATAAAGATAGAAAATTATATAAATTATATTAAATATTAACAAGGCAAGCTTTGTTGAGGTACAAGAAAGGGTTCAATAAAAAAAATCACAATTTTGTTAACTATAGTGTATAATTAGATAACAAAATAAATTACTTACGCCTCTTTCTTGCATCTAAAAAATATATGCATTGAAAGTGTTAGATTTTGTGTTAAACCAAGGCATCCTAAAGAAGACAGGCAATACACAGCAGAAAAAAAAAATGAAATTTGCTAGTCCAACGAATTTGTTTACACCATAAGAATAACAATGAAAATTTAAAGTAGTTTAAGTATTTCCCAATTATCTGAAAAAACTTGAATTGCAAGCTATAAAGCAAATAACATAGCCGCGTTTCTTAGTTCTCAAGCTAAAAAATTCCTATATAATTTATTATTGAAGTTATGAAGTTATAAAGTCTATTTGAATGAAAATACGCCGTGCTGCGGATTTATTTAAATTATTTTTTTGAGTGAATGTTTTTAATAAAGAGCGTTTTATATTGCAGTTGAACTGTCGTAAAAGTCCAATAAAATAATACATGTATAATA
Organism: Ecdyonurus torrentis; assembly: GCA_949318235.1. Lineage (NCBI taxonomy): Eukaryota > Metazoa > Arthropoda > Insecta > Ephemeroptera > Heptageniidae > Ecdyonurus > Ecdyonurus torrentis. The sequence goes on from OX439135.1 coordinate 18,906,323, forward strand.
TACATTTATTATAGAAGTGAAGTGATAGGTAAATAAATTATCTTTTAAAAAGTTAACGTTTTTTTTTTTTTTTTTTTTTTTTTTTTTTTTTTTTTTTTTTTTTTTTTTTTACTTTTCAAAAATGCAAGTTCACGTTTTGTAAGTTGACCTTGAAATGCAAGTTCAATTTTTAGGCGCGAACACGGCGATATACTAAAATCTTCCTTAGAATTCAAAGAATTTAAACATACACGTATGTTATATGCATCCGATTCAAGTTTTAAAGATAAATTAAACAAACTATGACAAAATCTAATTTGCATCTAATTTGCATTAAACCTTAATTTAATATGACTAAATCTAATCGCAATAAAAGTAGATGCGTGAAAGTAAGCAAACCCGCCAAAATTAGAATATGGTTTAGCCTCAACAACATCGATATTCAACTTATTTATTTCTTTAAATAGTTGGGAAAAAACCCTCAAATATCACACTAAACACAGACCAATTTTCCGGTTTTTCGAATTTATTTTATTTATTTATTTGATTTTATAAATTCAAGTTTGATCATTTGCTCAAAAAAGTATAATAATAATAATTTAAAATAGCAAGACACGTTATTTAGCAATAGAATTTTCAATATAACACAATATGTTAAGAAAAAAAATCAAACTTACCCCTGGTATTGTCTGAAATAATATATATAATAAATCCATTTCTATTTGTAAACAGTATGTATAAATATAATTATGTATATATATATATATATATATATATATATATATATATATATATATATATATATATATATATATATATATATATATATATATATATATATATATATATATATATAATACATGCACTTCAGTTTGAATGGATATAGTTATTCCTATTAAGGTAAATTGAAGCGAATCGCTAATTTTTGGTTGGTTAATTTTGCAAGTTGGTTTCTGTATAAGTATTAAGTACATTACAGGTGCATTATATGCGTAAGAGTATAAATTCGCATTAGAGGTAGATTTCATTAATAAAAAAATTGCCATAACAGCTTTATTATTACGGAAGTAAGTAAATTATTTATTTCATACTGTATTAAACAAATTACTTTGTTTTAGAACACATTATGTATAGCTTTTTGGTTATAACATTATATAAGTAATCATTCTGAACATCTTAACTATTAGGATGTTTATAGATAGATAGATAGATAGATAGATAGATAAACATAGCTTAAGATAGATGAACATCTATAACATCTTAATATGTGTATGTGCACTATATATATGTATGTATGTATATATATATATATATATATATATATATATATATATATATATATATATATATATGTATATATATATATATATATATATATATATATATATATATATATATATATATATATACGTATATATGTATATATATTATATATATATACGTATATATATACAATGTTGCATAAATTGCGAGTTTATAATAATAATAACTCTATTAAGGCGTACACATAAATATTACTGCTTTGAGCTTGCATACTTACCTCAATTTCTTCTTTTTCTTCGTCTACCTCTTTCTCTGTGTTATCATCAACTTTTTTAGTGATTGTACTTTGAATTGTGGCTCGTGTAACCTGAAGTAAATAAAAGAAATTATTATGAGCTTGGTCTCCCTCAGCCATCACATATATTGTGAATATAAAGACTAGTGTTTAACTCTGTAACGCTTCGGACTGTGATTAAGCTGCCAAAATTTCTAATAGATTGTGTGAGCATGAAGTCATAGTAAATGCGCTTTGATGACATAATTAAGCATTGCTTAGTATAGGTAATCACGTTTTTTTTTTTTTTTTTTTTTTTTTTTTTTTTTTTTTTTTTTTTTGCGATATTCTTTGGATTTAAATAATAATATGAAAGTAAATGTTATTTAATTTAAACAATTACTTTATTGTGGAACACACATGTAGCTTTTCTGTTTTAACATAATATATACGTAACCATTCTGAACATTTTAACTATTATATTCTTTAATATACGCATTATACAATGTAGCATGAATTACATTTTTATAATAATAATAGGAGCAGTTTAATAATTGTTTCTTTAATAGTGATCACTGTGTTGTTAAACCTGCAGAAAATCGCGATCCTAAAATTTTAAATATTATCGAGCTGAGAACTGTTTATCGAAAGCTGTTTAGCGACTTAGAACCTAGGTCACATCTAAAACTTAATCTCACTCTAGTTTGACGCGAGCGTGAGTTCCTCTTAATTTTGCTCTAGCTATTTGACATAATATCTTACGTTTTTTACTTGTTTTTTGCGGCTACAGATGAGTACTAAATAAATTTATACAAAGATAAGAGTAACTCCAGCTAGCAACAAGCTAGCGTGAGAGCAAGTTGTAGCAGTGACGTACGTTCTAAGTTTCTAACCGGAGTTTTCTCTCAGCGCTTAAATCATTAAAATTTTGAGATCGCAATTTTGGGAGGTTTAATAACACGAAGATCTCTATCAAAAAAAGCCATTCTTGACTACCACTTAAAGCTTGCATACAGTAGTTACCGTAAATTCTTCTTTTTCTTAGCCTACCTCTTTCTCTGTGTTATCATCAACTTTTTTAGTGATTGCGCTTTCAGTTGTGTCAAGTGTAACCTGAAGTAAATGAAAGAAATTATTATGAGCCTAGTCTCCCTCAGCCATCACATTGTAAATATAAAGACTATAGTGTATAATTCTGTAACACTTCGGACTGTGATTAAGCTGCTAAACTTTCTTAAAGGGTGTGTGCGTATGACGTCATAATAAATGCGCTTCGATGGCATAATTGAGCAACGAATGACATTTCTTTGCATAGGCAAACGTGAGTTTTTGCTATTTACTTTGGAATATAAATAAATTTTTTTTAATGTAATTATTATCTTTCTTGCATACTTGAAAACCTACTTCAACTATTTAAAAGCACCAATTCTCTTTTAAAAATTCTTGAGTATTTTTAAACTGGCAAAATGTTTCTTTTTCCCATACCGGCCTATGTTATTTAGTACTCACTTATGGCGTTGACTTTAACATGAATGCAATCACAGCGTATACATATCTTACAGTAGATTACTTCGAGCAAAGGCAAGCAGTGCATATCCTAACCTGATCATGAGACAGGCTAGACAGCATTAGTAAATTTGCATAGAAAATACAATTCTTCATAATAGAGTTCCTTAACATGACTGTTAGTTCGAGTGAGTATGCGAAAAAGCTCATCATTTCGGCGATTAACCATAGATAAGAGATTTGTAACGCTTACCCACGATGCATGCGTTCAAACCCAGCATACCGTACTATCTACTACTCTAAAAAAATCGTCTACACTTTGTTTCATTTTTTAAACCCAATTCTAAATTAAATCAAAATATTATAAATACAGTATAATGTTTAATAGTATTATGTATTCAACTAAAATTAAGTGGTATACTATACTGTATTAAATTTATAATATAAATTACTATATTATATTAAAAAGCAAATTATAGAAATATGCTAGCAAATAATTTTTGTATTAAATTATGACCTTTTCACAGATGAAGTAAAGTTCAAGGTCACAAGATAAGTCATCTAAAATCCAGTTTTTACTGGAAAATCCTGCACAGTTTTGCCAACCATTTTGATTATCTGGGGACCCAGGCTTCCATATTGGAGAGCTAAGGTTAAGGTGCACATTTGCAGAACACCAATGCCAAAAATTAGGGCAACCTGATATAAAGACAAAAATAAAAATCGATATGAAACTATATTAGCAAATGTGTAATAATAAAAAGGAATTATTAATTAGCCAGTATTAATATTACTTTTATTTAATGAGTATAACAAAATTCCACTATAAAATATGTAAAGGGTAATGTTATAAAGCCATTGTATAGTTAAAAATGTAAATAATTTAAAGATTATTCTAGTTTCAAGTACTGTACAGTTAAAGTTATTTAGTTACTGACAATATAGTATTTGTCACCAAATATTGACACGAAATATATTTTTCTTTGTTATAAATACAAAATACAAATATTTTCATTAGAATATTGCGACATGATTAATGTACTATTATAGTCTAACATTGATATTGATTCATGTAAAGGTAAGGTTGCAAACTATAAGTAAACTAAATATACTGTAGTATAAAATTTATTTAATAAATTATCAGAAACATTTATAGTAATATTATCTGCATTATATTGGATAAAAACACCAGTGGTTTTGTAAGCATACTCACCTAAATTTGATGCTGAAGACCATGTCAAATTTTCTATTTCTAAAATTATAAATTTTTTATTAAAATAGTATCAAATCAGTTTTTAATGTCACTTCAGAAACAGTATTCGTAACTCATTATATTTTTTTATATATATGTATATATATATATATATATATATATATATATATATATATATATATATATATATATATATATATATATATATATATATATATATATATATATTATATACATTGTATACTACAATTACTGCATAACTTACCTGTTGTTAGGCTTGTAAGGCAAACTGTTTTCTCATGAGATTCAACACTCAAAAGCTGCATATCTAATTCACAACATTCTTGGTATGCGACATGAAAGTTTGCCTAAAAAAATAAATCAATAAAATTTATGAATGAATGAATGAATGAATGAATGAATGAATGAATGAATGAATGAATGAATGAATGAATGAATGAATGAATGAATGAATGAATGAATGAATGAATGAATGAATGAATGAATGAATGAATGAATGAATGAATGAATGAATGAATGAATGAATGAATGAATGAATGAATGAATGAATGAATGAATGAATGAATGAATGAATGAATGAATGAATGAATGAATGAATGAATGAATGAATGAATGAATGAATGAATGAATGAATGAATGAATGAATGAATGAATGAATGAATGAATGAATGAATGAATGAATGAATGAATGAATGAATGAATGAATGAATGAATGAATGAATGAATGAATGAATGAATGAATGAATGTTAGAATAAATAAATATAAACATACCATATGTGTACTTTGATAAAAATTTATTTCACATTGTTTCCCCAGGTAACGGAATTTGTTTTCTAAAGCTGGTAGAAATATTATTTATATAATCATACATACAAAGCAATAAATATTTTTTTTAAATATGTAACATTTGTAAATTTTAACTCACCTTTTTCTCGTGCTCTTATAGTTAAAATTTTGTTCTATTAGGAAAAATATAAATTAATTGTAATCATATAAATATTACATTTTATGTCATTTTTCAAGTTTACACACTTTATTTATGTGTCAAAAATAACTACATTTGTTCAGATGGATCTTATCGTTTTATGTTCACCATATTTTTATTTATTTTTACACAGTAAATTTTGAAGAAATTATTCAACAAAATATCATGCTAATTTAGAGGGAAAATTTTTAATATTTAAGGTATTCAAAAATTAAAATTTGTTAAGATGCTAACACAGATACTAGACAGGTGGTTTAAGTCCCCCTCTATTCTTGCTTGACTATTGCGAAGAAATTTGCACTCTTATATCTCCAAAAGCGTCTGTTGTATCGCAATAAAAATTTCAGGATCAGTTAAAACTAGCTCAAGTTATATACAACCCAAATTTTATTGTGTTCTATGGATTGGGAAAGTATTTATTTTATAACAGTATAAGTTATGCATTTTTGAATCTCCTATATGCTACCCATGTTATTTATACTCAAATTCTGAACCATAGATCATTATACAGTTTTGTATAGGATAAAGTAAAGATATTTCAAAGTTAATTTGAAATTTTTATGTACCGAAAAATTTTAAGTTATTAGTTATCGACATAACCTCTTAAATAATTCTTAAAGAGACCATAAAAAATATACGCAAATATTTTCCCAATATTAGCAACATAGTTTGCCATAGCAACGTATTGTATTTTGCTATATTGAATGACAAATAGCAGAGAACAACAATTATTCATCGGGATTTTATTTAATTTTATTATTGTCTCATTTTTCTTACATGAAAAATCATAGAAAATATTTTTTACCGTTAAGAACCGATTAGAAACTTCATAGTACTTAAATTTTTTTTTGTAAACTACCACTGGCTATCTCACTTGCATAGGTTTAAAAAAAAATTATTTTACTATAAATTAACGAAAAACATTTTAGTTGTTACATTATTATTAATGAATTAACATACCCCACATTCAGGACAGGAAGGAGAAGTACATTTAGGATTTTCATTTCTTGTAACTACAGCCTGGAATAAATTTAAAAGTTGCAATTTTACTACCTTAATAACTTACAATTCAGTTTGTTTATGTCAAAATTTACTTCTTGAATTTATTTGAAATTATTTAAGTTTAAATTTTTACTCTTAAAATTATAAGCTTAATAGATACTGAAATTATGTACAGTATACTCGAAATGTTAGAAAATGTTGTTATTTTAATTCCTTTTACCTCACATGCAAAATATATTTTCGTTCTGCAATTCTGCGGCTGAAGACTAATATCACTACTGAGATTTACAGATACGCAGTTTGATTTCTGATCCATATTGACCTGGGATGACCACAGTGACGTCATAACACGTTCTCCACTTGAGCACCACAACCACGAACCATGATATCCACGAGCGTTTACCCAGTACATTCCACTTGCATTGTGATCGCTAACTATAGAAAATTTAGCTGGGTTATATGGCAAATGCGAATAGAAATACATTTTATCTTTTTAGTTAATTATTCATAAGTATTAAATATACTTTAAACCATAAAGTATGCCAAACAAAAAACTTTTTTATGGAGAGGTTAATTCCAGACATAACTGAAAATCAACGACAACTTTGTTGGAGTCATTGATTTCTAGTTTATTTTCCAGTCACGAAAAGGCAGATACGGAATACGATGTCACGGCTTATTTGTTTTACGCGCGCATGGATCAGTGAAATATGACACCAAATTCTCCATCCGCTATTTTTTAAATGGAAAATAATTTGGATATCAATGATTCCGGCAAATTTAACACTGATTAGTGATTATTAGCATGTTTGAATACTAGACAAGTTTATTGTTAACATAATCTATGTCTATAAATTATGTATGTTTTGTAATATATATTTTACCAACCATTATCAAAGCTACTAAGTTAATTATTACGTAATATATATTACATAATATTATACAAACAATAATTTAACAAAACATTAGAATTTGTTTATGGACCCCTCTATTAATTATAGAACTTTTTTAAATTGATTGCATAAGAGAAACAAAAACTGGATGTATAGAATTATCGGTTTTCTTTACTTTTGATTAATTTTTTGATACACACTTCTTTTTCTTTGTTGTTTATAGAAAGCAATTGCATATTTAAATCGCAGCATTTTTGCGTGGCGTCCTTAAAGTTTGCCTAGAAGAATAAATTAAATATATAATATATTTTTTCTTTCATTTTCATTATAATTCATATAGGTAAGTATGTATTTCTTTTTTTCCTTTAATAATAAAAATTGTGACTTACTTTTTCTAAACTGTAAACATATGCTCTTCCACACACAATGCCAACGGTTTTATAATTATTACTTAACACTGTAAATGTAAAGAAGAAAACAGAAATTGTTAAACTTTGAATACACTATGCAATGAGGAAGGTAAATTGATTTTTTTTTTTTTTTTTTGAGTTTATGATATTTTTGGAAAGAGCTTTAAAAAACTTTGAGGCGCTATTTTTTCTTAAGACGATAGGAGCATGCAAGCATTTTAATTAATTTCTGAAAATTGGCCTAGAAAGCCTGTGACGTCATCAGTCCACTTTTTTCTCGGCAAATACTAATCGTTCGAGGTTCAGTAAACAGTTTAATGAAATCAGCTCGTCCTCAGGATTTCCAAAAACCTGACTACTGAACTTTCTACGGTCAATACTTTCCGAAATAAATGCCCGATTGATGACGTCAGAGTCTTTTTAGGACGATTTTCAAAAATTAATTAAAAATACTTCCCATGCTCCAATCGTTCTAAGAAAAAATAACGCCTCAAAAAATTTTAACGCTCTTTTCAAAAAATCAATAAAAAAATGAGGGTTAAAAAAATCACCTTCCTCATTGTGATCAAACAGGAGTATTTATAAACCACTTCTGAAATATATAAATATATTTCTGAATATATATATATGAATTGTAAAAGTAAGTTTATAAGATAAAGTGCCATGTTTATATTTAAGTTTTTCCATAAGGTACAATTTTACTAGATGTTTCTTTTACGAGTCATCAACGGGCTTAACTTAAACTGGCTTCTTTTCAAGCATAAATTTTGAACGTCAGGTACTTTAATAATAATAATAAAAATAAAAATAAAAGACACCTAAAGATTTATGCAAGAGCGATTGAAAAAAAAACCTCAGCTAAATTTTTAAATTATTATTTTATTATTGTGCCACATTTTGTTAATGTATGATATTTATCTATACTAAAAAATATATAATAAATAATATATCCTCTATATTACTTACCTATTGTTGAAGTATTCACAACCTATTAAATATTTTAATTAGAAATACTTTTAAAACTAACAATATAATCTAAATATATACTTATATATTATTAGTTTATTTTTATTATTATCTTTAAATAAACTGTTACTTTCTTTAAAATTTTAAAAGACCTTTTTATGTAAAAAAAAAAAAATAAAAAAAAAAAACTGTAGACATTGAAAATAAAATAAAAAACATTTTAGGTATTAAATCGCTGCATATTATTGTTTTGGAGAAAATATTTTATCATACCTTGTTTGGGCACACAGTCGTAAGACACGTTGAATTTGAAGATGAGATAGTTTTCTGAAAACATTACAAAATTTATCATTTAACAAATAATTTGAAGAAAATAAATATGTTATGTTTATAAAATTTATGTTTACAAGTGTATTTAAAGACCAAATCATATAACCTTGCAAACGAAGTACATTTTCTTGTCACACGGATTTTTTTGCAGTTGCAGTTTGTGCGCAATGTATGTTGCGCAATTGTTAACGTGCATCTTGGTCGTTGTATTTTGTATCTGCCACGTCACTTGCTCTGTCAGTTTTAAACCAGATGAGCACCACGTCCACTTGTCTTTATGGCAACCTTAAAAATTAGTAATTTCTACTTTAACTGCTTATAATATATTATTGTGCATGCCATAGTTAAGCTTCCTTACTCGTATGCTAGAGGTATATATATATATATATATATATATATATATATATATATATATATATATATATATATATATAAAGAGATTTAAAACTTAGACCACATAAAAATGAATTCGCTATTGGCTTATGTCCATACAATGTGATCAAATGGAGATTTCAGTAGATGCTAAACTCCATTTAAATACATGTTATTTCCATATGGTTTGATTTATTTATTGTTATCGAAAAACAGACAGCGTTACTTATGCAATACATTGGTGGTACACAAAGTACATAATATGCAAAGTATACATAATATAAAAATTAGATAATATACAAAAAAAAATATTAGACGATAATAATTTTTTTTTTTATTACAGAACACATTGCAAAAAAGAAAAATATAATAATAATACTAATAATTGATAATTTAAGAATTTAAGTTCTTTTTTTTTTTTTTTTTTTTTTTTTAATAAAGTATACTACAATAATTTGCGTCGTTTTTACGATTTAGAAAATAATATTTATGTCCTATGGCATGATGCTACAGTTGGATACTATTTATAAATAAACTTACCAAAATTTGTTGCTGAAGTCCAAACTTTCGAAATCATTTTTCCTGAAAAAACAATAGTTAATTTAAATAAAAATTGCAAAATAATATACGTATATATATATATATATATATATATATATATATATATATTAAAGATTTATTCCAATGATTTTGACGATAATAAGTATTTATATTATTTCCAAATTATTATTATTACCTTCTAACTCAACAATACATTTAGCCTCCTTGGAACTATCAATGCTTAAAAGTTTCATATTTAATGCGCAGCATATGTTGAAGGCATCTATAAAACGTTTCTGAAAAATGTGAATAATTTTAAACAATTGCTATTAATTGACTATAGTTCCATTTATATATAAATTTATATAATATTATCTAACAACTTTTTTTTTTTTTTTTTTTTTTCGTTATTTGAGATTGGTAAAAAAAAGACTAGTTTGATACAATATAATATATTTGTCCCATATATTTTACTATATTTGCTAATTTAATAATACTTATTTAATTAAAAAAATACATTTTTTTTCTAATTACATCCATATTTTAATAAAATGATTACCTTAGTTTTACTTCGGTAGTAAATGCCATTGCAACCTTCACCCAAAATTTTAAACATTTTCGTTATATCTAAAAAGAAAAAAAAAATTACCTCAAATCTAAAATGTAATATAATATATTTAGAAAATGAATAATTTTTTATTGATCGTTTATTTATTGTCGAGCTGAAGTGAAAGCAACTGAATAGTCAATATTGTAATCTCAAAACTAATAATAAAAATAAATAATACAAGTATTCATATAGTAAAATATTGTAATAATTCATTTAACTCGGAACTTTATGTGCTGGGGCTCAATATGCTAGTACACTTTATTGAAATATTAAAATATGATTTAATCTTAAGAGCTTATTTCATTAACAAAGTACTATAATTAATTAACTATGATACGAAATAAAAGCATAAATATCTATTAAAAAACTAATTTTTTTGAAAATTAATATTATTATTTATTACCTGTTTCATTCACTATTTTTTGTTCCTTAAAAATTAACAAATAATATATATATATATATATATATATATATATATATATATATATATATATATATATATATATATATAAATTATAATACTACTGCGATTATATAATTTATATGAATTTTATAATTATAAAATTGACTTCTTAAAAAATAAAATTTGACATTGCAATTTTTAGTATAGCTAAAGTATTATTCGCATGACACGTAAATTTAACACATGGAGCCGTTCACATGCTATTTCTAAAAGCAATGTGAACAGCTCCATTTGTTTACATTGTTCATTGTTCCAACTTTGTAACGTGCGTTGATGCGCGTCAAATTTAAGCGTCATGTGAGTAATACTTAAAGAGTTCATTATATATTTTTTTTCTCCTACATATTTTTGATTTTTGATTTTTTTTTTTATAAATATTTTTGGATCTAAAAGTCACAAAGCAAGAAGTGAAAGAATTGCTTTATAATGCTTTTAACATGTTAGTTCTATCATAAGACAAAGTTGTGCAAAATTAATATTTTAAAAGTGGATTAAAAATTAATAATTTAAAATAATGATAAAATTAACACTATAATATAAAATTTAGAGACAACTATTACATTAGGCTGTAAGAACATGATATATTATGTACATTAAAAAAAAAATTATATGAAATATTAAATTGTAACTTACATTATAACATTTTGGACAAATTGGTTCCTTGCATTTTAAGTAATCATATGAAACCTTAACCTACAAATTAAGTACCAATAAATTAATACTAAGAAGTGAAATATTCTAAAAAAAAATTATCAAAATAAAACACCAATCTACACATGAACTTATCCATCCATACAGATTTGCACCAAACAGATATAGATATCAAATTAAAAGTATTGAAACATTGTCTTAATAGATTTTAAGGTTTTAAACATTTACTATGCTTCACATTATGTTATTTTTTCTATTTAACTTTAAAAACAATGCAAATTTTTGACCAAAGCAGCTAACACGGGGGTTCGAACCCAAGACCACTGTGTTTTCATTCTAAAGCTCCATAACTGTTATATAGCCTTTTCAGTCCCAATATACATACAGTGGTTTTCAAATAATTCAATAAAAAATACAAAACAAACAAACAAACAAACAAATTGAGATAAAAATTCAAGTTTGGACCAGAAAACGCCCTTGAAGTTCCACGTTTTTAAAAGCTATTTATACAGTGGGGAGGGAGTCTGCAAAATTAAGAAACCTTTTTAATGAAAGTGACATATTTTTTTCATTCTGAGAGCCGCACAAAATTGTGGTTATAATATACGAGGGTAATAATTTTTTAAAAAAGCCGGAGACTGAAGAGGATAAAAGCAATATAATTGATTGTACACATTAATGAGTACATAAATTATGTTGCTCAATAATAACTGTCTGCTTTTCGACGGAGTCACATACAATGAGGTATGAATAACATACTTGATTTTGTCTTAATTTCAGAGAGATAAATGTGATCACAATCTCAAATTTTATTTAGTAAATCGGGACTTACTTCGCATGTAAAATGTGCTAAAGTGTCACATTTAACGTTGAAGATTTTCATCTGAGAGTTAAAAGCTGCAAGTGCGCAGTTTCCAGATCTGTTTGGCTGTTTTTGTAACCAGCTGTCTCTGTCAATTTTTTCATCTGTGTTGCACCAAATCCATGAATTTTTGCCACGTTGCGACATTGCACTTGTATAAGTTAAGTTACCAAGTGTCTTGCCTATTTAAAAAAAAAAAAAAACACACACGTTAAATATAATTTAATAGTATTAATAATGGGGCGTATAACTGTATACAACAATTGCAATTTATATAATTTTTCTTTTCAATTTTTTGTTGATATATTTATTTATTATGTATATAACATATAATATATCAATTGAAAGGTCTTAACAATAAGTCAACTTTTTTTAAGGCGGAAAATCAGCTACTGTGAGATTTGACTTAAGATGTAAAAAATGATCTCCCCTAATATTTTGCACAGATATACTTTAGAGTATAAGATCCTCAAAAATGTAAAAAGAAAAGAAAGTTAACATGATAACCCGAGTAGAACGCTAAGTATGACAATTCTATGATTTTTCAATGAAATTTCAATGAAATGTCCCATAACGATGACACAACTGCGATTTAATGAAGACAAAGTATGACAAAGTCACAAAAATAATTTTTTTAAAATGTCTAACAATGAAATTTCGATGACAAAAAGACGACATAACGACGACATGAATTTTTTTGTTTTTACAAAAATGAAATAAGTATGACAGCAAAAAATTATTGATGAAATAACGATGGCAGTTTTATTTTTCAAAAACCTATATGCGACACAACGACGACAACGATTAAAATTCAATATGTATGAAATAACGATGACACGAAGAAATAATAATTTAAATTATTATTTCTTCGTGTCATCGTTATTTCATACATATTGAATTTTAATCGTTGTCATCGTTGTGTCGCATTTAGGTTTTTGAAAAATAAAACTGCCATCGTTATTTCATCAATAATTTTTTGCTGTCATACTTATTTCATTTTTGTAAAAACAAAAAATTTCATGTCGTCGTTATGTCGTCTTTAAGTCATCGAATTTTCGGTTTTAGCTGGTAGATTGATAGAAAAATATCATATTATATATATAATTAAATAATTAATCTATATTAATATAACGTGTTTGATTAAAATTACTACTGACATAATTATATAGATTTTTTTTCCTATGTGCAAAAATGCATGCTAAACGGTTTCGGAGTGTGTATTTTTCAATATTGTAAAAATATAAAATAATTATTTTATATTATATTAGTTATTAATGTAATGAAATTTAATATTTTACTAAAAATTATGCCAATCTAAATCAGCTTTAAATATAGTCAATGTGCTTATTATTACTCTATAAGCGTAACAAAAATTGTTAAATTGATTGAATTTTTATTGTTATATATTTCTTAACACGCGTATACGATAAGGCAAATTAATTGCAAGCATTAAAAGAAAATTTAAAAATATATATTATAAATATGTTTCAAACAATTCAAAATTTAGTATTGCATAAATATATGGAAAGTAATAATTTAGTGCCAAAACTGACAATTATTATAATCACTTATATAGCTTTTTTTTAATGCATAAAATAATGCATAAAAAATATTATTCAATATTGCAAATACATTGTTGCGTTTAATTAATATTCAATACAAGCAATATATTTGATAAATACATATTATGATTAGAATCCTGTACAAAATCTTTGTGGTAGTGCAATGTAATATAGTAGCTTTTTCCGGTGACTCTCGGACTTGAAAAAAAAAAATTTTCAAAGTCAAGAATTAATACCTATTTTTTCGTTTGTTTCGGAGGTTTTGATACTTTTTAGGGCAGGTAATAAAAGTTTTAATTATTTATAAAATATGTAATTTACTACAAAAATGACGATTTATTGTGTTTTCTGACTTAGATTTGCATAAAAGTATTCACTTGATTACAAATTAATTAAGAAATCTGCAAAACAAGTTTCAAGTGAGACTTAAAAAATGCTGGGTTACTGAGTTTGGAAGCTTTTTTATATAATATAATGCGAGCTACTCTACACGAAAGAAGAAAACTCCAACCCCGTATATAAAATTTCATGTTAGGCAGGTAGCATTTGGTATATATAGGCACTAGATTTTATTAACAGGCAGGTCTCCGAGGTGGTCGCGCGGTGTACTTTGAAAGTTTGTCGTCGATATTTCATATTTTTACATTATTAAAATTATCCTGAAAATTTTGTCATCTTTATTTCATACATATGTCATTGAAATTTCATCGATAATTTCTAGTAGTATAATTTTGTCGTCATTATTTCTCATTTATGTCATCGTTGTGTCATACTTATGTCATCGTTGTTTCATACTTATGTCATCGTTGTTTCATACTTATGTCATTGAAATTTCGTCGAAAATATTTTGCTCATTTTGCTAATATTTCTATTTTTTAACTCCATATAAATAACATGGGGCTAACGATGAAATAACGATGAAATGGGACACGTTTCATCGTTATTTCATCTTTGTGTCGCATTTATTTGTCATTCTTATTTCATCGTTGTGTCATCGTTAAAATTTTACTCGGGAATATTACATTGTTATTTTTAAACGATTTGGAATCATAAAAGACAAAGTTAATTTAATTTAACTCATTATTTTCTGTCTTATCTGATGGTCGCGGGTTCTAGCAATTTTACGTAGATAGATGTTACAATTACCTATCAAATGGTACCATAAAGTTTTTATTTTTATTTTTTTTAATTTTTTTTTTAAGATTTGGAGATACTATAGTTATTAAAATACAACCCGATACTATGGGGTAAATAAAATGTCTTCTTCAAAGTTAGATATTGATACGAATTCCCCATATATATGCATTTATTAAGTCCCTTAACTCTTCTGTAGCCCCGTAAATTTGCGATAATCCTGTAAAGTAGGCAACTCGCGCCGTAGCTTTCTATTGTTGTCTGGCATCTCTGACGTCAGAAATAGAAAACAACAATAGAAAACTACGGCGTGGGTTGCCTACTTAACAGGATTACCGCAAGTTTACGAAATACGGAAGAGTTAAGGGACGTAATAAATGCATATATGGGGACTTCATATACCGATGTCTAACTTTGACATAATTCTGCGTAGTATTCAGGATATTGCTTATTTATTCCATTATTTATTGATATATTGAAACACAATTAAAGTAACAGTTATATTACACTTACTTCTTGCATATTTTTGAAAAATATTTCGGGTGCTTGGATTCAGACTAATTAAGTTTGCGCCAACGTTACAACATGTTTCAAAGGCTCCTATGAAATTTTTCTATAATACATAAGATTTAATGAAAAAGTTGATTAATATTCATTATTTAGTTACAAATTACAATGCATCAGCTATGATTAACATTACAATACATGTTGCACCTGTAAGTACCTGTGAACATACCTGAATAGTACTAGTAAGAAAAAGTCTTTGAACACCGAATGATATAATCATATCAAGCAATTTTAATGATTTTGGGATTTCTGAAAATAAATCAAATTCTAAGTAACAAGAAAGAACATTAAATAAAAAAAATATATTTGTCAAAATATTTTAATGTAATATTAATAGTACTAGAAAAATTACTAGTAACTACTTAAAAAATAACTAACTTTTAGATTAATAACTATAGCTATAGTTAATTAATAAGTTAGTAAGCTTGTAAGTTAGCCAAATAAATTGCTGTGTTCACATTGTTTTGTAATGGAAATTGTTAATTATACGATCAAAATAAACTATACATCATAACCTACATGGAGCTTAGTTAGCAATTAAAACTAAAAAAAACTCAAACTGAACACGGCAAATTAACTGACAGATAGATTTATAGTTATTAGATTTGTTATTGAATTATTGCATATTACAATGGAGAAAGACAGGGAATAATCATAAAATTTGCACTGATAAAATTTTATTTCTCCTAAGACACTTTAATATATTTCATTCTGTAAATTTTATCCAATATAACATAATAGAAATACTAGTAAATATACTTCTTACAATTAAATGTCTTTAGCTGCAAATTTTTGCTGCCTCAGCAGTACAAACTCGAATTAGTTTTTTTAAAATAACATTGTGAAATTTTTGCAAATTTTAACATGGATGTGCAGCAAGCAACAGGTACATATAAGTAACATTTTGTAATTTTTAATATAATAAAAACTAGCTAGAAAAATAGTAATCTTACCCCAAATTTTGAAAACCTAAATATATTTAATTTAATTAAAATAGTTATATCATAAATATAATCAAAATAACAAATATAAATTAATGAAATAAAATTATTTAAAGCATCAGTAGTTCTCTTCATTTTTTTTAAATGTAATATAATACCTTGGTTTTACAAATCGGGCAAGTTGAAACGTCATTATTCTTGTTATTCATTATTCTCTTCTCGTTCTGAAACAAGAAGATATATTTACTATTTATCAACCTATTGTTTTTTTTTATATTTATACTACCCTTTTACTGTTATATTTGTAAAGTTTTAACTTTTTTTTTTTTTTTTTTTTTTTTACGGTGTAAAATTTAATATTGAAAAAAAATGCAAGTAAGCAGCTTTATGCACTCATTTTGCAAAGTGAGTATTTAATTAGCTATCATATTACTGTCTTTGATATTGTAATTAATTTAGTTTGCAATTCAGACCGATTTAGAGCATTGAAAACACACCAACTAAAGAACTTTTAAAAACTTGATCCTGAAAAAAAAAAAAAAAATACAGTGCATAGAAGTTATGCAAGTGAATAAAAATGTTTAAAGAAATAAACAAACATTGTGCCATAGAGGTAAATATTGGAATTTAATATCAAAACCCATAATAATAATAAAAATGGAGGGAGATTTGTAAGTCTGATTTTCAAAAAAGTGCTAATATTAGAATACATTTTATCGTATTTAACTTCCTCATAATATAAAAAAACTGACTTTTGATTTCCTAGTTCTTATATTTATATTTTATAAAACAAAGAATCATAATTTAAAGGTATGCGCAGCGTTATTTCTTTAGTAAATAGATAACCCTTTTCTTATTTATTTTCTTTATATACTGTATACATAAGCATTTTAAAATAGGTTCCATGATATTTTATGAAATAATTTTTTAAGAAACTAACAAATTGTCATACGAATTATAATGTATATTATATATATATATATATATATATATATATATATATATATATATATATATATATATATATATATATATATATACCTGTATAATATATAATATAAACATATACCGCAAGAGAATAAAAAACTTGCAAAACTATAGAATGAAATGCAACGCCAAAATTGCAAGTTATCCATTTCATTTCGGTAAATATAATTAATTGGATTGAAATATTTATAGGTGTATTTAGTCCTTACCTTATTAACGGTTGATAAATTCTTCGCAATACATTGAAAACTTAATACCTTCAGTAAGTTGACAAAAAAAATATTAATATATCTAAAATATGAATATTATAACTAATTATTAAATTACTTAAATGAAGAATAATTATATATAAAAAAAATGTTTAAATATTTTTTTAGAGAATTAAACCATTTTATAAAAATTAAAAATTATAAATATGGATTATCTAAAAAACATTTATTTACTAAGTAAAAAAACAAAACATTAACATCATGAATTTTGTGTCTATACTAATTTAAAATTGTAACTGACTGTCCTGTTAAACAGTTGGGTTAAATTGAGAGGTTCTGTGGCCTGTTTTTGCTTAATAAAAGCCATTAATTATTATTATTTATATAAATAATTAAAAACAATATTAAAAAATGTGCTTTTGTTAAAATGAAAAATATGACAGTTTTCATGACCCAAATTAAATAGTTAATAATAATGTAACATGGATGCATGAAATTTATACATACACATTCTATGTGTATTTATTATTTTTTCTTTTTTCGTTGAATTTAATACTTCAAATATAAAACTTTTAAATATCGCTAGTTACATAAGAGTAATAGATGGCACCTAATCTATAAGATTAGCAATCCAGATATGAATCTTAGTGAAAATTATGGGTTTAATCTAAACGTATTCCAATTACATATATAATAAAGGCTACAACAAATTAGGTGTTTACTTTATTGAATTATCTATAAAAGAACATTTTTCTGAATTGATTAATAAGACATTTTTTTTAGTTCAATTGTTAAAATACTTTTTAAAATGCAAAAAATGTGTCAACAGGTGTCAACTTAAACATTTAAGCATAGGAAAAAGTTGAAGCCTGTGACATATTTTTGCGATTTAGATATTAAATAAAAATACTTAATGAACTCATAAACTAAAAACTCACACATCTATCGATTTAGGATAATATTTTTTTAGGAATATGCAATGAAATGACCGCTTTATATTTTTAGTCATCCTCATTGTAAAAGATAATATATTTTTAAAAATAAGTGCATGGTTCACAACGCTGTCAATTTTTGTAATTAAATACATTTTTGCAATTCAGAAACAAACGTTTAACAACGATAGATTTACGACTGTAAACCTTACAGTATGGTTACTTAATTATAACTTATTTTCCTTCTTTCATGATAAAATTTTATTGATTCCAATACTTAAATATTTTATTTCTTCTATAATCAGTACATCTAATTATCTAAAAAAAACTTACCAGAACTATAATAGTGATGGTTCTCATTTTAAATAAAACTATTGAATGTTAACGGAAATAATTAAAATGCAATTGCGTTCAACTTTAAATAATTTAGTAATAGACACTGTTTAGTAAGATATTTTAACATTGTGTGTTGCTTTATTCTTTCATGAAAATGTCAGATATTATAATCTGTACTATGCAGGAGTTGTATTTATTTATATGGACTTTCCTGCACACTTTCCAACAATGAAACCAAACATTTTAAACATCCGCTGCAAATTTAAACAATGGTTACTATTATTTAATTCATACTGTATATATATATATATATATATATATATATATATATATATATATATATATATATATAT
Source organism: Ecdyonurus torrentis (assembly GCA_949318235.1). NCBI lineage: Eukaryota > Metazoa > Arthropoda > Insecta > Ephemeroptera > Heptageniidae > Ecdyonurus > Ecdyonurus torrentis. The sequence goes on from OX439135.1 coordinate 18,925,685, forward strand.
ATATATATATATATATATATATATATATATATATATATATATATATATATATATACAGTTGAAATGATAGAATTTGACAATAAAGTATTATACGCCGCTCCAATGAAGTGGCTCAACGATAATTGCATTTCTTTGCCCTTTTATAGCTTATTGTGCGTAACAACCAAAATGCATGTGTGTGTTGTGAAGGTGGGGGTCCACCTTAACTCCTTGTTTCCTCTCTTTACTCGTGTAGCATGCATATCTCGTCTCGTCTCGTCTCGTCTCGTCTCGTCTCGTCTCGTCTCGTCTCGTCTCGTCTCGTCTCGTCTCGTCTCGTCTCGTCTCTCTCTCTGTTATCGTTTCCTGTCCAGCAAACATATCATAGCAAGTTCAAGAGCAAAGAAATAGAAATAAGTAGTAAAGTTGGATAATATGTCTGGTCAACTGAACACTCTCACATGCTCCCACTCTGCCTTTTAGTTCGCATTTAGTTACGCACAAGAAGGCGGAGAAATGCAATTATCGTCCAGCCACTTTATTGGAGCGGCGTTATACTTTACTGTCAAATTCTACCATTTCAACTGTATTATATTTGTTAATTGTTTTTGTGTGCTATTCTTTGTATTTATATGGCTTAAAATTTTAGGGAAAATTTGTATTTAGTAAAATGATATGATGGAAAAAATACTTCCGAGTGAAAATTTCCTTTAAATATTATATTGTAGAGTATAATAAATTTTTAGAGAAAAAAATACTATAGGTAAAACAAGTATGAGATTATAATAATGATTGTATCTATTGTATTGTTATTGTACCATTGTTATCATTGTTGGAAATTTATACTTATTTAAGAGGATGTGTTGCAATCGTTAAAGAGAAACATAAAAATATTGATTTTAATTTAATGTTATTTTATTGTTAATACAAATATAAAAAGACGCTATCACCAGCATTAGTTTGGTTTTTATATCCTATAATTTAATATAGATGATTTAAAATAATTCAATTCATATGCATGGAAATCAAAAAATTTATCTCATACAGATTAAAAACATTAATTAAATATAATTAAACCTTAATGATTTAAGAAAAAACAACTAAATTGACCACACAATGATTTATTTTACAGTACAAAACTTTTAACAAGTTTAAACTTAATCGAAGTGTTCTTTCTTTCTCATACACAATTTAAGTAACCCGAGCTGTTTTTCAGGTTTCAATTTAAAAGTTATTTAATAAAAAAATGCTATGTTTATCATAATTTTTATAATACATCAAGGTAATTTTTCTATTTATGCATTTCTTTACATCAATATTTATTTATTTATTAAAACGAAATAATATATATATTTTTTTTTATGATTATAATTGTGATTATAACTGTAGAAAAAATTGAAGAAAAGTGTCTGAAACATGCACTTATTTTGGCAATAATGAAATAGCAGGTTACTGTATTCTGATATTAAAATTAGACGATTTGAACACGTGTCTCTAAAAAAAATCGCGCCTGCGGCGGGCACCGGGGGGCCTGCGCCCCCCCGGACTCCCCTCTTGAGGGTTAGCCTTCCATAGTTTTGCATCCCGGCAAATGTTTCGTTCCTCTTTTACCACTGTCTATATATTTATATATATATATATATATTATATATATATATACTATAGTAAAAATCACGCGTTACCTAGACTTTCTCTTCTAGTTATACAATAATTCGATGATATAATTAAAAACTTACGAGTATTATTATATAAAATCTCATTTTATATTAACGTGTTTCAGCCACATGCAAGTCTGTAAAATGTTCATGAAAAAACGCTTACTATTGATAGAATAATAACTCACATTTTCGTACAAAATAAATTTACGGAAATGACAAAGTTATCGGATGTGAGTTTAAACTGCAAATACAAAAGATTTTTCAACAATAGAATGCTTATAGACGTTTGAAAAAAACAATGGAACTTCCTGTAATACACTCTATTATGAGTATCACTGTGCAAAAAAATTCAAAAGTGTGACGTCACAAATACCAAGATGGCGGCCAAATTTTCAAAATTGACCTCATTATTGGTGCTAATTATTTATTCAACACCTTTTCATTAGCCCAAAAATAATAATTTTGCTTATATTTGATGTATAATGTACTGAAGAAGAAGATAAATTTTATTTGAAAGTAATCGGACAGTTTGGGTGGAAGATATTAATTTTTTTCGAAAAAGCTGTATGCCTTCTTCATACCTTAATTTTAGACTGGTTATACTGACCATTTGAAATTGACCTCTCAAAAATGGCCAAAATTGGCTCCCACTGAAGATATGATTAAAAAAGTATACAAAATTTTAGTTCAACACCAACGTATGAGGTATCAGCAGATAGCTAAGACTTTGGGCTATTACATGAAATGAAAAAAAGTTATGCACATACAAAAATTAAGGGTGAACAAAATGTTGGAAAAATAGGTACCACAAGTAGGTTTGTCGTCATAGCCCATTTGCGGCACACTTTTTTCCAATAGTTTTTTTACCCTCAATTTTTGTATGTGCGTAACTTTTTGTCATTTCATGTTGTAGCCCAAAGTCTTAGCTATCTGCTGATATCTCATACGTTGGTGTTGAACCAAAATTTTGTATACTTTTTTAATCATATCTTCAGTGGGAGCCACTTTTGGCCATTTTTGAGAGGTCAACTTCAAAGGTCAGCATAACTAGTCTAAAATTAAGATACCCATTTGAAACCTGAAGGACATGATGAAGCATTGTCCTCTATTGTTTCCAATATGTTTAAACGAATTTCACATGCACTGTTCTGTTTCCATGTCACGTACTAGATGCTGGTCAGCAACACATTTTTGGCCATTTCTTGGAGCACCCGACGTTGCTTCACATAAGTTACTGCCCTGCACTTAATAAATTTCACAGAGATATGAAATTTTGAGGTTTGTCTATTGAAATATCACTAATACACGGATAATTTTTTGTTTTGTCCTAATATAAATATTTCTATACGACTACGCGAACTTTCCATCCCACCCTCGTATTATATGTGTAGAAACCTAATTTAACTATGCATAAGTATGTTAAGGTTCACATTTTTTTAAAGGGATAGTTGGAAGTGGGATTATATTCGGGGCTATACCGATATGATCTAACAGAAATAAATAATTTTCCTCCCCCCCCCCCCGAAAAATGTAAACTTTTACCATGCATGCATAATTAATTGTATACACTACACATGTAGCAAATTTTTATAACTGTTTTCTTTTTTTTTTTTAAACATTCCCCCATCCCTCCCAACCCCCAAATTAAAATATAATTGTTGTTTTAAGATGGGGGAGGCCAAGATGGAATTACAAAACAAAATTACTAAATAAATAAACATATTATGCGCATGTTTTATGTTTACAGTTTACAACGTTTCCTTTATTTTTTTTGAGGGGGGAGGGGGGTAGCGCAGGAGGTTGCTGGATGGTGTGGGTATGCGGACTGATTTACGGGGCTACAGATATGATCCAATCGCATTTTCTTTCATTTAAGCTCGATTTTAATGCTTTGGAATTCTTAAAAAAATACCAAATTTGAGCACCAAGTTCTCCAAATATGTCAAGGTTAGAGGAAACTTAATTACTCCTCCATAATTTTTATCGATTGATTTAGTCAAATCTAACATTTTTTCCTTAAAAGTTGTTCTCGCGGGCTAAATTAGTGCTCGCAATCATTAAAATAACATCCTTCTAAGGTGCAAGATCAAAGGTCATATTATAGTCACCCTATACAAATTTGAATTAAAAAATAATTGCTTTATCAAAGATCTCTTGATTATCTATGCTCACTGAAAAAATCAAACCCATACATCAACTTGCTAAAAAGTTACAACAGTTTGAATTCTGCTGTTTTCCCTATGGTTATAGCATAGGCACCATTGCTGAGGGCATACAGCTTTTTCGAAAAAAATTAATAGCTTCCACCCAAACTGTCCGATTACTTTCAAATAAAATTTATCTTCTTCTTCAGTACATTATACATCAAATATAAGCAAAATTATTATTTTCGGGCTAATGAAAAGGTGTTGAATAAATAATTAGCACCAATAATGAGGTCAATTTTGAAAATTTGGCCGCCATCTTGGTATTTGTGACGTCACACTTTTGAATTTTTTTGCACACGTAGAAATAATTATTTAAAATATATTTTGTTATTAAACTTTTTGCGAAAAGATGATCTGGAACGCTATAAAAAATTAAAAACTGTGAAATAAGGGGTCAAAGTTCAGAGGTCAATATCTGACGACCCTACGTGGCCCATGCGTTGAAATTTAGGGAAAGAGCTACTAATGACCATATCTACGAACCCTGAAAAATTCATGTTCTTACCACCTTTTCCCGAAAGCCCCTTAAAAATGCCTCTTGATCCCCCTGCTTCGTATTTTGTTCTTAATTTATATTTCATTAAAAGCTTCTTGGAAGAAGAAAAAAACTTACATTTTAAGTGCTTTTAATAAACGGATGAAGCCACTTGATTTTTTAAAAAACTGTTCATATTAAGATAAAGAAAACAATATATTTTAGCTTTCTTATCACACAAAAGTCCATCAATATGATTATAATCTGCACTTAAAGACGTTATCTGAATCTCTATGTAATAATTATAATGAATTTTATAATGCATAAGATAAAAAAATACACACCCTATCGAGTATAGTATATAACTCGAGAATAGATTTAATATTTATCACTGTTTGAAGTCATTCATTAAAGCAGGTAAGATAAAACTTGTTATTTTTTTTTTCTTGTACAAACATGCATTTGTCTTAATATTTTTGTTCCATAAAAAAAACTTAAGACGTAAATTTGCAATGTTATTTTAATTAGTAAATTAAGTGCTGGGTTAAAATATTTAACTATTTTGTCATTAATAAAAAAGAAGTCAAATTACACTGGAATATCAAAATATCAATATCATCAATTTTGCTTTTATTATCATAATAGGACCCAATATTACAATATATTTTTTATTTAATTTTGTTAAGTATATAATGAGCTATTAAGTAGCAAGAGCTATTTTCAATTTATAATTAATATATAATATTAATATTAATATATAACTGCGACATTCAAATTTGAAGTTAACATGTTATGGAGGAAAATGATGAGTATATTATGTTAATACATTAGCAAAAATATTTCTATTTTGCTATTTTATAAATAGTTCTGTTATGTAAAATAATTATTGTACTATATTTTATAATAACATCGTTTCTATGTAGAGTATCTTTTTTTTATATACATATTGCTATCTTATAGTAAATATTAAAAATCTATTGATTTTTATTAATTTATAAAGAATATTATACTTTATCCAAATACCTTGATAGCAATTTAAAAATTGATAAAATTGATGTTCTTATGTTTGTCACACACTCAAAATTGCAAAATTTAAAATTTGTCAGTAAAATACTGACTAAATTGTGATATTATACATAATTAAAATATTGTCAATTAGAACATAAGACAGTTGTAAATGAAGTTAAATTAAAATAGGTAAATATTATTTATTAATTTATCATTATATAATTATATGTTTATTGTAAATATTTATAGTAGGCCTACGCATGTTGTACCATACTGATTGTTACTATGAACTGCCTGGGTCAGTAAAATTTCTTATATTTATATGTAAATTTATTTTGTTTTAGTTGTATTGTTGTATAATGAAGCTTATCGGTTTAGCGCGTGGAAAACGTGAGGAAAGTTTATGAGGGTCCACTAATTTAACATTACGCTCATGGGGAAAAACACTTTTTTTTTTTTTTTTTTTTTTTGCGATTTTTTGAGAAAACTACTCCACCAATTTCAGAGAAATTTAAATGAGAAATACTGGACATAGTTTTACGTATTTTAAGCCATCCAAAAATTTTTATGTATTTTTTTTAAACTGATATTATAAGTTTATTGTATTGATAAACTTAATATTATTGAATCATAAGTAAAGTAAATTAAACTTACATTTATATTATCTATTTTGTAAATAGCAATGATGGCAGGCAGCACAAGTTTACTGTACGCTTTGCTGTTCATCTTCTCCCAATATGCTGTCATAGATGCTAATATCAAAGCTGGTATGTATGATGCCTTAACTTAACATCAAAGACGACGCCGCTTTGTAAATTATAATAATAATGATAATACGATAGAGAAAAGCAGCACCTCTCTTATTGATAGTACTGTTACTGTTGTATTAATTCGCATTACTGCGTGCTAAACATTGTCTGAACTAACAATATTCGTGTAACCCACTTTTTTTTGTGTACATTGAGACATACTAGTACTGTATTCACTTATTTTTTTTAATTCCTTGAACTTTGTGAAATAAAGAATATTTTCTTACGTATGAGAAACTGATCTTAGGAAAATATTGTATAATATAAGATTAATTTAAAATCTATTTAAATTATAATAATTTTTATAGTTCTTTAAGTATATTTTATTTTGGTTTTTATTTAATTGATTCATTTTGTTGCATTTCTAGACTGTTCAGAACCACCTCCAACTCCAGATAACTGTGATATTCAATGCTTTACGTAAGTTAATATCAGAAAATATCTTATTACAAAAAATAATAATAATAATTAGTGCGTGTTATAAATGAGCATATTTTATTATTTCTTTAAATGTTTAAATTCAATTACCAACTTCATTGTTATTATAATTTTCAGCGTTGCAAAATTATATAAGCATATTAGTTATGAGATTAATTTTTTTTTCTCTTCAAAATTTGTCTTTCTGAGTAAACAAAAGGTTGCCTACCGTTGCAGGCGTCGACCAATCAACAGCACGAAAAACTATAAAAAATAAACCATATATATTTTTTTTATTTATTCATATTTTTTATGTATCTATAAATAATGGAAATGGTTAAAAATTCTTTTATTTTACATATTACACCAATATAATAGTATATTAGTATAGTCATTTTAATATTAATATAGTGTTCGATTTAGTGTGAAATTTCAAACACACAACAGTCAAAAGTGTGTTTATCGAACACGCACTTGAACATTTCAAAACCTCCAAATGAACATGCACATAAACTGATCGATCGAGTTCGTGTTCTGTTCAAAAAATGTTCAAAATCGCACTCAAACACCCCAAGACTGATAATAAACATATAACGCACAATCTGTTTCCCTTTTTGTAATTTCTCCGCTTTTGATTGTTCGTGTCATGCAACACCTCCTGGAAACGTATGTAACCTTGTCGGAGCCTTTGTTACGTAGGAAGCCTAACTTTGTGGGAACGTGGTTTACTCCTTACAATTTGTTTACGATATACGTTTTATTTGCAGGGCGTCATGTTTAGCAACGTGTCAAGGATCATCCACATTTACTTATGGAGAAACAGTGCTAGTGCTTGAGTGTGAAAATGGAGAGTGGTTACCTACTGATACCAGATACCCCTCGATACCAGATTGCTTGTGTAAGTTCTGATCTCGGGGATACAAATAATAATTCTTAAAAAAATCAAGTATAAATTAAATTTTTATAAACTTAAATCTACAATTTTCAGCAAATAATTCCCGTTTTTATAAGAATTTTCCATCACTTTTTAATTTCTTCTTTTTTTTATGTGCAAAGTACTACTGTCCGAAAAAAAAAGTCTATTGAATCCTCTTACTTTTTTGATTGACTGGCAGTCATTATGCTCATTATTCCATAAAACCTTCCTATATTGAGTGAAAATATGTATTATAAATATAATATAATTGTCATTCATTTATATTTTTTATAAAAGAAATTTTTTATAAAGAAAATATAATTATATAAAGAAAAAAATAATAGAAAAAAAATTATTAAAATTTATTGAAATAATAAATAAATTCATAAATATTTATACACGGAAAAACATTGCTACTTAAAAAACGCAGGTATTTAAATCTTGTAAATCGCAATAACTATTATGAATACTTTTCAATGCTCTTCTTGAGCAATGAATAACACTGCTCAGCAGAGGACAAACGTAGTTTTTGGCTATTTAGCTACTTTTTTTGTAGGCTGTCAAAATGAGTCATTTTCCCATACTGTCACATGTTATTTAGCGCTCAATTATGGCGTTGACTTTAACATGAATGAAACCATCCTATAGGTATAGATATAAGCCTAGAGCAGGTATTATTATAATACAATAATACCTAATGCAGGTAAAATATACCATAATAAAGGTGTATGACTCACCTAGATTAGGTGATATAATATTTTATTACTACCTGTTACAAATTAATATGTACCTATCGTAAAATACAAGAATAATGTACTGTACCTGTCATAAGAAGAACTTTCTTTTTTTGTATGATATTAACAAACTTAACTTTTAAAATTTTGATTTGTTTTCAGTCAAATGCACGCCACCTTGTAATAATGGAGGCGATTGTCAGGAGGATAATATTTGTAATTGCAGAGATGGATTTGCAGGTGACCGCTGTGATACAGGTGAGAATTTACACATTACAAAGTTGTAAATAAAAAATCTGTAAATTTGTAGTTTAAAAAAAAAAAAATCATAATTTCTCTCTTAAATTTTTTGATTTGAAAATGCTGAAAGGTAATCTAATTAAAATAAACTTTGTAAATTACACGACCTACAGTATATAATAGATGAATTATTGATAAGTTTTAAACAGTCTTGTAGTCGTTAACGTAAAATCGTTAACGTTAAGTTAACTATAACGTTAAGTTGTTATTTCTATAATATAGGGTGCACCCATAGATTAACAACATTGAAAAAAGAAACGTTATAGTTATAGATTAACAAAAATTGAAGTCAACATAGCGTTAACTATAACGTTACTTTTTGAAAGAAATTTTTAGTTTATACTGACTAATAAACCAAAATCAACTGACGAGGTGATAGAAATAATAAATAAAATTAACCTTTAAATGAGTAAATATAAGTAAAATATTAACTTTATAAATGATTAAATTTATGAATATAATCATAAAAAATACATATCATCTAAAAAGACTATTAACGTTATAGTTAACGCAAGTTAACGTTAACGTTAAAGGTAACGTTATAGTTGAGGACAAATTAGTGTTAACGTTATCGTTAAAGTTATAGTTTTGTATGAAATTAACTTAACGTTAACGTTATAGAAAATTCAGGTAACGACTGCAAGACTGGTTTTAAATATAAATCAATAATATTTCCAGCTTTGTTCTGCACGGAGGACGAGATCTTCAATGCATGCAGTGACACGTGTCTCTCAACCTGCTCAGCTGTTGCTAACAATCCCACGTGTGAACCCACGTGTAAAGAGCAATGTGAATGTCCAGCTGGTTTATTACTTGATCAGTTTGGACGTTGTGTAGAGACTGATCTATGTCCATGTAGGACAGATGATGGTAGAGTCGTTGATTCTGGCTATGAGGAAGTACAGAAAGTGGATGGAGTTTCTAGTGCTTGGTGAGTGCATCTGACCTTTTTTTTTATTATTATTTCAAAAATGACTTTATTTTCTTTAATATTTCTTTCTAATAGTTTATTTAGTTATACAATGATCTAGTTATAAAATTTATTACTTTTTATCTCATTAAATTTATTTATTTTATGTTTTTATACTATATATACTGTATACAGAGAGAGAGAGAGAGAGAGAGAGAGAGAGAGAGAAATATAATAATATGAAAGAAAAATGCATGTATTGGGAAATCACATACTAATTTTATACCCTACCGAAACTAGATATAAATAAAGATTTAAAATTAATAAATACACAAATTAATTAATATAATTTTAAATTATACACATATCTAAAAAAAAAAAAAAAAGGGTAGAGTTTGATTTTACTAAAGTTTTTATGATATGATTACATTTATTATAAATGTGTGGTGTATGTATGATGCAGTTTTATTTTATTTTTTGACTTAAAGTTGTATAAACATTGCCTGAAATATAAATTTTTTAAATAATTATGAAGAGTAAATAATTTTAAGGTGCAGAACAGTGTGGATTTTTTGTTCAGTACAGTACACAGGGGATCCCGCAAAATGTTATAAAATTTTAAATTGTCCAAATTGTTGTATTTTATCTTTCTTAAAACATAAGATTATTAACAGTTATATTACTTTAGCACTTAATTTGAGGTAAGATATTTTGATGGATATATAAGTTTTATACATAAACTATTATCCCGCTAAATGTTTTACAATTTTTATTTTCATATTTCTATACAGTAAATGCTCATCTCAGCAATGGACTTGTAATTCATTGAAGAAAGGAAGTGGAGGAGTGATTGGTACTTCTCATTACGTCTCATTTGATGGACAACCCATGCAAGTACAAGGTGAATGTTCCAGATATCTAGTCCAAGACCCTGCTTATTCTGTTACTGTAGAGGGCGTCAACTGTGTTTCAACTTCACAGGTAATATTATACATACAAACTCTTTGAAACGATTAACTGTTAACGTCAGTCCTGAAACACCCCCTTTTTTCAAATAACTGATCGTATATATAATACATCTTATTTTTACAAAATAGAAGTTCAAGTATGATTTCTTCATAATTCCCATACACTTCTCACAATACATTTTTAACCATTTTTATTTTGCAGTGAAATTCAAAATCAATATTATTCAAATGGGCAAACTATCGCTTATTTTTCTCGAACCAGAAATAATTTTGAAATATAAAACAAAAAGTAATCGATAGAGCATAGAAATATCTTTAACGTCAGAAAGTTTCAAAAAAGTTTATTGAACCATTTTTTTTAATTGAAAAAACGAAAATACATTGCTAATCATATGCAACTTTTACTCTTAATTATCTCAAATCACAAATAAAATTTGAATATTCTGTTAACTGGAACTCGCAGATCATAATATTTTTCAACCCCCCTAAATTTTTTAAAAACATTTGTTGACCCAATTTTGGGATATTTGCTTTTACCAGGTCTGAGGTTAACCATTAAATAAAACCACAATTTTGATATTAAAATTTGTCATTTTTATTACAAATATTTCAAGGGAGAGAAGGAAGGATATTGATATGTCCACACTCGATTCAAATAGTATTATTTATTATTCAAAAGTACAAACCAAACTTTCAAAAAGTTACCGTCATTATACAAAATATTTCATCTACACATAGTGTTTTCAAAATAAAAAAATATATACATGATTTTATCATTAAAAAAACACGCATCATATTTTATGACATTTTTACAAGAAATATACATTTTTAATTCAAATGATAAAATGAACACAATCTCTTATAATCTATTTATGTTTTATTCAGTGACAGTTTATTACAATTTAAAATATTTTTTTATTTACAGACGACAGTGAAATGCGAGAAACGTATTTCAGTTAGTATTCCACAACTCAAAGTGTATCTCAATAAAGGAAAGAAAGTAACTGCTAATGGACGTAATATAGTGGAATTACCCTTCCAAGAACAAGGGTTGACCATCAAAGAAGCGTCTTCGTTGTACTTGACAGGTACCTTAGTATTATTGTTGTTAAAGAAATAAGATTTTTTTTAATAAGTAAGAAATATATACCTTTGCATTTATGTTTATTATGATTTTTTTTTTTTTTTTTCACTTTACAATATATTTCAAGTTTTTTTTTTTTTTTTAAATAATTTTTCATGATAACATTATTAAGAAAAAATGCCACAGATTTTGTTTAAATGGTAAAAAAAAAAAAAAAAAAAAAAAAAAAAAAAAAAAAAAAAAAAAAAACTTGCAATACTGAAAAAGTGCTATCAGATGACTCACTTTGTTAGATACTGTCTCAATTTGACATGTTTTCTTATAAAAGAATACATACATATTTAAAGTGAGCCTAAAACTATTATTTTCTTGAATTCCAACAATACTTTGTAGGAAAAAAACTTTGTTAATTACAATAATTACCAATATTATACTTTAATTTCAGTAAGACAATCGCTTTGAGGTTCAATAAACTATACATATAGTAAAAGTTATAGAATTACAAAACAATAAAAAAAAACTGAAGCTATAGATGCTTTATTTAAAAATCTTAATTAAATGACTAAGTAACATTATTTCTTTATATTAAAGTCTTATTTAATTTTAAGATGACTCAATTGATATTTTTTATTTATTTTTAGTTATGATGCCAAATGGAATTGAGATTCAATGGGATGGAGAATATTCAGCTAATATTTTTACACCTGAAAAACTTTATAGAACAACTAAGGCAAGTATTTATGCTTGAACTATTTCATTTCTTAAATGCCATTTCAATGAGATATTTTTTAAAAGTATGCAAAATATCAACAACAAAAAGTAATGTATCATGAAGATGATTAATTGATTATATAATTATTTACTTTATAGGGTTTACTAGGTGTTTACAGCGGTAATGTAAGTGATGACATGACTTTACCAGATGGTTCTATAACATCTGACATCAATACGTTTGGAAATGCATGGAAAGTTAATCCTTCTTGTGAAGAGTCTGAGGTTGAGGATTTGTGTACTGAAGATCCAGATCTAGAAGTGGAAGTCACCCATATTTGTTCTAAGATCTATGATCCTATATTTGGAGGTAATTAACTAGTTAATTAATTATTAGTTGAATAATATGTATTCACTAATTAATTACATAATTACATATTGTAAAGCGTATAAAACCTTACATGCATTTTTTTTGGTACACTGAATGTTATGCAACCAGTTGGTAATATAATGTTTAACAACTTGCCTAGCTATTAGGATACTTTCCAAAAAAAGTCATAAGTTGAACATTTTCTAATAAAAAGATAATATTTCATGTAATTTAAAATACTAATTCACTAGTAGTATTAAATTTTTATGCATTGTAAAATTAGTAATAAAAAAAATGAATTTCAAGTTTACAACAATAAAAAAATATATAATGCAGGTCGTGAATGCTTGTCTGAAACCACTTTTATATACATTTGTCATAATTAGAGACCGGATTTAAAGTTTTTCAACATTTTTTTCTGTCATATTTAGGTCACTTTTAATGAAAAATGAGTGCGAATTGCGCAATTTTAAGACGTTTAATACCCATTTATTTTCAACATTTTCAACATTTTTCAATATTTTCAACATTTTTAATGTTTTTGCAACATTTTTAACATTTTTCAACATTTTTGCATAATATTGCATCAAAAAAAAAAAAAAAAAAAAAAACGAAAACGAAAACATCAAAATTTTAGGGTGAAATTTTAAATTACTACATAACTTAGCTTAACATTGGAATAAGTTGGTGCCATTAAAATTTGAATTTTTTTTTTGTATGGTTGCTAAAATTTCAGAAAAAATAAATGTTAAAAATACATTAAATAATAATAATTGACTTGTAGAAATACAGGTTTTAAGTTATTTTTCTATATCTACTAAAATTTTCAGTTTACAATATTTTTCAACGTTTAGATAAAAAATCCATATCTCTCAAATTCAAATTTTTATCCCAAAGATTTTCGTTGTTATTCAATGTATAACAACTACCGAAAATACTACTGAATATTTTCAGAGCTCATCGTAGTGTCAGATGAGGGATTTCTTTTTTAAATTTTACCATATAGGGTATCATGAGTTTAATTTTTCTTTTATTTTTTATATTCACTCTGTTTTTAATTTTGAGTTAACATTATTACATGCGACGTCATCAAAAAAAAAATAAATTAATAAAATAATTGGCTTATTAAAATCTCAAAATGTCGTAATTCAAAATATTTAATGCTCTTCCCCCCCCCCTCCCCTATATTTTGTATTAATTTTATTCTACGATTTCATTAATAAAACAATTAAAATTGTTGTTTGTTAGCTTTTGTCATGCGTTGTCCTATATGGTGAAAAAAAAAAGTACAAAAACTTTGATTTTAGTTCCCTTATTTTTTCACCATATAGGACAACGCATGACAAAAGCTAACAAACAACAATTTTAATTGTTTTATTAATGAAATCGTAGAATAAAATTAATACAAAATATAGGGGGGGGGGGGGAAGAGCATTAAATATTTTGAATTACGAAATTTTGAGATTTTAATAAGCCAATTATTTTATTTAAAAATTTTAATTTTTTTTTTATATTTTTTTTTTTTGATGACGTCGCATGTAATTATGTTAACTCAAAATTAAAAACAGAGTGAATATATATATAAAAAAAATTAAACTCATGATACCCTATATGGTAATTAAAAAAAAAAAAAAAAAAAAAATCATCTGACACTACGATGAGCTCTGAAAATATTCAGTAGTATTTTCGGTAGTTGCTATACATTGAATAACAACGAAAATCTTTGGGATAAAAATTTGAATTTGAGAGATATTTTTTATCTTAACGTTGAAAAATATTGTAAACTGAAAATTTTAGTATATATAGAAAAATATCTTAAAACCTGGATTTCTACAAGTCAATTATTATTATTTAATGTATTTTTAACATTCATTTTTTCTGAAATTTTAGCAACCATAAAAAAAACTTGTAAAAGTTTGTGTAATCATTGCGGAAGCATAAATAAACAATTTTTGTGCCATTTTATAATTTTCAACATTTTCAACATTTTTCAACATTTTTTCCAAAAAGTCAACATTTTTCAACATTTTGCCAACATTTTTGGCTCAAAAAATCACCTTTTTTTGTGACATTTTTGTCAAAAAAATCAACATTAAATCCGGTCTCTAGTCATAATTAATTTTAATACATATCATTTATTTTTTTTAATTTATGAATTACTATGTTATTATTTGCAATTTGCAAAATAGGAAAGAGAGAGAGAAAGAGAGAGAGAGAGAGAGAGACTGAGAGAGAGAGAGAGAGAGAGAGAGAGAGAGAGAGAGAGAGAGAAGAAAAGAATAAAAATGATTCTTTTTTCTTTGGTGGCAGGGTGCATATATAGTGGCCACTGTGCGCATTCAAAAGCCTCCCAAATTAATGAATTCATAATTATAATTATAAACATCAATTTAATATTAATAAAAAAATACATACTATATATAATTTCTATTATTATTATTTATTATTAATTATTATTTTAATTTCAGAATGTATGAATCACGATGTTTTCTACGAGATGTGTATCATCGAAGGTTGTAAAACAGGCGTAGAAGCTCTATGTTCATTACTAGCTACTTTTGCTTTAACACAATGTCCTGAAGACGTTGGTATTATTTGGAGACCGGAAACTGAGGAGTGTGGTAAATATTTTAACTTAAATCATAGAAGAAGAGTTTTGTAATGAAGTATCTCATTTATTTCAACTTTCAGTTTTACAATGTGAAGGAGATCTAGAGTTTCAATGGTGTGGAGATTCTTGTACACGTACATGTCGTGACGTCAGTATGAACAATGAAGGTTGTCCAACTTGTGTAGAAGGATGTATGTGTAGACCTGGATTTTCACTTGATGTTAACGGTCAGTGCATCGAGACTGACAAGTGCCCATGTTATGATAATGGTATAGAGTATCCTGAAGGAGAAGTTATAGTGAGACCTCTTGATCCATTTACCTCGGAAAAATGGTAAGTATTCAATGGTTATATATTAATTTGTAATATTTATTTTCCAAAATATTTATTTATTTTCCTAC
Source organism: Ecdyonurus torrentis (assembly GCA_949318235.1). NCBI lineage: Eukaryota > Metazoa > Arthropoda > Insecta > Ephemeroptera > Heptageniidae > Ecdyonurus > Ecdyonurus torrentis. The sequence goes on from OX439135.1 coordinate 18,941,243, forward strand.
GTCTACATGCATAATTTGAAGCCTGTGATGGCATTTTTCGATTTTCCACACAAAAATGAGAAATTCACACATCAATTGATTTAGGAAAACTTTTTCTTTTAGGATATGTATTAAAATACCCCCCTTTTTTTAGTCTTCCTCAAATTTACGTATTTGATGTTGTCCGTATATCTTTAGAGTTTCATTGATTATGTATAACAACGATATTTTTCAACAGCATATGTGTGAATGCGGCTTGGAAGTGTGAGCCCATAGATAATTGCACCTGTGGTGGCTGGGGTGACCCACATTACACGTCATTTGATGGTCAACCATTCAACTTCATGGGAGGAGAAACATACTATCTAGTCAAACATGATAAATTCTCCATTGCTGCTGAAAATAAAAAATATGTATGTTAAAAAATACTTTAGTTACTCTATTTTATTTTTATATTATTTTTTTTTTCTTCACAAGGTACCGAAATGAAATGAATAACCTGCAATTTTAGTGATGCTTTTCAGTTTATAGTTGTGCAGGTTTTTCATTTCCTTGCGGTACATAAATCCAACTAAGGCATTGCATTATCAGTTGGTTTAACTAATTTTTCAAATATTCTAATTAGAATTATTAATAACATAGATAACTAAAAGTGTTGATTTTGTGTGTATCTTTAAGTTCATAAGCGTCTGTCCAATAGACTTTTCACAAAACTTCCCCTTTTTTTATTATTATTTCAATGTTTGAATATCATATATCAATTAATTTAGTTTATAAAGTTCTCTTTTAGAATGTGAAATTATACTACGTCTTACAAAATTCATAGCCTTTCTCATTGAAAATGATACATAACAGTAATAATTATTGCACCACCAATAACTCAATTTTAACATTTTGGTTCATTAAATTCATCGTTCTGGTCGCGGCAAAAGGTCTCATCTCCAGTGTTCAGCATTTCATTCAAGGCCTTATCTACAGTGCAAACGTTATGGCAAAATCAATGGAGATAGGGCCTTTGTCAAATTGCTGATCATTGGAGACACTAAATCAATGACTAAAATGAATTAAAGGTGTAACATATCATTTTAACATAATCAGTCTACTAGTTCCAAAAGCCCACTTCTTCGATTTTGAACAAAGGTGATATCTTACCTGATATTTATAACAAGCTCACTTTTATTGAAAAATGGAATAAGTGGGTTTTGGAGCTAGTGGACTCATATGTAGGAAATACGTATATAACTTAATATTATGTAATTTGACTGACTGTAAAATTAATATTTTAAGCAAATATTCTTAAATTTTCTTTAAATTTTAGGGCTACGTTGCATATAGTGAGAGAATTATAATACGTGTAGATGGACTCAAAATTGTACTGGAGAAAACTATGAAAGCAACAGTTGGAGGTGTCGAAGTGGAGTTACCATATGTTCATAAATCAGTTACCATAAAGTCAGGATATTCTTACCTTCAAGGTAAATAATTCATGGAGTTATTATATAACCTCTTTGAAAGAATTATTTAAAAAAAAAGTAAACATTGAAAAGTCTAATACCTCCTTAATTTTAATATTTTTAAATTTTACAAGATTTAAAACAATTCCAAAGTTGTCAATTATAATACAATTTAATCACTTTATTTTATTCATATATTTTCAATAGACCTAATTTTTCATCACTCTTATATTATAGTTTTACTATATAATATATAGTCTGTTCACAATAATGCGTACATTCACGTAACTTTCACGTAACAATCCAAATAACACGTAAGAGTTACGTGAATTTACGCTTTATTGTGAGCAACCCATATAACGTAAACTTTTTACGATGCATAACAAAAGCTTCTTTTATTTTTTTATAAACATTTTCTTTCAACGTAGTTACAGTTCTTTAAATGCTAAGTTTATATTAAATTTTTACATATATTGTATGATAATGCTATTTTATAGGCAAAAAATAATTAATTAAAATTACGTTACAGCTACACTGAGTAATGGAGTATATGTTAAATTTGATATTGCGACCACTTTCTCTGTTTCCATGCCACCATCATTCTATCAAAGTACTGCGGTAAGTTTATTAGAACTTTTTAATTATTACAATAGTTAATTAATAAAGATGTGTGTGAGTGTGAGTGTGTGTGTGTGTGTGTGTGTGTGTGTGTGTGTGTGTGTGTGTGTGTGTGTGTGTGTGTGTGTGTGTGTGTGTGTGTGTGTGTGTTGTGTGTGTGAGGATAAATTATTTTATATAATATATATATATATATGTATATATATATATACAGTAGAAATGGCAAACTAAAAAAAAGAGAAAATAGAAAGACTAACAATTGTATTACACTGCTAACAAAATTCGGATAAATTCTTGTTGTTAAAAGAAAAAAAAATATATAAAAAAAAGCAGTCTGTAAAAAAAGGTACGAAACATTTTGGTCGCAATAATTTAAATAAATGAATTATATAAGATCAATAAATCACTCAAATTTCATTATTTCGTGTTTTTCTCTCTCTCTCTCTCTCTCTCTCTCTCTCTCTCTCTCTCTCTCTCTCTCTCTCTCTCTCTCTCTCTCTCTCTCTCTCTTCTTCTTCTTCTTCTTCTTCTTCTTCTTCTTCCTTTTAATGTGTATGGCAAGTGAAAGACAAAAAGTGACACCTTTTAATATAGAATATTTTCACAGTTGAAAATTCAAAAACACGCATGGAAAATATGTTTTCTATAGATATATGTTGGTTCGAATTATTCAAATGGCATAATAAATGTGTTTTTTTCTATATTGTATAAATCTATTTCCTGTATCTGTTATTCTTATGCTTGTACTGTGCGTACCTCCATTGTATTGGACGTAGGTCTGTATTTGGAAACTACAATAAATTAAATCAAATCAAATTAAGTGTTTTTTTTATTAAATATTTAAAATATTGTTTCTCAGGGATTATGTGGCAAATTCAACTTTGATCGCTCTGATGATCAAGCGTGTCCAAAAGAAGCAGAGGATGCCGGATATTGTTGGAATGTTGGAGAGTCTACTGAAGTTCCTGAAACTGAGACAAACCCTTGTGAAGAGGACCCAGCGATTGAACAACAAGCAAAAGAGCTGTGTGGCGTCATCAATGGACCTGTATTTGCAGGTGAGTAATTAAAATAAATTACAACATAGAGATTACTGTATGATTAATAAACAATATAGCAATCCATTCGAGCTTTTGATTATAAAGACCATTATATTGTAATAATATTACTTAATTAATAATTGTTATTAGTTGTCTTTATATTTATAACCTATTGGAAATTAGAAAACAAGCTAATTCAATAGCATTAAAAACAAAAATTTTCCTATTAAAGGCATAGAAAACATGAAACAACATGTTCTTTTTAATCATTAAACACAAAATTGGATATACAAAACTTATGATAATTTTTACCAGAATGTAAAAATGACCCCAAAAGAGAGCGTGAAAAACTGTAAAGTATACCATTTGTGTAAACATTCATGTTTATGACGTCAGAAACAGGCAAACACTAGCATGAAAATGTTGTGGGGGTTGCATTATAAATCGAAATTTTCTGATGTACTGCGGCGCTGCAATTGGGTTTTGAGTAGAGAAGTTCTCTAGTTTTGAGACCAATTAATGTTATTTTGTCCCATCAAGTGTTTTGTGATATAAATGTTTATGTAATCATGTTGTTTATGTCATTAAATAAGCATTACTACTCAATTGATGAATATATTAATGATGACACAATTTAAATACAAATTTTAATGTGATACATGGATTTCGTTTGTTGTATTTGTATGTGCTTGTAAATATTTTATTAACAATCATTTCTACATTGTCTCATTTTAAGGTAATAACCTGAACTAATGCATTAATTGTATTATGAATGTTAGATGAAAGAAATGAATAAAGAATTGTTAATTTTAATGTTTTAATATTTTAATACCATAGAATGTACATTGTCCACTGAGTCTATCTACGCTGACTGCGTATTTGACACGTGTCTCATGCAAGATAACACAAGTGTATGTCCGATTTTTACTCAGTACGCTGCAGATTGTGCTAAACAAGGTGTCATTATTGACTGGATGCAACATGTGCCGCAATGTGGTGAGTTAATATTTTGAAACAGGTGGTGCATAAAATCAAAATTGTCTCTTTAATAATTATATATTTCCTTTGTATCATTACAAGAGAAAGTCTAAGTTTTTAAAATGAGAAAAACTATTGTAATTGTATTGTAACTATGTAAAAAAATCATAATTTAACATACTACAGATGTATTTAAATATTTAAACCAAATTTTTTACAAATTTAAGAGCTTAGTTTTGTTGTTTGTTATGTTTATACATATCAATCTTGTTGCGAACAAAATTTCTATCTCGTATTTTGTCACTCAAAGCAAAATTTCTATCTCGTATTTTGTCACGCAAAGCAAAATGTCTATTTCGTTTTTTGTCACGTCAAGCAAAATTTCTATATTAAGTGCCATGTCCATAACGTTCGGGAACGAGATAGACATTTTGCTTTGCGTGATAAAATACGAGATAGACATTTTGTTTGCAACAACATCGTTATATTCTTTTTATGTATTATTTTACAAACGTATTTAGCTTAATAACTGAAGTAAACTCTTTTAAAACAAATTATACAAAAAAAAAAAACATATAATTTTATTTCTAAAAATGTATAAAAATACAAAACTTACTGTTCTCCTTAGCCGTGCCATGTACCGGTGGTCTTGTCTATCAAGTATGCAGTGATTCCTGCTCAAGGTCATGCAAGGACATTGCTGCCAACCCCACGTGTGTCACGGAGTGTGCTGAAGGTTGCAGTTGTCCTCCTGGCATGACCCTTGACCATGAAAACAAATGTGTGTTAGTCGATCAGTGTCCTTGTGAACTGGAAGGTGTGTTGTATACCAATGGTGACGTCGTTACTAGAGGAGACGATCTCACTGGCTGGGAAAACTGGTAAATGAAATACTATATGAAGTAGGAGATACTAGTCCCTAGAATATATCAAATACTTAAATCAAGTAATTTATGTTTTTGAAATATTATATACTTAAAATTATATATATAACAATTTATTATTGAAATTGAAATAAAGTAATAATGAATCATGACCGCTCTTAAAAATGAAAAATAATGACCTAATAAAAAAGCTAGCAGACTGTTTTTCAATGCTTTAAATTAAATTGAAGAAAATATAGAACTATATTCTCTCTCTCTCTCTCTCTCTCATTCTAAATTTTATTTCCTCTGACAAAAAAAAAGAGGATACATTAAATATATTTAATATATAAAAATGGTGATAAATTTATAAAATATATCATAAAACGTCAAAAAAAAAAACTAAATAAAAAAACAACATTATAATTAAATATAATAATAATTGTATGCTACAATCTTTCATACAACGTCTTTGCAAGCACCATACGTCCATATCAATGAGAGTAATTACGAAGCACTATTATTTTGTTATAATTTCAGCACATGCTCCTCTGCTAAATGGGAATGCACCGAACAATCACCTGCTACTTGTTCAGGATGGGGCGATCCACATTACCTCACATTTGATGGACGTCACTTCAGTTTTCAAGGACAATGTAGCTACTATTTACTTCAAGACAATGAATTTTCAATTGAAGCAAACAATGAAATGTGTAATGAGGTAAGTGTGTAAAATAACCTCTCTTTCGATGCTTATACCCGTCAAATTGAACGAACTAAACTTTACAAATTTTGTGAAAAATGTCCGTTCTACAATTTACAAATTCCAAGTTCCCCTATCTAGTTCACACGTTAAAACGCGTAGAAGCGCCAAACGCAGATAGCTCGTTCATTTTGAGTGAAATTTGTAAAGTGTAGTTCGTTCACTTCAACTGGTAAACATCGGTATCTTAAAAGGATATATTTTTAATGTTTATAAATGCATAAGCCAAATTTCATATCAACAAAATAGTATGAAAAATAAATAAAAGAATAAACAATAAACATTCAAATAAAAGCGTTCACTTTGAGAAATAAAGCGGGGATTAGTAATTGTTATTTCATTTTAAAATACAATTTTTTTTTTAGTTTATACTAACAGCAATACAGTTATAACATTACCATGACAAGATTTTTTTATATACAATTTATATTTAAGAAAATATATTCGTCATTATTTACTTTATTTTTAGCATAATTTTACTTATTTATTACAGCAAGCTTGTTTAAAATCACTAACAATTAGAACGGCAGGAAACAAACTCCAACTACTCAAAGATCACGTTGTGACTATTAATGATGTTACTGTGACTCTGCCCATACATTCTGCACTTTATTCTATTAGATTGGCTTCATCTTTACAAACTATTGGTAAGTAATAATTTTATTAGTGATCTGATATGGCTGAGCTGTTAAGTTTAGCTGACTCGTAACACTTTGCTTCTTACTGATAGCAAGTTCAAGTCACTGCTTGGAGCATACGGCAAAAGTAGAAAGCACAACACGTTGGGTTCCTTTCTTTTTTCTTTAATTTATTTTTAAATAAATTTTTTTGTTCAAACACAAATGACCACAATTACAATTAAAAATATACAAGATTCTGCATGTGTTAAAATTGCGCAAAAATAATTAGAGAATATAACTTTTAATTAAAGAAAAATATTAATTATTAAATTGGACAAACATTGATCCTAATTTATTTCTATATAATAAAAAAAGGATTTCAAATTGGATTAATCGTTAATTATAAATTTCAACAAATTTTTAGTAAATACTTTATCGATATATTTATTAAGGAAGTAGGGGACCGACCTTATATCTCAAAAACTAGCTCGTGTTTTGGGTCTAAATTTGGTATCATTGTGTAGCTAAGGGTCACACCTAGCCGTGATAAAAATTTCAAGATGTGTCACCGTCCAAAAAAAAAAAGAAAAAAATTATTGAAATTAACATTATGCCTTATGGGCTTAAAATTTCAAAAAATCATATAAAATTAATTTGCACGGTGACCCTCTAAAATTTTTATATATTTGAAATTGTCTTAAGCAGAAGTATCATTGTGCAAAATTTCAGATTTTTTTGCCGATAAAAGTTTGAGTCTAATGGCCGACGTCGGTCCCCTACTCCCTTAAGAAAAAATAAAACGAAAGACTTTTTTTTCTTTTTACAAAATATTTATTGTATTTTTGTATTTTTAACTAAAAACAAGCTATCGTCTGATAGAATAAAATATATAAGTATGAAATCAAAAATCTATTTATATATTTTTTAAGATTCTCTGAGCAATATGTTTTATATTTCAGTTGTGCTTAACAACGGCATACAAGTGAAATGGGATAATATCAATGCATTCACTATCCTTGCACCACCTTCACTTACTTACAATACGAAGGTAAATTAATTGCTTTTATATAATTAATTATAGCATTTAAAATTTTGCTAGAAATCTTTACTTTAATGAATCATAAGGCATATGCACGGATAAAAATAAATACATAATAATCATGTTAGCTAATTTTCAGCCCGATTTGCTCAATAGACATGGACTACATACTAATTATGCTAGTTCAGTTTCAGCACAATTTGTTCAATAAGTCATAATTTATACTACACTGCATAATAACTATATTACTTGGCATAAATATTATGTTGTCTATTATAATTACTTATGTTGTTTTATGGAGGTTATCGGTTTAAAAAATTGTTAAAAATTTTCTACGGCTTAAAACACGTAAAAGTATGTCTAGTATTTCTCATTTAAATTTCTCCAAAATCGCTGGAGTAGTTTTCTCAAAAATCGCAAAAAACGTGTTTTTCTCCATAAGCGTAATGTTAAATTAGGGGACCCTTAGCTTTCCCCGCAGCACCCCGCGCGCTAAACCGATAACGTCCAATTATGTTTTAACTAAAATAAAAATGCAACATAAATTACGTTATTTATTCTTTCCATCCAGCATAATATGTGCTGTAGTGCAATATAACACAGCATAAATATTATATTCTACATCACAATTGTTTTTGTAGATCTGATTTAGCATCATATAACTTAATTAAATTATACATACTTCAAACAATTGGCTTATTTTTCTTCTTTCATGTATTATTTCTACTAGGGTCTATGCGGTACTTACAACGGTGACCCTGAGGATGACTTTACAACACCTGATGACGAGATGGTGACGTCAGTTAATGTGTTCGGTAGCTCGTGGAAAACTGAGCAGTCATGTCCTGATACAGCAGATGGTACACATGCATGTGATCTTCACCCTGAACGTAGAATGACAGCAGAGAGACAGTGTGGACAACTTCAAGGAATTATGTTCTCTGGTGAGCTGAATATTGCAGTGACTTTAGTGAAACTTTATCGAAAGATAAATATTTTTACTCTGCATGGTCTTATGGCAATTACGCAACTACGTAGATCATTTCGACAATAAAGCCTTGGAATGATAATATCGTATTCCTATGATGCAATCTATTAAAAGTAATTATATGCAGTAAAAATGATTAAATTGTAACAAAAAAATCGATATTTATTTCCATATCAAAAATTACATTGTTAGAAGTTATTGTTATTATTTTTTTTCTTTTTACAGATTGTCATGAAACCGTTGACGTGACTCCATTCTACGATGCCTGTGTATTTGACGTGTGTTCTAGTGAAGAACCTCAGACATTATGTCAGGGACTTGCTGAGTACGCTCAGCACTGCGCAGTTGCAGGTGTCACAATCAACTGGAGGCAATATGTCGCCAATTGTGGTAAGTCACATTTCTAATGTCTTATGCACAGCATGTTGGTATGCGTGGTGGTTTTACAAACGATATACATTTACGTTACTTTTTTTTATAGAAACTCATTGATTAGTATTGAATTCGCTATTGTGTTCTTATTTGCGTATTCTCAAATATTTTCAGGTAAAACTGACGCGTGTACTAAAGTTAGTGATCTTTGCAGTTACAGGTTTTCATTTTTTTTCTCGCATTCATTTTTCTTTTTTCTTTTGTTATTATTAAATTGCACGTTAATGGGTTTACTCTGCTGTATGATATAGAATTTTTACTCCCCAATCAAAATGAAGCTATTCTGTGATTTTATGAAGGTATATACGTTTAAATTTGTTCTATATTTCAGAAATTCAGTGCACTGCAGGACTTGTGTACAAAACTTGTACCGACGCTTGCTCAAGGACATGTTATGATCTTGCCGATGAGACATGCAGTGCTCCATGTGTTGAAGGCTGCAATTGCCCTGATGGTTTTACTTTAGATGAAAACAACGTTTGCGTGTCTGTATCGCAATGTAAATGTAAATATGATGGAAGAAACTATAACAACGAAGATGTTATTTTTAGAGAAACACAAGGAGTTTACCAAAGATGGTAATTATGAGTTACATTAAATACTTAAAAGAGATGTTTTAAAAGGGTGTACTCGTACTATTGTATCGTGCCTGTAGCATAATGCATACCTCGAAAAAGCTGCTGTTATTTTCAGGAAAGCTATAATGAATTTCCAAAATGATTTTTTTTAATTTAATATGTATAAATACAAATGTGATATTAGTTTACCTAAAAAGTTACAGCATGTCATACAATTATGAACGTCATTTTTTTTTTTAATTATTAGTTTATGTATACATGGACAGAAATAAATATGTAATAATCATGTAAGCCCATTTTCAACACAATTTGTTCAAAACAGTATAATTTATGCTATACTTCAAAATAATATTATGTTACATAGCATAAATATTATGTTGTACTTACAGCATAATATATTGAGTTGTTTTAATTTAGTATCATTTATGCTATATATAATAACATTAATGCAGCATTAATTACGTAATTCATAATTTCCGTAATGCATGTAATCAAGCAAATAGTTTATTCTACAATTTTCCCTGTATATTTTCAGCACGTGCCTGGATGCTAAATGGTCATGTGATAATCTTCGTGATTCTCAATGTCTGGTGATGGGTGACTCTCATTTCTACACGCTCGATGGACAGACGTATACTTTCCCCGGCACTTGTAGCTACTATCTTCTATATAATCAACTTGTTACTGTAGAACTTAAGACTGGAGTATGTAATGTAAGTATTACGAGTTTCACATGAAAATAATTAGTCTGTGTAAAATTTGAAGTTGGCTTATCTTTAAGTATCTTTTCTTTTTTTCTTAACTCTACAACAACTTATTTTTAGTCTTATAAGTATGTTGCCGTTTTCAGCAAACTAGGAAAATAATATTTATTATAGAAAGATTTTAAGAAAAATAAAAAATATTGAAATATATATTACATTTCTACGTATATTACTGTTATTTTAAATCACAAAAAATTGTGAATACATAATACATATATGCATTCATTTGTTTTTAAGGACTTGGCTACATGTACAAGGAGCTTGACGATGAATATTCCTAACGTAAAAGTAACTTTAGGACCAGGCTTGAAGGTTACTTTCAACAATGTGGTCATCTCACAGTTCCCGTATATTAACAAAGGAGTGACTATCTTCCAGCCTTCTACAAATTTCGTTGCAGGTTAGTTGTTTATACATGATCAATCAATCAATCAATCAATCAATCAATCAATCAATCAATCAATCAATCAATCAATCAATCAATCAATCAATCAATCAATCAATCAATCAATCAATCAATCAATCAATCAATCAATCAATCAGAAACAACTTTAGTATCAAAAATGATGGCAAAAGTATGCCATCAACTTACGAACTATCGACTATATTTCTTTGCTCACCTCCGCTTCCTACTAAACGTTACACGGATAAAAAAAACGTAATAATTATGCTAGATTATTTTTAGAACAATTTATTCTTTACTGCATAATTTATGCTATATTACACAATAACTATATTAAAAAGCATAATTATTTATGTTGTTCGAATTTAGTATCATTTTTGCAATATTAATATAAATACAGCATAAATTACGTAGTTTATACTTTCCGTGTACTGCGTATGTAAATAAATGCCAATTTAGGAGTGAACACCTTAACATTTTCTATTGACTAATAAAGGAACAACTTTTTTAGGCCGACTATAAGTAATTTCACTCACACCCGCTTCCGTTTCAAAGTACTGCGCATGCGTATATTAAGTAGAAACGGAAGCAAATGTGACAAAAATCGCTTATAGTCGGCCTCAAAACAGTTGTTATTTTATTAGTCAATAGAATGGAGGTCGAAACGTGGCAGGACTAAAAGTTAAGCACACCTGTGTACTATCCTGGATGTTATACAACCAGTTGGGCATATGTGCTTAACAATCAGCCTATAATTCAAGATATTGTATTTTTTGTCTTTGATTTTTTTTTTCCATTTAGATATCATTATTATTATTTATATAGTTATATAATATACAGTCCACTGGGGTGACTTTGAACACCCAATTATCTTTGCCTTGGGGTCTCATTTTAGAAATTTAAAGAATCTTACTATTGATCAAATTTGTTTTTCATATTAATGACATGTTTCAAAATTTTGAAACGAGTCCCCAAAGTAGAGATAAATGGATGATCACTGATCAAAGTCACCCCGGTTGACTGTAAATATATTTTTCTTTACTTTCTTATTCCCTACGTGCTTATTAATTTTTAAGTTAAATGCTAGCAATATTTGAAATATTGTAAATTAAGCCTATTATATTCCACAAAATTCCAAGTAATTTTTTTTTCAGTAAGTCTCTTAAATGGTTTGGAAATATGGTGGGACGGAAAATCTAGAGTATTCCTGGACGCTTCTGCTGAGTTCTACGGTACAACTCAGGTAAGAGAACACGAGAAATAGATCAGATATTAATTTACCATTTAAGTGCACGGCAAATAAATAATATTTAAGGCAATTAAATGAAATAGGTAAACACATAACCTAGAACACAGGTATTATTTTACTACAATGATACCTAATGCAGGTAAAATATGCTACAATAAATGTGTGAATCACTTAAATTAAATGGTATTGTAGTTTTTAAATACCTGTTTCAAATTAAAGTGTACCTATTGCAAAATACAGGTTCATTTTTTCCGTGTGTTGCTTAATTTTTTTCTTTCTTTTTTTATGCAGGGCTTGTGTGGAACATTTACCAATGACGCTACTGATGATTTCGTGAAACGTGACGGAACGATCACAACCTCTCTCACCGAGTTTGCAAACTCATGGAAAACTGTCCAGTCGTGTGGTAACGTCACACAAATCACCCATGCTTGTGATTTATATCCTCAATATCTAGCAGCCGCGCAACAACATTGCTCAATTATAAACGGAACATACTTCCAGCGTAAGTGTAGGCGTTAAACTATTTTTAGAGTGTTAATTTCCATGCATTGACTAATAAAGGAACAACTGTTTTAAGGCTGACTATAATCGATTTTGCTCGCATCAGCTTCGGTTTCGACTTTGTGCGCATGTGTAGTAAGTAGAAACGGAAGCGGATGTGACCAAAATTGCTTAGAGTCAGCTTCAAAGCAGTTCTTCCTTTATTAGTCAGTTATGAAAATAGTTAAAAAATTGAATAAGTAATTTAGCATTGTAGAACATCATTTATTTTGATAGCTGTGAGAATATGTAATGCTTAACTTTTGCCATTCACTAAATATCACTTATTTTGCAACAAAAAATTTTTTTTTTGGAATTCATATAAAAATGATTTTCAGGTGATTTTATATGTTAAAGAACCATTTTATAATGCACTGAAATAGTAGCATCTAAGAGGCTAAAAATATTTTATGTTTCTAGCATGTCACAAGGCATTGTCCGTGAATCCAGTGTATGATTTCTGTCTGCAAGAAGTGTGTGAGAATCAAGGAAAAGAAGTTGCCACATGTTCAGTTCTTTCTTCTTATGAGAGACAGTGTTCTCAGATGGGAGTCAACCTTAACTGGCGTCAGTTTGTCTCATACTGCGGTGAGTATATTGAACTTAAATATAGTGCTATCCAATCATAATCCACTTAAACAATGCAATATGTATTACCTCTTATTTTATATGCCAAAGCATTATCTCATTATTATTTTTATTTATTAAATGCTGAACTTATATTCTTAATTTAATATTTTCATTGAAATATTGTAATGAAATAAAATTTACGACCATATAAGTTTTTCCTGGCATTAACTCGCCAAATAACTAACGATGTTTAAAAATAAAAATTGTATATTATGTAATTAATTTCTTAAGTTTAAAAAAATAAATACTAAAATTCACATATTCAGGACACAGAATAGGCAAGTGTCATCAGGTTGATCACTGGCAAGGATCATTATTAATTTTATGTTAATTTTGGCCTGTTGTATAGGGCTTACCATGTTAAATTATGGGCTGTAAGCTGCAACCTCTAGTTAAACCAAGATACTACATACAAGATAGCGACACTAACTGGTCCCATGTAAATTTTAGCGGCATTGTGATTGGTCAATATTGATCACGTGACCTTTAACTCGGGCGCTGATTGGCTTAGAGGCTCATTTTGAATTTCGCGGCGGCCCAATTTGGTCGAGCGTGTCCTTATCTTGTATGTAGTATCTTGGTCAAACCTTACTTGTTGTTTTTTATTGTTGCAACTATCAAAATAGCAAGTTAACTACGGTTTAACTAGTTAGTTAGCTTTGCAGCTTACGGGGGTAAGGGTTTTTAATTTTTAATTTCTCATTTCAGAATTAATAAAACACATTATAAATCTCACATCCTTTTAAAATAAAAAGCACAATTAAAAAAGTAATTAGGACAAAACCTTTGCCAATGACTAGTGCTGGCTATTTAAAGTTGTCTATTCTATGCAATATTTTTATCAGTATTAAAAAGCATTTGTTAGAAGGTAATTTTGAACTTCTAGTTTCGTAGATATTCTTTTTATTTGAAGTTATATACTTTTTTCTTAATGTCGTAAAAAGGTATGAAATAATAAAAAATTAATAAAAAAAAATTTATTGAGTGGACTTTTTCAAATTAAGAGGTATTTAATATTTATTTCAAACCTAATTTTATTTATTTTCTAATAATTTACACTCAGATATTTACTCTTTTTGAATTACTTATTTTGCTAAACTTTATGGTTATTTTCAGACAGTACATGCCCAGCAGGACAAATGTACCAGATCTGCGGTGACTCATGTGCTCGATCCTGCAAGGACTTACAGTTAATGCCTACGTGTGAGAGCAAGTGTGCTGAAGGTTGTAACTGTCCTCAAGGTCACGCTCTCAAGGACGGTGTCTGTGTGTCACTAGAACAATGTCCTTGTGTGTACCAAGGAGTTGAGTATCAGTTTGGAGACAACGTTATCATGGTAGATCAAGGCGTCAATAAATTTTGGTGAGAAACATTTTTAATTTATTTTATAAGTTAATATGTATGTAATTTGATGCTAAATAAAAAATACAGGGTCTTGTGTGGGCAAGATAGTACATACAAGATAGGGACACTAACTGGTTCGTTGTTAATCTTAGCACAGTTGTGATTGGTCTATTTGGATCACATGACCTTCAACTCGTGCGCTGATTGGATTAGACGCTTATTTTGAATTTCGCGGTGGCACAAATTGGCCGAGCGTGTCATTATCTTGTAGAAACTTAGTGTGGTATGCTTGGCTGTATAAATATATTTCTGAAAGTAATTTTATCTATTAAAAACCTAGATATTTAAAACTTATGAAGAAGTTCCACTTTGTAATATTTTATTTATTTCGGGGATTTGAAATTTTAGACATGAATATTTAATGTAAGTTTTGACAATTTTTTCCTTCTTCTAATTTGATTACTTTGAAGCTTGTCTTTGTAGTAACTGAAACTTTATATATTTAAGTATTTAAATCATACTTAAGTCAGTAGAAGCTAAATATTTGGATATAATAGACGTTTGACTTTGATCCCGTTACACTATTTTTTTATTTCTTGATTTGCAAACACAATTTTAATCAGTTAAGAATACGAATTTATCGCAAGCATCAAAATTATTAAATACAATTTTTTCTCAAGTTTAAAAAATATGTAAAAATTTCGTTAAAAAATCTGATTAAAAAATTGAAAACGTACAGTATGGGATTTTAAATGTTTTCAATCTGTATTATGTCCTGCTTGCATTTTTATTATTATTATTAAATATACATTTTTTCCATTTTTTTATATATATATTATTATTCCAAGTATTTTTCAGTTTTATTTAAATTTATTTCATTTTTTTGCAGCACTTGTGAAGGAGGAAAATGGAACTGTGAGAGCGAGGCTCCTCGTATAATTTTACACAAGTAACTTTTATGTAACGACTAAAAATTTCAACAAGAAATAAATCCTTATTTGTATTTAATTTTTTTATATATCATTTACTTTGAAAATACAGAGTAACTTAAAGATCCTTTACCTGTTTTTAAAATATTTAAGTAGAACTTTATGTTATATATGCTTATTAAAATAAGCATATAACATAAATGACAAATTTAAATACATTGTGTTTTTTTTTTTTTTTTTTTTTTTTTTTTGTGTTTTAAACACATGTTTTGTTTTGTTTTTACCTGTTTACAATTTACAAGTCAAGCTTTTTTTGTTCTTTTACTTTTGCTTTTTAACATACGATAACAACACAAGATTATTGTTATTTTTTAATGAATAATCATCTTTATCTGTTGTTTTTCAATTAAATATGAACATATTATTCACAAATATTACAAATATATAAAATATTGATCGCATTTTGTAATTTTTATAGTACGTTGTCTAAATAAGATTGATTCAATCGGCCAATCGGGTTAAAAGAATTGATTTGACATGAAAATGGTCAGACTAAAAGAATTGGTTGGATAAAATAAAGGAGGTGGGGATATATTATCTGAGGTGACGTAAATGGCGGGGGAGGGGTTTCTTATGTTACTTTTATTATCAGGCAAAATGGCATATATCTAACTTTTTTAGATTTGTATTATATACACGTGAAATATTTTTTTAATTTTTACACGCAAAATATAGTTTTAGCACTTTTTTTTTAATGACTTCAGTGATTTTTTTAAAATGTCAAAAATACCAATCAAAATAATTCCAATTTATACGATAAAAACTTTCACATTATGTAAAAGATTAATTACTAATTAAGAACATAAATTAACTTAAGGCGGGAAATAAACTACTGTAAGATTTGACTATAAAGTTGTTACAAAGTAGAATCTGAAATTTTGAATAGAGATACATTAGGATAACTTTTCTTCAAAAATGAAAGAGAGAGAGAGAGAGAGAGAGAGAAGAAAACTTTTCGATATATACCCTTCTAGATTTTAAATGATAATTTTTTGAAGTTTTAGTCCCTTAAGGTCCCATATTTATGTCAATAATTATTTTCTCTCTTATCTGATATAAAAGATTCTGAAATTGTTGTAAAAGGTAGCTGTTTCAGAAGGCATCATAAAATGTATATTATATATATATATATATATATATATATATATATATATATATATATATATATATATATATATATATATATATATATATATTAATTACAAGACATCTAAATAATACAATCTACAACGGTTATATTACATTGTAATATATAGAATTACTTTAGTAAAACATACTTATATTTATACATTTATACGGTCCAAATTTGACCCATTTTATGCCATTTATTGCAAATTGTAATATTTCACTGCTACATTATTATGTTGTTGCTTTTTTCTCTTTTCGTGTGAAGCAAAATACATAAACATTAGGTTTCACATGAATGTAAAATAATGATGTTCATAACCCCTTTTTTCTTCCTTCAAATAATGCGCACTTGCATTTAAAAATCATTTGATGATCGTCATTATTTTTAGGGTATGGCGCACAAAATATAATAATAATAAAGCAGGGTTTACGAACACCATTAATATACGTATATTGACGAATTTTTTACATATAGAATTTTGTAGAAAGCTTTGTTTTAACGTTTTCCATGCTGAGGAACCAAAATAGATTGGTACCCGAACAGTTTGCAAGAAAGCTCCTGCATAATGCAGTCTAAAAAGAAAAAAAAACTGACAAATGCGTGATCAACGTGAGTCATTAGATTCCTAATTGGTTTTACCTGGTTTTGTTAAAAAATATTTCAACATGTTTACCACCGATATTGAGATTAAATACACTGATAATTCAACTAAACTGGTGTTGAAATAGAACACGTAATAGAGATAATATGGAACACCATTTTGTTTTTAAATATGATTTGCATTGCATGGCAACAAAAGTACAAGAACTTTGTAACAAAATCATTCAAGATTAAACTAGAAAATCACATGTCAAAAATCAATTTTTCTTATTAGGTTGTTGATTTTTATTGACCATTTTTTATTTGAACTACACATTATGCTTTTTTTTTCTTTTTTTAATCTCCATCCAAAGGATTTTACATTTTTCTCATCCAAATAAAAGTAAATACTTATTGTATAGCATGCTTTAAAAATTTTCAACCAAATTAAAAAAAAAATGTTGCGATTTTGTTGTTTTTGGTAGTTAAAATAAGGTGCGCGTAAACTTTATACAAATCCAACAATGGAAAAATATATTATTATTGAAATTTTACATTTTAACAGGCGTATAAATACTAACCTGGATTAGATAAATGATGCTTGTGTAAAGGTTTAAAAACTGGAAGAGGAAGTACTGGAAACGAAAACCACATGATGGTAAAAGTGAGAGAAAACTTCGCTCCAACAACAAGCTGGATGAGATGAGTCATCTCCCACTTTGAACATTACGTGCTCTCCTTCTCCGGTACTTCTGTTTTCGTTTTTTTTGTAATTTTACATAATGTATAGGTAATATTAAAAAGTAATAAAGAAATGAACTTCATTTTTTTTTCTTCTGAAGTTAGAACATACAAAGCAATGTATCAAAAGGTGTGTATTTCACAGTACACCAAATTTTTAAAAAAATATTTACTCTCTTTTATGCTACAATGAATCACTGTTATCGTAATGTATGTAAAAAAAAAATAAATAAAAAAAAAACGTCAAACAATTTTTTTTATAAATTTTTACATATAATGCTACCACTACAGAAATATTATTAAACTTATAGTTGATAATATACTGTATAACAAAAAGGATAAATGTTATGTTAATTTGAGATGACCACCAGTGATTTTGTATAAAATTTCATCACTATAAGACGTAATTCGGTGTAATGGCCACCGTCTTTACTTCAAATAAAAATTTGAATTTCAAAAAGTATTATAAATATGAAAAGGAGCATTTTTCAAGAAGTTTTATATACACCAATAAGATTCATTTTTCCTAAAGAATTCTTTAAAACCATAAAAAAATGTCATGTAAGTTGACCATTGCAAGCGTTCAATTTCAATTGCTATTTTTAAACGGATTCAAAGCCTTTTGATTCATGAACGTCAAGTTAGCCCCCCCACCCCCGAACTTTTAATTGAAAATTTGTGTGTCGTTTGTGCTACGTTTGTGCTGGTTTGTGCCGTAAAAAGTTTCGTTTGTGCTACTAATTAGCGGGAGTTAATTAGAATCTTAATTTGGGGGGCTAACTTGACGCCAACCCCCCCTCCATTAAAATTTCAAACTTTTTTCACGTCAATCGTTTGTGCTACGTTTGTGCTGGTTTGTGCCGCAAAAATTTTCGTTTGTGCTACTTTAATTACAGAGTTAATTAAAATTTAATGAGGGGGGGCTAACTTGACGCCAACCCCCCCTCTAACAAAATTTGAAATTTTTTTCACGCCAATCGTTTGTGCTACGTTTGTGCTGGTTTGTGCCGAAGAGTTTGACGTTTGTGCTGGTTTCGTTCCTGAGATAATTAGCAATTAATTAGGGGGGCCAACTTGACGCCAGCCCCCCCACTCACAAAACTGAAAAAATTTTGGTGGGAATCGTTTGTGCTACGTTTGTGCTGGTTTGTGCCGTAAAGATTGACGTTTGTGCTGGAATATTAATTAAGATATTCACTAATTAACTTTAGAGCCAATCACAATTGCGCATTTCAAGTAGCGCGAAAGATTTGAATTGAATATTTAAATGCAAATACGTATAACTAGAGTGCGCTTTCTCTTTTCCTTTTTGCACCCAGGTGAATAAAGGAAACGATATATATACGTAAAGGGAAGGTGGGGTAATTTAGTCCATGGGGCATAATGGGACACTAATTGAATGAAAGTTTGAATTTCGAAAATTTCCATGCTTAATATAAGATATATAAAATAAATATTATTGTTGTTACTTTTTTTATAATATTTCATTTCCATGTTTTTATTTTAATTTAAGTTTTAAGCGATGAAGCATGCTCAATATGAGCTTTAAAAAATTGTTTGAGCTTCATGCTTAAATATAATTTCCTCGTACAGAAACATTAAACTGAGTAAATTTTACTGAATGCAAATGTCATTTTTATTTATTGTATAACTGATGCTAAAATATTTAAACAATATTTAATAGGTAAAATATTCACAAAAAAAAAAAAAAAAAAAAAAAAAAGCCTTGTAACTTGTAACACACGTTATTATTAATTTATTATCAAGCAATATAACCTGGTATGTTGCATTAAAAAATTGTGCAGAAAAAGAGCTATCACAATATTTATTTATTTTTCGTCGTATATATCATACACGGACGAAAATAACAACGTAATAATTGTGCTGGCTCATTTTCAGCACAATTTGTTCTACACAGCAGAATTAATGCTATACTTCATAATAATTATGTTATATGGCATAAATATTAAGTTGTACAGCATAATTAATTGTGTTGTTCCAATTTAGTATAATTTGTGCTGTAATGACATAAATGCAGCATAAATTACGCAATTCATTCGTTCCGTGTACATAGCAAAATACTATAGTCATACTCATAATGTAAATGTATGCTATGTTGATTTTTAGAGCCAGATATTCCTTCGTTGGCATTAACAATGTTGTAAATATATACAATACATATTCGTTTTTATTCAATAATACTTCAACAAAAAAAAAATTAAAAAAAATAAAAGTCTTTTCCACTCCTACACCTAAGAAGCCATAATATACGATTTCAATTAAAAATAAAAATCTATATTATTGATGATAATATAAAATGGAAAAGATTAAGAATAAATTGCACATTGTAACAAAGAGTATAGGCAATTCATACGTTTTCAAAAATATTTAAGGAAATTGTAACGAATGTATTAACTTAAGGTAACACCACTATTAACACAATATAATTATATTTTACTAAATAATAAAATTACTGGCGTAGAACACATTGAAAAAAAGGAGTCTAATATCCTAACAAACCTAAATATCAACGTTGATTTAGCCGGAGTCATTGATTTTCAATTTATATTCCATTCACGAAATGGCAGATGCGGTTTTATGACGTCACAGCTCGCTTGTTCTCGCACGCGTAGACCAGTGAGCTGTGACGTCATAAAACCGCATATCTGCCATTTCGTGAATGAAAAATAAATCAGAAATCAATGACTCCGACCAAATCAACGTTGATGCAATTTTAGAATATTAGACAGAATATCAAACTACAAAAAAAAAAAAAAAAAAAAAAAAAGCTATATTTTATACCAATGGAAATTAAAAAACAACTCTTTTCAAAGAACAACGAGGAAAAAAATAATGGCGCCAGGGGGGGGGGGGGGGTAATATATTTTGTGTTCTAAAAGATAACATTGCCCTGATTCAATTTAAACTCAAATTTTTAATCTTTGAGTTCATAAAGTATTTGTAATTAATTTTTGAGAATCAATAAACGATGACACGGGCGGTAACTTACATGCATTTAAGCATCGAAAAAAGTATCCACCCGTGACGTCATTTTGCGACTTAAAAAAAAAAAAATACAAATTACTAAGCTAAAAAATTAAAAATTTGCATATTTCGATTCAGGACAATGTCCTGTTTTAGAATGAATTATAATTACCCCATTGAAATTTTTAGTCTTTCTCATTTAAATGTGTTGCATATACAAAATGTTGATATTTTTTAGAAAATAGTAAATTCATTATGCAACAAATTAAAATGTAGGTATGGCACTGAATTTAACTTTGCTTATAGGTCAAAACCACTTCTTTTTTTTTCAATGAGATCGTCTAAGGGTGTCAAACTCATTTTGTATGCCGGGCCAAATCGGAACTTAGAAATCATTTGCGGGCCGCAGACTTTCAGTGAGGGGTGGACAGGGCCCCGCCGGAGTAAATTTTTTTTCAAAAAGGGGGCGTGGCTATTGATTTTTATGCAAATAATATAAGTTTAATTGAAAATATCAACATTGTTAATTTTAAAATCATGAAAATGTGGGACTAAATCTGTAATTATAAATTTTTTTTAATTATTATTTTTTATTTAATTTAATTTTTTTTTAATCGGAGGTTCCGCGGGCCGCACAAAATGACCTCGCGGGCCGCATGCGGCCCGCGGGCCGCGTGTTTGACACTTCTGCGATAGAACAAGATTATTATTATAATAATATTTATTTTTAAAATCGTAAAATATTAATAATTTAAAGTGGCTTTTTAGTACCAGTCCCTATTGAAACGAAAAAGTGTCTCATTATACACTGGTAAATATATACTACTGTTTTTGTTAATATAGTTATGTTATGAGTATATGAGTCTCACCGAAAAATTATCTGGCTATAGAAAAAAAAAAGTATATACTTATACATTATAAATTTGTGCACGGTCAAAAGCATAGCTCTTTTTCAGCACAATTTTTCAATGCAACATAAATAACATAATCTATATCAGGTTAAATTGCTTGATAATAATAACGTGTGTTACAAGGCACAATTTTTATTTACTTTTTTTTTTTTTTTTTTTTTTTTCCTGGCTGCAATTTTAAGTCGCGGAACACTTTGAACAAAAAAACTGTCTATTATTCTAAAATTGCATCAGCGTTGATTTGGTCGGAGTCATTGATTTCTGATTTATTTTTCATTCACGAAATGGCAGATATGCGGTTTTATGACGTCACAGCTCACTGGTCTACGCGTGCGAGAACAAGCGAGCTGTGACGTCATAAAACCGCATCTGCCATTTCGTGAATGGAATATAAATTGAAAATCAATGACTCCGGCTAAATCAACGTTGATATTTAGGTTTGTTAGGATATTAGACTCCTTTTTTTCAATGTGTTCTACGCCAGTAATTTTATTATTTAGTAAAATATAATTATATTGTGTTAATAGTGGTGTTACCTTATAAGTTAATACATTCGTTACAATTTCCTTAAATATTTTTGAAAACGTATGAATTGCCTATACTCTTTGTTACAATGTGCAATTTATTCTTAATATTTTCCATTTTATATTATCATCAATAATATAGATTTTTATTTTTAATTGAAATCGTATATTATGGCTTCTTAGGTGTAAGAGTGGAAAAGACTTTTTTTTTTTTTTTTTTTTTTTTTTTTTTTTTGTTGAAGTATTATTGAATAAAGACGAATATGTATTGTATATATTTACAACACTGTTAATGCCAACGAAGGAATATCTGGCTCTAAAAATCAACATAGCATACATTTACATTATGAGTATGACTATAGTATTTTGCTATGTATATATACGACGAAAAATAAATAAATATTGTGATAGCTCTTTTTCTGCACAACTTTTTAATGCAACATACCAGGTTATATTGCTTGATAATAAATTAATAATAACGTGTGTTACAAGTTACAAGGCTTTTTTTTTTTTTTTTTTTTTTTTTTTTTTGTGAATATTTTACCTATTAAATATTGTTTAAATATTTTAGCATCAGTTATACAATAAATAAAAATGACATTTGCATTCAGTAAAATTTACTCAGTTTAATGTTTCTGTACGAGGAAATTATATTTAAGCATGAAGCTCAAACAATTTTTTAAAGCTCATATTGAGCATGCTTCATCGCTTAAAACTTAAATTAAAATAAAAACATGGAAATGAAATATTATAAAAAAAGTAACAACAATAATATTTATTTTATATATCTTATATTAAGCATGGAAATTTTCGAAATTCAAACTTTCATTCAATTAGTGTCCCATTATGCCCCATGGACTAAATTACCCCACCTTCCCTTTACGTATATATATCGTTTCCTTTATTCACCTGGGTGCAAAAAGGAAAAGAGAAAGCGCACTCTAGTTATACGTATTTGCATTTAAATATTCAATTCAAATCTTTCGCGCTACTTGAAATGCGCAATTGTGATTGGCTCTAAAGTTAATTAGTGAATATCTTAATTAATATTCCAGCACAAACGTCAATCTTTACGGCACAAACCAGCACAAACGTAGCACAAACGATTCCCACCAAAATTTTTTCAGTTTTGTGAGTGGGGGGGCTGGCGTCAAGTTGGCCCCCCTAATTAATTGCTAATTATCTCAGGAACGAAACCAGCACAAACGTCAAACTCTTCGGCACAAACCAGCACAAACGTAGCACAAACGATTGGCGTGAAAAAAATTTCAAATTTTGTTAGAGGGGGGGTTGGCGTCAAGTTAGCCCCCCCTCATTAAATTTTAATTAACTCTGTAATTAAAGTAGCACAAACGAAAATTTTTGCGGCACAAACCAGCACAAACGTAGCACAAACGATTGACGTGAAAAAAGTTTAAAATTTTAATGGAGGGGGGGTTGGCGTCAAGTTAGCCCCCCAAATTAAGATTCTAATTAACTCCCGCTAATTAGTAGCACAAACGAAACTTTTTACGGCACAAACCAGCACAAACGTAGCACAAACGACACACAAATTTTCAATTAAAAGTTCGGGGGTGGGGGGGCTAACTTGACGTTCATTTTTGATTCATAAAAAAATTGATTAAGATAAAGCAAAAAAAAAGAAAAGATATTTTAGTTTTTTATTTTATCAATATTAATATCAATATATATATATATATATATATATATATATATATATATATATATATATATATATATATATATATAAGATAAAGAAAAATTACTTGCGTAAGTAATATAATCTAAGTTAAATAAAAATAAATTATATAATGCATTAGATTAAAATAACATGCACTAAAATAAAAAGTATAAAAAAATGAAGATAATTTCAATATTTATCATTGCATCAAGTAATTAGCTAAAGGTGAGTTTTTTTTTTAATAATGGTAACTTTATATTACTCTATAAAAATAATTACTTCTTAAACAATTACAAGATCTTAATTAATTTTAGTAATTATTAATTAATTAATTTTTTAATTACAATATCTATAATTTTCGGGTGGAAAGCTATACGTAACTTATGCTGACACTTATATATAGCTTAAAAGTTTTATATTGAAATTTTATAAAAACAAATCATTTTGTTAAAAATAATTGCGATGTCATGAAACTTTGTTTGCTACACAATAGTATAAATTTACAAATTTTGTTGTTATATTTTTTTAATAGAGTTTACCGTAAAATTGTTTATCGGGAATTATTACTAGTTTTACTGGACATTTTAAAGTTTCGCGGGGATTTTCTCATTAGAGATATTGAAAAAATTGTATTGTCCTTTTATATATGTTTGATACGACTGAAGTTTTCTATACATGGTTTTGTTTTATATTTCTCTATTAATATTTTCTTCTTGGTTAAAACCATCTTACAACTTCATTATGTCAATTTATTCATTTATTAAATTAATTTTTGGCATATTTTGTTCAGTCATTTGAATATAGCATCATAAATAGAAACTTTGTTCCATAATTATATAATAAGCAAAAATTATAAAGTCAAGCATATAATCCTAATCGTGAATATGGACGTATTTTAATATAGTTTACATATTTCTTTTTAATAAAGAAAAATTAAATCATTCTTTTATTTCAATATATTCTCAAAAAAAAATTATAACAAAAAATTAGAAGAGAAATTAAAAACTAGTTTGCTATTTTTTATCGAAATATTTATTTTCTTTCTTACCTGGTATTAATTTTTTTAAGTCATATTTGTAGCAAAAATGTATACAAAAGGAAATTAATTTGGCCTTAAAAAATATCACTAATTTTAATTAAAAAAAATATATTCATGTTCCAAGAACTGCCTATTTTTGTAGTTACATGACTTCGGGAATGTCTTGCTCTGCTGCAAATTAAAAATCAAAATAAATTATTTCCAACCTCCTAAAATCATATACAGTATACAGCAGTACAAGGTTATGTACATATGTTTAATGTTATTTACGTTACGTGTACTTATATTGCAAGATGATATTTTGCCATCTTCAAGTTTTAAAAATAATATCTTTAAATGATCCTTTTTTAATTTCAAAAACCTAGTAGAGCAGTGTTAACAATTTTTATTCTCCTTTTTCGTCACAATTTTTGTACTTTTACGATTCTTTCCGTCCATAACCTGTAATTATACTAACATAGGACGAAAAAGGAAACTAAAACGGATAAATGAAACTTTGGATGCATTCTTAATTTTCAGTTAAATTAGTGTAGGGTTAAAAATGCATTGAAAAGGTAATCAATATTTAATAAGAATAGTGGATCAAAAAAAAAAAAAAAAAAAAAAAAAAAAAAAAAAAAAAAAAAGACATAAAGTTGCCTTTTCTCTTGTAATTTTCAAAACTTTTACGTTTACTAGATCTCTAATTTACGTGTGGAAAGCTACGTAACTTATACTGACGTACTTATATATAGCATAAATATTGCTATTTTGAAATTTTATTAAAATAGTGCAGTTTTTTGAAAATAATTGCTTTATACCGTAAAACTTTGTTTGCTAAATATCAAAATTTATATTATATTTGTATTGCGGCCTATTAATCATTATTTAATTGTTTTATACTGTCATTATTAAAGGGGGTTCTTATTTTTGATAACTACTCGAGTCTTGAGTACTAATAGAAGTCATTAAATACTTATAATTATTTTTGTTTTTGTTTGATATCTTTTGTTGTATAATTGTACATAAACAAAAGTAAAACAAATTTACTTATTGATTTTCTATAAACATAGCAATGATTGTAAGCAGCAGTATGCAGTTATTGTATGCTTTGCTGTTTATCTTCTGCCAAAATGCTGTCATAGGTACCGATATCAAAGCTGGTAAGTATGTCCTGTCTTTAACATAGAATTTGTCAGTTAAACCCATTTACTGCACCAATTTAAGATGAATGAGATAGGGTGTCTACTGCTGGATTTGTCTCTTTTTACTCCACTTAAATTAAAATACACCAAACACGCATAAAAATAAATACGTAATACATAATATGCTAGCTCATTTTCAGTACAATTTGTTCAATATTTCGTAATTTATTCTATACTTCATAATAATTAATAACTATGTTAAATATAACGTAAATATTATATTGTACAGCATAATTATATAAATAGCATCATTTATGCTATAATAACTAAAATTCAGCATAAAATGCGTAATTTATATTTTTCGTGAAGGCTGATTAAAAATGTGCTCGTTTAACTCTCTCTCTCTCTCTTGTATGTAACTCATCGCCACAACATGATATAAGTATAGTAGACGACAAACCTGCAGAGATATCAATCTTATTGATACGTAATGATGCAATAAAAATCATTTGATTGACACTTTCAATGAAAACTTCAATTAAGTATATTACAGTACATGATACATATATACATACATAATCTTGTAATCACGTATTATCTTTTTAATACCTTGAAAGTTGTTTAATTAAAGATAATTATAAACTATCATCAATTAAACATTATAAAAAAAATATTTTTAAAAATAAGATAAATTTAATATCAAACGGGTTAAATAATTCGTATAGTACGTTTACATATATATTTTAATATGTTGTTTTTCTTTACTAAATAATGTTGTTTTTATATATTTATAGATTGTTCAGTACCACCTCCACCCCCTAAAAACAGCAATCTTCAATGTTTTACGTAAGTCCATAAATAATAAAATTCCATTAAAGAGGTCCAGACATAGTCAGGCCTTAATCTTGTCTATTTTTAAAAAAAATCCAAAGTATACCTCATGTAAATGTAATTTGTTTGGTGAGCAATGTGAGCGATATCATTTTGCTGAAATGTACTAATCGTAGCATTAGTCTAACAGCATATGCTCAAGATTAATGTTTATGTATATTGAATTTAATATTCTTATTTTGTAAATTTATGTGTGTTTATTGAATAAAATAAACAAAAGTTGGTTATTTAATAAGAAAAAAGTTCAAATTTTAATAAATTCAATATTCAATGCGTAAGTAATTGATTAAATATAATGAATATATATTTTAAATATTTTAAGTTATTATGTAAGTATATAATTATTATAATTTTTTATTACTGCAAATTTATAATAATAATATTTTTTTTTATTTAGAGGCCAAAAAAAGTACAAATCCATGCACTAAAATGGTCTTATAACATTATTTTAATAATACATCAGAGTATTTTATCATTTCAGCATTAAGATAGTATAAATTATTTAGAACATCTTATTTAAATATCATACAAAACTACATTTTTCAATACACATATTTATAGTAATTAATACGGAGATTAAAAAAAATTGTGTACTATTTATGATACGTTTGATTTGCAGTGCATCGTGTATTGCAACATGTGAAGGCTCTTCAACATTTACGTATGGGGAAAAATCTCTGGTACTTGCGTGTAAAAATGGAGTGTGGTTACCTACTGATACCAGATACCCCGCGATACCAGATTGCTTGTGTAAGTTCTGTTCTCAAGGACAACAATAAAACAAAAATTTAACACAAAAAATTGAAACTGCGAGAGAACACTCTCATTTTTGTTCTATATTTGAAGTCAATTTATTAGTTTGCAAGTTTTAATTTTTAAGTTTTTTTTTTTTTTAGTCCTCTATGCCAAAACAAATGTCAGATCCAATTGCTACTGTTACGTTTTTTTTTGTTTATATATATATATATATATATATATATATATATATATATATATATATATATATATATATATATATATATATATATATATATATATCTGCCAGTAATTTCTAACCCTTTCCTTTAATAAGCCAATTTTATGTAAATTGAACCGTATTCACTATTCTTCATTATTTGATACATACTATATAGTAATAATACTATAACTTATAAAATAGAAAAAATTATGCAATGAATAATTAAATGAATAAATAGATAAATAATATATCTATCTATCTATATATATATATATATACATTTTATATATATTGTATACAAGTTACAATACCCCCTCAGTTATGAAACTTTGATATATTTTTTCAGTCAAATGCTTGCCACCTTGTAGTAACGGTGGCGACTGTCAAGAGGATAATATTTGTAAATGCAGAGATGGATTTGCAGGAGAACGCTGTGATACAGGTGAGAAATATTTAAGTTTTTATTTTACATTCATATAAAGTTTTTAAGTTAATATTATTATAAACATTACAAATTAAGTTAAAAAAAAAACAATTTATAACTGCTTAACTGAACTATGATAAATATATGGCACGAGAATACAATATAGCAAATATAAAAAAAAAATTTGGATGCTTTAAGTAATGGCTATGGGAAGTTGTCTCACATTTCTGACATAGTGAGTGACGAGATCAAATTTTAAATTATATTTTGTACTTTTAATGAGAATTACACCAATGTAAATTTGTACCCCACAATAAAGCGTGAAAAACCATTGAAGTATTATGTATTTTGCGTGAATAATTCTGTTTTTGACGTCAGAAACACGCAAAAATTAGTAGAAAAATGTTGTGCAGGTTGAATAAATAGAAATTTTCTAATCAATCACTGCTACGGTACTAGTTGGATTTTGAAACAAACTAATTTTATTTTATGTATGTAAATAACTTATGTTATCCAAAGTGGATTCCCGCTGAAAATTTCAGGTTATCTGGAGACTTGTATTGCGGGTCAAAATTACATTGATCAAATATAAGGAACAAAATATAGCTTCCAGGATAAAATAAAATAAAAAGCAACAGAAAATTGAACAACGATATGCTCTTTAGCTTACCTAATCTATAGAAATAACTTAATGTTATTTATATATGTCGCATCAAGTGTTTTGTGATGAAAATGCTAATGTTTTCTTCTTGTCTATATGCCTTTAAGATATGTATGTGATCCGAGCACCTCCGCAAATAATACCCTTGATATATAATGCTATATGAGGCCAGTTTCAGTCTGGAAGTTAAAATGTATTCTCTTTCACTCAAGTATCCCTTTCAGTAGAAACTCTGCTCCAATGACCTAATTTTTTAAATCTATATGTTTATTATTCAATCGTTATTTATCAATAATATATAAATATAAATCGATGATGTTTCCAGCTTTGTTCTGCACGGAGGACGAGATCTTCAATGCATGCAGTGACACGTGTCTCTCAACCTGCTCAGCTGTTGCTAACAATCCCACGTGTGAACCCACGTGTAAAGAGCAATGTGAATGTCCAGCTGGTTTATTACTTGATCAGTTTGGACGTTGTGTAGAGACTGATCTATGTCCATGTAGGACCGATGATGGTAGAGTCGTGGATTCTGGCTTTGAGGAAGTACAGAAAGTGGATGGAGTTTCTAGTGCTTGGTGAGTGCATTTTCATATGCAAACTGTTTCTGATATACAGTATAATTACTTTTAATTTCATTTTAATAATTTTCAATTTATTTATGGTAAATAGTACTAATAGTACTAGGAAGATAAAACATTTATTTTGGTAATCTCATAGTATTTTAAGTTTTAAAATAAATCAAATAATGAAAGTAACATTTTTAAAATTTACTTTATATTATCATGAATTTAAGTAAAGTGTGCTTTAAGTTTTTTTTTTTTTTTTTTTTTTTTTTTTTTTTTTTTTTTTTTTTTTTTTTGCAAGTGTATTGCAATTGCATTGCAAGTAGTCTGTTTGCAATGATATTAATCAATTTACAAAATAATTTGGTATGGTATAATTGATCGGTACGATTAAATTGATATGTATTGATTTCATACTCCACCTGCTTTATAAAATAATTTAAATATTAATAATTATTTAAAACGCACATATGTCGGGAATAAATAATTTTTAAATTGTTGTAATTATCATAAATATTTATTTTTTTAACATAAAATTTATTATTATTATTTTTATCTTTTTGTTACTTGATTTGAGTTATATTTATTTGATAATTTTATTATCTAGCAAGATGATTCGTCGATATAAAATTTTATATTTTGAAAAATATTTTTACAATATTTTACAAATTATATAATCACTTTTTTTTTTTCTGTACAGTAAATGCTCGTCTCAGCAGTGGACTTGTAATGCAATGAAGAAAGGTAAAGGAGTAGTAATTGGTACTTCTCATTACGTATCATTTGATGGACAGCCCGTACAGGTACAAGGAGCATGTTCCAGATATCTAGTTCAAAATCCTGCTTATTCTGTTACTGTAGAGGGCATCAACTGTGTTTCAACTTCACAGGTAACTTTCTTTATAAAATCTCTTTATAAGGCTTCTTGCTTCTTTATTTTATAAAACAAAATCATAAATCGATTTAAAAACTTTGCATTGAAATATTTCAAAGTGCAAACTGCGTAAAAAAAAAAAAAAAAAAATGTCATGAGAGAAAAAAAATTAATTGGCATAAATATATTATATTCCGATCGCACATTCTGAGAGCATAACACGTTGCACGATGCACCATGACGACCCACAGCATTCGGGAGGTGCATGATCGATGTGATTGCACCGACTAGCCTGCCTAGACGTTTTTGTGGTTTCTCTAGGCTGCCATGGCGAATGCCGAGCTGAGTAATTAGGCCGTGGCTGGCCCTTGTGTGATTTTTCATTGATTGTAAAATCCTTACCTCGATAAGACAATGTCTTGACTGGGATGGTTGTAGCACGATAACTTAACATGGCAAGCAAAATATAATAATAAATAAATAAATAAAAAATGTTTATTTACAGACTACAGAAAAGTGTGAGAAACGTCTTGCAGTTAGTATTCCACAGCTCAAAGTGTACCTCAACAAAGCAAAAAAAGTAACTGCTAACGGACGTAATATTGTTGAATTGCCCTTCCAAGAACAAGGATTGACCATCAAAGAGGCGTCTTCAATGTTCCTAACTGGTATGCTTTTATATTTTTGAAAATTTTAAAAATAAGTTTGCACTTATACGTATAATAATATTTTTGAATTACTTTCCAACATATTTCAATGCAAGATCCTTCATTTTTTCCATATAATAATCATAAGACTTGGTAAAAACTGGATTAGATTTTGTTTACATTAACACCTCAGAGTACTAACAAAGTTCTAAAAGATGGCATCGTCTTTTTATTTTAATTTTACAGGTTTTCTCATAGGAAAATTAGAAGTGAAGCAATAATACATACTTTAAGAAGCGTTTAAAGGTTTAAAAATTGTATTATTTTATTAAAACTAACTGAGCTTAAAAGATTATTAATTTCCAGAATTTTAAGCTATTTGCTTTCAAATTATATTTTTCATTTAAATTCAGGAAATGAAATTCAGGAACACAATCACTTTGAGCCAAAATAAAATAATAATAATAAAAATATATCTTACTTTATAACTGCTTCATTGAGCTAATTCCTTGATTTCAAAATATTAATTATTTAACCTTATTAATCCTGTATTTTTCTCATAGAATATTTATCCACGTTTAAACTAACATTCTTATAATTTTTATTTCAGTTATGATGCCGAATGGAATGGAGATTCAATGGGATGGAGAACATTCAGCTAATATTTTCGCACCTGAAAAACTTTATGGAACAACAAAGGTTAAATAAACACACATATTTTTAAAAATTAAATTTAAATTAATCATATATTATAGTAAACTAATTTTTATACAACTTTAAAAAAACAACAAATAATTGAACTAAAATACCTTATGCTAAAATGATTTACTTAATGCTAAAAACTTAACCAATATATATATCGCAAGGTGTTATTTTTTTCTTTAGAACTTTGTATGTATTGTATATTCAAAAGACATGCAATTTTGTACCAACTGCATTCGAGATCTATATATATTTTTTTTCAGTTAACATCTCTTTTCTCACAGTATATATAAGTAATCATATCTTTTCACTTGCTTTTGCTGGTTCTGTCATAAATTAAGTTAAATAATTATCATGAGTATAGAACTAATTAATGGTTCAGAAAAATCCAAATATATTTTTAAAAGGGCAAGATAATGATCTCATCTAATCAATTATCATCAATATCATATTATCATATTATGTATCAATTATCTTACCAAGAAAAAAAATAGTATTAATGTATAATGTACACAAGAATAGTCTAGGCTAGATAATATGTAGTTAGGCAAAATAAACTTGCCCTCTGCTTTTATTTAATTTTTATTTTTTTAAAAAAGACGACTATCTATTTGTATATGAAACATAATATCTGTGTTACAGGGTTTATTAGGTGTTTACAATGGTAATGTGAGTGACGATTTGGCATTACCAGATGGATCAGTAACCTATGACCTTAAGTCGTTTGGAAATGCCTGGAAAGTTAACCCTTCTTGTGTGGAGTCTGGAACTGAGAATTTGTGTACTGAAGATCCGGATTTACTAACGGAAGTCACCCATATTTGTTCAAAGATCCATGATCCTATCTTTGGAGGTAAATATATTAGTAAAAAATAAGTGAATGAATTAATGAGTTTTAAAATAATAATTTTGTATGTATCCTGCACATCATGCAACCAGTTTGTCATATGTGTTCAATAATTAGGTTACATTTTAAGATATTCAGAAAAGCTTAAAAAAAAGCATTTTCTAATAACAATTTTAAAATTACTAAAACTGTTAATTTTTTTCTGAGACAACTCTATATAACAACTGTATTTTTACCAGAAAAAAAAATCTACTTAAGTTTTTTAACTTTTTTGTGAAGTTTAAAAAAATATTATTATTATTACGATTGAGAAGTAAAGAATTTTTATATATAAGAGATTTAAGAAATTGTTGATAGCAACGTAAAATATTTAATTGCAAGTTTCATTATTAACAAAGCGATAATAATAAAAAACTCATTACAGAATGCATGAATCACGATTTATTCCACGAGATGTGTGTCATCGAAGGTTGTGAATCAGGTGTAGAAGCTCTATGTTCACTTCTATCTGCTTTTGCACTGTCCCAATGCCCTGAAGATGTTGGTATAATTTGGAGACCGGAGACTGCGGAGTGCGGTAAATATTATATTTTAAACCATAGTAAAAAGAGACCAAGTTTTAGAATGAATGTAAAGTTGAAAGGATATCAAACTAGTATGGTCAAGCGTTGCTGACTCGTAACCTTGCCGAGTGAATGTTTGAGCCATTGCTGGGTTGAAGAGTGAGAGCACAACACGTTGCGCGTTTACATGTGATCCATGAAGATGCACTCGGGCGCACACAATTTGATAGACGCTAATGAAGCTTTAGATAATGTAAAATGGTGACTCCGCATTTCGTTCGGCTTTTCCATATTTCCCCGATTCCCAAGATCTATTTTCAGTAGAAGTTTAAATTTTCAAAAAACAACAACAACAACTACCAAAATGTTAAAAATACAAGAAATAATAATAATAAAAGAGTAAAATCTTGCAGAAGACGCACCAAATGTGCAGTTGCTACCTTACACTATCTAAAAGTTTCATTGCAAGGAGCATGACTTGCGCTAACCAACTTGCCTAGATGTTTCTACGGTTTCTCTAGCCTATCATGGTGAATGCCGGGTGGTGTATGTATTAGTTTACGGGTGGTCCGTTTTTCAAGTTTCCATTTCACCTGTTGATAAGCCTTCTGTCTAGAAGGGGCTATGGATAAGATGCTGATCCATTACATAATATGGCAAGAAACAAAAATCTAATTTACTTACATTTTAACTTGTAGTTCTACAATGTGAAGGAGACCTAGAGTTTCAATGGTGTGGAGATTCTTGTACACGTACATGTCGTGACATCAGCATGAGCAATGAAGGTTGTCCAACTTGTGTAGAAGGATGTAGGTGTAGAGCTGGATTTTCTCTTGACCATAACGGTCAATGTATTGAGACGGCTAAATGTCCATGTTTTGATAATGGTATGGAATATCCTGATGGAGAGGTGATAGTGAGACCTCTTGATCCATTTAATTCGGAGAAATGGTAAGTGTTTAATAGTTATAAATATTATAGTAAAAATACA
Organism: Ecdyonurus torrentis; assembly: GCA_949318235.1. NCBI lineage: Eukaryota > Metazoa > Arthropoda > Insecta > Ephemeroptera > Heptageniidae > Ecdyonurus > Ecdyonurus torrentis. Next base: position 18,975,355 of record OX439135.1, read on the forward strand.
TTATATAAGTATTGCAAAAAGGGTATTTGTGGTCAACAATGCTAACAAAGTGCCAATAGATATGACGTTCATGTAGTAATTCAACATGCTTTTTTATATAAAGAAACAAAGCATGAGCTAGATTTTTTTTATAATATATGATTTTGTATAGCTAATTTTACCTCAAAAATTTTTCTTTTCTGATTTTCAATCAAATTAATTTTAAATTATTTGTCTCCTTTAAATGAGTTGAAATTTAGGGAAACAAAAGCTTTAACGCTTATTTAGATAAATAAATCTTAACTTATTAAGCTTCATTAAGACTGATTAAACTTAATTAGTAGTATAACAAGTAGTTACTCACCTATAACAAAAAATATTATAAAATATACTTATCTGTCAATTATATAGCCCTTGCAAACAGTAATAAATTTGATAAAAAATATAATAAAATGCTTTCTCACCATAGGTGTTATAAAATAATATTCTTTATTGTATAATACAGTATAACCTATCTTTACATCATTGTGTATAACCTACATTGTTATACAGTGTATGTGAGAGTTCCATTTGGAACTGTCAGCCCGTGGGTAACTGCACGTGTGGTGGCATGGGTGACCCACATTATACGTCATTTGATGGACTGAAATTTGACTTCATGGGTGGAGCAATATACTATCTAGTCAAACATGATAAATTCTCCATTGCAGCTCAAAATCTTCAAGTGGTATGATTAAAAATACTTAAATAGTTCTATTTCAGTATTATATATTATTTATATATATTTTTTTAAGAACTTAGCTTATAATAATTAAAAATATAGCTTTAAGCCATAAAAAAAATTGAATAAAACTTGTCTAATGACAATTTATATCCTAAATTACCTGAAAATTAACTTTGATTTGGCCGGAGTCTTTGATTTCTAATTTATTTTCCATTATTTTTATTTCCACGCAATGGCATATCCTGTTTATGACGTCATGGCTCACCTGCTCTACGCGCTCAAGGACCAGATGAGATGTGACGTCATAAACTGGGTATATCATTACATGCGAATCAAAATCATGGAAAATAAATTAAGAATCAACTACGGTAAAGTAAACCCAATGATGATTTTCCGGTATGTTAATATATATATTTTTTTTTGTTCTTCGACTTTAAGATTTTGTAATTTGACTAACTGATTCAAACATGAAGAAAGACTTTTAATTTAACTCTAAATGTGTGAATAAATTTCAGGGTTTAGCGTCAATTAGTGAGAGACTTATAATACGTATAGATGGACTGAAAATTGTGTTAGAGAAAACTAGGAAAGCATCAGTTGGAGACATTCCAATAACTTTCCCATATGTTCATAGAGCAGTCACCGTAACACAAGGAAGTAATTACGTTAGAGGTAAATAATAATAAACAAAAATTATACATAGAAACATTCTATTCATCTTAATTTTAATACATCGTCTCTATCGCGTCGAAATGGTTCTCTTGATTTATCACGAACCCGATGCGTTACGCATCTGTTACAGTAAACCCTATAGATGCACCACGCATCAGGTTCGTGATAACTTTAGAAGAACCATTTTGACGCGATAGAGACGACATGTTTAATTTTTGCAAGGTATAGAAAAATATTTTAATCAGTCATTTATATTACATAAATATACACGAAAAAAGGTATCTATAAAAAGTTACTATTTAGACATTTTAAATTTGTTAGATATAATATACAAAGTATTTTAAGATATAAAGAGCTAACTGTTTATCGCTGAATAAATAACTTTGTACTAACTATTTACTGTTCAAACGTTTTTCAATTCAGTTATTAGATGGTACTGAAGAGTTACATCAATGTAACTGAACAATTTGTTAATTTTATGTGTTCCGTGTACAGTAAATAGTACTCGCCCAAAAGAAGATCAGAGATTGTAGCAAGCCAGATAATACCCCCACCCCTTTTTTTTTTGTAAATTTTTTTTCCCAGCGATAAACGTCAACTTTTTTACATGTGGTTTATGTAATATTGAAATTAAAATGCGTTAAATTTTAATCCTTTAACTTTATTCAAATCCGACAAAATGGAATAATTCCAGTTGATATAACCTTTCATCTTGTCTTGGCAATGGTTTACAATAAATTTCCTTCTTTTTTTTTTTTTTTTTTTAACATTTCCCTTCTAGATAACTTTACTTTTTTTTACAGCTGCTATCATAGCTTCAGTCTAGTTTTATACCCTGCATTTCAAAACTTGTTTTTAATCAGTTTTTATACAGCATTAAAATACAAAATACACATTTATGTTTATCTTTATTTAAAGGAATATACCAAAAGAAAACATAAGCATTTATATCACATAACACTTGATGGGACTTACATAAATAACTTTAGTTTGCCTTAAAGCCCAACTGTAGCTCCGTAGCAGAGATCAGAAAATTTCACTTTGTGCAACCTACAAATAATTTATTTCTAATTTTTACATGTTTCTGATATCAGAAACATGAATAGTCATATGCAAATTGCATACTTTACAGTATATTCATGCTCTCTCGTGAAGCTACATTAACATTCTGGTAAAAAAATTATCAGTTTTGAAGATCCCATTTTCTGTTTATTCATTAAAAAGCACATGTTATTTTATGTAGTATATGGCTTTAATATTTTCAGTTGACTTTCCCTTCCATTCAAATACAGTAAATTAATTATAATTTTAATGCTAAAAACTGTACCCCAAAATTGCTTCCCGTCTGCATTAGCTGGCAATAAAATAAAGTGTTATAAATTAAAAAATAGTAAAATAGATCATAATATTCTTCAATCTCTACGGTTATATTATACTTTTGAGTTTTATATAATAACGTTTTTATATCAAGCTAAAAAGAATGTCTTTAAAATTATTTTACAGCAACAATGACCAATGGAATAGTTGTTTCCTTTCGTACTGATACTACATTCTCTGTTATCATGCCACCAACATTTTATCAAAGTACTGGGGTAAGTTTTTATTTAGACTTTGATAACTAATATATATTAATTATGCTGGCTATTATTCGAGATGGTATGGCCGAGTGGTGAAGGCAGCTGACTCGCAACTCTGTACTCCTCACCGAGTATAGGTTCGAGCCACTGCTGGGTGCGTATACGTAAAGTGTGAGAGCACAACACATTGCACGATACATGTTTACATGCCTTCCATGACGACGCACAGCATTCGGGAGGTGCATGATTGATGTGATTGCACCGACCAGCCTGCCTAGATGTTTCCACGGTTTCTCTAAGCTGTCATGGCGAATGCCGGGCTGTGTATGTGTGTGCTTTGTGTGTGTGCTTTTCCATTAATTGGAAAGTCCTTACCTGTCGATAAGACAATGTATTAACTGGGACTGGGATTGGTGTAGCACAATAACACAATATGGCAAGCAAAAAAAAAATTAAATAAAAATAAAAAAATAAAAGTTAAAGAGAGATAGAGACACAGACAGACAGTCAGAGACATATACAGAGATAGATATAATTTTTGTAAAAGAAAATTGATTTAATAATAATAAAAGACAGTAATATTGAACTACTCAAGTTTTTATCATAAACGTTTTATAAATTATAAATATATTCATAAGAAATTGCAAGTAGTTTCTGATACAATAATCGTGCAAAGCAGTTTTTTTTATTAAAATATATATATTTTTTAAATGCATGACTACTGCCCTAGTAGTCAAAGAACGACACTCCTGCATGAATCATGAACACATTTTAATATTTAAAAAAAAATCTCATCAACTATTTTTACTGTAGAACTGTGTTTTTAAGAATTTGCAGCTGGTATCCAAAAATAAAATCAAGTTAATTATTTGTTTAAGGTACTTACAATATTATTTTTTAGGGAATATGTGGAAAATTCAACTTTAAAGCCAATGATGACAAAGCGTGTCCGAAAACAGGAGAAAGGTTTGGTTATTGTTGGGCTGTTGATGATACTGTTGAGGAACCTGTACCTGAAGTAAACCCTTGTGAAGAAGATCCAGCTGTTGAACAACAGGCTAAAGAGCTCTGCGGTGCCATCAATGGACCTGCATTTGAGGGTGAGCTAAAGTAATCTACAAAATAAAAATTAATTTGAATTAAACTGAATATTTTACGTGTAATTAATGCTGTATGTATTAGTTATTATATAAAGTAATATGAAAAGCCAAAATATGTATACATTTTTTTTGTATACGTTTTTTTTTTTTTTTTTTTTGCAATTTCTAAAAGAATTATAGTTTTGAGACGGTTGATATGCGAGTTTGTAATTTTTAAGTTGATTAACCTAATTAACATAATTATGTAATATTTTAATCCCACAGAATGTACATTACCCACTGATACTATCTACACTGACTGCGTATTTGACACATGTCTGATGCAAGATAACACAAGTGTATGTCCGATATTTACTCAGTACGCTGCAGATTGTGCTAAACAAGGAGTCATTCTTGACTGGATGCAACATGTGCCGCAATGTGGTGAGTTAATATTTTGAAACTGTGAAATGATATTTTTGCATTGTGTTATTTGTGTATTTGTATTTCGCCAGCTAATTACAGGTGTTATAAGTAAAATTAAAAGTGTTGAAACCTATTTTAATCATTTATTAATGTCATTTTACGACGTATTTTGAACTATTCTAACGGTTTAAAAAAATTTATTGAACGAAAAAAAAAAAAAAGCAAATTAATATTACAAGTTATAAAATCAAGCTTTAATCACCATATAATAGCATATCAAAAGTAATAAAAGATGTTATTTTAAAGCGAGCTTAACTTTAAGGGTATATTTGATGGCAAACTTTATAAAAAAATATATTCAAATAGCTTTACCTATATATATAAATTTAAAAAATATAAGACAGTCTATTATTTTTTACTGCAGATAAAATTTAAAAAATAATGTTATTCATTCGTCGATATACTGGACAATGAGAAAGACTATTAATGGTTTTTGGGACAGTATTTTAGCAGTTATTAGAAAAAATTATAACTAGTAGATTCTGTTGACTTCTATATTTACTTATATTAATTATAATATTTAATAATAAATCTACTAATTTACAATAATAAAAATTACATTCTAGAAGTCAGTGATGTCATTGTCGTCACTTGTATGTTTCAATTTTCAGAGGAATTTGACCGTCTTCTGCAAATTTTTAGATTAACGCAAATTTTTAAAATTACATTGTAAATATTCTGTTCTCCACAGCCGTACCATGTACCGATGGTCTTGTCTACCAAGTATGTAGTGATTCCTGCTCAAGGTCATGCAAGGACATTGCTGCCAACCCCACGTGTGTCACAGATTGTGCTGAAGGTTGCAGTTGTCCTCCTGGCATGACCCTTGACTATGATGATAAGTGTGTGTTAGTCGATCAGTGTCCTTGTGAACTGGAAGGTGTGTTGTATACAAATGGTGACGTCGTTACTAGAGGAGACGATCTCACTGGCTGGGAAAACTGGTAATTAAATGTCAAGCGAATTAAAGTTCATAGAGACGATATTGAAAACTCTTAACATATTATTTCTATACTTTTGAAAGCCTCACTCAAATATAAATGCATTGAAAAAGCAATATTAACCTCTACTTTAGTTGCATTGTTTTATACAAAAAAAAAAAAAAAAAAAAAAAAAAAAGAGGAACGAATTAAATTAATAAATTTAAAAATGGAGTAAAATAAAAGAACGGAATTAATAAAACTATTTTTAAACGTTTCAACATTTCAAATTAAATAAAATTAAATATAATAATTATCATCCTTGGTTTTAACTAATCAGCCACTGCAAGGTTAAAGGAAAAGTTCAGGGGTTACAACATCGCTTCTTCAATGCTAGATAATGAGATACATACCTCCTTAACTCACATAATGATCCAAAGCCCTTCCGTAGCGCAAACACGTGATAATCATCCAAGATATGCAATCAGACCCGTATCTTTTATATATCAATAATATCATAGATACGTCTTTAATGTAGAAAAAGTTACAGCTGGTTACATATCTCACAAGTAAGTTTGCGGGGCTACCATGGGGCTAAAGAAGAGCTTTTGGGTATCATATGTAAGTGTATGAAAACTTCATCTCGTTATCTAACATTGAAGAAGCCATATTGTAACCCTTTAACTTCTCCTTTTAAAACATCTTCTCTGGAATCTCCAGGCTAATGAAAGCATTTACGCAGTTACATGACTGATGTTATTTCAGCACATGCTCCTCTGGTAAATGGCAATGTACGGCGCAATTACCTGCTACTTGTTCAGGATGGGGTGATCCACATTACCTGACATTTGATGGACGTAAGTTTGATTTTCAAGGACAATGCAGCTACTATTTACTTCAAGACGCCAACTTTTCAATTGAAGCAAATAATGAAATGTGTAATCAGGTAAATATGAAAAAAAAATCAGTGTATACAGTATTATATCAAAACAAGGTACTTCATAATTTTTATAATTGTTGATAATATATAAAATAGGCCAAAATTTGTGACATCAAAACAGAAAATAATAATAATAAATAAATTTATTTATTTTTTATAGTATACATTATATTATTATAAAAGAATAACTTAAAAAAAAACTTTGAAGTACTACTTATTTTATTTCAAGGGTTCTTTACATGTTGTAATATTTATGTTTTGAAATAATATTGATTGCAAATTTAAATGCTATTTAATTGAGATTACCTGATATAAAATTTATTACACATCAGATATGTATAGGGCTTCATTGAAGAAAAAAGTTAGTTACTTTTCAATTCAAAATTACACTAAAACTAATTCAATAATACAATAGGAGATATAAAAAAGGGTGTTTTAAATTTCATCTCGAAATACTTTTTTTTTAAACTTATCAGGAATATACATGTACATTATTTTCTCCTCAAGCAAATATTTTATGTAATTAAAAGTAATGCATAAATGACAGTATTTACTGAAGATTTATTATATAATTTTATTCGCATATTACAGCAAGCGTGTACGAAATCACTGACGATTAAAACAATTGAACACAAAATCAATTTACTCCGAGATCATGTTGTGACCATTGATGATGTAACTGTGACTCTTCCTATACATTCTGTGCATTATTCTATTAGATTGGCTACATCTTTACAAACTATTGGTAAGTAACAATAATTATAATATTGAGCAGCTATGGCTAAATTAATGAAGCTAGATGACTCGTAACGTTGGGCTTCTCACTGATCGCATATGTTCGAGCTCCTGCTCGGAGCATACGGTAATTAGGAGAAGAGTAGAACATGTAGACATAGCCCGATGTTAGCTTACATGCATTCCAAAACATCGCTCAATATTCAGAATTAAAATTGCATGATTGATGTAATTGCACCGTCTTGTTTGGCTAGACATTCCCACAGTTTCTCTAGGCTGCCATGGCAAATGCCAGTCTATGTCTATAATACATGACTGGCACGTATACATTTGTGGTTATATTGTAAAAATCGATGAAACAATGTATTGAAGGGGATATGGTGCTTGGTGAAGTTATATTATAGCACATTGACAAAAAAAATAAAAATAAAATAAAAACTAAAAAGTTAAAAGTTGGTTTCAATATGCTTTAATAAAGCTTCTGTGGTGTATTTGCACGACATATTTGGTTTTTGTGCAAATAAAAATAAACACGAAGCAAATATAAAATATTTTTTATGTATTAAAATTGTGCACAACTAAGTTAGGAATAATAAAATTTTGGTTTTTATTATAAGACTTATAATATTATAGTTTATGGGTTTAAATTCTTACTGTTTAAATGAAGAAGAAAGAGAGTATAATTTTATACAAATTTGAAAATTATCTGTAGTATGAAAGAGGGATATTTAAAACTTATAATTCAACGTTGTTCATATTATATGTATGATATGATAATAGGTTAAAAATGCAGATATGATGAAGAAAAAATAATTAATGGTTATTAACGATTTTATCCATTATTTATTAAATATACTTCATCAATGCTTCAGCATGTTAAAAAAATTAGCAGGAACAATTTATAATATATTTTAAACAAAAATGTTATTTTTAATATTACTTTAAACATCTTCTGATAATATGTTTATTATTTCAGTGGTACTTGATAATGGCATACAAGTGCAATGGGACAATACAGATACATTCAATATCCTTGCACCACCATCACTTACTTACAATACAAAGGTATATAGTAATTGTTTTAAAATAATTTATGATGACGTATATCGATATGTATTTATTTTGAAAACTATATTTTTGTAGACACACGTTTTATTTTTCGGCCTCAAACTTTCCTTACACAAGTAAACATGTCTAAAAATAGGGTCTTATTAATCATGTATACTTTATTTCTACTATAGGGTCTGTGTGGTACTTACAACGGTGACGCTGCGGATGACTTTACTACGCCTGATGAAGAAATCGTGTCATCTGTTAATGTGTTTGGTAGCTCGTGGAAAACTGAGGAGTCATGTCCAGATACAGCAGAGGGTACACATGCATGTGACCTTCACCCTGAACGTAGGATGACAGCTGAGAGACAGTGTGGACAACTTAAAGGAACTTTGTTCTCTGGTGAGCTGAATATAAAAATAATATTCCAATGATTTGCAACGTTATTGAAGACTTGGTAAAAAAAAAAATATACAAAACTATTATCATTGTTTTCAATTTTACAGATTGTCATGAAACTATTGACGTGACTCCATTCTACGATGCCTGCGTATTTGACGTATGTTCTAGTGAAGAACCTCAGACATTATGTCAGGGACTTGCTGCATATGGTCAGCACTGCGCAGTTGCGGGTGTCACAATTAACTGGAGGAAATATGTCGCCGAGTGTGGTAAGTCACATTAAAATCTACATACACAAACGAGCCTGGTATGTGTTCGGTTTGTATGTATGGGAGATCACAAGTTAGCTTCTCAGGGGATAAATTTACAGCGGATTACATTAAATTTGTAAGTCATATGCGCTTTTACTGCACCAACATGAGTTAATGCATAACAAAGAGAATTGTTCACTGCTGCACTTCTTCGCCTATTTACTTGACTTCTATCAATTCACACCAGCATGTGTGTTCGCCTACCTACTTCTCTTTTTCTCTCATTTGTATGATTGCCACGACCCACGACAACTTGATTTCAAATTTGATCAAGTAGATCATTACAACATGTTAGAACTCAAATAAAAGGCAGAGACGTGCAGCAAGTGAGCACCTATCTTGTTGTTTTACATCAACTCATATTACGGTGATATAATGAGGAAGTCTACACGAAGTTAACCCCTATGTATGAATACGTCATTAGAAAGAGAAAAAGTAGTAGATAAACTTAGCATAGGCAATTACCTGCAAAATTTACGTTTTATTTAATAAAAGAAGAAATAAAAAAAAATCAATTCCCAACCCTTTGCCGACTGTGACGTTATTTGTTTACATTCGATTTTCATTTGTCTTCTGGATTTCAAACGATCCCATTGTTGAAAGGCGGCCGTTGGCCGTTAATTTTTTTGAATTTGTAGCAGTTGCATGAAATCCAGAAAACAATTGAAAATCGGATGTAAACAAATGATGTCACAGTCGGCAAAGGGTTGGGAATTGAAATTTTTTATTTCTTCTTTTATTAAATAAAACGTCATATTTCCAGGTAATTGCCTATGCTAAGTTTATCTACTACTTTTTCTCTTTCAAATGACGTATTCAAACATAGGGGTTAACTTTGTGTAGACTTCCTCATTGCGTAAATTTTTTTGAATGATAAATTTAATGAAACTCACAAGTTTATATGTATTTCTCATATTTCAGAAATTCAGTGCACTGCAGGACATGTCTACAAAACGTGTACCGACGCTTGCTCAAGAACATGTCATGATCTTGCCGATGAGACATGCAGTGCTCCATGTGTTGAAGGCTGCAATTGCCCTGATGGATTTACTTTAGACAATACCAACGTTTGTGTGCCTGTATCACAATGTAAATGCAGATATGATGGAAGAGGATATGACAACGAAGACGTTATTTTCAGAGAAACACAAGGAGTTTATGAAAGATGGTAATTATGAATTAAAATTTTATTATTGCAAATATTATTTTACCTAAAAGTCCAAAATATGCTTCTAATAAAATCTTTTTTTTTTTTTTTTTTTGTATTGTACACACAATTGTGAGTACATATTTCACTATTTAAATGAAGCACTTTTTTTTCTTTCTCTTCAGAATAACATTATAAATTTAGCACCAGTATTTAAATAGTAAAATATATTGTCACAACTGTGAGAACATGTAATATACATTTTATTTGACATGTCAATTATTATTAATTTATAAAAAAAGTCTCTATTTCTAAAGCAAATTCCTGCAGCAACAATTAAAATTAAAAGGAAATGTTTATATCTATCTACAAAGTTTTAAATTTTCATGACTATTGACAATATTGTTACTAATACTTATTCTGGTTTTGTTTAGAATCAATAAAAAAACTTTTTCAAACATATATATATATATACATACATATTATAAAGGCGATAAATTAATTACTATCAATGAATGTCTCTGACCACAATTTTCTATTACAACATGACTTTGACATGCACCTTAGATAAATGCGTATTTATTATTTTTAAGGAGCTATTTCTTTTCAACATTTTTTTTTGTCTGCTTCTTGTAATTATATGTTTAAAATTTTTTTTTTCAAGTTTCGTTAAGTTAAAATAAACAGAATGTCAGAAACTCCCTCTTTCCTTGTTTAGAATAATACTCTTTTCAATCAAACAGATTAGACTTTTAAAATGAGTATTTATATTTTCAGCACTTGCCTGGATGCTAAATGGTCTTGTGAACAATTAAGTGATTCCCAATGTCTGGTGATGGGTGATTCTCATTTCTCTACGTTTGATGGACAGACGTATACTTTCCCCGGCACATGTAGCTACTATCTTCTATATAACGACTTTGTTATTGTAGAACTTACGACGGGAGTGTGTAATGTAAGTAAGTCGAGGTTCACGTGGAAATAATACAGTAAAAATTAGCAGTATTTTGTGTAGCTTCCGAAAATTGTTATGTCAAATTTTGCAGTTTAAGATTATTATCTATTATTTAGTCATCTTAATAAAAGATTTTAAGCCATAATTATACTTTACCAGTTTGAATGAGGTATATAGGGTGTATGCATTCATATTAAACGCCATGTTGGATCACTCAATAACATGAGAAACATAGGAAAGTAACTCATTTTGCCATTTTAATACTAATTAAGCAATATTTATAGAGCATTGATGCTGAAAATAGGTTAAATTAGTATCTCATGTATGTAAGCAAAAAAAATAAAAAAAAATCAAAAGTTAGCTAATTTCCCAAAGAAAATAGCAAAAACGAAGTTTATTCTATGCTGAGCAATGTTATTCATTACTCCAGTATGGCGCCCAAGTAAATTAAATATGACGTCATGCGCATACATCCAACAGATATAGTATCAATAAGAAAACAATGTAGCATTAAACGATTTCAGGAAACATAAAAAGCTAGAAATATAAGATTATGCATACTACGTATTTTACTGTACTTTATAATAACATGATATTTTGATAAATATTAACACAAAGATGTTTCAACAGGATTTAGCAACGTGCACAAGAAGCGTGACGATATATATCCCTTTCGTGAAAGTAATTTTAGGACCAGGATTGACGGCCTCTTTCAACGGTTTAGAGGTTTCACAGTTTCCGTATATAAACAGTGGAATGACTATGTTCCAACCTTCGACAAGCTTCATTGCAGGTTAGTGGTTTAAATATAATCAATCAATCAATCAATAAAATCAATGAAAAAAGAAATATTAATAAAGAAAATAAGATAAACTCAACTTATGAGCTCCTAACTATAGGTTTCTACTCACTTCTACTTCCTACGTAACGTACAGTGACTAATTTTAAAATTGGGATTCAAAGAATTTTACCGCATTCTCCGCCTTTTACTTTGACTTCATCAAATCACATCAAAATGTGCCATTGTTCCTTCTCTCTCGCTTGCATAATCTTTATACTCAACGTCTAAGATGACTCGCTTCCTGTCTTTACAAATTCAATCATCACAATAGAATAGAAGTAAAGTAAAAGTTGGAGAAATGCAGTATTGAACACCTCTTCTATTGTTATGCATCAAGTTGTACTGGTGTTCAGGTAAAAATACATAAAAACTTTTGAGTCCCATTTTTATTATAACCCGCTGTACTTTGTATGAATAGAATGCCAAGTTAGACGTGAATATCTTTGAAATTGTATAGCATGCACAGTTTCAGTTTGATGCAGATCGTACCGTGACTTTAACAAAAAATGTATCGTATCCTGAACGTTATGCAACCAGTTGCTCATAAATGGTTAACAATTAGCCTAACTTACAGGATACTTCATATTTAATATAAATATTCTGAAATATATTTTTATTTAATAATAATAATAATAAATCTTGCCTTCCTTCCTTCTTTCTTAATATTCTTTATTGTAAAAGTGAAATATATTATAAATATTATCAATTAATTTTGAAACCTGCTACTTAATTTAATAATCAGAGTTTCAACTAATAAATAATCAATTTTTCCAGTGCGTTTAACAGATGGTTTGGAAATTTGGTGGGATGGAAAATCTAAAGTATTTTTGGACACTCCTGCTGAGTATTATGGTACAACTCAGGTAAAAATGCATGAGAAATAGAGAAAATATTTAATTTGACATTTTAGTGTGACACAAGTACAATAAGTTTCATAATTTTGTTACATGCAGGGCTTGTGTGGAACATTTACCAATGATGCTACTGATGATTTCGTGAAACGTGACGGAACGATCACAAACTCTCTCACCGAGTTTGCAAACTCATGGAAAACTGTCCAGTCGTGCGCTGACGTCCCACGAGTTACCCATGCCTGTGATTTATATCCTCAATATCTAGCAGCTGCACAACAACATTGCGCACTGCTCAAAGGAGCACCTTTCCAGCGTAAGTTGAGTCGTTTAAACATGTTTTATTGTATTTTTTTTATATTTAGAAAATATATTTTATTATTGACATAAATTTAATACAATATGTTTTTAAAAATAATTCATTTTGCACTGCATTATCATTTAATTTGATATCACTGAAAACTTACCAGACTCATCTTTTTCAATTTGATACGTCATATAACCACTGACGAGATAACAAAAAAATTACTAGAAATTAATTTTATTAATACGATTCTCGATTCTCGCTGTTATAAGGATTTAATACATTAAAACTATGAGAACGTAAGCCTTAATCAGCCATCAATTAGTCTTTTTGAGACAAGGATTGGTCTAACTTTAGCGCTAATAGTCTTATAAATATTTACACTATCGGGAGCCAGTGATAGTTGTTGCACCTTTAACGCTGAGTGACCGATTGTCGGCTTAAGTGCTAAAATTAATATTCTACATTGATTTACGTTATCAAATTTATCTTAGCACTTAAGTGTTTCAACTTATTTTGTGTTTCTAGCATGTCACAAGGCTCTGTCCGTGGATCCAGTTTATGATTTCTGTCTGCAAGAAGTGTGTGAGAATCAAGGAAAAGAAGTTGCTACATGTTCAGTACTTTCTTCTTATGAAAGACAATGTTCTCAGCGGGGAGTTAGTCTCAGTTGGCGTCAAGATGTATCATATTGCGGTTAGTTTGTTTACTTTTAATATTATATTGATGCCTTTTAAAACATTTCTGTATAGCGCACTATTATAAGAAACAAACTAATTATAGCGCACAAACATAAGAAACGTAAAATATCACCGAGCCTCTTATTTTTTATCCTTCATTATAATGCCATGCTCTTTTTTTAAATGCTTCACAGAGGTATTGAATTTTATTTCAATAGAAGCTTCCTAAATTATTTATAATTAAACAATATTTGTGCCAGTATAAGTGTTTCTTCACATATAAATGCTGTTTGTAAGTAAACCCTTTTTTTCTGGTACTAAAATGACAATCAACTATAGCTATTCAAATGTAATGCGTATTTTTTGGTGCAAGTAAAAAAAGTTTACGAACCACACTCACCTGATCATTGTAACATTCTATAAAAATTAAAAAAAAAAATCCTGCATTGTGAAACACATAATAATCATAATAACAGCAGCTTTGAAGTTGCTTTTAATTTTGATTTCCATTTAAACATTTAAAAAATATCTTTACAATTGTTATATTTGTAATGTTTGTGTGTGTGTGTGTTTGAGAGAGAGAGAGAGAGAGAGAGAGAGAGAGAGAGAGAGAGAGAGAGAGAGAGAGAGAGAGACTTAAATAGTTTTAAAGAATTTATTTAAAAACAAATTGTGATTGATCATTTTATTTCGTTTCAAATTTTTATATCCTTTCAAAAAAGCATTCTTATAAAAAATAAATTTTCAGTATTTTCAGTATTCAGTAATAAAATTGAGCATTGAATTTGCATGTGAAAAAGCTGTGTGCTATTATCTAACAATGTATTTACATTTTCAAAATCTTTAAAACTAATACAAAAAAAAAAAAAATTGGAAGATTTTATACCACTTTAAATAACTGTATATGAAAAAATGCAATATTTAATACCATTTTTTTTTGCAGTATGTATTATATAAATTAATGTATAATGTTACTCTTTTGGTTTGTATGAATAATAATAAGAAATAATAGCCATAAACAATTTTTTTGGTTCTATGAGAAATGTTGATTTATGTGAAGTTTTAATTAATTTCAATTTTTTTTTTGAATATTTATACCTTATTTCTTATTATTCTTGAGTTGTTTTGCTAAATTTGATGGTAATTTCCAGACGGTACATGCCCAGCGGGACAACTTTACCAGATCTGCGGTGACTCATGTGCTCGCTCCTGCAAGGACTTACAGTTAATGCCTACGTGTGAGAGCAAGTGTGCTGAGGGTTGTAACTGTCCTCAAGGTAATGTTCTCAAGGACGGTGTCTGTGTGTCACAAGAGATGTGTCCTTGTGTCTACCTGGGAGTTGAGTATCCATTTGGGGCCAACGTCATCATGGAAGATCAAGCTAATAAATATTGGTGAGAAATTTATTTTATTTTTAATTGATTAAGTATGTCAATTGACGTTCTATTAAATGGTAAAATACTCTGAAACTTCCATTTAAAGAAGCTTACGACTTTTAAATCATGATCATTTCAAAGCAATTAATATTTACGATTTGAAGCTGTTTGATTTTTTACTCTTTCAATTAATATTTATTTGTAGGTTCTAAAATAAAAGTAAAAAGAAAAGAATAAGAAACTACCAAAAAATATTAAAAAAAAATAAAATTAAGATAAATCAATTCCCTATATTGATTATTAATGTTATAGTTAAAAAATGATTTTAAAAATTGAAACCAAAAGGAGTTTCAAAATATTTACTTTGCAATTATTTTTTCATTGCCCCCCCCCCCCCTTCTAAGATTTTATTATTTTATTTTGTAATGATTGGCATAATGTTTTAGGGTTCATTACTAAACATTTTTAATTTTTTTACAGCACTTGTGAAGGAGGAAGATGGAATTGTAAAAGCGAGGCTCCTCTTACAGTTTTACATAACTAACTTTTATGTAATGTAAAAAATTAAATTAAAATAAATATAAAAAAATTATTGATATATACAACTTATTATTTATTTAATACGAATATACTGGATGAATAATTAGGACTTTTAACTTATAATATATTTTTATTTCATTGACTGATAAAGGAACAACTGTTTTGAAGCCGATTATAAGCAATTTCGTTCATATCCGCTTCCGTTTCGACTTACTGCGCATGCGTAGTAAGGAGAAACGGAAGCGGATGTGACCGAAATCGCTTATAGTCGGCCTCAAAACCGTTGTTCCTTTACTAGTCAATTAAATTTTATAATCAATAATTTACCACTGAGAAACATGCTAGTTGTATTATAAATTTTTTAGAACATTTTTGTAAAAAGATTGATTTGATCTTTTAGATAACTTCTTATAAGTTATTTATTATATTAAATTTAGGTTTTGTATTACCATGGAAGAAAAATAAAATATCGATGTTGGGATGCAGAAATGCGACCGATGAGAAAAATCATGAGTAAAAACCTCATGATTTTTCTCATCGGTCGCATTTCTGCATCCCAACATCGATATATTGTATTTTTTAATAATGCAAGTAAAAATTATTTTTGCTTTTTTTTTTTACAATATCAGTAGATAGTTAACTTTAAAAGAGTTTAATTAAAAAAATGTCAATAAATACAAATTAAAAATACTTCCAGTGATAAAATGCTAACAAAAAAAAATGTGAAATATTGGCATTGAGTGAAAATTTTGTACAAAATTCAACTATAATGTGGGTAATATTGAAATTGGCATTGTTTTTTTTTAACAAATGTACAAGAGTTGATGTATACGTATAATAGAAATATCTACCTCTCTGTCTTTTGATTCCTTTATTTCATGTTGTGATGGTCACTTGGAAAAGATGCCGCATGCAATTCATATAGGAGGCGATAGGTAACATGTAATTGTGAGTGAGAGAGAGAGAGAGAGAGAGAGAGAGAGAGAGAGAGAGAGAGAGAGAGAGAGGAGTGGGTGTGTGGGTACATGTTAATGTGTTTTGATGTAAGTAAAAGTAAAAGCATTGGTAGAAGGTTGAGAAATGCATCAGATATTCGCCTCTCTTATTTTTTTGCAGCAACTCGTATTGGACTCGTATTGGTACGATAAAATGTATAAAAACTCTTTGAATTACAATTTAATGTAACTTTGAAACAGTAAGAATTACACATTTTTGTTTTTGTAATTCTTTAACAATTTGACAGTTTTTTTTTTTTTTTTTTTTTTTTTTACAATTGTCTTTTTATAAAAATTTATGTTAAAACAAGTTTACCATTTTTTTCTCACATTATTTACAAATGGGTTTTTTACTATGTACATAAATAACAAAATATAATAAATAACATAACAATACAAATTAACAAATAAAATTTAAATTTATTCTAATTGTATCCAAATTGTTATCAGTAAAAAATATGTAATACTTACCACATAAGTAGTATTTGGCGCCACAATTTAAAATCATGGACATGATGTAACATAGAACTTATTGAGACACATTTCATATTCTTTACTAAACAACATATAAGGTAAGCATGTGGATTTAACAAACTCTAAACGTCCATTGATAAATCTACATTCATAAAATGTTGAACAATCTGTAGAATTTGGATCAGCTATTTTAAAACCTACATCTGGGCATGGGTCATTTAAAGTTATTATAGGACTTATAGTTGTAACCTCTGTTTCATTACAATTTACATATGCCTGATTAATACAATAACCTAAATCTCTACTATATGCCATATAAGGTAAACATTCTGTTAATATTGGTGTTATTATTCCATTTACCCATGAACAAATATAGTAAGAAGTACATATATTTGGGACAGGAAATGTTTCTTTAAATTCAGTACATTTGGGTAATGGAATTGGAGTATTAGTATGGGTTGTAGATATGTGATGGGTAGTATGTATTTTGTGGGTGGTTGTTGTACTGTTGGTGATTGCTAATAATTTAGATGAAGTACTGGTAATTATTGTTGTTGGTGGAAGAATGGATGTAATTTCTACGTTTAAAACTGCTGTAGTTTGTGGAGGTACCATAGTGGTGGCAATAGGTTCTGATGTAGTAATGTTGGGTATTTTTATTGTTTCCCATATTTCAAGTGTGGTTTCAGAATTAGAACTTGATACATCAGTTCCTGAAATCGTAATGATAGGTCCTAAAGTTGAAGTTGTTATTGATAAAATGGTTTCACATGCTTCAAGAGTAGTACTAGATTTAGCGTTTGTTGGAGTTGTAATTAAAATTGAGGTTAAAATATCTCCTGAAGTTGTAAAAATAGATTCTAAAGTTGAAGAAATAGGTTGTGTAGTTGTTATTATAGGTCCTGAAGTGTCAGTAGTCACTGATGGTATAGTTACACATACTTCAGTTGTGGGAATAGAATCAATGCTTGTAGATGATATCACTGCAGGTGAGGTAGATATAGGTCTTGAACTCGTAGAAATGGGTTCTGGAGACGTAGTTATAGGTTCTGAGGATTTAGTTGTTGTTAAATTAATTGTTTCACATACTTCTAGAGTGGTACTAGTATCAGCGCTTGTAGAGGTAACTACAGAAGAGGTAGTAATGGGTTCTGAAGTGGTTGAACTAGGTGCTGGAGTTGTTGTAATAGGTTCTAAAGTTGTTGAACTAAATTCTAAAGTCGTTGAATCAGGTGCTGAAGTTGTTGAAATAGGTTCTATAGCTATTGAAGTTGTAGTTTTACACACTTTAAGCGTGGTACTATGATCAGTGCTTATAGAGGATGCTACGGACGAGGTAGAAATAGGTTCTGGAGTAGTTGAAATAAGTCTTGAAGTCGTTGAAGTGGTTTTCATAGTTGCTGAAGTCGTTGGGAAAGGTCCTGAAGTTGTTGAGGTAGGTCCTGGAGTGGTTGAAATAGGTTCTGAAGTTGTTGAAATAGGTTTTAATATTGTTGAACTGGTTCCTGAAGTGAATGAAATAGGTTCTGAAGTGGTTTTAATAGTTGCTGAAGTCGTTGGGAAAGGTCCTAAGGTTGTTGAGGTAGGTCCTGAAGTGGTTGAAATAGGTTCTGAAGTTGTTGAAATAGGTTTTAATATTGTTGAACTGGTTCCTGAAGTGGATGAAATAGGTTCTGAAGTGGTTTTAATAGTTGCTGAAGTCGTTGGGAAAGGTCCTGAAGTAGTAGAGGTAGGTCCTGAAGTGGTTGAAATAAGTTCTAAAGTTGTAGAAATAGGTTTTAAAATTGTTGAAGTGGTTCCTGAAGTGGATGCAATAGGTTCTGAAGTAGTTTTAATAGTTGCTGAAGTCGTTAGTAAAGGTTCTGAAGTTGTTGAGGTAGGTTCTGAAGTGGTTGATATAAGTTCTAAAGTTGTAGAAATAAGTTCTAAAATTGTTGAAGTAGGTACTGAGGTCGTTGGGATAGCTCCCAAAGTTGTAGAAATTGGCCCTGAAGTCGATGTTGTTACTGAAGATATCGTTCGACATATTTCAGGTACAGTAGAGTGACAGATAATTGTAGTTTTGCATGGTTTATCTGTTACATGGCTACGAATAATCCCATTTCTGTCGGAAACAAATACTGAATCTTGGGTGTCTAAGTGAACATCTTTAATAATGCCCTAAAAAAAGAGGAAATTAAAAATATATTATACGCAAAAATAATGACAATATAAATAGCTGTAATTTAACTTATTGAAATACTTAGCTCTTTATTTAGAGCGTATCCATATAAGCAGTGGTAAAAGTGGAATGAAAAGTGAGACTACACGCCAGGTAGAGAGCAACCATGATGCTGAGGGGGGGTGCAGGGGGGACACCCCCCTGCTGGGGGGTGCGGGGGGCTGCGCCCCCGTAAAATTTTTGTGAAAATTTGATGGGAAAAAAAACACATTTTTGTGCATTTTCTAAAGCAAAATATTTATATTTTTAATTGATTCTTACTCATTTAAATAAATACTTATGAAAGTAACCATCATAGTTTTTGCTATGACAATATTCAAACCAATTGGAAATAATATGCAGATAATTATAATGAATTTAAATTCAATAAAGCATAAGCCTTTTTTTTTTTTTTTTTTATTAATTAAAACTATTTTGTTTCAGTTTTTTTATTATAATGTTATTAATTTGATTATTTATTACCAATAATAAAGTTATAAAATTACTAGAAATTGGTATGCATTTCTTTTCCAATTTTTTTATTATTTTATTCAATATCGATAGATCGCATTGAGATTATATAGCCGTGTCTAAATTTACAAAGTCATAGGATAAAATTTGACGAAATGCCAGGGTTTTTTCGGTTTTGACTGGCGGTTTTTCTCTCATCTCAAACAATTTTATTGTAAACGTATGAAATTTCGTACGTAGACCATAATGACAACAATTCTAATTATAGGTATTTTAATTTTTTTAATAGCTGCGACCCTAGAAAATGCAAAAAAATAAAAAAAGCACAGCTTCTTTTTCATTTTTGGTGTGCAACGTTATATTTTGATTTCAACTATTTAGAAAAGAAAATATTTCCAAAAAATTAATTTTAATCAATTAATTCATTAATCTACTAATTTTTGAAAATTCGCGCATTAAATAACACTTTTACTGTAAAATAATTTTTTGAAAATCTTTTATAAACTCTTTATTTAAACTTTCACTTTTTTTCTCACTTTGAATAATATGTATATCACAATTGGAAACATTTAAATCACCCAGATTAGCTATAAAATAGAAATCAATTGGAATTGACTATAAAATATTGAATTTGTGGAAATTATTTCCACACGTCATAAAATTTTTATTTAAAAAAAGAATTCAAATAGAAACCTATGTTTTTATGCTAGAATTCAAATGGAAAGGTTTTAATAATGTAGAAATTATTTAGAAAAATTGCTTAAAATATTTCTTATTGCAGTGTAAATGTTTGGAAGCGTTTTTTATTCCATAGAACTGCAATAGAATTCAAATTTGTTTTAAGAATTGCACTCTACATTTTTTCCAGGTCTTTTATTTTTATGTGTGTACTTATTGGATCATTTGTTGTTGTTGTTGATGTTGTTTCTGTAGTATTTGAGTTTTCATCATCATCAAAACTTAACTTTTGTTTTTTACTATTAAAAAACAATTCACTTATTTTTAATTGTCTTATAACCATAATTACTATTTAAATTTACCTGCTTCACTTCTTGTTTATAAATTTAAAAAACACGGCACCGCAACCGCAGCTGAGCACTGAACTGAACAAAAGCAAAAGGAAACCAAACATGCGAATTGCAAAACTTATACGCTGAAAGTGCCTCAGTGCGCATAACATAGAAGGAAATACAGTATTTTTGAAAAAGCAATAAAAATATCATTTGGTACGAGTCTTTGAAAAAATATTTATATTTCTTTATTTATATTTTATTTGATTTTTTAATAATAATTTTATAGTTTTTTAATTTATTGAGAGTACACGGCGTGTACCCCCGAATTCTCGAGGCCAAACAGCGTGTCCACATGTGTACCCTCACTTTTACCACTGCATATAAGACACAATGCTTAACACTACGTTAAAGCATTTATCTAGAATGGTGTTTAAAATTTTAAGTCCCAGGGGGGGGGGGGGTAAAAAAAATGCTAGGTTCCCAGCTAAAATTTCTACGAGCACTAATAAATCAAACTTTTATTTCTTAATGTTATACTAAAAATTAAATTTAAAACGTTTAATAACTTATCGTATCAATATATAAACAGAGGAGATATAAATTAGGTAATGAGTAATGATCATTAGAGAGAGAGAGAGAGAGAGAGAGAGAGAGAGAGAGAGAGAGAGAGAGAGAGAGAGAGAGAGAGATCGCAGAGTATAAATAATAAATTGCTGCATAAGAAATAATGGTATCTATAAAAATATATCCTTTTGAAACTTACCTTCTTTGCTTCAGTACATAATTTTAAATATTTGCTAAAGATTGTTCCAGATGGACATTGCAGTAAGGTAGGCACCAAAGTTCCATCTTTATACCACTCGCAAGTGTAATAATAATCCAAGAAAAATGGTATTGGAAATATACCCTCTTTAATGCATATTGAACTAAATTATGAGTAAAAAAAAATATATATTATTCACCTTTATTATAATGTATGTACGTGTTCAGAAAACTGGAAAACCTTATAATGACACGTTTAGGTTACGGAAAGTAAATTAAGAATACCGTCCGACAGCAAAAGAACAACAATGACGGATTGATTGATATTTATTTACTTGTTTGTTTTACATCTAAACTTACTTCAAATTTCTTGATCTTCCATAACAAGTTATGCTCATAATCTGGAAAAAATATAAAATTTTATATATATATATATATATATATATATATATATATATATATATATATATATATATATATATATATATATATATATATATATATATATATATATATATATATATATAGGCAACTAGAAGGTTAGCTATATAATTATATTTATTTTATACACCCATATGACATTGAAAAAAAAACCTACCAATGAAATTATTTTATGATATTTATGCAGTAAGCAAAAAAGTTGTTACTTTTTTAATATTTTTCCCTCAAATAAAACATTTTCATTTATTATTCCATTATGTGTTAATAAGCGTTATCAAGAGTAGCTATGTTCTTCGTAACTAGAACGATTCATTATGATTAAAAAAAAAAAAAGCTTTGCTGTCATAAATAATAATAATTATTTTGCTTTTTTTATCTCATATAATTTAAGTATGTACGTACGTACATACGTAATACGTAAAACATATTATTAATTACACAGACTCAGATTAACGATAAATGTAACGTTATATAGTAGTGGATAAATTACAGTTAATAACGTTCTATTCGTTAAAGCTATAGTAATAAATGCAGTAAGCTTAACGTTTACGTTATAAAAAATTTAGGCAATGACTACAAGACTGAGAATTAACATACACGTTTTTAGTGATTTCAATACTTTAAAAGATTTTGCAAAAAAAAAAAAAAAAAAAAAAAAAAAAAACTTGTCCAATTTCTTAACATACCTAAAAATCAACGTTGATTTGGCCAAAGTCATTGATTTCTCATTTATTTTCCATTCATGAAATGGCAGATGCGGGTATATAACGTCACAGCTTGCCTGTTTCTGCACGCGTGGACTAGTGAGCTGTGACGTCATAAAACCGCATCTCCTATTTGGTGAATGGAAAATTAATGAGAAATCAATGACTCTGGCCAAATCAACGTTGATATTTAGGTATTTAAGGATATTAGACATGCTTTTCGTTAAAGGTTTTCTACGCCTTTAAACTTAATTTACTTTCAAATACGAGTATGTGATTTAACATATTATATTTTTATAAATAGACTTCAGTTTTTGATAATTATATAATTAAAAAATGCTTACCTGTAACACTAAAAACCAAAGTCCAAACTTCTTCATTATTGTTACTCTAATATACAACTATGTAATGTAATATACTGGCACGTGTTTTGTTTACAAACTTATCTTTGGCATACATTTTTTTAAACTAATTTACCAATCAATCACAGACGTAAATAATAATGTATTTTGTCAATGTAATCAATATATTATGTTGATAATGTTAAGTTAGCGTGTATATATTCAATAAACAAGACTATATTTTACCAAACTAAAGGAGTTTTCTCCTTGTTACGTAAATGTGTGTTTAAATAATAATTGTTATTTATGTAGTAGTCTTTCTTTCTTTTTTTTTTCTATTTTTGTTTGTGTTGCTGTAGTAGTTTCTGTCATAGAAGGTAAGTTTTTTTTAATTAAATGTTTGAGTTTATTAAAAATGTTATTATTATTATTATTTATTTGTTGCATAAACAAGGTCCATATATAAGAGGTTAAATGCTCCGGGAAAAGTTTTGGCCAAGGTCACGAAGCTTAAAGGAATTCACCAAAGACGTCATATCACCGGGTGTATTTTTATTCACCTTATCAGTAACGTAGCTGGTGAACGCAGGTGAACGGCATAGTATTGGCTAAGAACCAAGTACATCCATCACAAAATAAAATCAACTGTGCGAGTTTTGTGCTGCGCTCAATCTCTTTATTATATCATGGTTGCATAAATTAAGAATGAATAAAATATTGTTTTTAGTTTCATTTCTGATTTGTGATTTGATTACTCACATTATATTATATAAAGTTTATTTTGTAAAAAATAATAATAATAATAATAATAAATCAATAAAAATTCTTATTATAACATTTTTGGAGTTGCCAAAACAATTTTTGCTGGGTAAAAATTATTATTAAGATCCATGTATACAAAAAAAAAAAAAAAAAAAAATGCCCGATAATTATTACTAATAGCAAATACCATATCGAATTTTTGTAATATATTATTTATTACCCGATGTTATTGTGTATATTTCAGTGATATATAGGGCTTATAACCTACTATATTACCTGCACTTTAAAAAATATATATTACTGGCATAATGACTAAAATAGAATTGTATTTTAAATTCAAACGAAAAACAAAATAACTTTGTTATATATATATTTTTTATTTGAGTTAGAATTATGAAATAAATAAATTTAAATAAAAATAATAAGTTAAAACCGTACATATTATCATGTACATTTGACATAAAATTGATTTAAACAACGATTATATTCTTTACTAAACAACATGAAATTTAAACATTTAGATTTTACATATTCTAAACGTCCTTTATGAATGTCTTTACATTCATAGAACGATGAACAATCTGTTGAATATGGATCTGCTACTTTTTTACCTTTTTGTAAACACGATTTATTATTCAGGTTTATCATTGTTGTAGGTGGCTGAACTGTTGTAAGTGGCTCAAATGTTGCACTGTCGTTACACTTTACATAAAATTCATTAATACAATACCCTAATTTTCTACTGAAAGCCATAAAAGGAAGACAATTTCTTAAAATTGGTACTAAAGTGTTCTTTATACTATATTTGCAAATATAATATGAAGTACAAGAAGTAGAGAAAATCTCATTATGTTTACTGCATGTTGGTAAGGGAATTTTGGTAGAAGATGAACTGATAAGAATATTTTTTGTGCTTGTTAAAAAAGATACAGTAGATATAAAATTATGAGGTCGCATGCTATTTGGATTTGAAGTTTTAGGAGCAATAGTTGTAGTACCAGATATAATTATTGGGATACGAGTACTTGTTGTAATAGTTGTTAATGATAAAAATAGACTTGTATCAGTTACTAAAGTTGAAGGGTTTGGCGTAGTTAAATTATCCATTACTACGCTTGTACAGTAATTGTTGACTGTAGAATCAATTATTGTAGATGTAGTGCCAGGTAAGGTTGAATCAGTTACTGTAGATGTAGAATCAGTTATTGTAGATTCAGACAGTGTAGTTGAAGAATCAGTAATTGCAGATGTAGAGTCAGGTAATATTGACACAGATACTGTAGTTGTAGAATCAGTTACTGAGCTTGTAGAATCAGTTATTGTAGATTCAGACAATGTAGATGTAGAATCAGTTACTGCTGAGCTTGTAGAATCAGTAATTGTAGTTTTAGTGTCAGGTAATGTTGAGAGAGTTACTGTAGATTTACAAAAAATTATTGTAGATTCAGACAATGTAGATGTAGAATCAGTTACTGCTGAGCTTGTAGAATCAATAATTGAAGATGTAGTGTCAGGTAATGTTGAATCAGTTCCTGTAGATGCAGAATCAGTTACTGAGCTTGTAGAATCAGTTATTGTAGATTCAGACAATGTAGATTTAAAATTAGTTCCTGAGCTTGTAGAATCAGTAATTGTAGATGTAGTGTCAGGTAATGTTGAGAGAGTTACTGTAGATTTACAAAAAATTATTGTAGATTCAGACAATGTAGATGTAGAATCAGTTACTGCTGAGCTTGTAGAATCAATAATTGTAGATGTAGTGTCAGGCAATGTTGAATCAGTTACTGTAGATGTAGAATCAGTTATTGTAGATTCAGACAATGTAGATGTAGAATCAGTTACTGAGCTTGTAAAATCAGTAATTGTAGATGTAGTGTCAGGTAATGTTGACACAGATACTGTAGTTGTAGAATCAGTTACTGAGCTTGTAGAATCAGTTATTGTAGATTCAGACAATGTAGATGTAGAATCAGTTACTGCTGAGCTTGTAGAATCAGTAATTGTAGTTTTAGTGTCAGGTAATGTTGAGAGAGTTACTGTAGATTTACAAAAAATTATTGTAGATTCAGATAATGTAGATGTAGAATCAGTTACTGTTGAGCTTGTAGAATCAATAATTGAAGATGTAGTGTCAGGTAATGTTGAATCAGTTCCTGTAGATGCAGAATCAGTTACTGAGCTTGTAGAATCAGTTATTGTAGATTCAGACAATGTAGATTTAAAATCAGTTCCTGAGCTTTTAGAATCAGTAATTGTAGATGTAGTGTCAGGTAATGTTGAGAGAGTTACTGTAGATTTACAAAAAATTATTGTAGATTCAGACAATGTAGATATAGAATCAGTTACTGCTGAGCTTGTAGAATCAATAATTGTAGATGTAGTGTCAGGTAATGTTGAATCAGTTACTGTAGATGTAGAATCAGTTATTGTAGATTCAGACAATGTAGATGTAGAATCAGTTACTGAGCTTGTAAAATCAGTAATTGTAGATGTAGTGTCAGGTAATGATGAAACAGATACTGTAGATGTAGAATCAGTTACTGAGCTTGTAGAATCAGTTATTGTAGATTCAGACAATGTAGATTTAAAATTAGTTCCTGAGCTTGTAGAATCAGTAATTGTAGATGTAGTGTCAGGTAATGTTGAGAGAGTTACTGTAGATTTACAAAAAATTATTGTAGATTCAGACAATGTAGATGTAGAATCAGTTACTGCTGAGCTTGTAGAATCAATAATTGTAGATGTAGTGTCAGGTAATGTTGAATCAGTTACTGTAGATGTAGAATCAGTTATTGTAGATTCAGAAAATGTAGATGTAGAATCAGTTACTGAGCTTGTAAAATCAGTAATTGTAGATGTAGTGTCAGGTAATGTTGAATCAGTTACTGTAGATTTAGAATCAGTTATTGTAGATGTAGTGTCAGGTAATGCTGAAACAGTTACTGTATAGTTGTAGAATCTGTTACCAGTGGCGTAACTTCAAAAATTTGGCCAGGGGGAAAAAATCTGATACGGGCCCCCCGAAAGAGGGACAGTGCCGGGGAGGAGGGGGGGATGCGCGCCGCACGCGAAAAATTTTCAAAAAGGGGGCGTGGCACTGAAATTTTAAGCTATTTTTTATAATGAAAATTAAAAAGTGTCACTAACATGAAAAAAAAAAAATCGTTAAAATGACCTATCATACATGATTTTAATTTTTGTCAATAATTAATTTTTGCTATAAATAGAAAAAATACATAATTATAATTATGATATTTGAAGAAGACATTTATAGAAAATTTAATTAGAAGGTGGTGACAGTTAAAAAATTTAGTTAATATTAATACCCTCTGTCACAAAATGCATATTATTTAATTGAGCCACTTTAACTTTCAAATACTGTTTTTCAACATAAAATTTAATATTACCAAATTTTTTTTTTGTTATTATTTTTTTTTTTTGCGCCAAGCATCAACGGGCCCCCCCAGAAGCCGACGGGCCCCCAGAAGTCGGCGGGCCCGGGGGAACTTTCCCTTCTCCCCCCCCTGGTAGTTACGCCACTGTCTGTTACGGAACTTGTTGAATCAATTAATACAGGTATAGAAACTGTAGATGAAAAATCAGATATCGTAGAAACAGACACTGTTGTAAAACGTGTTCCACAAGCAAAGCTTGTAGTTTGAAACTTACTTCCTGTACAGTGTAGAACTGTTGTTGAAAATTCATTTGGTGAGCAATTTGGAGCTGTCACTGTTGAATCACGCGTGTTAAATTTAAATTTACGATCATCTGAAGGATTACTTTCTATGATGATACCCTGTAACAATAAAGCAATTTTTAATCATTCGTATAATTAGGAAAAATAAAAACAACAATATTATTATGTTTTGTATAAAAAAAAACTAAAGTATAAAAATAATAAAAGAATTAAATTTGATTTGGATGCAGTTGTAAATGTTAGCCTGCAATTAATGTTTCATTATTTTATTTATACCTCAGCCGTTTTACGTTGTAAATGCAAGCCAATCTATAATTTACAATTAATCTATGAAATTTACAGACCTAAAACCTCTTTCACTTATATCATTATGATAATTATTTTTGAAGTTTCAAAAAAAAAATTTAAAAAATGATTATTTCATGTATACTGTACCTTCTTTGACTCACTGCAAGTCTTTAAATGTGATAGAAATATCATGCCAGATGGACACCGAAAAATAGTAGAAACAAGTTTTTTATCTTGAAAATTATGAGTACAAATGAAGTATTGGTCTAAGGAGTAAGGAACTCTGAAGACGCCAGTTGTTCTACATATTGGACTGAAAAAATCATAGATAAATTTATAGATGTTACGTATATTTTGAATTTCAACCATATTTACTAAATTGTTAGACACTAAATTGGATATATATGGGATGATATAACTTTCAACTTTGTATCAATAATATCCTATGCATTATTCATAATATAGTTCATTTCAAATGGACCGAATATACGTATTATACTACGACTAGTATATGGAAATGCAAAAATAACATCAGCTATTTATTTCATGATTTTAAATTTAGTCTATTTAATGTTACAAATATTTATTAAGTATAGAGAATATACAGTATATATTTCACAAATGATGTAAGATTTGGCGTTAATTAATAATAATAATATCTTATTTTTCAACGAAACTAAAATTAAATTTGTCTTTCTACGTAGAAACTTATACGATACGTAATATACATTGTCAAGTTAAAGGCGTAGAACACCTTGAACAAAAAACATGTCTAATATCCTAACATACCTAAATATCAACGTTGATTTGGCTGGAGTCATTGATTTCTAATTTATTTTTCATTTACGAAATGTTATGCTGCGAAATGTTAACCCGCAGCTGACATTTCGTAAATAGCAAATAAATTAGAAATCAATGACTCCGACCAAATCAACATTGATATTTAGGTGTTTTAGGATATTAGACATGTTTTTCGTTCAAGGTGTTCTACGCCTTTAAGTTATACTTAACATGTATGAAATAAATTATAATTTATGATTATGATTATATATGACTATAATCAAATTTTATATTAGCGTTTAATAAAAATATATCCTAACTAAAAAGTTATCTTATCACACATGATAATTCAGAACTACTACACAAATATTTAGATAATTAATAATTTTAATATACGTATTGTTATGAAATTTGAAGAAAAAAGAAGAAGAAGAAGAAGGAAAAAAAAAAAAAAAAAAAAAAAAAGACAACATTCAAGTGGATCTTTCTTTTTCTTCAAAAAGTATTTTGCTATTTTTCATTCCTTAAAAATTCTCTCTTTTTTTTTATTTTTATTATTTTTATTTTATTTTTTTTATTTTTTTTTATTACGTTGTTATGAACTTAGGAGAAAGTTGCCATGTTTTTAATCTTTCTCAATGTGAAAAAACAAACATATATATTATTTCTCTCAATTATTGTTAAGTCTGCTCTTATTATGTATTGTAATTTTATTGTTTTATTTATTAAACACAATGTGTGTACAACATACATCTAAACATTCAATAATTATCCAATTAATTATAAACATATAATAATATCCAAATCATAACATATAAATAATAATAATGAAATTTATTATTATTTATTAAACTTATCATAAATACATTGCTAGCCGTCTACAGTTTTGCATAATGACTTAATGGCAGAGTCCGAGACGGACAGTGAAGTAACCACCACATAACATACATACACATTTATTATGTAATTTTATTATGAATTTATTGAAGTAAACATATTTGGACTTATCTGTTGCTATAGTTATTAATAAACCAAGATTAGCTGAAAATATAAATAACTTTTTAAACATTATAGAAACTAGAAATTAACATTCATAGACGATAGAACTTTTATACTTATATTAATATAAATTCACTATGCATGGTCTCGAAATACATAAATCAATTAAACTTACGCTTTAAGATATCTGCTATTTGTAAATCCAGTTCGTCCATTACAATCACTGAAAATCTAAGATTGGAAAAATTACCAAATATATACGAATTTTTACAAATAACTTAGTGTTTATTAATAATTGTATTATTTCAATTAACAAAGATAAAAAATGGGTAGTATTTAAAATAACATAATATATACCACAGTATTTAAAATAAATTATAATTGTAATACTTATAAGTATTTAACACATTTTTCATATATTAAAAACATGTGAGAAAAAGTTTGCCTTGTGTTTGTGTGTGGATTGGGTAAATTTTAATGCCACTTTAATTTTTTTTTTTTTTTTTTTTTTTTTTTTTTTTTGTTAATCATTATACTCAAATGGGGATGTCATTTTATGAAAGAATAGAAATAGTAAAAAGTTGTATATGATATTATACTAATAAAAGGTATAAAATAATAATAATATAATAAATATTAGCTTAAAACACGTTGAATTTTATCTTTAGAGTATCCATTATCAAAATATTTACTGCCTCACTCGTATATAGTTTTCTAAAAAAAAAAAAAAAAAAAAAAAAAAAACTGAAGCAAAGCTAGGTATTTTATGAAAAAAATTATAGTAAACTTATTTATAAGCACCCCCTCCCCAAATGTAGAAGTGCATTCCTATATAAGATGAAAATTTTGTTGATATTCTTATCCCCCCCATTCATGTATTCATGTATATATCAATATACATTGAAACACATCAAACCACTTTTAGAGAATAAAATCAATTAATATAACCAAATGGTTGCATAAAACATAAAATTTATCTTGTCAATTTATATCGTAACAATATAATTTATATTCTTGTGTGGCCTCTATAGTAAAAATTACGATAAAAAATTACAAAATTGTATATATATATATTTTTTTATCATAAACTGCGGGTGTGAAATAAGTTTACCGTTTTTGTTTAACATGATATATTGTGAAAAAATGTGTCATTGTTATATGAGAACAATTGTAAATTTTAAAATAATAACAATAATTTATTGACCACCAATTTTGATACTATATATATATATATATATATATATATATATATATATATATATATATATATATATATATATATATATATATATATATATATTTATATAGTTATCTAAATAAACTATGTTTGTTAATTTAATATCATATGTAAATTTGTAAAAGTTTGGAATTCAAAATATTGCAAAATTATCGCCCTAATTTATGACATAATTAGTTTTCATCTACATAGAGTGTAGCTTTTTTTTTTTTTTTCTTCTTCTTCCCTCTCTTTATTCTTTATTTTATATGGGGTATAGCAATCTGCAAAAAATTAAATGTAATTTTGAAGCTTTTATAGAAAAGTCAAATAACTGCAGTATACTTTTATAATATTCAACATGAATAAATAATTTTATCCTCAAATAATAAAGATTTTTATTGTTATTTTTAGCAAAAAATTAATAAATAATAAATATACAAATAACAGAGCATAACATACGTCTTATTAATATATCTAAAGAGAATTAAAAACATCAGGAAAAACAATAATAGGTTTTAAGGGACATTTTTATTTATTATTATTTCATATTCTAAAAGAGGTCATTGTCCTGAATCGATAAATATGAGATTTTTTTTTTTTTTTTTTTTAAGTTTCCTTAATATTTTTATTTATTTTTGAAAACTAAAAAAATAGCATCACTGGCAGCAATGTACAGTATGCCAGGTAGGCATAGGAAAACGTTATCACCGGTGACGTCATTTCGTGATTTTCAAAAATTAATAAAAAATACTTTATTAACTCAAAATTTAGAATAAATTCAACATATTTATCCATTCAGGACGATGTCTTCTTTTAGAATATAAAAAAAATATTCCGGCCACTTAAAATTTTTTGGTATTCTTCGTTCGTAACTTTTTACAAAACAGCAACAACATAATGACAACTTAAAGGAATAGAACACCTTGAACAATAAACTTAATTGTCTATAATATCCTTTATATATATACCTAAAAATAAACGTTGATATTGCTAGAGTCATGGATTTGCTTTTTGTTACGCGAGGGTGGACCAGGCAATTAAGCTGTGACGTCAGAGTCCACACGCACCAATTTCTGAATGAAAAAAAAAAAAAAAAAAATCAATGACTCCGGTCAAATCAACGTTGATATTTAGATATGTTAGGATATTAGGCAAGTTTTTTTTTTTGTTCAAGGTGTTCAACGCCTTAAGGGTTGTATATAGATGGCTTATATCTCAAAATCTAAAAAGAAAACTTCCCAATTTTATAATGTCATTTGAAAGTTAATAGTAACAGCTACCTATGGTAAAATTTTCAGAACCTGTGACCATCAGATAAGAGAGAAATTAATTATTGAAATTAACATGGGCTCTTATGGGACTAAAACTTCAAAAAATCATAATTCAAAATCTAGCATAGTGACCCCCCAAAAGTTTTACATTTTTGAAGATACCTAATTTTAATGTATCACTGAACAAAATTTCAGATTTTTTTGTCTTTACAACTTTTTAGTCAAATCCCGCAGTAGCTGATTTCCCGCCTTAAATAAAAATCAACAACAAAAAACTGTGTATATTATGCTTATATAGTATAGTTTACATTATTAGATACAATAAATAAAATAATATTCAAAAACTAAAATTTAAAATATGTCAAATCTTACCTGCAGTGCAATTAAAATTAACTCGTACCTCATACTCATAGTAATACAATTAAAACGTAATTATGTGTTATGCATGCTAGAATGAAATTATTCAATATATTTTTTATCAATGGCATACATTTTGTGTTTTAAATTTGCTTTATTTTTTTTTTTTTTTTTAATTATCTTTTGTAAGTAATGTTATAAAAAATGTAGTAAGGTAGCTTGATATGGTTTTTATGAAATCGATATTTTAAAATTGATATTTCTGCCACCTATATTTGCTGTATATATATATATATATATATATATATATATATATATATATATATATATATATATATATATATATATATATATATAGTACTTGAAAATGCGTGTTATAAAGGGAAAAAATTGGTTTGTAAATACACGTGATAAGAATGTGGTTTCTTTGATTATATAAATATAATTAATTTATTAAATTATTGATAATTAGAACATAATAAACTTTTTTATTGAAATTGTTATATTTATTTCTTTATTTAAATAAATCTCCCTTTCTTTCTTGAAATAAATATTTCTTTCTTTCGTTAATCTCTCTATACCTACTATTTTATAATTAAATAAAATATTTTATGTAAATAAATAATCAGATAAATAAATATTAAATAAAATTTATTTTTAATTGATATTGAAATAATTTATTGTTCACATATAACACCATAGTACCAATTACAATAATCATCTAACCAAGTGTGGTCGTAGTCGTAAAACAAACATACTTCTGGTGTGCTGTAAGATAAAGTTGGGAAATACGTCCAGTAATTGTTGTAGGTTATAATTTCTCCTGTACCTGTCCAGATATACGTATCTTCGTAGTAACGCATTCCACTTAACCAATAGCGTCGTTTCTCAGGACCTAGAATTTATAAACCTTGCATTATAGTAGTAATTTGTTCTGTCTATTAAAAAATAAATAAATAAAACTTAAATGATAAAATAAAAATAATGAAATGTAACCTGCTTTTCTCTCTCTCTCTCTCTCTCTCTCTCTCTCTCTCTCTCTCTCTCTCTCTCTCTCTCTCTCTCTCTCTCTCTCTCTCTCTCTCTCTCTCTCTCTCTCTCTCTCTCTCTCTCTCTCTCTCTCTCTCTCCTTTTTTTCCCATAAGTATATTCTCTTTAGTTATTTTATATTATTAACTTACTAAAATATAGTAGTATTATATTGTGTCATTACTTTAGTATTGCAATAATTTATTATCGTTGTATAAATATAGAGACTAATACGCTGCTACTTCCATTTGACATTTTATTTATACCTTTTTGAGTGATATATTCTGCAATCATGTTTTGTTTTTCTTCGCTCTGAATACTGAGAATTTTCATTCCAATATCATTACAAACTCGAACTGCATCGGTCACAATGTACTGTAAAAAGAAGCAATGATAATAATAATAATGATATTAATAAAGTATTTTGTGGCAATATAATAAAATATAAATATATAAAACAATCATTTTATATCGTATAATATACATTAATACCATAATGGTATAAATTATAAAATATTTATGCTGTGCATTTTCTTAAACTTTTCTGTTTTCATAAAAGAAAAAGGAAGAAGAAAAAAAAAAGCTTTAATTACAGTGATATATTGATGGTTAGTATAGCAATAATCACTTTTGTGTAGCACTTTTAGTATAAAAGCACATTTTGTTTTGCTTTCTTAAGTTTTCTTTGCCACAAAAAATAATAATAATAAAAAAAAAAAAATACAGCTAATTTTTTTTCTCTCTTTTTTTTTTTATCAAATAAATATTTATATAGCTTACCATCACATCATCAGGGCTAAAATAATAAAAACTGCCATTCAAATTGACCAATTCTTTTGTTTCTGGCCCTGAAATATGTGAAATTCAATATATTTATATAATGTGGTTAACCAGACGCATTATAAAAGAAATATAATTACATTCAACTTAAAATTATTTACAAATTAATGATTTTTATCCTCAAAGTGAAGAAACTAAACTTATTATGGTTTACAATATGACTTCACCATTTATGGTAACAAAAATATAATATTTATTAAACTTAAATATAATATTGAATTTTTATTATTATTATTATACTATACTTTATTTTATGTATGCTGTATATTATATACTATATTGTTATATTTTATTGATTATAGTTTTTTTTTCTTCTTAATTTTAAAGAAAAAGTAGTGTACACCAATATTTCTGTTTTAAGGGAGTAGGGTACCGACTTTATATATCTCAAAAACTAGAAGTGTTTTGGGTCTAAATTTGGTGTCATTAGGTAGTTAAGGGTCACACCTAGCCGTGATAAAATCTTCAAGATGTTTGACCGCCCCCCCCCCCCCCCAAAAAAAGGAAAAAATTATTGAAATTAACATTGGACTTTATGGGCTTACAATTTCAAAAAATCATATAAAATTAATTTGCAAGGTGAACCCCCAAATTTTTTATATATTTGAAATTGTCTCAAGATGAAGTATCATTGTGCAAAATTTCAGACATTTTTGACGAGAAAAGTTTGAGTCTATAATAACCGGCGTCGGTCCCCTATACACCCTTAAGTTTTCAAGACTTTTAAAAATGTGTGCGTGTGTGTTTGAAGGGTACTGAAGTATATAATCTGATTTAATATTAACAAATTCTTGGTAAAATCAGTTTAAAATTATAAAAATTTATTCCATGCTTGTTAAATAAAATTACAATAAAGAAAACTTATTAGCTACTTGTATTGTATTATTGTATACATATATTTTCTGTTCTCTGTACCTTTCAAATCATGTTGTTGTAATTCATATAAACCACAGACGTACTGCAAAATAAATAAGCATACGTATAGTTCAGAGTTCAGATGAATGCATTATAAATTCTTATATGTAATAATAAGAGTTCCAGCAATTGGAAGTTTTTTTTTTTTTTTTTTTTTTTAATTCAATATATAATTAATTTATTTTATATAACTTTTTAATTAAAACTGTTTTAAATATTTAATTCTTAAATAAACTTTATCAATGAAATGTTTTATAAAAATTGTAATCTTATAATTAAAAAAAAAATACTTACAATGAAAACGCTGCAAAAAACTGGTCCATAAATAATAATATTCTTCATTATTGTATGAGTGCTTAGTATAATCTGATCTGATTAAGTATGGGACATTTTGATTATCTCATATCTCATAACATATGCTTATGCAATCGCCTTATTATATTTTTGATAACAAATGAAATTTGAAGAGACTCATGCAAGATAAGATACAATATAAAATATAAATAATAATAATAATTATATACTGATGAATGATGATAATAGTGTATTTATTTATTTTTTAATTTATTTTTTTGTTTTTGTTTTTGAAGAAAAATTATTATTATAATTAAAATTCATTGTACCTTTTATAATCGCGCGAGCCTAGAATTTTAGGCTCCTTTTAACTCTTCTTGTTTTTTTTTATAGCAAATTATCTCTAAAAAGGATACTGAGAAAATTTCCAGGAGATAAAACAAATGGAGATTCTGAAACCAAAACAAATTAAACAAATAATTAATGATTAAAAAATTATACAAAATAATATTGCGTCGCATTTGATTGATTCAATTTCCCTTTTGTATTTGATTTTTTGGATGTATTTTAAAACCAGCGATTCCCGCATTTTATTTATTTATTTTTTTCCCTGAACGGAAAGTGCTGCTACCTGTAGTGAATTTTCAGAAACAAAACTTAACAATAAACAACAAAGTTGAGGCAGCTGGAAATTAAAGCAGAATTAAAGTGATTACTGGCAAGAATATAAATTTTTTATGATTTTATTATCATAATATTGCATCAAAAATGCTGCTTGCAACTAAGGTAATTAATGTTTGATTGATTTTTACTGTTAATGATTCGAAAACATGCATCAAAATAGCCAAAAAATACCTAAAATACTTCTGATATTTCCGAATGAATTTGCTGCATAAAGCAGTTTTTTTAAAACCATAACATGCCTTTTTAAACTATTATGAAGCATATAAATTGCTTAAATTTGTGTTGATGTGTTGCTCATTATTATTATTATTTTGTATAAATTAAGATGTAATAGAATTAAAATTCAGTTTTAGAACGTATGATACTAAATAAAAACATGCCCCAAGATGCCCCACCCACACGTGTATTTGTATGTATGTACTAATTGTACTGTACATACCAGCTGTACAGTACATAAAGAAAAGTTTCAGAAATCAAAAGTATACACTTGCTTCAGAACTTCTTAATTAATGTAATATAAAATAGTTGTTTCTTCTGTATGCATATTACTTTTTGAGTTTTCAACATAGCGATGAAATTTTAGTGTGGTATCAAATATTAAGGTGTATTTATGTACATACATATGTATGTATGCATATGTATTCTATGCAAATGTATTACATTTTACATACAATATGATACAGTCAACTGGGGTGACTGAACGCCCGGGGTGACTTTAAATACCCAATTATCTCTGTCTTGGGGCCTCATTTTAGAAATTTGAAGAATCCTACTAATGTACAAATTTGTTTTTGATCTTAATGACATGTTTCAAAATTTTGAAATGAGTGCCCAAAGTAGAGATAAATGAGTGTTCAAAGTCACCCAGGTTAACTTTGGTACATATACACTGTATACATTTTATGTACAATAGTGTTGTTTGCAAACCCTGCGTTTTATTGAACCAAAAAAAAAAGTTCATTCCCTTTTTATAGCCCTAGTTGATCGTCATTTTTGTACCTTTTACATACGTACTATGTTAAATAAGTGAGAGCAACTTTCATAACAATGGCTATAGTATACTTAAACAACAAAGAAATTCACTTATGGCACCATAAATCTATGGTTTTAAAACACTATATTTCAAACTATTGAATTTGTTCATTTATACCGAGCTGGTATGGCCGAGTGGTGAAGGCAGCTGACTCGCAACTCTGTACTCCTCACCGAGTATAGGTTCGAGCCACTGCTAGGTGCGTACGTGAAGTGTGAGAGCACAACACGTTGCACGATGCATGTTTACATGCATTCCATGACGACGCACAGTATTCGGGAGGTGCATGATTGATGTGATTGCACCGACCAGCCTGCTTAGATGTTTCCACGGTTTCTCTAGGCTGTCATGGCGAATGCCGGGCTGTGTACTTAGGCCGTGTTCGGACCGTGTGTGCTTTTCCATTAATTGGAAAGTCCTTACCTGTCGATAAGACAATGTCTTGACTGGGACTGGGATTGGTGTATAGCACGATAACACAATATGGCAAGCAAAAAAAAAAATATATATATATCATCATGGTACGATGGTAACGCTATCCAATGTTCACTTGACCTTAAAAAAATAAATCATAACTCCACACTTTAGATTTTTTTTTCTTTTTCTTTTCCCCCGTTGTAGGTTAATTGCAGCAATTTTTTTTTTTTTTTTTTTTTTTTTTTTTTTTCATATGTGGTCAAATGGACATAGGACAACTTGAGCAGCGCCAAGACAATATATTACTTTGGTACATATCGACGTTTTTATGCTATATTGGCCAATGTTTTTTTTTGAACATGAAAAACTTTTTTTTTGTAACCTGAAATAAAGAATGAAAAAAAAAAAAAAAAAAAAA
This sequence comes from Ecdyonurus torrentis, assembly GCA_949318235.1. NCBI lineage: Eukaryota > Metazoa > Arthropoda > Insecta > Ephemeroptera > Heptageniidae > Ecdyonurus > Ecdyonurus torrentis. The sequence goes on from OX439135.1 coordinate 19,013,332, forward strand.
AGAAGAAGAAGAAGAAGAAAGAAAGGAGGGGGTTAATCTAAGTTTTTTATATTATTATTATTATTTCTTCTCCTTCAGGTCATGTGGACATTGGTCAATACAAAGGAACAACATCGATATTATACCTCTTCTTTTTTTTTTCTACCTTTTAGAACCTTATTTTAATTTAAAGTCCTCGTTTTTTTTCTTCTTTGTAATATAGGTATGTAGTTTATGCAACACACTAATAATTTATTATCATTTCAGTCTCAAAGGGCGCCGCCTAGAAGCTTACAATGTTACATATGCAGTGAACGTAGTTTTGAAACAGTACAGCTTTACAATGGCAAAACTCCTTTTTCTAGTACTCCATACCCTCAATGTTTGGGTCAATTGCTGGGAGATAAATATGCCATTGTCATGGAGATACATGATAAGGTAATATGTTACACTTAAATTTATTATATTGAAAAAAATATAGGATAAAAAAAAATGAATAAACAAACCAATAAGCACCTTACTATGATGAAGTCCATTGCTAGGTGAAGATCTTGATGGCATACTTTACAAATATTTTCATTGATCAACAAGTTTCAAAGGCCATTGACCTCTTCTTCAGTTGCTTAAAGTGTATGTAGAGTAGATTCCACTTTAAATGCATAGAATAAAATTTAAAATAATAATAATAAAAAAAAACTTTCCCAATATCTTAACATACCTGAAAATCAACGTTGATTTGGCTAGAATCATTGATTTCTAATTGATTTTCCATTCACAAATGGTAGATGCGATTTTATGGTGTCACGTCAACTAGGTGAGCTGTAACGTCATAGTATTATGCATACGACTTTTTGTAAATAATGGAAAATAAATTAGAAATCAATGACTACGGCCAAATCAATGTTGATATTTAGGTATGTTAAGATATGAGACAAGTTTTTGTTCAAGGTCAAGGTGTTCTATGCCTTTAAGCAACTGAAAAAGAGAGCTATCAACCTTGAAATGTATTAATCAATGTAATATATTTTTGTTAACTTTCCCATCAAAATCTTAACTACGGACTTCATCATGGTAAGGCACTTGTTGGTTTCCCTATTCTTTTCTATTAACCTTATTGTATTGGTTTGATTAACAGTTGGCAGTGAGGCATGAGTGTAAATTCATTTACTTTCTTATCTGTTAGCATTTTGATATGATGCTTTAGTTAGAGCATTTCATGAGAAATAGTGCACCAAGGTGGGAACTATTTCAATAAAAAATACAACGTTTTTTTTTTTTTTTTTTTTTTTTTTTTTTTTTTTTTTTTTTTTTTTTTTTTTTTTTTTTTTTTTTTAAGAACTTGTCAGACTTAAGATAAAAAGTTGGAAGGGGTGATTCCTATATTACCATGTCAATTTCTGAAAAGAGGGTTAATACCTGTTATGTATTTTACCAATTTTGAAGGGAGCAATCCCCTGTATCCCCCCCCCCCCACACACCCTGGATCCATCCTTATACTTTATGTATCAAGAGTTTTAAGTGAGATTTTAATTTTATTTTTCAGATATGTCAATCATGCTGTGAGATTTTAGATGAAAGAGATAAATTACATCAATATATAAAAATATTAGAAGAAAAAATTATAGCTTTTTTAAAACTTAAAATCACACCATTTGATGATGAAATATCTCCTCATCTAATACCTGGAGAAGCTGATGGGTTTGAAGAAACAGTGCCAAAGAAATCAACAGCAGTATCTTCTAATCACCCAAGCAAACAACAACAAAAACAACAACAGCAGCAGGAGAAGCAACAAAAAAAACAACAACTACTACAGCAGCAGCAGAAAAAGAAAGAACAAAAACAGCAGCAACAACAGCAGCAGCAGCAGAAGAAACAACAACAAAAACAACAACAGCAGCTGCAGAAGCAACAAAAACAACAACTACTACTACAGCAGCAGCAGAAAAAGAAAGAACAACAACAACAAAAACAACAACAGCAGAAGAAGAAGCAACAACAGCTGCAGCAGCAACAACAACAACAACAACAACAACAACAACAGCAGCAGCAGCAGCAGCAGCAAAAACAACTACTACTACTACAGCCGAAGAAGAAGAAAAAGCAACAACGACCTGTTAAAAAACTGTATCCTTTAATTGCTAATCTAAAAAAAGTTATTACGAGTAAGGCAAATGAAAGCCAAGCTCAGAAAATAACTGAATTATCCACAAATAATAATAGAGAGTCTAATAAAGTAATACATTACAAGCCTCAACCAATCAGTGGTATGGAGATAATAGTTCAGCAACCAATAGGAGTTGAATTGTGTGCAAGTTCATCTAACGTTGATTTAGACTTAAATACAGTGGTACCTAACTCACCTCAATCAGTTCTAAATCAGGATGCAGAAGTTCAGTTAATAGGTGATGATTCTCAGTTACCTTGTAAAACAAAGACAATGTCTAATAAAGATTTACATCTTAAAAAAGTAAAAGAACCCGAATCAATAAATATAAAAATAAGAGAAGTTCCTGAGTCAATAGCAAGTAATAATCAGTTAGAAAATGAGACAATATTTCAAAATGAATTAATGTTTTCTGAACTCGATCAACCAATCAATTTACAAGATATAGAAGTACAGCCAATTGGTTCCCAATCTCTTAAAACTGAGTCTAGGAGTATAAATCATAATGTTATAAGTAAAGGAGTCAATTTTAGTAAGACGCTGGAGAAAATAGTAGATTTGCCAATAAACAAAAATATGCCGACTCCATTAGCTTCAGGAAGTAAAACTTTATTAACAAATACAACAACTTTAAAACCATATAGAGAAATTCGTTGTAAACCTCAGCTAATTAATTTCCAAGCAACTTATGCAATAGAAAATGGAAAATTACTTTCAGTTTCACAATCTAACCCACAAAATTCAATTAAAAATATTGATTTAAAAAAATTAAAAGTTAAACAAGTAAAAAATACCTCAAAAATATCTCAAATTACAACCCCTTCAACTTCAAAACAACAAGAATTAAAATCAACTAAAATTAAACACAAAATACCAATAAAAAACAAAGTAAAATCAATTAAAAATCAACAAAATCAGTCTAAAAAAAATACCTCTCAATCAAAACAATCTAATAATGAAGCTCCATATGTTCGTGCCTCTATACCTATTCAAAATCAACCAATACAAATACAAAACATTGAACCAAGTACAGGTGTTTTAAATTCTCAACAAAACCCAATACCAATTACATGCATTCTAAATAATCCACAGCAAATCAATGCAATCACTAACATTAAAAATCCTCAATTACAATTAAATACTCAACCAAAAATTAGCTCAAATTCAACTATCGAACAACAAAAAAGTGGTAATTTTTTTATTGTTACAAATCAAGGTAATAATAACATGTTAATTCCAATCAATACATCAACAATATATCCATCATTACAGCCAATTGCTCCTAAATATGTTAGAAATAAATACGGAGTAGTTGTATCGGAACCACATGAAGTAAAAGATAAAAAATCAATGCTATTTAATATGTTGCAAAGAAATTTTATAGAAAAAACTTGTATTGATAATGTATGTTATATATGTAATGAAAAATTTGAAGAACTTATAGATCATATAGATGAAAAACACGTAGATGAATGTATAGAATGTAAAGTATGTAAATTAAAATGTGTGCATACTAGAAGTTATTTAAATCATTTAATGTATCATAGAAATAAAGATATTCCATGTACATTGTGTGGTGAAATAATTAGTAATTTATCTAATTTAAAAGAACATATGAAATTAATACATAAATATCCAGTATCGTGTGAACTTTGTGGACAACATTTCAAAAATAAAACACTATTAACCTATCATATTAATTTACATAAAAATATAAAATTAGGCCTATCATTATTAGAAATAAATTATTTTAACTGTAAAAAATGTAATTTAGTATTTAATAATAAAATTGAATTAAGTAATCATGTTTTAAGTTTACATAAGAAAAAAAAATTACCAAAAAAAGTAAGTTGGGATTGTGAATTATGCATCAAAAAATTTAAGTTAAAATCGTCATTAAAAAATCATATGAGTGTTCATACTGGTATTTATAAATTTAATTGTAATTTTTGTGATAAAGGTTTTCATTCAAGAGTTAGTCTTAAACATCATCTAGAAACACATAAAGATATAAAAGATCAAAAAAAATCCTATACATGTAAATATTGCGGAAAACAATTTTTATATCCGGGTGCATATTCTGTTCATAGACGTTGGCATGAAAATCCATACCCTGCTGAATGTCAGTATTGTGGTTTAAAAAGTAGACATTTAAGTTTAATGAGAGAACATATTAGAAAAGAACATACTAAAGAAAAACCATTTGAATGTAATTTATGTCATGATAAATTTTATACAAAACGTTACTTACAAGTTCATCAACGTTCACATGGTATTTATAGACTTAATTGTTGTGGTAAAGGTTTTACTGGAAACAAAACTTATAATAAACATAGATTTCAAGAACATGATATTCCTTATCCTGAGAAAAGATATACTCTTGGTGAAAATAGAGTAGTAATACCAAATTGTCCTGCTACAATATTACCTCTCAAACGTGGTAAAAAGAAATAACCATTTCAGTTTATTGATATATTGATGTTGTTGCAAGCAATATTATGTTGTTTTTTTTTTGTTTTTTTTTTATTTTTTTTTTTATTTTTCTTTATGTGTTGGACATATTAATGCTGTTTGTAAACCCTGTTCTCTGCACCACAAATGATGATCGCCTATGGTTATTCAAATGGAATGCACATTTTTTGGTGCAAGAGAATAGGGTTTACGAACAACACTATTGAGTTTATGGGAGGTCTTATTGCAATGATTTTTTTATGTATTTGTATATATTTACAATATTGCTATTCACAGTGAGTCATTTTTGTATAATAATGTGTGTGCTTTGACAATTATCACATGTTGAACTCTGTTTTTAAATATATTTGTTGAAGAAAAATACAAATAAAAGTGTGATTATAGATATGTTAGCATCAAAACCCGAAATTGACCCAAACTAGGTATTTTTGCTCATTTCGGCTTTTGGTTCGTCGCTTTTTGCCAAAACCCGAAATGCAAGTTTATTTCGGCTTTTGGTCACGAAATTTTGATCCATACTAGTTTTGAGCATTTCGCAAAAAGCAAAACCCGGTGTAAACATTTATATCTAGTTTTGGTCTTTGAATTTTGACCAGAACTAGTTGTGGTCAAAATAGAAAAATCAAAACCCGAAAAATGAACATTTCTCAACTCAGAATTTTATGCAATGATAAAAGACTATAATTATATTATAAATGCGGCATGATGTTTTGGTATTATAATTTAGGCGTTTAAACAATATTATTTTATTATTTTACATGAAATGCAAAATATATGGTCTGAAAGATTAATTTGATTAGAATGCGCTGATCAAAATATCTAAATCTTATGGCTATAGATACGGAATATAAATTGAGACAATACGAAAAATAAACTTACTGTTTGACTTAGCAATGGACCACTTGCAATGAGCGAACTTTTTAAAATAATTTGAAATTTTCTTATTACATTTCTTACAAAAAATCAAAAATAATTTTCCCTTGTTGCAACAATTACAAACATTTTATTGCAAGTGGTCCATTCAGTAATAGTAGTAATAGAGCATATTATTATTATTTTAAGGGGCTATACTTACGATTAAATGTAAATTAAGAGCTATATATAAAACCACTAACCATGATCACTTATAATTTGCGCACCAATAATATACGTGTGTTGTGAACTTTTTAAATTCTAACACTTTCTTATCCTGTTTCTAACAAATATTATGAAACTATAAACCATATGTTTTCAGCACAGAGACAAACAGTCAACTGAAATATATACGCACAAGGAATATTTTAAAATAAATTGTTATCACTGGATAAAGTACGGTGAAAGGTGGACTTGAACTTTGAACCAATATAAGGGAAATTAGTCATAAGTCATATCATAATATATCACTCTTATTGTAAAATAAAATAAATATTTTTACTTTTTTATTTAACGTGTCGTGTTCTCTCTCTCTCTCTCTCTCTCTCTCTCTCTCTCTCTCACACACACACACACACACACTTATTCTTATATAAAATAATTGAGTTGAGAAATGTTCATTTTTCGGGTTTTGATTTTTCTATTTTGACCACAACTAGTTCTGGTCAAAATTCAAAGACCAAAACTAGATATAAATGTTTACACCGGGTTTTGCTTTTTGCGAAATGCTCAAAACTAGTATGGATCAAAATTTCGTGACCAAAAGCCGAAATAAACTTGCATTTCGGGTTTTGGCAAAAAGCGACGAACCAAAAGCCGAAATGAGCAAAAATACCTAGTTTGGGTCAATTTCGGGTTTTGATGCTAACAGATATATCTGATTATTTTCATTCAAATATATTGGGCAATCCAGGGCCGCAGCTACTAGCAAGCAATATGCACTCTGCAGTATGCTGCATTGTAAGTTTAACTATTTTTTTTTATTAATAATATCATCATATAATTTAATATTTTATTCAAATTACTGTACTAAACTTTTTTTTTTTTTTTTTTAAGTTTATCGGAGTATTCAAATTGTCAAAAGTTGTAATCTAGGAATCTGCAAACATGTTTTAACGTTTCATTATAAAATTAATACCATATGATGAATGATAGTGATTATATCCTGATTACCATTAATTGCATAATATATTAGACAATATCCAGAATACTACAAAATTTATAAATTTGTAATATACTTATATTCTCTTTGACAATTTAAAATATCAAAAATTATTATTCAAAGTTAATTATAAATTATCTTTAAAAATTCTATTCAAAGATGTTGTTTTCTGCCGTATGAATATATACAATATATTCATAATTAATTGATTTTATTTATATTTTTATTCTTCTATTAATATTATATATTTTAATAATAAAATTCATGTACGAGTAAGATGTGTAAATCAGTTTTCAGATAAGTTTAAAATTAAGCGGTCAAAATGACAAACACCAACGTAAAATATTTTTACCAAATATAGGTATGTCGTCATGTCACTTCCAAATTACCATATAATGTACTAAAATATATGCTCTTTATATTTAAATTTTAAAAGTTTATGTCAATTTATCATAATATAGCATGAAAATTAGTATTTCAAAATTTTAATTACCATATAAAGCTTTATTATGTTGGTACAATGTAGAACAGCTGCATCTTTTCTCTAAACAAGATAAAAGATGCGAGACATCTAATATTTACTTGTGTTGGTAAATTAACTCACAAATTGCCTCAAAATGACATGTATATTACCTGTAAGTATTATTTTAATATTTTAGCAACTTTATAAAACCAATATAACAGTAAAGTGCTTATAAATTTCATAAAGTTTTGCTTGGCTCATTTGCGTTTGTTTACCTGCATAACCTGCATTATGGTTTTATGGTTCAAATTTAGAATATCACAGTATACACACACACAGCCTAACCTGCACACATTATAGTGCAAGTATGCACATACATACTGGCACAATTAAACGTATGTATGTATAAACTTAAATAATAACCATCAATTGAGCATAAGATTGATAAATTATTAAAGCATTTTAAGGTGCATTTACGCATATTTTTAAATTTGTTGTACCGGTAACTTTGCGCAGCAAAACAACTTTTTCCATTTAAAACAATGCTATTTATGTATTTTACAATTTGCTGCTCAAAGTAATAATAATAATAATTTTAAGAATATAATGTGAAAGCACTCTAAAGAAATTAAAATTTATTTAGCTAGCGCCAGCATACATGCATGCATGTGTACGGTATGTACATATGTATGCATACAGCTCTGGCCAAAAGTTCCGGAACGATTTGCATAGGCAACCCGCAAGCACCCTATGTTATCTTTATGAGAAAACGCAGCGGTCGCCACTGCCCCGTTTGGGAATTTTTGGCCAGAGCTGTATGTTAATGTTGTTCGTAAACCTAAACCCTATCTGTTTTCTTGCATCAAAAAATGCGCATTCTATTTGAATGAACATAGATAATCGTCATTTTAGTTGCAGGAAAGAGGGTTTAGAAACAGCGTTAGTAAGTTACAAAGCATTGGATATTTGTAAAAATGTTACATAAATGTAGCAACATATAGCCACAAAAATAACACGACATTACACATTCCAAGTTCGCCAATCTAGTTCTCCTGTTAAAACACATAGAATAAGCGTTAGACGTAGATTGTTCATTTTGGTGAAATTTGTAAAGTGTACCGGTATAATTCGTTCACTTTGACAGGTAAACATTGATATGTATATGTATCATACAAATACATACGTCGTACACATATACGGACATTTCCATTATTGACTGAAGCTTGAATATATTAGAGCAATAATGCAATTAAGTTCAGTCTGTATTGAGAAGTTTAAAAAAAAAAAAAAAAAAAAAAAAAAAAAGGAATAATACACTAAAAATCACGTAAGGGTGTGGGCGATGTATCGATTCTCCTTGGGCAGCCAATAGACTCAAGCTGTCAAGGTCGCTAGGAGGTGGGGTAATGTTATCTAAATGGAGAGTTTTTAGGTGCTCTCTTTTTGGTCACATCCTTATCTGGCGTGGACTGTATGCATGCATCTATATTGAACTTAAATTTGTTAATACATATTTCAATGGCAGATTTAATATTGTTAATTGTTTTGCAGCCTCATGGTACATTGCTAGACAAGGGCTCCGAGTGTTACATTTGCAACAATACCAACTGTAAGACTTTGACACTGTGTACTGGCAAAGCTTGCTTCTCTTTCACTCCATATACTGAATGTTTGGGACAACTTCTCGGTGAAAATTATCTCATTGTTCTAGATTCAAATGACCAGGTAAATTATATGTTTTCATGTTATGCATAGAAGAGGGTAGTATAGCTATTAAATAGTAGCTTAGATATTTTTGCAACCAATAATTTAATAACCATATATCGATGATGTTGCGAACAATATGTGTAACTCGTATTTTGTCAGGCGAAGCAAAATGTGTAAGTCATTATTTGTCACGCTAAGCAATATGTGTATCTCGTTTTTTGTCAAGCTAAGCAAAATGTGTAAGTCGTTCTCGAACGTAATGGAGATGGCGCTCGACTTACACATATTGCTTCGCGTGACAAAAAACGACTTACACATTTTGCTTCGCCTGACAAAATACGAGTTACTACACATTTTGTTCGCAACATCATCGATATGGTTACTATGTGTATACCATCACAGTTTTAGGGTTCTTTCAAGATATTACATGAATCCTCGTAACTTGGTTGGAGGAATTCAGTTAAATAATTATCTTTATTGAAAAAAATAAAGGAAAGGATTACCAGCAAGGACCTTACCACAGTAGAAGTTCTTTGACCTCTCCATAGAACTTCTACTGTGTGGTAAGGTCCTTGCTGGTAATTCTGTCCTTGTTCTGTCCTTAATTATTGATCCTAACTGTGATATTTTTTCCCCCTTTCATTGATTTATTCAAAAATGCATAAGGCATGCCTCATGCAAGATCTGTGGACATAAATGCTAAAATATTACCGGTACTCTTTACTTCACTATAAAATAACGACATCATTAACGACATCATTGGCCTCAAAAACAAATTTCTTCGCAATGATAAATCTTGAGATAGGACTATTGTAAATACACACATTTTGTGCCTTAACCCTTCAGTACTCTTAAAAACTAGGGAGAAAACTTATAAAGTAGGCAACCTGAGCTACAATTTCTATTGTAGACCCAGAATTGTTGACGTCATGGATTCCTAAAATTGCCTGCTTTACAGTTTTTCAACCCCAGTTTGTGAGGCTACAGAAGGCTTGAAGGATACAATATGTGTATGTATAATGGTCCCATCTCATGATTTTTACGTTTTTTATTTAATTTTTTGACACCAGGAGTCCTTTAAGGGTTGTATTTAGATGGTTTCTATCTCAAAATTTAAAACTTCCAAGTTTTATGATCCATTTAAAAGTTATAGTAAACCAAGGTGAAATTGAAAGCCAATCACAGACCTGCTTTCAAAGTGCTCTGTGTCTAGTGAGATAGGGAAAAGTGAAAGCTTGCACATGATTGGAGTTTCAATTTCACCCCACACTTTCAATTTCACCTCGGTTGACTGTAACAGCTATCAACAATAATATTTTCAAAATGAGTGACCATCAGATACTATAACAGTAATAATTTAACGTTTATGTACCATAACAACAGTTCCAGTGAATTTTTCTAAAACTTAATTAGTCAGCGAAAGTTGTTTTACATAGATATTTTATTTTTAATCTAGATGTCTCACTTTTTTATATTTAAAGGTATAGAACACTTTGAACAAAAAAACTTATCTAATATCCTAAAATACCTAAATATCAACTTTGATTTGGCCAGAGTCATTGATTTATAATTTATTTTCCATTCACAAAATGGCAGATTATTATTATTATTATTATTTTTTTTTTTTTACGTCAGAGCTCGCTAATACATGTGTGAGAAAACAAGTGAGCTGTGACATCATAAAACCTCATCTGCTATTTTGTGAATGGAAAATAGTGGGAAATATACCGAGCTGGTATGGCCGAGTGGTGATGGCAGCTGACTCGCAACTCTGTACTCCTCACCGAGTATAGGTTCGAGCCACTGCTAGGTGCGTACGTGAAGTGTGAGAGCACAACACGTTGCACGATGCATGTTTACATTCATTCCATGACGACGCACAGTATTCGGGAGGTGCATGATTGATGTGATTGCACCGACCAGCCTGCCTAGATGTTTCCACGGTTTCTCTAGGCTGTCATGGCGAATGCCGGGCTGTGTACTTAGGCCGTGGCCAGCCCGTGTGTGCTTTTCCATTAATTGGAAAGTCCTTACCTGTTGATAAGACAATGTCTTGACTGGGACTGGGATTGGTGTATAGCACGATAACACAATATGGCAAGCAAAAAAAAAAAAAAATAATAATAATAAAAAAAAAAAATAATAAATATTCTATAAGATAGTATTTTGATTTTTATAATATAGACATAAAGTTAGAAATCAATGACTCAGGCCAAATCAATATGAATATTTAGGTATATCAGGATTATGAGACAAGTTTTTTTTTTAATTAAAGTTTTTTTACACCTTTAATTCTTTTTATGTCTAAAACCAATTTTTATAATGTTTTCAGATTTGTCAAATCTGCTGTGGCTTACTTAACAAAAGAGATAAATTAAAAGAAGATTTAAAAGTGATAGAAAATAAAATATTATGTATGTTAAAATCAAAATATCAAAAGAATTCAGAATCTATAGAACCAATTCTAACTACTGCCGTACATAAAATAGAAGAATTACAAACACAGAAAAAACATGATTCTCTAAATATTAATCCAATTAATATAGTGCCTACAAATTCTTCTGAAACGGAACTTTTTATAAGTGACGTAAAAACTGAAAGTTCTACTCTAATCCACATAGAACCTGAACACTTTACGTCACAGCCAAAAACTCAACTTACAAAACCACGTGCGGCTCAGAATTCTAGAAGAATAAACCCTCCATCAAGCTTATTGCAATCAAATGCTCCTACACTTGATATAGGATGCCCTAAAAAACTCAAACAAGTATTCAAAACTGAACAAATCGAAGAACCAATAACAGAAAATTTAAATAAAAATGCATTAATAGAAAGTAAAAGTGATTCTTCTAATAATGTTCAAATTAATATATTAAATAGTGAAACAAATACATTAAATAATGCTAATAAAAACGTGTCTACAACAATACATGAAATCGTATTTAATGAGCATGAATTAAAAAGTATTAAAGAAATGGGAAGAGAAATAAATCAGTGTTTTATATGTTTAAAATCATTTACTTCAAATGAAACTCTTATTGATCATATACGTATACAACATACAGGCAAAATCATATGTAAATATTGTAAAATATTAAATATAAATGTAAAAAAATATTTACGTCATTTAATGTATCATAATAAAAATTCAAATATTATATGTATTAAATGTGGTAATATATGTACAGATATAGAAAATTTAAAATGTCATATGAATACAATACATAAACAAATATATTCATGTTCAAATTGTAATGAACAATTTAAAAATAAAACTAAATTAGAAAAACATTTAAAAGATCATAATATAGCTGCTATGGTCAAATCTCTTACTACACAAGCTATTAAAATACCTGTTAAGAGATGTGGCTCTAGTAGCAATGATACCTTAGTTAAGGCAAAAAAATTTAAATGTGGTTTTTGTACAAATGTATATACAACATTAAGGGAATGTCAACAACATATAAAATGTACACATAAAAAAGTTACACATAAAAAAATTGCACCTAAAAAAGTTACACGTAAACAACACAAAAAAGATACAACATCTAAAGAACAACCTAATAAAAGTACACGAACAAGATGTAAAAAACGTAAAGAAGATACAAATATGATTTATAATTGTAAAAATTGTGATAAATCATATACAGATAAACACCTTTTTATAAATCATGAAAAAATACATAAAAATATGAAACATAAAGTTTATTGTTTTTGTACAATATGTGGACGTAAATTAAAAAGTAAACAATCATTACGAATACATATGAAACTACATACTGGTAATTTTAAATATAAATGTGATACATGTGGTCAAGGTACAGCATCAAAACAAGCATTAGAATATCATATGAATATACATAGACCTGATGAAGAAAAAATAAATAAATTTGCTTGTGAATATTGTGGAAAACTATTTTCACATTCTGGTTCTTTTTCTAATCATTTAAAAAGGCATAAAAATCCATACTCTGCTGAATGTCCACATTGTAATTTAAAATTTAGATATAATTATTCAATGACAATACATGTTAGAAAAGTACATACAAAAGAAAAACCATTTTTATGTAATGTATGTGATGAAAAATTCTTTACTAAATTTGAATTAGAAAAACATAGTTTTAAACATACTGGTATTTATAAATATAACTGTTGTGAAAAAGGTTATAATAATAGATTACCTTATGTAAGACATAGATTTAAAGTACATGGTATACCAATACCTCAGAGAAAGTAGAAACATGATGGTGATTATAAAGTAGTTGTATCTAATAGACCTGCTACTTTACAACCTGCACCATCTAAAAGAAATGATCAAAAAGATATAATATAATGATTAGAGCCCGGATTCGTAGGCAAAGTGCCTTTAATATTCACTGGTCTATTTTGTTCAAACTTCATATCTCCATCGATCATAAGAAGGTGGTCAGGAAAATCCAATAAAAAAGTGCCTTTATTGCCTTTTTTTTTAAACATTTGTACAAATTTGTACGCCAAAAAAAAAAAAAAAAAAAGTGATTTCCAATTTTGATTTATTAAAAAAATTCAAAAAATAAAAAATAAAAATTAAAAAAAAATTTATTGATATACCTAATAAAAAACATTCATACTATAAAAAATTCTTTATTGCTCAATGTATTTAAATAGTTCTTAAAGTAATTAAATATTTATAAAAACAAGGTACTTTACCTATTTATTTTGAATTAATTTCATCAAAATAGCTGTATTATATTATAATGTCAAGATAACATTCAGATTATGATAAAAAAAAAATTTAAACTGTTGCATACCTCATTTTATATCCCATATTGCATTTTTAGAGTGCCACTTTTTTTTTTTTTTTTTTTTTTTTTTTTTCTTTCCCCAAAATAAAGTGCTTTTTAATCCGGGCTCTACTAATGATGTCTGTAAGGAGAGGCAATGTTTTTGTATATTTGTAAATATTGTTTTTATTGTTGTTTGAATGTGTTGTGTGTTTATAAGACAAGGTTTATATTTACTATATTTAATCTTCTAATCAATTTATTTATTTTATACGTATTACCTATGCAAGCATTTTTTTTTTTTTTTTGTATGTACTGTACTTATAATTTTTTTAAAATAACAAAATAATAGTATCCCAGTAAACACGACATTGCCCACTGAATACTGGCCGAATGCAGCAATGCTGGATTAATGCTGGCAAGTTTTGAATGCTGGTAAACCGGGATTCAGCCACCAAAATACTTATAAAAAATTTAGGCTTAAATTTATTATACCATTTTAAATGTTTGTGTTAAACTTGTGAAACTGTGAAACTTTAGGAATTCTGAATCATTGTAAATCTTTAACAACAACAATAAATAATAATAAAATAAATAAATAAAAGACTATATCCTGAAACAGAAAAATAATGTTCAAGGAACTAAATATAGTGTTTTCTAAATAAAATGTCATTAAATAATGGCAACAGGAAAGGGAGAGAGAAAGAGAGAGAGAGAATAAATAGTAGTAGGTATATTATATTTTTCTTTCTTTATGCATCTTTTTATGAATAATTATTGCTTATTGCTCAGGAGCAGCTTCCTCTATACAATTCCTGAGGAACTTGACGAGTTCCGCAGGGATGAGTTCCCTAGGATGAGTTCCTCAAGAGCTCCTTTGTTTAGTAGAGTCGTGCGTGTTGTATTAATATCCTTTTCCCTCTCCTAAAAAATTATGTTATGATGATATAATTATAAACAATTAGAAATACAGGTGAAGTAAAAATGTTTACAAATTTTTCTTTAGTTTTTAATTTTATACAAATTTTTGCAACGCAGTTTTATGTTTATGTATTTATTTCTTCCTACTATTTATGGATCATTTAATGAATTTTTATTCTTTAAAATTGTTTGCTATACGTTATAAAAAGTTTTTTTTTTTTTTTTTTCCATCAAATAAACTAAAAGATGTCCAATTTGAAATCTTATATGCTGACATAATTGTCCAATAAAATTGCAACCATATAAAAATAATAATTATGGCATTTTAAGTTATTATTACCTCACATAGAATGCTAGCAGTTTCAAAACAATTTTGGTTTACCAGACCAATGTAAGTTTGTCTATCACTTATTTGAGTACAAGCCCCACTTATTGTTTTATCTACAAATGTAGGAAAGCCAGAAATCCAAGCATATGGTGAAACTGGTTTGCCAGAAGTACAAGACAAGAAACTTCCATTTAATTTAGAGTCAATTATCGCTGTATTGTAGTGAACCCAGCTACTGACAGCTGAAATGTTAATTATTTTAATTAAAACTTCATGTTTGATGTTATATATTATAGTTAAGGCGGTAAATCAGGTACTGCGAGATTTGACTAAAAAATTGTAAAGATAGAAAAATCTGAAATTTTGTACAGTGATACATTAGGATAAAGTATCTTCAAAAATGTAAAAAAAATTGGGGGGTCACCATGCTAGATTTAGAATTATGATTTTTTGAAGTTTTAATCCTATAAGAGCCCATGTTAATTTCAATAATTATTTTCTCTCATATCTGGTGGTCATGAGTTCTGAAAATTTTATCATAGGTAGCTGTTACTGTTAACTTTCAAATGGCATCATAAAGTTTTAAAGTTTTTTTTTTTTTAGATTTTGAGATACAAGCTATTTATATACAATCCTTAAAGGAGGTAAACACTATGTTGTTTTTATAAGCTAAATCAACTTGTATTTTGATGCAGATTTTATATTTTAAAAAAGAAAGATGCCCCAAAAATTATTTTAACACTTTTTTGAAATCATTCAATTAAGTGATAGCGGGAAACAAAGAATTTTGCTTTTAGTGAACTTTTACCCCCTACTGCAGGTTGGTCACGGATAATTGGGCTTACAAGCATAACTTATATAAATATGGAAAAACATATCTTGGGAATGTAATTTGTCTTGTTTTGCTTACACCTAAAAATTTTAACATAAAAAACGACACATGGATCTTTTTAAAAGAAAAACAACTATAAAATAAACCTCACAAGCATTCTAAAATTGGGGCTGCAAAGTTACTTTCCCTTTCAAGAAACAAAGCGGCACCCTGCGGAAGACACAAGACCGTGGCGCGGTCACACATGTGTGCTCATTTAAGTAATTTATCTTCTCATTTCTCCCACCCTTCACCTCATCTCTCACCCCAGTTGGTAATGTTAGAAGAAGTGGGAGATTTACTTAAATTAAATTAATTGTTCTAATTGTTGAACAAGAACCTGCAAATGTGCAATGTTTGTATATGATTGTAGGAGATAGAAATGAATAAACATATTTGAATTTTGAATTTGAATTTGAAAGACATTTTTTAAATACGTTAATTAGTGCATTTATTCTCAAAATCTATCGTGCCCACTTTGCCAGTTTATTATCAGATAACTAGTTTATATTTTGGTTAAGTGTCACTATGTGATGCCCAATAGTTTTCCTGTTATGATGCTAAAAAGTTGAAAATTGTTGAAAATCCTTTGTTTTTGCTATGGTGCCGACAACCATTTCCCGCTATATCGAAAGAAAAACTAAAAACTAAAGAGACAAAAATCTGCGCCAAAAAAAGTTTGCAAATTTTTTCTTTTGCATAATTGACTTATGCACATTAATATGACCTTATGTAGCTAATAAAAACAACATGGTTTTTTCTAGCTTTAAGAAGTAATAACTGATTTGAGGCTGACTTTAAAAGTGACGCTTACATCCACTTCCGTTTCTACTTACTGCACGCATGAGTAGAACGTTGAAACCGAATAAAGCAAACTATATTAAAGGTCGCTTCCCCTAATACCATTATCAACCCATAAGAAAAATAAATTGTCGATATTGTTTTAAAATGAAAGAAGCATTATTCACATGACGCGTAAATTTGACGTGCGTCAACGTGCGTCGACGCGCGTTACAAAGTTGGAACAATGTAAACAAATGTAGCCGTTCACATGTAATTTTCAAAAACCATGTGAACGGCTCCATTTGTTTACATTGTTCCAACTTTGTTACGCGCGTTGACGCACGTTGACGCGCGTCAAATTTACGCGTCATGTGAATAATACTTAATTTGACCAAATTTGCATAGTCTTTTTTTTTTTTTTTTTTTTTTTTTTTTACACTTTTTTAATTTAAATTTGTAAGTTCACAACCTCAAAGATTTGATGTATTACCCTATAGTGATGCATAATTATAAAGACATAATTCATAAATACCAGGCATGAATTTCTTAATACAATGCATATCTTCCAAAGTTTCAATGCTAGCTGGCACCATCCCTAATTTACAACATTCTTGCCAATTTTCTTCATAGGTTACCTATATATAATATCAAACAAATTTTTCATTCTTTTTTAATTTTCAATAATGTAAATTTCAATAGGTACATATTAACTTGAATCAGGTATTGATTTATACTAGAATATATTACTTAATATAGGTGAAATATCACCTAGAGACACACTTTTATTGTAGTGTGTTTTACCTAAAAATAGGTATAATTTTAATATACCTGTTCAAAACTATGTTTACCTATTGCCTACTAATTTTTTTCTCGTGTTAATTTTGCAGTCAAAGATTTGTGAAATAGGCTCATATATTAAATGCCTTTGACAGTGTCTTAATAAATTTATTAATTATTATTATTACAATTTTTAATATAAATGATAATATTAGATTTTATATTACTTACCATTTTCAGGAGACCAGCATACGTTTTTTTACATCCCTTTGTTTCAAAAAATAGTGGGTTGCGTGTCCCTGGTCAATGAAATTACAAAAAAAAAAAAAGGTTAGCAAGTAATTCCAACGCAAATTATTGTTAGCTATGTCGTGTTTCAAATATTAAAAGAAAAACTTGATTTATAATTATAACTCATAATTCTTAAGATTAAAAATGATGTTTTTAAATGATAATAAAATAGCTATTCGTTTTATTGCAAGCTTACAATAATAATTTTACGCCAGTAAAATTCAAAATTACCAAATGATACTCTTTTCGTATTTTAACTTATGGCTATATAATATAATGATTTTATTTAATAACTTAATCTTAACTCATAAGTAAATTTTGTTACTTACTTGTTTTGGTTGTCTATTAAGAAATTAGATAAAATAATATATATATATATATATATATATATATATATATATATATATATATATATATATATATATATATATATATATATATATATATATATATATATATATAGCAATTAAGTGTATGTATTATCATTTATTTTTAAGCAAACATTTTTAAATTAATATTTAACTAATTGATAATAACAAATTTCTTATTAAGTTTATTGTTTATTGGCAACATAAATAGCTTGTATAGCTTCATAATGAATAGTTACAACGCTAAAAAAAAATTGTAATAATATAAGCGGACCATGCAAGTGAGTTTATGTCAGTGTTGCATTATAGTTTTTGCTAAAATGAAACAGCATAAATAATTATACCATAGAATACATGACAATATACTGTATTTATATTTACTATTTAATATGCGGTTATTATGTAATTTAATATAACTGATGTTGTAATGAATGAATGAATGAATGAATGAATGAATGAATGAATGAATGAATGAATGAATGAATGAATGAATGAATGAATGAATGAATGAATGAATGAATGAATGAATGAATGAATGAATGAATGAATGAATGAATGAATGAATGAATGAATGAATGAATGAATGAATGAATGAATGAATGAATGAATGAATGAATGAATGAATGAATGAATGAATGAATGAATGAATGAATGAATGAATGAATGAATGAATGAATGAATGAATGAATGAATGAATGAATGAATGAATGAATGAATGAATGAATGAATGAATTTGTTGCTGAAAATGGTCATTTTAAGATTTTTTTTTTTTTGTACGTACATATAATACTAACAATATTATAAAACTTTTGACTAATGAGTAAAAGGTTGTGAATTAACGATATCTTAATATGCACTTACATTTGAAGCACAATGCGCAGCTTGACAGCCTGTAATGTTCTGCTTATACATCTTCATAATCATATTTGTCTTGTATAGTTTTAAAGCAGTTGTCCTATTATATTCCACTGTTTCATTCACAATTTTTGTTTGCTATTTAAAGAGATAAAAATTAAATTAATTTTATTTTCATATCTGATAATATTGTACGGTATTTAAATTGGAAACCAAAAGGTTTGAGACAAACTCTATAAACTCTATAGTTAGTGTTGCGACATGTTCTGGAGTAATGTATGGGTGTCGCGTATAGCGTAGGGTTTAGAAAAATCAACTATATATTGATGTATGACAGAGTATTTTCTTGTCAAAAGAGCTATCATTTAAAATACCAACAATTAAACACTTGATTAAACCAATAAAGAAAAGAGAGAGAGAGAGAGAGAGAGAGAGAGAGAGAGAGAGAGAGAGAGAGAGAGAGCGAGAGAGAGAGAGAGAGAGAGAGAGAACTAATACTGCAAACTGCAACTATCATATATCCTGGCACTATAGGCTTATTTTTTTTTTTTTTTTTTTTTTTTTATTATTTCAAACACACAAATATACAAAGTCCAACCAAGGCATAGCCTTATCGGTTGGTTCATTTATTGTTACACAATCATGTCTTATTATATTATATTACTACATATACATATTTTTTATTATATATATTTCAAAAGCAAATAAAGTACGTATTTACACAAAAACATTTTTTTTTTTTTTTTTTTTTTTTTTTTTTTTCATTTAAGAGAAGTATTTTTATAATACAAGAAGCAAAAATTAATCATCATTAATCAATACAAACAGCAAAAAATTGTTCAACATTTTATAAATTATCAAGAAAGAATTTTTTCATATTAAATTTCGTTTCATTTTTATTTGCAAAACTTTTTAATTCTGATGGAATTTGATTCCATAATTTAGGAAGTAAAAATTTTTTTGTCCTTTCAGTGAATCTATTTACAATTCTTGGTACAAATAAAGGATTGGTCACTGCTGTTCTGGTACTATAAATATGAGTTCTCGGTATACCATGAGAATTTTCAAAATAATTTTCACAAATAAAAGAACATTTAAACATTTCTTCTATTGGCAATATCTTAAAGTACTTAAAATATTCAAGATCACTTTTTAGCTTATTTCCTTTTTTTAAAATTTTTAATATTCTTATTTGCATTTTTTTCAATTCCCATAATTTACCTGATTTAGTACAACCATAAGATAATAAACCGTATAATATATGTGGATGTACAAAAGAAAAATATAATTGTCTCATCGTCTGTTCATTCACATATGATCTTACTGTTTTTAATTTAAAAATTGCAGATCTCAATTTATTTAACAGTTGCATAATATGCAAATCCCAATCAAATGTTTGATCAATAATAGCTCCTAAGTAATTATAATTATTTACTTGTTCTACAAACTCACAATTACAATTTAAAGTAAAATTATGTAAACACTTATTAGTATGAGCTCTTAATTGAATATTTTGCATAGTATATGTATACTTATTAAAAATGTGCATAACTTTTGTTTTTTTCCTATTAATTAATATTTTCCTATCATGCGACCATTCCAAAACTGAATCAAAATCATTTTGTAACATTTTATTTGCAACTTCAAAGTTACTATGAGCCGCTATCATAAGTAAATCATCGGCAAACATTTTTGCTTTACAATATTTTAGTAAATTAAAAATTTTGTTAACATAAATTATAAAGAATTTAGCACTTAAGACCCCTCCTTGTATTATACCGCATTTTATTATTTTAATTTCACTTACAATATTTTTAATTTTGACAGCAACTTGTCTATTTTTTATAATATTCGCAATTAACATTAATGTTGGTCCTCGTATTCCAATTTCTTCTAAATCTTTTAACAATAAGTCATGGTCTATAGTGTCAAATGCTTTGGAATAATCAACAAATAAACAAAGAACATGATGCCCTTTTTCTAATTCTTCATTTATAAAATTGGAAACATCATATAGACATTTTGCTGTACCCTTTTTTTTTTGATAGGCATATTGATTTTTATTTATAATATTGAATTCTTCTAAATAATCAGACAATAATAATTCAATATGTTTTTGTATAAATTTATCAACAAAAGCAGATACAGCAACTGGTCTAAAATTATTATATAGTTTATGATCCCCACCTTTATAAATTGGCCTTATCAATGATAATTTTAGATTATCAGGATATACTGAGCTTTCAATACACATATTTGTTAATCTTATTAAATATTGAATTAATGATTCGCCACCAAATAAAATATCCTGAACACCTATATTATCATGACCTGGTCCTTTTTTCTTACTTAATAAATTAATAATATAAACTGCTCGTTTCTCATTTAATTTTGGTAGATACATTGATTGTAAATTACTATTAAATTTAAGCGAATTTTCACTTAATATTAAATTACAATTAATCTTTACATCTTCAATTGAATTTACAAAATGATTTACAAAATTATTAGCAATATCTTTGATAGAACTTACATCAGACATATATTTAATAATAATATTATCAATATTAAGATTTTCTTTCCCTAATATTTGATTAATAAAACACCAAGATTTTCTTATATCACCAGCAATTTCAACAAATTTAGAATGATAATAATTATTTTTTTCTTTATTTATTAAAAAATTTATTTTGTTTCTTAATTTTTTATATCTAATTCTATATTCAGGCATATGTAATGAGTTTTTAAATTTTTGAAAATATTTGTCTCTATCTTTCATAAGAAATTTTATTTCATCAGTACACCACACATTATTTAATCTTCTATTCTTGCTATTTAATAATTTTTCACTTTCACATTTATCACTTATATTTCGAAAAACTGTTACAATATGATTATATAATTCATTTGGACAATTAATATTATTACATATACTCCAATCATAATTACAAATCATATTTCTGAATTTTTTTAAATTTTTAATTTTTACTTTTTCATTACAATTATTATTAATTAAATTAGTACTCAATATACAACCAGTCATATAATGATCGGTGATTTTACTTTTAATTATAAAACTATTATCAATTTCAAACAAATTATTTAATTTAACAAAAATATGATCAATACAAGTAGCTGAATAATTTCCTAGTATTGTACATTCCTCCCTTGTAACATCATTAACAATTTTTAGATAACCATATTTTGCCATTTTATTTTCATATTTTTGTACAATATTATCATTTTGATCTAACAAATTTAAATTTATATCACCTAAAATCACACAATTACTTTCATTATTTTTTAAAATACAATATTTTAATTCTTTTATGAATAAAAGTTTGTTAGAACCTGGAGGTCTATAAATATTATACAGCATTAAATTATTATTCAACTTTAGACTTAAAACCTCCGCATTAATAAATTTTATATCAATAATTTTAGCATCAAATTTCTTATTAACAAACACTAAAACACCACCACCTTTATTTTCTTCTCTACTTTTACAAATTTATCAAAATTAATTAAATTATAAACCTTTATTTCATGATCAAAAATATAAATTTCAGTCAACACAATAATATCAATATTCTCAACATTTTTATTAACATAAGCTAAAAAATTATTAAAATTTTTTCTTATAGAACGTATGTTTTGATGAACAATAATAACATTATTATTTTTCTTTTTCTTATCAATAAAAATATCATTTAAATCATTTTTTACTTCACAATTTACATAATCAAAATTAAAATTTAGGGACTCTTCCATATAAAAAAACAAAATTAAACTAACATTTCAATTCACATTAGAATGGAACTCCTGGCATACGTCGATCAAAATCATCATCACATTTTATTCTTATAGTACCTGTATCTTCAGTTTTCTTTGCCAATATTTTTCCATCCTTGACCCACACAAACTTCCACCCTCTCATTTTAGCAGCTGTGCGAGTTTTGTAGAATAATCTTTTCAATTCTGGAGTCAGATGTTCACAAACAAATAACTTGTCTTCCTTTGCATTACCTTGAACTTTGCCTATTGTAAGATTACGTGTTTTACTTCTGTCAAGCCACACTCTCCTCGCCTCAGTTGATTTGAACTTGACCACAACAATAGGTGGTATGCCTTGTTTACGTACATTCTTTGGGTTAGCATACACGCGATAACAGTCTTCAACTGATTGTGCAGCAGAAGGAGCGCCAATAACTTTGGCCACACTCTCTATCACATCACGCGTGTTCTCTCCCGTAGTCACTGGCATTCCATGAATTTCAATGTTCATAGACAATCTCTCTTGCTCAAGTTCTTGCACTCTAACATTTAGTTCAGATACTTCATTATCCTTCTTAATCACTTTTTCTTTTAGTTCATTAATTTCATTACTCATTTTTTAAAATAATTTATCTTGATTATCAAATCTCTCCAGTAAATCATCATATTTCTTTGACAAAAAATCGGTGCTTTCTTTTAAATCTTTGATTACAGAGGTATCTTGTTCAATCTTATCTACTTTATCAAGTCTTTTATCTACTTTATCAAGTCTTTTATTTATATCCTCAAGTAAATCAAACAATGATTTCTCACCTTTCTTTTCCTCATCTTCACTTGCATCTGAAAGTATGTCTTTTTTTTCTTGTTTACACTTAAGACAGAGCCATTTAGGTTTCCTCCCTGGTTTATTTGGCTCTACTTTTGTCTCAAGTTTAATGCACCCATTATGTGCATAGCACAATTTGCAACCATTACATAAAATCTTCTCTTCATTCACTTGAAATCCTTTTTTACATATCACACACGACGACATTTTTATTTCACTTTTTCAGCACAATATACAGTAGTATACGACGGAGCAAACACCAAACACAACCTCTCTCTCCGAAGTCCACTACTCAACTTATTGTTAAGCAGATTTGTCCAACTGGTTGCATAACGTTTAGGATACTCTGAAAATTTACATTTTATTAATTCTTCTTTCTTTCTTTAGTTCGTTCGTTCGTTCATTCGCTCTTCATTCATTCATTCATTCATTCATTCATTCATTCATTCATTCATTCATTCATTCATTCATTCATTCATTCATTCATTCATTCATTCATTCATTCATTCATTCATTCATTCATTCATTCATTCATTCATTCATTCATTCATTCATTCATTCATTCATACATTCATTCATTCATTCATTCATTCATTCATTCATTCATTCATTCATTCATTCATTCATTCATTCATTCATTCATTCATTCATTCATTCATTCATTCATTCATTCATTCATTCATACTCTCACCTGGCAAAACAATGTGGCACCAGTAGAACATTTTTCAACTCCAATTCCCCAAAAGTTTTTTGCCGGGTCCAATCCTATGAATCCACATGCAAAATTAGGGTATTTTTGAGAACCAACTGGGTCAGCAAAAAGACTGTAAGGTACTTGTTCTCCATTTATACACGAATGATATTTTCTGTCCAATTTTATATCTATGATGGATGATTGATACCAGTTACCAAGTGCATTTTCTAATTAAAAGATAAAGAGAACAAAATTATAAATTAATATTTATTTTGATATTGGTAAAGGTTTGATATACAATATCATTAAATTTGACATCATTTGTTTAATACCTAATGTCTCGGCTATGAGATATGTATATTTTTTAAATAATAATTTTTTAAAAAAGTTGAAATTAATTTTGAGTCTTTTACATTGAATTTTAAAACCCTTGTATTACTTTGGGCAAACTACCAATGTGTAAAATGTATAAGTTTGAATTTTTTATTGTTTAAAACTTTTACATTTAATATAAGTCCTTATTGGCTGGTTTGATTAAGCCATTATTATTGATTACATAATTTAAATTGAGAGATGATGTATTATTTTCATATCATATTCTGAAATGATAATTATTATTATTAATAATTATCAATAAGGATAATTATTTAATGTCTATTTATTTATCTTTTCTTTTTTTTTATTATTATTATTTCTTTAACTAAAAATGGTGTATTTTTGAAAGAGATGTTTTGCTTTTTCAAGTAAACTTTAATGTGTTCTGTTTTTTTTTTTTTTTTTTTTTTTTTTTTTTTTTTTTTAGTATGGTTTATGAATGGTGATAACAGGAAACTCATGTTTTTACTCAATTGTAAAATTAAAAAATCTTGCCTAAAAAAAACTGATTAATTATAAAACAAAAAAGAAAAAGAGAGAGGTAAAGCTCATAATGGCAGAATATAGATTTAAAAAAAAAAAATAAAATTAAGCCCAATTATTAAAATTCATACTTACTAAAATTAAAATGCTTTTTTAAACATTGTAATTCTTCTAAAGAATCCAAATTCGCAGGTACCATTCCATATTCACAGCAGGAAGACCAGTTCTCAAGAAAGGTTATCTGGAAAATAATTATAATATAGATAAATAATAAGTATAGCAAATAATACAAATTGGAATTTAAAAAATATATGTACATAATAATATATACTCGTGTGTGTGTATATATATATATATATATATATATATATATATATATATATATATATATATATATATATATAGCAAGAATATTTGAAAGTATGTGCATATAAAAACATAAATCAATGCTATGAGAGTGGTACAGTTACAATGAAAATATAATAATAATAAAACTACTAATTTTCTGGGCATCTTATATGAGAAAGTAAACAAATATTCTCTAACAAGCAATATGATGTCACTATCAGCAACTTTAACTTACTTTCACGCTAATGTAAAAGTTGCATCATTACAGAATTTTTAAGACTTAATTAAAAATACTTAATAAGCTCAACAATTACTATATCACACATTAATTTATTGAAAGCTGATTTTTTTTCTTTCTTTTTTTTTTTTTTTTTTTTTTTTCTGAATATGCATGCCAATAAAAAGTATCTTATTCGCTCTCAATCACTTATCATTAAGTATTCACAACGTTATTTTTTTTTTAAAAATCTGCTTGTAATTTATGGTCAAATTACCGCAGAAACTGATTTTCAGCCTGAATAGGTAACTTAAGAATAGGCACATCATTGACACTTACTGGCTATTTTGAGTTTAATGTTACTCTTTGCTTTGTGTAAAGCTTAATACTCATTTTAAATTATAAGACTTTAAAAAAATTCATTTGCTCACTTTAAATCACGGATAAACATATAGGATAGGAAGCTTTTGCTGAAAAAACGATCCCTTAATGTTTGTACTTCAAATTTACACCACAACAATAAATAAATGTAATGGTGGCGCCACCGTCTCGGCCAAATGGTGTTGGTCGAGACGGTGGCGCCAAATATAAAATTTGTTTATTTTTTATTGTTGTGGCGGAAATTTGAACTACAAACAATAAGGGAAAAAAACGCTTTTTAGATAGGGCAATAACATAGAAACTCAGGAGCGTGCTTTAAATCTTTAAAACACTGTAAATTGCACATAACATGAAGTAAAAAAGCACTACTCAAAAATTTTGTAGGATGTGAACTAACATCAGTCAAAGAAACAAGGTGGAAGATATGTGCAAAGATGACTCCAAATAAATGTCTGTCTGGGTTACGCTTAAAATTTTTAATTCGTTGTAAATGAATTTTTAAAGCATATATTAAAATAAAATGTCATTTAATGACAATATTTAAAAATGTTAAGCAATGAAAAACTTAGCCTTCTAAATAAGCACTTAACTTACTCTTTCAAATCGTTGGTACAAATAAATTTTGCCACAATCTTTTACGATTTTGAACTCACTTTTCGGTTCTGTATATAAAATAAAAGAAAATGACGCACACTTTAGAAATTTTATTATATTACATACTCTTTTGTTTTTAACTTTTTTGGAGTTTTTCAATTTGGTTTATTATTATAGAAATGAATAATTAATTATTATTACTGAATTTTTTTTAATGATCGAAAGTACACATGCACGCACGCACGCACGCACGCACGCACGCACGCACGCACGCACGCACGCACGCACGCACGCACGCACGCACGCACGCACGCACGCACGCACGCACGCACGCACGCACGCACGCACGCACGCACGCACGCACGCACGCACGCACGCACGCACGCACGCACGCACGCACGCACGCACGCACGCACGCACGCACGCACGCACGCACGCACGCACGCACGCACGCACGCACGCACGCACGCACGCACTGAACTGTGCTTAAATATTTAATAAAATACAATATTAATCCAATATTTGTATTTTAATGAATAGTTGAAAGTATTTAATAATTATGATAAAATAAAAGTATATTATGTATGTAAATTAAAAATCCAACAAAAAAAATGCAATGAAAACAAAAATAACTTACTTTTTGATATTCCCTAAAACAAAAAAGGAATGATTCTGTGTATTTAAAATAAGCAGGTGGTATTGTTTGTATATACGTAAAATTACTTCTTTTTTTTTAATATTTAAAATGTTAAAAATTCAACTTATTTTTAAACTTGATGTTACAATAAACTGTTACAGGTCAATAAAAATGGTCTTATTTCTTAATTTTGATTTGGAAAAAATAATAATAAATAAAATAAAAAACTAATTTAAAATTTTGATTAAATGGAATTGTGCATTTTCTAGAGCAAGGAAACAGGGTTTACGTACACTCATTTTTATAAGGGATAAAACAAGAATTACTTACGTTTGGTTCATCTCTGCAATATGACGTCATACAATTGAGAGTATTTGATTTTAATAATTCTTTTAACGTTTTATTATCGTACAATAATGGAGAAACCATGCTAACATTGAAGAAATCAGTAGCACTTTTACGTAAATATTTTTTTGTCTTATTTGATACAGCCTGTAAATAACATTAATAAATTGCCAATTATTACCGCAAACAATTAGTTTCTCATCCTATTATATAAAGTATCTATACTCAATAATATAATCCTCTTAGCCACTTTTACAAAGTCCACTATACAGTCTTGTAGACATTTAACGTATAATTCATTAACGTTAAGTTAACTATAACGTTAACTGGTTATTTCTATAATACATAGATATACAACATTGCAAAAAGTAACGTTATAGATCAACAAAAATTGAAGTTAACATAGCGATAACTATAATTTTACTTTTCAAAAGTAATTTTTACTACTGATTATAAAAAAATGTTCAATTTTTTTAAATGTCACGGTGCATGAGTAGCTTTTGCATGCACACTAATTAAGTCATTTACCAATACCATGATGCCTAAAAGCGATTTTAAAAGGAGTAAAACCAACTTAAAAAGACCTTAAAAAATACAAAATCATATATCAATTGATTTAGGGTAATTTTTCTCTTTCATAATATGAAATGAAAAAATTCTTGGTATATCCTCTTTAGCAGAATAGGGTCATAATGTGAATGATAATTTACATCACTTTTGTTATGTTTTTACATTTTTTAAACAGGTTTTTCTATTTATTTTATATTATGAAAACTAGCTCGATGGGACTTCCTTTTTAACTATCCTTTTGAGCAATTTCTTCGATGTTTGTGACGTGTTTATGTCTATATACTTTTTTTTTTTTTTTTTTTTGTTTAATATATCTATATTATTTTATTATAATTATGTTAAAATTTATGATATTACCTCACAAATGACCTGCATTGCAAAATGTTTAGAACATGAAACATCAAAAAGTCCTCCTCCTTTCTTTAAGTCAAGAGCGACGCAGGCCTCATCCTCAAACATGTTGTCTGGCTGTTTCTTCTCCCACATTACATTTCGTACCTTCTTGCCAGAGTAACATGATACGTAACTGTTGTTTAAATACACATCCAGTAACCTGTTAGCATTTGTGGATCTTCAGTGGAGACTATAGATAGAAATGAAAAATACGTATAATAATATATAATAGTATGAACTATTATTATTGTTATTTAATTTTCTACTGCAATTCAACGGTATCTTTTTTTTCTTACATTTTCATAAACTTTAGAAACTAAATAAAAATAACTGCAAGCTTTAAGATTTAAGGCCATCTTTTAATTAAAAGAATTATATTTTTTAAATTTAAAAATATCACTTCTTATTTTCAATAATGCTGTTCGTAAACCCTGTTCTCTTGCACCAAAAAATGCGCATTCCATTTGAATAACCATAGGCGATCTTCATTTTTGGTGCAGAGAATAGGGTTTACGAATAGCATTAATATCAACGGAATAAGTGAATAGTAAAAACTATACATAGATAAATGTTTTTTAATATTTCGAGATTCATGACAAGGAGTTTTATGGAAGTATATAAAATAAATCATAATATATGTTACTTTTTTTTTTTTTTTTTTTTTTTTTTTTGCAACAATTGTCTGTGCAAAAAGTCACATTTTCGTGCGAATAAAACATTAAAGTTATATTACCGCAATACCTTAGTTTCAGACGTAATTATAACAACTTGTTCTTATAAATTTATTGGTGAGCTATTTTAATAACAAAAATAAATATTTGCATATTATTATTATTAATTATTACCATTCAATTTATCATATTTGTTTTGCAAACATGAAATTTCTTCAATTGATTGAAAAGATGCTGGTACCATACCATGTAAACAACATTCTTTATAAATGTGAATTGCACCAACCTAAAAGCAAATAAAAAACAACTCTATTTCATACAGGGTCATAAAACTAAACTCAAAATAAAAATGATCATTTTTTATACAAAATATCGTGTGTTAATAAAAATTGTGCATGTCATGCATGTGATAGTTATTATAAATGTATATTGTTGAAGTTTTTGTTCTCATTATCAAAGTAAATACTTTTATTAATTGATTATTATCGTAATATTACATATACGTGTTTTTATATTTTATTTATAATATACTATAAAACTCATTAATTAATTTTTATACTATAAAATTTAAATGATTAATAATTTGACGAAAAAAAGGTATGAAACTGAATATTTACTTTCAAAATGTTAATTAATTATTGTGCCTTTGCTTTTTTAACATATTTAATAAACACATTTAACACATCATTGGAATTTTTAATATTGAATTCCATTAAAAAAATCATATATTTATTAAAATAAAAAAATTGATAGGGCGTTATTTTGTTTTCACAACTGTCTTGCCCACTATTACACCTAACCTCTGGAACTCTTCATATTCAGATAATAATTTGGTCCATTATGGAAATTGTATAGGATTTGTCTCAAATTTAATCAATGAAACTTAAGTTCATTTAACTTTGTATAATGATGCATTATTTTAGTGATAGCAGTTTTGTCATTTCATTCAACACCTTGAATAAAAAGCTTGCTTAATATTCTAACATACCCATAAATATCAATGTTGATTTGGTTGGAGTCATTGATTTCTAATTAATTTTCTATTCATGAAATGGCAGATGCGGGTTTATGACGTAATGACTTGTTTCCCGGTGCGCGAACCAGTGAGCTGGGACGTCATAAACCCGCATCTGCCATTTTGTTAATGGAAAATAAATTGTAAATCAATGACTCCGGCCAAATCAACGTTGATATTTAGGTATGTTAGGTTCGGTATTATGCATGGGCAATATTTTTGATCAACGTGTTCCACGCTTTTAATTTATATTACTAGAGATTATAAAAATAAAAATGCACGCTTTACTTTGAAATAAAACAGAAAAAAATCTCTCAAATCATGACTATACTAATTAATGGCTTCATTGTTTATCTGAGTAAATTATTTTATGAAAAAAATCAGAAATTTGTCCTTAGAAAAAATAAATGGAAATGTTTGTGTTTATATCAATAATCGAGGACACATATTTTTGTCTTTTTCATAAAATCTAATTAAGCGTTTCACTGAGTGAGTATTTTTTTCTACTTCAAATTAAACTGTTTGCAAATGTTGAACATTTATAAAATATGTTCAACCTTTGTTTATAAAAAATTGATTTAAAAATATAGTATTTGTGAATTAATAAATATATGTTATTCTTTTTTTTATTTTTTTATATATATATATATATATATATATATATATATATATTTTTACTTACTTTATTATTTGGAATAAAATATGTTTTATTGTTGCATCCGCTTAAAATCACACCGGAAGTGTTAGCCCCTGTATTATTAATTATATAAAATACATAATAATTAATTTCTTATCATTTATATTGATTTCCTGAATTATAATTCATTAATTAGTAAATAACAATATTTTAAATTCTAGAATTTTATATTCCGCATATATTATAATTTTTTTCTTTATTTCTAATGAAACATTAATTATATAAATATTTAAAAATTAAGCTATTTTATTTGCCAAATATTTCATAATATTCACTATACCTGCTTTAAATTTGTCTTTGCCATACTGTAAATTATGATGCAAAAATTATATATTATTATATCAAATAAATATTAAACAATACAAGTTTCATATAAAATACTGGTCACAAATTTAACATAATTTTATATATGATCACAAATTAATTTAAATTATAATTACTGTAAGTATTAATAGTTTAGATATACTTGTAGCTTGACCCTATACTTAAAAAGTTGAATGCATTGAAAAGCATATAAAAAAATGTATTATTTTTGCTATAGTAATTTATATTTATACGTTAAATTGCTAAATCAGATATCACATCACCTTTTTGCATTAATATATGTTAAAGAAGCAGACATATAATCATGTATATTCATGCCCCCCTGATATATGAATTCGCCATGAAGTAGGTGTAGCTTCACTTTTTAGCTTCACTTTATTAAAGAGCAAAGTGAATCTTTTTTTTTTTAAGTTCAACGTTCACTTATTTGTCCACAAACTGGTAATGAGTATAATAACTAAAAATATTTTTACCTACAATATAGGTATTAGGTAGGTATATGATCCTTACAAGGTAGGGCTATTTTCATCTCCATTTAAACTACATGGTTTTCAATGTAAATTAAATTAGGCCATAATAGCCGTAAAAATAGCATTATGCGCATGAATTGAACAAGAATTCTGAAAGTACGATCAAAAATAAACATAGGGGGAGCTATGGATTTTGCTCTGACGTCCAAAAACCCTTCCCTTGTTAGTATTTAATGTATACAGTACTGTACAGCAGGTGGCACTTAATTTGACACTCAAAAGATTTTACACAATTTTACCTCACCAATATGATTTGATGCATAATGCATATATAACAATAAGGGACATGTTCACTGCTGTACTTCTCCACCTTTTACTTGACTTCTAGCTGACTTCTATTATGTTATGATGATCGACTTGGTCAAGACAGCTAGGGAGTCGTCTAAGGTGATGAGTAAACATCATGCTTATAACATGAGAGAAGGAGGTGTGGGTGGATGAGCACATTTTTGTGTGATTTAATAGAAGTCTAGTAAAAAGTGGAAAGGTTCAGCAGTGAACACCTCTCTTATTGTTATAAATCAACTAGTACTCAGGTAAAAATATATAAAATCCTTTGGGCAGGCTCGGACTGGCCATAAGAGCAAGTCCAAAATTACGGACGTGACCCCCCTGTTTGGAGGCCCCTAAGGCCCGAAAAGGGGCGTAACTAGGGTGTTACGCCCCCTTTGTGGCCCCTAAAGACGGTGTTACACCCCTTTTGTGGACGAGGCCCCTTGATTGCCAGTCCGACCCTGTTTGGGTCCCAAATTTAATGTATCCCGCTGTACATACAAGTTTAGAAACAATTAAGGTATTAAATATTTAATAGTAGTATAATAAAAGTTTTAACCAGTGTAATGCTTTAGTTTCTCAGTACATCACAAAAATATATAATTTTATATCTTACTTGAAAATTTTCACAGAAAGCATATCTACAATCAGACAACCCGAATTGTCTAAAATATAAATAAGTTTCTGCAGAGTAGTTCACTCTATTTTGTTTATAAAACAGATATGAAGCATCAGGTACATCAGCTATTGTTTTATTTGTAGTTTTACTGACTTTTGAAGACATCAGCTTATTTACTTTTACTTCTGGTTTTTTAGTTGTAGTAGAAATTTTATTTGTAAGTGATGGTAGAGTATTGGATTTAATATCTTTAGTATAAATATTTTTAGTTTGTATCTTATCTAATTTTAGTTCCGTTTTTTTAGCTGTAGTAGGTTGAAGTTGAATGCCGATATTAAATTTCAGGTTAGACAATATGATAGCTTTATTTTCCACCTGTTGATAATAATTAGTTTTTGAAGGTCAGTTGGTAAATAATAGGCGTTACTAGCCTTGGCTTAGATACCCAAAAATGTTATGACGATAACGATATACTTAAATCTAAGCTCACATTATAACGATATCGTGATTGTTTAAATATCACTCACGATAATGATAATATATTGATAACTATAAATCATAATGCAATATTTTTTTATTGAAATAAACTATTTTAAGTCTTTTGATTCATACAAGCCTCATTTAGTTTTATTTCATTATATATATATATATATATATATATATATATATATATATATATATATATATATATATATATATATATATATATATATATATATATATATATATATATATATATATATATATATATATAATTATAATTATGTATATGTATATTGAGCATTTTTATTTATTTTTTTATTTTTTGAGCAAAAGTATCGTTATCGATGTGACATTAAAATCGTCATTTTTTAAAAATCTATAACGATAACTTTTATAAAACTATCAATCTATAACGCATCAATAACTAAATATCGTTATCGTTAAAGACGTTATCATAAATACGATAATTAAACCCAAGACTGGGTGTTACCAAAAAAAATTTTACTTTAACATCAGAAAAGTTTATCTACTTATTCCTCATTTAAAAATCTCTGGCTTCTGGTAAAAAATTCTCTAAGAAAAAAAATCAAACGCAAGAGAAAGTGATAAAGGTGAAAAGGTAATAAAGGAATATAAGGAAACTAGTGGGAGTAAGTCTCTTTTTACGTAAACACTGTAAACAGTGATTAAATAGCACGCTAAATGCTGGTAACTTTTATTTCAATTTATAATGTAATACTGGATTAAATTATTGTAATTTTTAAATCTAATATTAATTATTATTTTCTTCTTCTATTTTTGTTACTAATTAAATATTTTCTTATTTTATAGCAAGTATAAATACATTTATATCATCATCTATAGACCGGTTGCACTCATATTTAAGAGCTAGCTGCTATTTTGTTGGTCAGGAATACATAGGCCAGCATAGGAAAAGTTATTTTTTTAAAAAATAGCAAAAGAAGCTTCAAACCTCAACCTGAGCCTTATTTCTATATAATAGCTCCTAATAAGCTCGAAGAATATGAGAAAAATTTGTTCAGTTTAAATGAACTTTTTTTATGTGAAAAATTATGAGAAATGTTGTTTCCCTATGCTGAACAATGTATTAGGCCCCACAAACATGGCGACAAAGCGCAAGGATATGCAAGGGGTCTATATACTAGAATATCTCTATACCACGATATAAAATACGCAATGTGTTGATTCTTTCTTTCTTTTCTTTTTTTTTTTTTTTTTTTTTTTTTAGTTTCTATTATTAATATTATTATTTTTAATCTTTGTTATTTTTTTTTTCTCAATTTACGAAATCTATAGTAAAATAATCATTTAACAAACCTTAGATGTAGTTAAATTTGCAGTCAAAACTAAATTTGTATCCATAAAAATTACAAAATATATTATAATCTTTAGCCACATTTTTAAATACATCACATTTAAAATTTAATTCTATCATTTGATCCTCTAAAAAACTTGATATAATATTTAGGCTATAAAGATAAAACATTAAAAAAAAAAGCACTAAACAGTCTTTATAATAATTTCCTGTAAAATATTTTATTAGTATATAATATATAATATGTAGTGGATATATAGCGTGACATTTTTTTTATATAATATATATATTTTTTAGATGTAAAATAAAATATTTTAATAATTTGATAACTTTTTTTATATTGTTTAGTTATACGTGCCGATACAAAAAATATATTATACTTAATTTTGTTTGAAAACATAATAGTGCATAATTATTGTTTGATTATACACATAATTACATTGATAATATCCTATAATCATAATTTTTAGAAATCTTTACATATGCTTAAAATTTTTCAACGTTTTGAGTTTAATGATAAATTTACGTTTGCTTACATGGAAAAACGTATGCGAGTAAAAATAATAATTTGTTATTGCTTACTGCTTTGTTAGCACTTGTAGTATTATTCTTTATTCTCATATGTTTAAACTACGCCCTTGTCAACTTACTTTTTTATCATTTAGAATACTAGATTGATAATTACCATACCTTATTATCCATGAATTAGACACCAACACGTTGATTTTGTATTTAATTTCATTTATTTTTATTTTGACGGTTATTTCACGTATCTGACGTCACAATGTACCGCTGCCAATCACAGTTACCGCTCTGGTCACGTGATAAATTTAAGCCCCTTTCTAAACTTCTGTACCTCTATCACGATCCCATCAGTACATTGTGACGTCAGATGCGTGAAATAACCGCTAAAATAAAAATAAATGAAAATAAATACAAAATCAACGTGATGGTGTCTAATTCATGGATAATAAGGTATGTTAATAATCAATCTAGTATTCTAAATGATAAAAAAGTAAGTTGACAGGGGCTTTAAGTTTCAAAAAAAAAAAATTAATATTATTTTAAAATTTTATTTCGTCAACCCTTAAGAATGCTTTGGAAACATATTTCTGATGAAGAAAAAAAAAACTACTAGCACAAATACATTATACTCATTTTTATTTATAATTTTTACTCCCCCCTCCTTCTCTTCTCACTTCATTTTCGTCTAAAATTACTTGCATGTACAAAAAAAAAGCTTCTTTTTATTATATTTGAACAAATAAAAAAAATCTTATTTAATAAATAAATATATTTATTTATTTCTGTTACAACCAGTGGTACAAATGCATGATCACGTCAATATTAATTACATAATTAAAACTTAATATTAACATGTATCGAAACTTAAATTTATAACTTAAAAAGCTAAATATTATTAATATACAATTTTTTTATTTTTTAAATTATAAGTAATTAATAATATGTACTTTATATTTGATATTTCAAAAATATTTAATAAAAATATATGAATCACCAATCTCCAGAATTCATCACAATGTTGTTATATTTCCAGTTGTCGTCGTCTCCTGCAACTACATATCTCAGAATTTATAACAATGAATTAAATCATTAATTAATTATATCAATTAAAGCCTTTTGTTATAACACTTATAAAAATATTTCAGTAAATTTAAAGCATTAAACTATTTATTATGAAAATTAAAAATTATCAATATGCATTTCTTTAAAAAATAATGTATAAATTATAATCTAACATAATAAGGTTATTGTTATTTAACTTAAAAATTGTAACTGACTGTACTGTAAAACAGTTGGGTAAAATTGAGAGGTTGTACGCCTGATTTCGCCCAATAAAAAGCCGTTAATTATTATTATTATTATTAATGAAAAAAATCTCTAATATAAGTCATTTGCATCGATTAAAGGGGTAGTCAACAATGTTTTTTTTTAAATAGTGATCATCGTGTTTAAATTCAAATTTGTTTATTCATTTCTTTCATCCTATACACATAATACATAAAAATATGCATCAGTCCAGGTTATTGCTTAAAAATAACACAAGCCAATAGAAATGATACTCAAACATATATACAAAAACAATTACACAATTTAAAAATGAACATCTAGAAATATATAGATCATCGTTTTATTAAACCTCCCAAAATCGTGATATTTAATCGTGATCTTAAATCGCGATTGAATATATCGTCCATGCCATGGTCAGACCTCCTTCCATACATAGCTTTAGCATAGCTGGAAGGAAGTTTGACAAAATATACTCGTTAGTTAAGAATATTCGAACATTGTAAAGATCCTGCAGGTATAGGATTGGTTAGCACGCCAAATACGCTGGTGGTTAATATACCTAAATTTGTTATAGAGAGTAATTTGATTTATTTACATTTATCTGTACCTCACAAAGCAAGCCACAAGTTTCAAAACAGTTGACGTTCATAAGACCCACGTTCCCAATTCTATCTCCAACAACAGCACAAGCACCAGTCAATACTTTATCATCATATGTTGGGAAACCAGAAGCCCATGTACTTTGTAAAACTTGTTTACCAGAGGTGCAAGAAACAAAATTTCCATTCAATTTAGTGTCAATTATTGACGTATGGAATTGAACCCACGTTTTAGTTGCTGAAAATATTATTAATTATCTTATCAGAATGTTCTTGATATATTCAAATACATATTTTAAGATTTTATATGCCCAGTTTATGCATGTAGTTTACCTAGGAAATACATAAAAATATCTCTCCTACCCCCCCCCCCCCATGTCTGAGAAATTTAGTAGGATTAGACAACTTTTCAATTCATTGTAATCTATTAGAATTGAACATGATAGTTATCATTTATAAAATAATACGATAATTACATTTTCCCCGTGATAAATTAAGAAAGCAAAAGCATTCTACATATATATAAAAATACAGGTGTCCCATATTGTACTTAAAAATGAATGAATGAATGAATGAATGAATGAATGAATGAATGAATGAATGAATGAATGAATGAATGAATGAATGAATGAATGAATGAATGAATGAATGAATGAATGAATGAATGAATGAATGAATGAATGAATGAATGAATGAATGAATGAATGAATGAATGAATGAATGAATGAATGAATGAATGAATGAATGAATGAATGAATGAATGAATGAATGAATGAATGAATGAATGAATGAATGAATGAATGAATGAATGAATGAATGAATGAATGAATGAATGAATGAATGAATGAATGAATGAATGAATGAATGAATGAATGAATGAATGAATGAATGAATGAATGAATGAATGAATGAATGAATGAATGAATGAATGAATGAATGAATGAATGAATGAATGAATGAATGAATGAATGAATGAATGAATGAATGAATGAATGAATGAATGAATGAATGAATGAATGAATGAATGAATGAATGAATGAATGAATGAATGAATGGATGGATGGATGAATGAATGAATACTATATTTTAGCTATCATATTCAGTGCCTGGCTTTTAAATATTAGTTTTTATTTATGATCATTCATTTATTGATTTACTTAAATTTATTAACCTGGTATGAATTTCTTGATACAATGTATGTCTTCCATAATTTCAGTACTGGCTGGAACCATTCCATATTTGCAACATTGTTGCCAACTTTCTTCATGAGTTACCTGCATTACGAATGTGAATGAGTTAGAGAGAGGGAGAGAGAGAGAGAGAGAGTTACTGAATTAAATTATCTCAATTAGGAAAAAATGTTGAAATCAGTAAGTTTAGGGGAAGAAGAGTACAAGAATTTTA
This sequence comes from Ecdyonurus torrentis, assembly GCA_949318235.1. Taxonomy (NCBI): domain Eukaryota; kingdom Metazoa; phylum Arthropoda; class Insecta; order Ephemeroptera; family Heptageniidae; genus Ecdyonurus; species Ecdyonurus torrentis. The sequence goes on from OX439135.1 coordinate 19,051,551, forward strand.
CAATAATAATTACTTTGTAAAACGTTCGTTTTAACTCAATAAATAAAATAAAGTCATATTATCCAATAAATTAGAATATAGTTGCGTAAAAAAACAATTTAGTAAATATTTCTTCGTCAAGTTGACCAAATCAAAAATCTACTTACCAAAAAGGAAAGAAAACAAATATTTGGTATCAACATAAATAACTTATTATTATCATTATCATTTAATCTGTTGACTACATTCTTGTTTTACTTTGACTTTTGGGTGACAACATGACTTAAGTAAAAGACTTAAGACTTTATAAACTAATATGACTTAATGACTACTAATGACTACTACTTACTTTATGACTTAATAAAAATGAAATGGATAAATTTTCATGCACTAATATTTTACAGTGAAAGCAACTTTATGATCTCTAAAACTCATAGCAAATAATTTCACAATAAATTATAAATATTATGTCTAGTGTAAAAAAATCTAGTTATGAAATCTTAAATTTCTACACATTAAATAAAAAAAAAAGCTTCTAATTGCATAATTGTTATTAAATGCGTAGAACACGTTGAACAAAAAACTTATCTAATATCGTAACATATACTTAAATATCAACGTTGATTTGGCTGAAGTCATTGATTTCTGTAATTTATTTGTCATTCATGAAAATGGCAGATGCGGTTTCATGACATCATATCTCGCTTGCTTACGCACATGTGGTCCAGTGAGCTATGACGTTATAAAACCGTATATCTGCTATTTCGTGAATGGAAAATAAATTAAAAAATCAATGACTCCAGCCAAATTAACGTTAATATTTAGGTATATTATAGGATATTACTCATATTAGACATTTATTTGTTCAACGCTTTTAAGAGTAGAGTATATATTTCTGATGTCAGCTTGAAGTAAGTTTAAATTATAAAATGTATGTAATGTGTACTTACCAGTTTCAATTGACCAACGTAAGTTTTATTACACCCTTTTGTTACAAAAAATGTAGATGGTATTTCTATTTTAGGAATAAATAATATTTAAATAAATTTCAAATCTTTGTAAGTCTAAAGAATAACTACTTTATTTATCTTTATGCAATGAATTGATTTCAATTTAGTATTTTTATTTTCCTATACATTCATGGCTTGTAATTTGTAATATTTATTATTATTATTTTCAATCTGACATCTGATGTTTTAATTTATCATTTATAAGAAATAGTACTAATGTTAATATTGTACAGTATGTATGTACATTACAGTTATTTTACATAAAAATGAATTTCTATTGGCTTATGGCAATTCAATGCAATCAGATGGTGATTTCAATTGACGCAAAACTCTACCTAAATAAATTTTATTCCCACATTCCAATAGCAGTTCATTTTTTAGTAAAATGACCGTAAACTGTGTGTATGTATATATATATATATATATATATATATATATATATATAATATTATATTGAGGGGGGAGGGGATAAAACTAAGTTAAAAACTTACTTATTTTATTTCCCTGTGAATACGAGATAACAGTAATTAATATTTATTTACATTTTTTTAGTTCAGTTCAAACAAGAATAACATAATAATTATATTTTTTTAATTTAAATCTTATATAGGATGTATACGCATGACAACATATTTAAGGCGCTTGGTGGCCATACTGGAGTATTTCTGAGTATAGGGCAAATTTGATTTAAGGCAACTTTCTAAGAGAAATCGGTTAAATTTTTGTTATTATAATTTTTCTCACACACTTGAGATACTAATTCAATCTATATTAACAGCATCAATGCACTTAAAAATAGTGTTTTTTAAACTGACAAAAAGGGTTATTTTCCTATGGCACCCATGTTATCCTTTAATGTACTTTTTTTTTTTTTTTTTAATATTATTTAAAAATATTTATTGTTGTATAAATTTCTTGTTTGTTTTTTTCTCGTTCTGCCAATGATTTTTCCTTTTACTTTATTTTTTATTTTTCATGTACCTTACGAATATAGAATGTAATGTAGGTTAGATCAAGGCATCCTAAAGAAGAAAGGCAGTACATTACACACCAAAAATGTTTATATTTGGTAGTGCAGCAAATTTGATTACTCCTTAAGAATAACATTGAATATTAAAAGTAGTTTTAGTTTTTATCAATTATCTCAAAATATTGAATCGCAACCTACAGTATATAGGATGTGTGCGCATGAAGCCATACTGAATGCTTTTCGATGCTCTTCTTGAGCAATGAATAACATTGTTCAGCATAGGACAAACGTAGTTTTTTTGGTTATTTTCTTTGTAAAATTAGCTATTTTTTTGTTATTATTATTTTTGTTGATTACTTGAAAAAATCATTCAACCTCTTAACAACATCATTGCTCTCAAAAATATTGCTAATATTTTTAAGCTGGCAAAAGGAGTCATTTTCCTATACTGGCCCATGTTATTTAGCCCTCACTTATGACGTCGACTTTAATATGAATGAAACCACTCTATGAAACAAATATAAAATTATCTTATAACATCATTTATTAATAACTTCACTTACAGTAGAAGGTACAGACAATGAACCACACGAAGCAGCTCTACATCCTGTTATATTTCTTTTGTACATTTTTATTACTAACTCTTGCTTGTACAGTTTCACCGCAGTTGTCTTGTTGTATTCCAATGATTCATTCACAAATATGGCCTGTTGATAAAAGCAAACTAACTGTTTTAGTGTGATATTGTTCAACCCATTTTGCTAAACTTATGAATATATGAACATAAATTATAAAAAATGAGAGTTTGATTACAAATGTAAAACACTGAAATAGTGAAATAGATATTGATTGATTGATTGATTGATTGATTGATTGATTGATTGATTGATTAATTGATTGATTGGATGATTGATTGATTGATTGATTGATTGATTGATTGATTGATTGATTGATTGATTGATTGATTGATTGATTGATTGATTGATTGATTGATTGATTGATTGATTGATTGATTGATTGATTGATTGATTGATTACCTGGCAAAACACTGTAGCTTGAGTATTACACTTATCGAATGTCAAACCAAAAATATATTTCTCAGGATCTAGTACTATGTACGCGCAAGGTGAATTTACATCATAAAGTGTATTAATAGTTTTAGCCCAAAGATTGTTTTGTACTGGTTCTCCAGTTAGGCAAGAATGAAATTTTTTGTTCAGTTTTATATCCATAATAGATGATTGATACGATGGGTTAATTGCGTTTTCTAAATGAAAAAAAAAAAAATTGTTATATATATATATATATATATATATATATATATATATATATATATATATATATATATATATATATATATACTATTATATTTTTTTTTATTCTTAATAATGTGTTTTTGTATACATGCTTTCATAATAATAGTAATAATACCTATTTAAAACTGAAACTTGAAACTGAGCTACATTAACATTGTAGTAAAAATTGTCATTAGTTTTGAAGATCCCATTTCGTGTTTATTCATTAAGAAACATATATTATGTTGTTTTATATGGTCTAAGGTTTTAACATTAGATAAATTAGGGAGAATTATAATATACTTACTAGTAGTAAAATATTTCTTCAGACATTTTAATTCCTCCAAAGAATCCAAACTTGTAGGTACCATTCCCATCGCACAACATATAGACCAGTTCTCAGTAACAGTTACCTGGAAAACATTAGTTTTTATGATTATTATTATTATTACGAAATTATTATTACAATTATTGAAAAGTATGAACAGTGTGACAACCCTCAATACATCATATAATATATTTGATATTATTATTATAATCAACGTGTATAATTCACTAAAGGTATTATAAATATATAATATTGTGTATAGAGGCTCTTGCCTTGGCTGAAGCCAAGCCAAGACTCTCTTGTGCGCGCCGTGTACCGCACGACTCGCACTTACCGGATAATGCATCGTATGCAATTCTACATAATGTAACACATATTATATTTGATATTATGATATTTATTGAAGGTTGTCACAACAGAAGCATTGAAAACTGTGTCTAATTAAGTAACTTATGTAATCCAACGAGGAATCCCGCTGAAATGTACTGATCAGGTGGAGACGTGTATTGCTGGTAAAATTTACATTGATAAAATAGGCAATCAAATTTGACTTCCAGGATAAAATAAAATTAAAGGCATGCAAGTTGTCTATTACACTTTCGTAAATAAATTATGCAGCCAAAAATGGGTCAGCTGAGTTTACTTTACTTTTGCAATTTTTGTAGACACTATTGATCTTAACTTACCTGTTTTAATCTTTGTAAGAAGTAAATTTTTCCACAATCTTTTATAATTGTGCATGGCTCTTCTGGTTCTGTCATTAAAAGGAAATTATAGAAAGAATATTTTTTAAAGTGAAAATTATTATTTAATTGTGAGTTTAAATAATTATAATATAATATTTTAAAAATAAAAGTAATTGTAAAAAAACATAAAATTTTCTTAATCTCAGCATGTAATCTAAGATGTATATCATGAATATATTAACGGTATTGGAAGCTCTTGTTGAAAAAAACGGTCCCTTATAAAGGCGTAGAACACCTTGAACAAAAAAGTTGCGTAATATCCTAACAAATCTGAAAATCAACGTTGATTTGGCCAAAGTCATTGATTTCTAATTTATTTTCCATTCACTAAATGACACTGGCGGTCACTGACGTCACAGCTCGCCCGGTTTACGCGCGCGTGGACCAGGTGAGCTGTGACGTCAGTGACCACCAGCGGCATTTTGTGAATGGAAAACAAATTAGAAATCAATGACTTTGGCCAAATCAACGTTGATTTTCAGATTTGTTAGGATATTACGCAACTCTTTTGTTCAAGGTGTTCTACGCCTTTAATCAATAAATTCAAAATTTCCCCGCAACAATGTAAGTATACAAAAGTACATAATTATAAAAGTGACACTGCGATCCACAGGGGAAATGTTTAAACTTTTCCCTAGTTTGCAGTGCTACTTACATTTTACATGTTGATTTTTGCAGCGAAAATGTGAATTACATCATTAAGAAAATGTTTTTAAGATAGAACAATAATATAGAAGCTTTGGTGTAAATATAATCTGTCAAGCGTTTAATTTAACAAAAATATCTTTGAAAATAAAATTTAACAATTATACTCACTTTTTGACATACCCTAAAATAATGATATAATAATAATTATTATTATTTTACACAGACTTACTGAATTAAAAATTTAAATATTGCATCCCAATTACAATGATACAGACATCAGACATTATAAAGATATTCAAGTTATATACAAAAACTTAAAGTTTCACATAATCAATATGCATGAGCCCGTTTACATCAAAAAACAAAAAAAAATAGCATGAGTTCATGAATTTTCTTGAAAGTTATATTACGTTGTTAGGGGTAGTTAGAAAAATGATACATTCTAAGCTTTAGCGTCATCCAATCAAAACTCAAATTAAAGTTTTTTTTAAAAAAAAGGGGGAAATGTAATTAAATATTAAAAATACAAAACAATGAACAATCACTTAGCAGGTTAGTACGGGTCGTTGCAATAAAAAATGAAATTCTATTGGCATATGGAAATAACATGTATTTAGATAGAGTTTTGCGTCAACTGAAATCTCCATCTGATTGCATTGAATGGCCATAAGCCAATACAATTTCATTTTTTACTTCAATGATTGTACAATTTTTTTTAAAGAACCTTTAGCCTTTCCCATTACTGAAACTGCCGCACCAGAATAGTGTTTAACTAGCATTTTTACTCTCCACTTATTGCATTATATAAAAAACGTTCAACTCTGTTATCTCAAAAAGTGTCTGTGATATCGCAATTAAAATTTCAGGATCTGTTAAAATTAGTTCAAACTATATGCATACCAAAAGTTGTCGTATTTGATGGATTGAAAAAATATTTAATTAAACATGGAATGTGATGGGTGTTTTCTTTTAACCCATAGATACTTATGAAATTTAGTATGCGATAGAAAAAAAATTAAACTTGCCCTACAATTTTGAAAGCGATATAACGGACACTTTTTGAGATATTTTATCTATCGACTTAAAATTTGGAGAGATATTCTATTTCTTTTCTAATAGTTTTATCATATTTAATTAATTAATACTTACTGATGGTTCATCTCTACAGTAATATGTCATACAATTTGGAATATTAGTTTTAAGTAGAGTAACTAAAGTTGTTTTATTGTATGAAGAAGAAACGTTACTGATGTTAAAGAAATTAGTTGCATTTTTACGTTGGTAATTCTTGGTTACATTTGATACATTCTGTTGATAAAAAAAAATAATGAAATATACAAAAAAAGGTTTTACGTAATTTTTTTATCTCAGGACATCATCTTCAGTTCTTTAGTCCCCGACTTTTTTATAATTATTTTAGTTTCGTAAATTTTAACCACGTTTTTGTATGGCTCTCCGAAAAGCAAAAATATGAGTCTCTTGTCAAAAACGTTTTCTTTTTCTTTTTAATTTTTCGAACCCCGTAACTATTCTATAAATCTCAAAATAGCTTCAATAAACGAGTAAATTCAACAACATGGAAGATAAAAAAAAAGTAAGGGCAATTTTAATGCATATTCTAAAAGAGGCAATGTTCTGAATCGATACATATGTGAATTTTTAATTTTTGAGTTAATTTTAAGTTTCTTTAATTAATTTTTAAATGTCGCGAAATGACGTATTAAACTTTTTCCTAGGCCCGATTAGTGACTTTCAAAAATTAATTAAAAATACTCAATGAACTCAAAAATTAGACATTCACATTTCAATCAATTCAAGACAATGTTCTCTTTTAGAATATAAAATAAAATAACCCCCTAAAATTTGTTCTAGTTTTCCTCATTAAAAAAAATGGGATACTTTTGAATCGAGCACTTATTTAGTAATTAATTAAGAATAAATAAAGAAGTCGTTTATTCATTGTTTACTTGGGGGGGGGGGGATGGTGTTGGTAGTATAAAAATATACTCTTAAAATTTTTGAGCAGTGTTAATATTATCTGCCCGTGAGATTTGTGTAAATTGTAAAAATGTGTATTTTAATTTATTATTTTTTCATATTTATAAAAAGTAGTTTCCATTGCTTTAAGACAAAACCAACAAACAAACTAACAAACTAAAAATCAAACAAACAAGCAAACAAACGAAAACAGTATCTGAAAAAAAAAAAAAAAAAAAAAAAAAAAAGTATCCTAATTGTTATGCAACCAATTGGTCATATATGCTTAACAATTAGCCTACCGATCAGGATACTTAAAAACAAGTCAATGGAAAACTGAAACTATATCTATAGTCTTCGTGTGCCTCAAATTTGGAACATCTGCTCTTTCCACCTCTCCCAAAATTGAAGCATCTGTAATGGAGCGCTGGTAAGAGATGTTTCAAATTTGGGAGAGGCGGAGAGCGCAGATGTTCCAAATTTAAGGTGCGCGGAGACTATATACTAGACTCAAAAAGCCTGAGTTACCTGCCGTTCGACCTTTTACGGTATCGCCCAGCCGCCCCCCTTTGAAATGCGTACAAGAAATGGGCGATACATTAGTGGTAAAACTATAAATCGACTGAGGTTTTTTGAGTCTAGTATAGATAGTTCAGTTTTCCACGGAGCCGTCGAAAGTGGTTTTTTTCCTTTCTGTGAATATACCTATCCACTTCCAGTTTGATGTACTGCACATGCGTAGTACGATAAATCGGATATAGATATAAGACAAACTTATGAACAGTGGCTATAGACCGGTTCAACTCATACTACAAAAAATTACCTCACAAATTACCGGCATTGCTCGATATTTAGAACATGAAATATCAAAGAGTCCTCCTCCTTTCTTTAAGTTAAGTGCAACGCATGCCTCATCTTCAAACATATTATCTGGTTGTTTTTTCTCCCACATTGCATTACGTAACGTCTTCCCAGAGTAACATGACACATAACTGTTGTTTAAATACACATCCACGTAACCTGTTAGCACTTGTGGATCTTCAGTGGAGACTAGCAGAAAAATAATAAGAATGCACTCTATGAAATATAATCGTTGAAAAGCTAGTATACAGTTTTGTAATACTTTTGTAGAATTAACAGTTAAGCATTATTCACATGACGCGTAAATTTGACGCGCGTCAACCTGCGTCGACGCGCGTAACAAAGCTGGAACAATGTAAACAAATGGAGCGTTCACATGTAAATAATGCGTCATGTGAATAATGCATTATGATGTAACTATGCATTGAAATTCTAACAATAAAAGCATTAATGAAGTCAAAATGTTAGGAATGAATGGAAATTTTTATATTTGCAAAGGTAAAGTTTGGCGTTTATTTTAGTGCAATTTTAACGCTTAGCATTTACATCACTAAACACTTTTTGGGACTTACATAATTAACAATAGTTTAAAAAAAACTGTAGCACCGTAGCAGTGATCAGAAAAAAAAAATCCATTTTTGCAATCCTGACAACATTTGCATACTAATTTTTGCCTATTTCTGACGTCACAAACACAAATATTCAGGCATACTTTTCAGCTTTTTCACAATCTCTTGTGGGGCTAAATTTACACTTTGCTTAAAAATTTCATCGCTTTTGTAGGTTTTATTTTGTGTCTAATCATTAAAAATAACATGTTTTTTCAAGTTTTTTATGGCTTTAATTATTAAAATTATAAATAATTACCTTTTAATGTTTCGTATTTTTTTTGCAGACATGAAATTTCTTCCACTGATTTGAAAGATGCCGGTACCATCCCATATGAACAACATTCTCTATACGTTTGAATTGCACCTACCTAATTTATAAAACATTATGTATGTAAATAGACTTTTTATTTTCAATTGCTAGTGAACGTTAAATATTTTCTCAGCTACTAGATTTGAATTCTATGTATAGTAAAGAATTTGGATTGTGTATTTTATACTTATTATTTAAATTTCATTATGTAAATTTAGCAATCAAAATATTTTATTTGCATTTTTTTCATGACAAATTTGGGTGGAAAAAAATTTAGTTTAAAAGTCGTTTATGGTATCATAAAAGTCATTGTCATTCATGCTTTTCTTGATTATCCTTCAGAATTACTATTTTTTTTTTTTATCAAGGGTAACTAAATCATAAACCGAGGGCTACACGCGGCGTTTCGGTACTACTGCAATCTCCGCGGGTGAAATTTTTGGCACTGTTAAATCTTCGCCATGCCTACTAATGTCACACCTGTGTAGGTTAAGCGTATAAAGATGTTTCAATAGAGGGAAGCGCGGAGAATACAGATGTGCCAAAACTGCACCCGCGGAGATTGCAGTAGTACCAAAAAATGGCATGTAGTACTGTACTTTAATGTAGAAACTATAAAGTGTTAGAATATTTCTACATTGTTATGTTATATTATATTATTATTATTATGATATAACTAATATTTTCTCTCTCTCTCTCTCTCTCTCTCTCTCTCTCTCTCTCTCTCTCTCTCTCTCTCTCTCTCTCTCTCTCTCTTTATTGTTATTATAATATATACACATATTAAATACTTACTATGGTTTTAGGTATAAAATATGTTTTATTATTGCATCCGCTTAAAATCACACCGGAACTGTTCCCCTCTAATTTTAACAAACATAACAATATCATTAGTTTTGCTTAATTATTGTAATAATTACCTATATTAGATTTTTTTATCAATTCAATTATAATTTTACAATTGTGCTTAAATATTATGTATATGGATATGCAATGAAAATTGATAGGCAGGAAACAAGAAGTGGGATTTTTATTTTTGAATGTAAGTCTACAGATTCTGAAATGTTTTTGGACATTAATGATATAGTTTGGTATATATTTGAAAAAATGGGGAAATTTAATTTAATACAAATATTTTTTTTTCTTCAAAAAAAGACTTGCAAAAGTAGGTTGAGTGATAAAATATAAACAAACTCACAGCGCAACAATACCAACAAGGTGCTAGCAGACGACTTTGTACGTGTTCCTGTCTACATTTAACATGCTTTCTTATGGGGCAATGGAGCAGTTATAACTCAAGTTAAAATGAATTCTCAGATTTGATATTTTTACTATAACTATCTGAGCCTTTAAGCTTTTGTTTTCCTGAATGACAATCCATTTGGTTACAACTTATTATTTTCACCCAATTGATTTGAAATATAGGAAACCAAAAGCTTTGAGGCTCAGTAAGCTACAATAAAAATTTAAACTCCGAGAAATGATTTTAACTTGAGTTATAGCTGCCCAAATGCCCCATAACAAAGCATGTTAAATAAATTGAGACAGGAACACAAAGTCATCTGCTAGAATTTTGTTAGTATTGTTGAGCTGTGAGTTTGTTTATTTTATCACTAAACCTTTTTTGCAAGTCTGCTATTTCCAAAGTAAAAGCTTAGTAAATGTAAAAAATTGTTTTGAAAAGAAAGTAATCTTAGTCATAAATGAATTGATGCAGCAATACAATATAGATGAAAATATATTAAATTTCAAAGTCAAAATTGTCTTCAAAAAATACACATAAAAATCCAATAAAAGTTGTACAATAAGTTTTTTTAACTCCACAAAAATACTTATATAATACGTATACCATGAAGGATTTTTAATGACTAATTATTAGTGGGTCAATAACATAAGATAAAATATTTTATTGTACCAATAATTTATATAAAAAAAAAGTGACATTCACTAGCAGAAATAACTATCACTCGTTAATATTTATTATATCAAGTTAAATTAATTTTTGATATAATAATTTTATTATTTTCATCATTCATTGTTCATTTATTAAATAATTTAAATTATATAGCTTATCATATCTCCTTACTTGCTTCAAAATTTTCTTTGCCAATCTGAAATTAATTAAAAAAGTTTCAACTATTATAATTATTATAAATCATAATATTATGAAATGTTTCAAAAAAAAAAAAACGTCAAGGTTAAAATTAATATTTTATTGCTAAAAAAAATTAAAGGTTGAAAATACAAGATAAATTTTGATTTTATAGGTATATTATTGAATTTTAAATTATAATAAAAATCTATTGATACATAACGTTGGAAAGTTACAGTATCTTAATTATGCGAGAAAATTAACCAATTTCCCAAAGTAAATAGCAAAAAAAAAAAAAAAAAAAAAAAAAAAAAAAAGGAAAAAATTAAAAAAAAAATTGTTTTATGCTGAGCAATGTTGTTCATTGATCCAGTATGTCATCAAATCGCATTCACTATGACGTCATGAGAATAAACCTTATAGAATAAGTATTACATTTGTTTAACCGTAAGTAATTTCTTAAAACTTGAAAAATATATGGTGATAAAGAAATATTTAAAAAAAATACATTATACTTACTTGAAAATTTTCACACATGGCATATCTACAATGAGTCAAACCATATTGTCTAACAAACAAATTAGTTTCTGCAGAATAGCTCAATCTATTTTGTTTGTAAAATATCAAAGGAGTTTCAGGTGCTTCAGTTGTAATATTTTTGGAAACCGTCTGATTTATTTTAAACTTTGCGTAGATCTGTTTATCAACTGTTTTTGTATTTTTAACTTCTACTTTCTTGGTTGAAGTTAAACTTTTTATCGTGGTGATAAATTTAGGTGGAAGTGAATTGATTTTTAATGTTCCAGTTATAGATTTAGTTTGAACCTGTTTAAATAAAAATATATAAATATATTTAATTTATTATTAATAATAATTAAATTAATAAATGTAATTAATTATCAACCTTAGCTGTGCTTAATTGATTTGTTGCTATAAGATTTCCTCCTCCCTTCAAAATAATAAAATATAGAATTAAAATTTGTATCCACATTATAAATACATTTCAGTAGTTAACTTGTTTAATTTCTGTCTTTCTGTCTAAACAATAAAAATACTGTGAGTTAAAAAAACAAAAACAAAAAAAACTATGCTATCCTAATTATTTCCTGTGAAAGATTATACTATTATATTAAATATCATATTGATGAATGAGAAAAAATTACAAGCACGTGACACCCGACACGTAATTATATATATAATATATGTATGTATATTATATATATATATATATATATATATATATATATATATATATATATATATATATATAATATATATTGTATATTTATATAATGATTAAAATATGAATATTGAGCAAGGTAACATGATGATAAAAATTCATTTGGTCTTACCTTCTATATAATTAATCACTGGGCTTTCACTCGCTACTTGATTTGACGATAAATAGCAAACTCTGATAGTAGCGAGTGAAAGCTTATAAAAGGTAAGACCAAATGAATTTTTATCATATATATAATATATTATTTATATATATATATATATATATATATATATATATATATATATATATATATATATATATATATATATATATATATATGTATATAATTATTATGTTTTTCTTTTTTCTATAGATTGTTTTTTACTCATTTACTAATTAATATTGTTTCATATTATCATGTTGCAAAATATTAATTTTACTATCAGATTCTTGCAATGTCTTTTTATTAATTGTATTTATTTCATGATTTTATCTTGATTATCAGTTATTACATCTGATAAAACTTTTATATTTCTTTTTCTGTGAATCTTATAATTATTAAATGCTTTGCTTTTAACTAGCCAATTTTTTTATTATAATACGATTAAAATTTTGAAAAGTTATGACTGTTCCCTATGATATTTGTTTATCCCCTTAATTAGATTCCGATATTCAAGCTCAGATTAACTTTAAGAATCAGTTGGAAAATGCATACTGGCTCCTTCTGTTTTTGACTCCTTGGCTTGTAGGGTTTGTTATGCCTCTCTTTTTTGCTCCTTTCAGATCGATGCGCCGCCAAAGGTAGGCGTAAGTTTGCCTGCTTTGTAGTGTGTGCGTTAAATAATCTCAAAAATTTGTTTAATTTTCATATATATGTACAGCTCTGGCCAAAAGTTTCCGAACGGGGCAGCGGCGGCCGCTGCGTTTTCTCATAAAGATAACATAGCGTGGTTGCGGGTTGCCTATGTAAATCGTTCGGGAACTTTTGGCCAGAGCTGTACGTATATTTATTTTAACTTGCTGGAGGAGAATTGTGTAACCATTATTAGAAATATAAAATATTACATTGTTTTTTTAAGTTATCGTTATTTTATTTCAATTTTAATTATTTTTTTAATTGTTTATAATATGGACACTATAAATGTATTCACATTGACGTAATACTATTGCAATTAACGTTACATAAAAAAAGAATCATATTTCAATGTTAAAGTCCCTTAAAAATTTTTGTTCAAATATTTTACTGTTTATTATTATTATTGTTCCTAAAAATAATTATTAAAACTTGCTTTTTTTCTTCTTTTTTTTAATTGCTTTCGACATTGCTCATAGTTCTAAATTTTTAGCATTTATACTCTACGTAGCTATTAATTCATAGACCATAAATTGCGTAATTTATTTTTTTCCTGCTTGCCATATTGTGTTATCGTGCTACACTAACCCCAATCAAGACATTGTCTTATCGACAGGTGAGGACTTTCCAATTAATGGAAAATTACACACGGCCCGGCCACGACCTAAGTATACAGCCCGGCATTCGCCATAACAGCTTAAGAAACCGTATAAACGTCGGTGACATCACATCGATTATGCACCTTCCGAATGATGTACTTCGTCATGGAATGCATGTAAACATGCCTCGTACAACTTTTTGTGCTCTCACACTTCACGTACGCACCCAGCAGAGGTTCGAACCTATACTCGGTGAGGAATACAGAGTTCCGAGTCAGCTGCCTTCTCCACTCGGCCCTACCAGCTTGGTATGTAGTGTTGTGTGTGTGTGTTTTTTTTTTTCTTTTTTTTTTTCTGAAATTTAAGAATGCTAGGACGTAAGGTATACATGAAAATGCATAGTTTGTTAGTAAATATTTTATTTAATTAACATAATATTTCGACTTACACTCACAATAAATTCTACTATGATAAATTGGCCCCAATATTCTTTTTATTCTAACATACACATTTTTTATAAATATGGACGCAATGAATTACTATTTATTTCATATATAACTTTGCAATAATAATTTTATTTTTTCTTTGCAAGCTAGAAGCTTCAGTAACCAACTTATAAAATGCTGATCATACAATGATTCATATGGAATGCTGATGGACTGATGGAACTAAATTCTGAAACTTCAAACTAACTCAGTAAAAATTTAAAAATATTATTCAAAATTATATCCCAAGATAATTGATACTTTTAAAATATGGCAATTAAAAGTTACTCAGTTTTAAGTCCTGTATATAATTTAATGTTTAAAAAAATGATTTTTTAGTCTAATTTTGGACGCTTTAAGACTAAAAAACCAATTTTTTAAAAACAGTTTTCAAATTTAAGTTTTTTTTTTATTTTACATGAATAATAATTTTTTTTTTTAATAGGACATTTAAATATTTTATTTTTATACAATAACTTAATAATACCTGACTTTTGTGTTTCAAAATTTCATTGTTGCACTTTGTTAACAATTGTCTTATAAGAAATGCAATAAAATTCCAACAATGAAGATTTAAAAATAACAAAGTCATCTATTGAACTTTTTTCATGCATATTAAATGTATACATATTTTTTATGATAAAATAAAAATATATGAAATATTAACAACAATATAATAATATAATATACTACTTAAATACTACAATAATAGAGATACACTTTTTTCCAATTAGTTTTATAGCTGCTAACATTTTGATGAGCTTTGTTTTTATTTTAATATTTAATTGCACAGAAACGAAAAAAATTTCATCAAATTTTTTTTTTTTTTTTAATATTTTTTAATTCATCAAAAATAATAATAACAAAAGTAATTAAAGTTTTACGTTAGCAGCCAGTAAATATTTATATATCAAAACTCAGCTGCTCAATTCTCAACTTTCGGAATTATAATTTTCATTGTTGTAGATTTTAGTATATAATTTTTTTAAAGAAAAAAAAAAAAAAAAAAGTGAAAACTGAAATTTCAACATTGAAAATTGTAATGAGGAAAGTCATCTACTTAAGACAATACTGCTAGCAAAAACGTGAGCAATAAATAGCAGCCAACAATATTTTAGTTTATCTTTCTTATAAATTAAATATATTAACAAAAACACACATTGACAATCCCAAATATAGGAGATACCAAAAAAAAAAAGTAATAATAATAATAGAATGATATAATGAAACTTGATGGGTTAATTATACAGCTTAATGAGAGCTAATTACAATAAAATATATTTATATATTTGTGCTCTAGTACAAATTTTAAAACGTATCCTTCAGTTTACGCTGTGCGATATTATATTTAAAAAAAAATTTAAAAGCTTAAAAGCTCCAAAATCATCAATTTTTCATAGTAATTGAATTGAATGTATGCAGAATTATATTCTTAAACAATTTATTGCTACTGGAAATTATCACTTTCTTTTTAAAGTGCAAATAAATATTTTTTTTATCAACTTTTCTCCATCTTTTTGGTAATTCTTACAAGACACGTAAGAAAAATACTATCGTAAATTTAATGACACGTCCACAAATTGAAAAACGTATCAATGTTATTTATTCAACGATTTTCTATTCATTGAGTAACCATTTTAAAATTTCTACTAGAGCTGTATGTAGTGGATTTAAATATAATAAGACAGAAAATGAAGAGAAAAAATAGCAAAGAATAAAAAGTACAGATCAATGTAATAAAAAGGAAAAATACAATTGCTTTGCCTCTCGTTTCTGCAATTACAACATTTTAAACTTCATTTATGTTCTAATGTGAACTTGTCATTGTATGTATATATATATATATATATATATATATATATATATATATATATATATATATATATATATATATATATTGTATATATATGAAATGCTTTCTTAAAGCAAAATAAAGATTTTAATGCTAGATACTGTACATATTTTTTTAAGTTGTAATATTTTAAAATTAATTTTTGTTTCATTAAATGAAGGTACATTTACAAGGTAATGTGATTTTTTTTTTCAGAAAAGCCCATTTGTGTATTTTAAAATTAGAATGGCCAGATAAAGTGCAAAATTATTGCCACAACTTATTGTTAGAGGCATCTAATGGTCTCTGCATTAAAAAATAGACGAGTTGCGCTTTTTCACAATTACTCATGTAAATGCACCTTAATTCACATAAAAATGAGGAAAGTTTAACTATAATATGGAATACATTGAAGAGATATTTTACAGATGTGTTGCTTTCTTTTTTCTAAACAAACTGGAAAGTACATTTTGTTTTTTCTCAGATTTTTTGCCACCACTTTCACCGTTTTCAGCTGGAAAATCATTAACACTCGTCCTACTTCCTGATTGGCTTACTGCAAAATCTGGCACGCTAGCTCTGATATTTGATTGGTTACCTGATGGTGGTAGAGGATGATAACCTGGTGTGCTGATTGGTCTTGGAGCAGGTGGTAAGTTGCCGTAAGCTGCGGATTGTAAAATTAATTAATACGGAACTTTTGTCATGTTGAGAAAAATAAAGTTGTTTTCGTAGGCAATAGTTTTGTCACAGAAAAAAAATTATGATTTTTAATATTATTTGTTTTTTTACAGTTTTAGTTAAATTTTTTTTCTTTTAATCTTTTAATATTATTTCATTTTTCTTTAATTAATCTATCAATGGATCGATCAGTCAATAAAAAATTGATCAATCAATCAATCAATCAATCAATCAATCAATCAATCAATCAATCAATCAATCAATCAATCAATCAATCAATCAATCAATCAATCAATCAATCAATCAATGAAACAGTGCAAAAGTGTCACAAACAAAACAGACAGCACAATACAAACTTGCTACGAAAGCTAGAGAGGTGCAACCCTTACCATTGTAGTTTTGTTGCTGTTGCTGCTGCTGCATGTAGGGTTGTCTTGAAGGTGGGGGTAACGTAGCTGGGAGGGGCGGGACTAACACTGGAACACATGACGTCACACAAACACAATAAGCACGGGACATGACCCATAAACAATAACATTGCACACATAAGCAAACAAAAAAACAAAATAAACAACTTTACAAGTAAGTAAGTAAGTAAGTAAGTAAGTAAGTAAGTAAGTAAGTAAGTAAGTAAGTAAGTAAGTAAGTAAGTAAGTAAGTAAGTAAGTAAGTAAGTAAGTAAGTAAGTAAGTATAAGTAAGTAAGTAAGTAAGTAAGTAAGTAAGTAAGTAAGTAAGTAAGTAAGTAAGTAAGTAAGTAAGTAAGTAAGTAAGTAAGTAAGTAAGTAAGTAAGTAAGTAAGTAAGTAAGTAAGTAAGTAAGTAAATATATAAGTAAGCAGACGATGACATCCCCACATTCATCGCTTTTATAATTAATTAATTGATTAAATACCTTGGTCCTCTCGCCTAAGCCACACCTCCTGCATACTACCCCTGTCATCGTAAGGGTGTGGGGGCGCTTGTTGAGGGGGAGCGGGGTACATGCCGTGCCGGGGTAATGGCTCGGGAGCGAATGTGTCTGAAATAATCGTAGTATGTTTAGTTACCGAATTACCATTAAAAATTACTATTACAATAATTGTTTATTAGATTATTAGTGTAAAACACGTGGTTAATTAAGACTAAAATAAATACGCTACATGGAAAAAGGTATATGACATTAAAGAGTTACTGTTTAGACGTTTTTTTAGAAAAAAATTGAAATATATTATACACACACACACACACACACACACACACACACACACACACACACACACACACACACACACACACACACACACACACACACATAAAGTTTTTTAAGATGTGAAAGAGCTAACTGTTTACCGCTGAAGAAATAACGTTGATAATAGCAAGTTACTGTGCAAACGTTTTTCAAACAAGTTATTGGTTTGTACTGAAGAGTTACATCTGTGTAACGGAATAATCTGTCAAATTTAGGTTTTCCGTGTACTGTAGCTCAATGTAGCAACATTTATAATACACATCCATATATTTATTTATGTATCATCGTAATTTTGCTATATTTTTTAGTGATTAACTATACTACATAGCATAATAGTTAAGATGTTCAGCATAATTTAATTACTTCTCATTTCCGCGCTATGATTCACAACGCCGCCTGCAAACATATATAGGCAACCCTTTCAGAGCCTTTTTGCTACGCAGGAAGCCTAAATACGCACTTATAGCTCCTTGAAATTATACTAATGCTGTTCGTAAACCCCCTTTTCTGCTACTAAAATGACGATCAACAATGGTTATTCAAATGCAATGCGCATTTTTTGGTGCAAGATAACAGTTTTTACGATCAACACTAATATCTTTTGCCGTTACTGAAACTACATAGAATTATATATAAGAAGTGGTTACCTCTGTACTGTGGTTGCGGGGGTGGGGGTTGTCTTGGGGGAAGTTGCTGTTGTGGAGCCCAATCTCCAGAGGTCCTCTGTGTGCCTGGACCACGAGGGGGCACGGGGGGCTTCTCGCTAGGGGGCTGAAACATATCAGACATATCGTAAGAAAATTATGTACCATATTACCATATTTTATTATTTAATAATAATATAAATAATTTTAATAACAATTATGACGAAGATCGTAATTATTACGTACAGTAATAAATTTATTTAAAAAAAGGTTGTTGAAAAGTCAATTACCTGCAGTCTGTGTGATGGCATGGTAGATGCGAGATGCGCGGTGTTGTGTTGTCTCAACTCGAGTTCTGATTCATCTGAGCTGCTGACGTCACCTCCCATGGCACCTCCTTGCTGAGAGTCGTCTGACAAGCGTCTTTGACCTCCCTGCAAGACATAACATAATTAGTCTATTTAGAGTAGTCTAAATCTTTAATCTCAAACAAGTTTAAAAACTATTTCACTCTTGTAAATATTAACAACGTCTTTGTGCGGCTCTAAGAATGTGTAAATTATGTCTCGTTTGTCAAAAATGTTTTCATACTTTTGCGAACCCCTTACTCACTTTAGCATAATCAAAAGAGCTTAAAAAATAAATTTAAAAAAATGCGTAAATTTAATGGCATTTTCTGGTCCAATTTTCATATTTTTATCAACAATTTGAGATAGAGATTAAAGATATATATCTTCAGACAGTAATTAAAACAAATTCAAGAAAATTTTGTTACCTTATTTTGGTTGGATTCTTCATAGCTGAGCAATTGCAGATTGGGCGGCAACTCCGCGTGGAAGTTGATTTTATTAACCCAGTCTTCCATCTCACTTTGTGTTGCTGCCAAGAACAAGAACTCGGAGCCGTCCGCACCACTCAGTCTAACAACAATAAATCAATGATTCAGTTAATGAATTAAATAATTATGCAGTCAGTTCAATAAATCAACCAGCTATTTAACTTATCGTTCAATCCATGAATGCAACTGACCTAAAGACGTGCTTTCTCTTGGTGTAATCTTCTGCTTTCTCGCACTTTGCCTTGTAGATAATGATCGGAGAAGTGGCGGCCTTGGAGTTTACGAAGTCATCTAGATCTTTGAAGAAACAGAGCAGCTGACCACACAGAACTGAAACAAAACAATAAGATGATTTATTGCTTACCTGTTAAGTCCTTAATTATTGATAATATATAAATTAATATAAAAATATCACAGTAATTTGTATTGTATATGCTATAGTAAAAATTAAATAACACTCGAGTTTATCCTTGTATTTTTGATATTATATAATAATAATTATTTATTAGATATTTAAAATGGTATAAGATATAGATAATATAAGATACTGATATTAGATATAAGATATTAAAATAATATATGTACCTGTATAGTAACATTTCCATGACCTGATGGCAGCTCTCTTCCCCCCGCTCATAAGCTCATGCTTGCGGTCCAGCAGTCCTCTGATCTCCACTGGTGGAATGTTGGAAGGTAGAGGACTCTCTACGCCTCCTGGACGACGGAAGCTTTGTGTGCGACGTCGAGTGGTAAAGCTGGGGACTCGGCGTGTCGAGTTCTTCTTCTCTACCTTCATGCTCTCGGCGCGCTTTATATCTGCACCAAATAACATCCACTTAGCAACCAACATAACATTATGATGTTCATAAGCTCTGAGGTATTACTTAGCTACACGCAAAAAAAAAAAAAAAAAAATGCTACATTGAATAATGAGGAAAACTAAAAAGCTTATGGAGTAATTTGAATGCATAATATTCTAAAAGAGGAGAATTAATTTTTTATTTAATAATATTTTTAAATGATTTTTAAAAAATATCGCAAAAATACGTGACGGTCGTTTTTTTTTTTTTTTTTTTTTTTTTTTTTTTCCAATTAGAAAAGTTACCGACCGTGAAGTCGTTTATAGAATTTCCGAAATTTTACTTTTATTACTATTGTTATTTTTAATGAACTCAAAATTAAAAATTTGCATATCACTTCGATTCAGGACGATGTCCGCATTTTGAATATTACAATAAATTTTAATTAAATCTCACTGCAATAAAAATTTAGAACAGAGTAATTTTTTTTAATTTTAGAGTTTTTACAGCAAAAATACAGCATGATATAAAAATAAGATAAAATTTAAATGTAATATGTTTGAAGATGAAAATTTCATTTTTAAATAATGAAATTTCTTAAATTAACCAAGATGCATTTGTTTTCTATAAAAAATAAAATAGAATTTGTGCAATGTGCAATTTATATATTTTATTGCTTCCCCTCACTATTTTTTTTCTAAGCAAAAGTGCAAGGCGATAGAAAAGTTAGGCACGATCAAAGCATATAAAAATATATACTAAATTTTCTAATTTTAGCGAAATAAAGTTCTAATCTACGATTTTCATTCAAGCATTTTTTTGATACCTGAACCGAACCGAGTACTCGTTTCCCAGGTAAACGGATCTTTTCACGGACGATTAGAAATAATAAAACAAAGGTTAACATTAGCATCTAGAACTGTAAGAGATAAACATAAGTATGTGCACATACAGTGTAAGATATAAATGTGATAGCAGAGATTTGATCTATATCATTCGCAGCATAACTAAAAACACAATTTTAAGTAAAAAAAAAAAAAAAAATTATAATAACTCCGTTCTCACAAATTTAGACATTTTGCATAGCAAAGAATCTGAAAGGGTTGCCTTTCGTTGAATCGGGCAGCCGGCGTTGTGTGATTTCTATGACCAATCAAAAGCGTGAAAGTTATGGTAAAACCACGCGTTAAAAAGTATAATAGTTAAAGGCCTTTCAAAGATTTGTTTTGTTTTTTTACTTGTTTTTTATTTTTATTTATTTATTTTTTTTTTTTTTTTTTTTACAAAGGATCGAAGCTTAAATTTGTGAAAACGCGATTCTCTATGTAAAATTCTCTAGGGGATGGGTTGTCTTCCCGAATCATTCATGTTAACTGTAAGTAGCCCAGTGTAAACCGGAAGTCACCCAGTGGTTAACTTATGATGTGAGTAGTAGAACAGATAGTTCAATAAAAAATCATATCAATAAAAACTACAACTAAGGATCCTATAATTATATTGTTATTTTGCATTAATTTATATTATTCATATTTGTATCGATTTATATAGGGTGTATCCACATGACTTCACACTGAATGCGCTTCGACGCCATACAGGATCCATGAATAACATTAACAATGCTCAGCATAGAACAAACTTTGTTGATTGCTATTTTTCTTGTGAAATAGGTTAATTTTTTAAATTTTTCTCATACACTTGAGATCCTAATTCCATTGACTGAGTATTTTTAAGCCGGAAAATAAGTAATTTTCCAATTCCGGCCTACATGTTATTGAGTGATCCAACATGGCGTTGAAGCTATAGAACGCGTGTAAAGAAAAACTTGTCTGGTGGCAGGTAATATCCTAAAATACGTGAAAATCAACGTTAAATTGGCTGGAGTCTTTGATTTCTAATTTATTTTACATTATCACGAAATGGCTGATACGATTACATGATGTCACTGCTCACTGGTCCACGCGCGGGTAAAACAAGCGAGCTGTGATGTCGTAAAACCGCATATGCCATTTCATGCTGAACATAAATTGTAGAAATCAAAAACTCCGTTAAAATCAGTTTTGTTTTTCAGGTACGTTAGTGTATATTTCAAGTTTTCTTGTTCAACATGTTCTACGCCTGTAAATATGAATGCATATCCCCCATAGTGATAATTTGAATGTCAAAGACAGTAAACTTACCGGTGGCACGACGTTGGTTGAAGAGTTGAGTGAAGCTGCCACTCTTGCTGAGGGGAGCTCCAAATGTTGCGTTTTCGTCTTGTTCAAGTCTGTACAATAAGAAATTGTAATGTTCAAATTAAATTATTTACTTATTCAGCAACAGAATAGAATAGAATTTATATCTGTTTAATCTGAGCGCTATCTTTGTCAATGCAGATATGTTAGTTGTTTTGAATACAATACATACGACTAAAAAGCAGTTTTTTTTTATTATTATAAAAATATTAGCAAAATTATTTACGTGACTAACCTCTCATCCAAAGAAGGTTGCCTCTCTGTAGTTTGCCCTCTGGTCTCTTGTGTCCTCCGCCTCTCTTCCTCTCTCCGTCTCTGGTCAGTGATCTTCTGGATCTCCATGCGTTTGCGGCTCTCCTGTCGCTCTTTCTCCGCGCGCTCTTTCTCAGCCTTCTTAGCTTCAGCTTCGACCTCTTGCATGCGTGTGAACTCTCTCTCAAGCTACAAGCAATCAATCAGTCAATAAATAATTATACAAAATGAGATAGATAGATAGATAGATAGATAGATAGATAGATAGATAGATAGATAGATAGATAGATAGATAGATAGATAGATAGATAGATAGATAGATAGATAGATAGATAGATAGATAGATAGATAGATAGATACCATGGTAATTCTCTTCAAGGCTTGGAATTTTTCTTCCTGCGCTTCCACAGTTTTCTCAAAGTCTTCATGTTTTCTGATCAGTTCCTCGACTTCAGGAATGCTCTCGCCTACTTGAGGGTCACGTAATACGGGTTCGCGAGCGGTTAACCACGAGTCTAGCAGCTCTGCGTCGCGCTTGAACATCTGCAAATATGCAATGTAGTATTATGTTTTTAATTTATACTAAATGTTAACTTATGCCTTATTAAAAGATATATGAAATTTATTTTCAAGCGAGTGTTGATAATATATATTTTACCATTTAAAATGTCACGCCAATTGAGCAATTTTTTTGCAAACCTGTTTAATTGAAGTAGTAAAATAAATTATCACAATCTTATGTACTTATATATGTACCATTTACTCTAATTTTGTATGTTTTACTAACAAAATTCATATCATTGTGTCGCAGTATATGGTATCTAAGCGCTTTCCCGGTCATTTTTTATGTGAACACTTATACTAACCTGAGTGTCAAGGTTCTGTTCGTAAACATGCTTTCGCTTGCTCCAAGTCTCAGTCAACAGCTGACGTCTTTGCTCCAACACCGAGAGACGCTCACGGATTTCGTTGGCGAGGAAATGTCCCTGAAATCACGAGAAATATCGTTAATACTAAAAATAATAATAACAAAATATAAATACACTAATAAAAATATATAACTAATATTAGCAAATGATGTTGTAATAATCATGTCAAACATCATCAATACGTCATCTTACATGAACTTAGAGGCGTAAAAATATCTTGAAAAAAATAAATAAATAAAACTTGTCTAATATCCTATCATACCTGAAAATTAACGGAGGCATTGATTTCTAATTTATTTTCCATTCAAAAAAATGTGAATGCAGAGAATGACGTCACAGCTCGATGGTCCACGCGCACGCAAAATAAGTAAGCTGTGGCGTCATTATTCGTACACGCTTTTTTGTAAATGGAAAATAAAAATTAGAAATAAATGGTTCCGTACAACTCAACGTTGAATTTCAGGTATGAGGTATGAGAATATTACCTGCATTAGATAAGTTTTTTGTTCAAAATGTTCTACGTCTTTAAATTAGACCATGTGCATTGTAATTCATTACTTACACCATACTCCTTAATGTCAGCATTAGGGAAAATTAGAGAACTTTTAGTAAGTATAAAAGTTAATATTGCTCACAAAATGTTATTTGTGGTTTTAAGTTGTTCAAACACACTCTTTCAAAAAAAAAAAAAAAAAAAATTAATTTTTTTTTTTTTTTTTTTTTTTAATTTCCTATTATTATTATTATTTTAATAAAAACGATTCTTTATTCGTACCGAGTTTGCATGAACAAAAAAAAAAAAAAAAAAAAATCCACGTATTAAAATGGGAAAATTTGATTTTACATTTTGTTAATAAAAGTTTAAGACTGTAAAAATGTGCCCAATGACAATTTGTCTACAACAGTGAAATGACAAATGTCTCATTAAATAGATCACTAAATACAAAGAACATTAATATATAATAATAAAACAATAATTAATCCTTAAGAATAAGAGTTTCAAGACACTAATTTTTTATGATTTGTTTTATGCTATATATATATATATATATATGTATATAATGTAGATAGTATATTTAATAATAATTTAGGGATTTTAGTTTTAATATGAAAGTTTGTGTATATGGTATTGATTCGAAACTTAAAAATAAGTAGCCCAATAGTTTAAGTAAAATCATGCATTACTTATCAAGTCCTAATAATAAAAACATAATATCATATTTCTATATTTACCTGTTCAATCAGTTTGTTTCCAGTTGTGAAAAACTCTGCAAACGCCTCGTTCCTAGCTCCCATCTCTTGCTGGTATTCCTCGTGACGTAGGATCAGTAACTCTGCGCCCGTGACGTCAGCGGCTAACTCTGGCGCTGTGATCTTTGCGAGCATCTCATTCACCCAAGCCCTGTGTAGTGCCATAGCGTATATAATTAGTAATGAATATATTGGCTTTTATTGTAATAAGTGTTGTGAACGCATATTTTGTAGTTTAATTTATGTGTGTGTTTTTTCCATGACTATAATTTCAAATTACTGATCAATACAAAACAATATATTTAATTGATTTAAAATGACAAACTTTTATTCTTCCGAAATATATGTAAATAGAAATTATAAGTTTAATTTAACTGATGTTAATAAAATTGAGACAAACATATAAGTAATAATTTAGCCAATAAAAAAAGTGTTCAATTACTTAAAAAAAAAAAAAAAAAAAAAACTGTCGGTGTAAACGTACTCTGTGATACTTTTATAATAAACACATATTTAGCGCACCAATATCCATGATAATTAAGTTAAGTTTGTATACTCACATGAGATCTCGGTACTCGTCGAAGTAGGCCTGTAATTTCTCGGCTTGCTGTAGTTTCTCGTTTCTCAGCTTCGCTTCGGTCTTCAGTTCCACGAAGGCTTCGTTCATCTCTTCCTTCTTTACGTCAATGTGCTCACGTGCATCGGGGAAAAGTTCTGATAATCGCAGAGCCTCGTGGTTCACAATATCAACCTGTACGTCAAAGCAAAGTCAAGGAATGTCATACAGCTTAATTGCTTTAAACTAAAATATTTATGTTTCTATTTTAACTACTTTAATGCTCCTTGCCGTGGTGATAGAAACTCTTTAAAAATATCATTCACTCTTAAACAAATTAAAATGACTGCAGTACGTAAGAACAGTAATTTAATTAAATTACATAAAATATAAATAAATTTTAAATTGTGAAATTACATTTTCTGCGCCAAATAATGTCCTGCGATATACTGCATTTTCAAGATGTTTGACTTTCTGATATCCTTGATTTTTTTTTTTTTTTTTTTTAATTTTTTTTTATTATTATTATTTTTTATAAAAGCCTTAACAATAATTTCTCTGTAATGTATCTCACCTGTTGTTTGAGCGCTTCCATATCTCTCTGATATCCTTGATGTTTCCTGATTAAAGCTTGAATAGACTCAAGGTCATGGCCGTATCCTTCAGCGTACATTGCCGAGGTTTTCTCTTGAACCCAAGCGATCGTCTCGTCAGCAGTGCGATCGAATATGTGAACCTGCTTCGCACCTGCTAGAGCCTTGAAATATCGACATATTTAACATGTAAGTACTACATACAGTAAATAACTAGTAATAGTAACTGTAAGTTACTGTTACAGTTAATATGTTTCAAATATTTATGACTACCTGAAAAATGTATAAGTTTACTCACCTCTTGCCTGGCTCCAGCTAACTCCCTGAGATCTTGATACAAAGTTAGAACTTCCTCTAATTTTCCCTCGACTTTGACTCGGTCTGTGTCAAGTGCCGCTTTGTTGATGATTTTATCGGCGTTCTCCTTTAGTTTTGATACCTTAACCTGAAGTCATTATAATTTTTAAATTAGAACCTAGGAATTATTTTAATTACTTCTGAAGTTTAAAATTTTGATATAAGAAAGTAAGGCAAGGTATAGGATAAGGAATTCCAAGAAAAGGTTAGGTACGGTAAGTTATTCACCTCTTCAGCATTGAGATTTGACAAGAAAGACTCAAACTTCTGAATAAGTAATTCAACATGCTCGATGTCATTGCCATATTCTTCACTTGCAGCCACCAAAGTTTGATCATTGAGGAACTCTTCAAGGTCATTAGCCTCGCGGAGAAATTGGTGAACGATGAGTGAGGATTTTAGTCGCTTCTCTCGAGTCATCGCGTTGGTTTGGAGCTCATCAAACCTGGCTTCTAGCTGAGCCTGTAATAAAATGTTTAGAAATAAGAAGTACTGACACAGGAGGATCAATATTTTACTGGAGCCTATGAATATAATTTTTGTAAATGAGAAAAATTGAGAAGAAAACAAATAAAAATAAGTTAACATTGTTAAAAAGAATTTAAAAATATATTATTTCAAGTTACTATGAGACAATAATTACAGTGCATAATTTAAAGGTATAAAAATTCGTGACTCAATTGCACAAAAAAAATAGTAATAATAAAAAAAATAAATAAATAAAAACTATTTTTTTCTCTTATATATACATATTTCGATCTTCGGTTGTCAAAATAAATAAAATCACACTCGAATTTTTACATAATGAACGATCTACACATAACAAAGTCGCACGGCTACTTCAAGATTCAGATATAAAAAATAGCTACACAATTATGGGTTGGAATAACTCAAGATTTATTTAAAAACGAACCACTTAATTTCTTGGTTTGATTTAAATGAAACTTGAGTTGGTATGAATATGGCATGAGTTATACCAACTCAAGTTTCAGTTATATCAAACCAAAAAGTGAAATGGTTCGTTTTTAAATAAATCTTGAGTTATTCCAATCCATAATTTCTCTCCGTGTAGGGATGTGACGACACTCCAGGTAGCTACAAATTTGTTACGTGTCCATTGTTTGGAATATATTAAAGCATATAAAATTCATTTTGATGCATGGATATTGATTTATCTTACGTAGCGATTAGCAATATTATCAGGTTCAAAAATGTTAACCTATATATCAGTCCCCTAGCTTAATTTTCCAAGTTCACCACGTGACTTATTGCTTACCTTGCGATTAGCGATGTTATCAGAGTCAAAGTGATTTCTCTCGACTAAGGAGTCACCTAACTTGCCCAGGTTAGCCACATGCACAGCGTACTCGTGAATATCTCGCAGCAAGCTCTCCAGCTTTTTACTGAGTGAAGTCACGGACTCGTCGTCTTTGCCATAATCCGTGGACATTGCGAGAGGTAATCGTTCTCTCAACCATTGCTCAGTCTCATTGGCTCTGGCGTAGAACTAAGAACAAAATCAACATATTACCCACAATTTATATTTAACAATAATAACAGCGAAGCAACTTTGAAAGGAAGAATCACGTTTCTACAATTTTAAGCTTTCTATATGCAAGAAAGGGTTTGAAAAAGTTGCTTCCATCCACAGGTGACACTACAATCAATTAAAAGCGTGGAAATTAGAATAGGCCATCAGGATTTAGTATGCCTCTTTTACGTACTTTTGGTTCGATGTAGATATTCTAGGAACGTACATAATTGTTTCGTTTCGTTTCGTTTCGTTTTTTTTTTTTTTTTTTTTTTTTTTTGCACATAGAAAGTCTAAAATTGTGGAAAAGTTTTTATGGATTATTATTTATGTTTTTTTTAAACCACATTTTTTAATTTTAAACGAATTACCAATGCGTATTTTTGTGTACTGTACAAATGTATACAAACGTATGTAATGTGATCCGATCCTTACCATCTGGGACTCCAGCGCATCTTGCAGCCGAAGTTTCCTGAGCGAGGCTGCGTCTTTGAGCAGCCCTAGGCTCTCCTGCAGCGAGGTGATAGCTTGTTCAATCTGAAGAGCAGCGAAGTGACCTCCCTTCACCATACCTTGGGCACGGGTGCTTAGTCCGCGTGTTGTCTGCTCGCGGAACAAAACCTCTGTTTCTAGTGCCTGCAAAATACACATCATCTTAGGATTACAAAATATATGTTGTCTTAGGATTTTAAAATACATCTTTACTTAGGATTACAAAGTATATGGTTAGCTGTTATCATTTTTATATACTTTAAAGAGAGATTAATTATTTTCAAAATTATGCCGACTTAAAAGATTTTGTTTACGTAAAATACAAAAATAGCGTGTACATATATATATAAAGTTCTTTTGATTAAAAGGTAAAAATTAACTAACCTGGTGTTTTCTCTGCAAAGATTTGACCTCGTCGAGATTTGAACCAAGCTCCTCTGAGGTTGCGAGTGGCATTTTCTCCGCCACCCAAGCAGATTGTTCGTCCATGTCTCTGATTAACTGATGAAGTGCCAGAGAGTCATCTAAGTTTTCCTTACGAATTTGCATTGAGTCTTGTAGTGCAGTGAACCTATCATGATAAAAACAATACTGATTTATATACTGGATCAACTAATGAAAAGCCAGAGTTATCAAAGTTCTCTTTGCAGATCTGCATTGAGTCTTGTAGTGCAGTCAAATTAACATCTTAAAATTATTTGTAGCAACGTCGAGAGAAAATACTGATCGATTATATCTAAATCTGATCATCTCAATAAATTGTAGTTATAATAAGCGTAGAGTGGAGTTAAAAGTTAATTCAATTCGGTAGATGTGTTACCTCCCATTAGATTATCACATTTCAATTTTAACTATTGTGTTACCTGGTTGCCAAAGCTGCAGTTCTCCGTGACAAAGGTTCAGCTACGTGACTGTCTCTCAACAAGATTGCGTGTTGAGGGCTGTTCTTTAGCTCCGCAAGTTCATTGCTCTTAGCCCAGTAATCTTGAGTTACCGCGGCTTGCTTCTTCACCAGGTTCTGAGCTGCCGTCAAATCTCTTCCATGGTCCTCGCTCTGAAGTTGTGTCTCGAAGTCTTCTAACCAAGACTCAAGCTCATCCAGGGTGCGACCGAATAACAAAGCCTGACGGAAAAAATAAGTTATGATTAATAAAAAAGCCTGAGACATGAAAAGTATAAAGAAAGAATATATTTAGAGTAAAAATTTTAATTTATCTACGTATTATTTACTTTAAGAAGGTAAAATTAAAAAATGTTAAATGAAAAAAAGATCCCTATTTTTATCAACAATACTTAACAGGCAAAGCGTATATTTTATATAGAAATATGTGAATTAGTTATAAAGTAAAAAAGCGTTTAAGTTTTAGTAAGTAAACAAATAAAACGTACTTGGTACGCCTCCTTGAGTCTGTTTCTCTTCATCTCCGATTCCTCTAGCAAGTTCCTCCACTTGGCGTCCAGTTCCGCCAGCTGACTCTGTATTTCCATGGAGGCGAAGTGACCCTTGGTGACCAATGCCTCACCTTCCTCACTGACCGACCCCACCAGTGCTTGGTTGGCGGTCAGTTCTGCCTCGAAGGCCTGGTGTCTTTGTATCTTGCTGGTCAAGTTGCTTTGTTCACGATAGTTCTCGTCACTCGCCACTTGAAGCTTCTGGTTCAACCAACTGTCAACCTGCAAGGGCAATATATGTTAAAGAAGAAATAAATTGACATGTAAGAGCATATCAATAAAATAAATAACAAATTTAATTAAATTTTATCAATATCTTGTCATTGTTAAATATTTGTGGTATTATTAAAAAAAACTTGAACGTAAAAATAAATAACGTAATTATTTAAAAAAAAAAAAAAAAAAAAAAAAAGTAAAACCTTTTTTAAAATAAATAAACCAATTATTTATTACAAAAAGAATACACAAATTATTTAAAATTATTGTTTTGAATTTATTTAACATTTTTAAATTGTTGAGCACAAAATATAGTTATTTGCTTACATAACATTACATTTTTTAACAACTTTAATCTGATCTATTATACAGTAAAAATGTTGTTTAGAAATATGTGTTATAATCATTATAAATTATGTTATTATGTATAAAAGTTGCATGTTTATTTTGTCTGTGTGTTATGCTGTTTAGCATAATAACTATGCAATTTATATTTTATGTGTATACACACATTAATATACACATTAATCAATAAATGAATCAATCAATATCATGTGACCTACCTCATACAAGCTTCTCAAGAAGGTTTGCAGTTCCTTGGACTCCATCAAACGTTTCTTTCTTATGGCCGCCAGTTCTTTCAGTTTCTCCCGACGTCTCGAGATAGCCTGGACTCTTTGCTGTACTGAGTCTGAGTCATAATGACCATGAGTGACGATTTCAAGAGCAAACTTCTCAAGGTCGTCGATCTTTGAGATTTGAGCGCCTAGTGTCTTCTCAAATGATTCGTGTTTGCGAAGTAATGCTTCCACGCTTGCCAGAGAGTCCTGAGTGGAGAAAATGAAATTAGTACTTTTTTTCATTTTCTGTACATCACTTTGCACGAATAATTAAAAAAATATCTCGCATAGAATTTGTCAAATTAAAGTTCTTGAACACACAAGCTAAAGTCTTTAAGTACGTTGCCAGTACTTTGCGACGAGAAGAGTCCAGTCTATTATAGTAATGATGGACTCTCTTTAGCAAAGCTTTGTCGTAGCGTCCCCCTGCGTACGCCTCTTGTTTTTATATAAACCATTGTATACAATTCAAATAAAAACCAAGTTTTAAAATAATTAAAACTGTAGTGTTTTTCAATTGACAACTACAATTATTTCCTTTCCTTTCATTTTTTTTTTTACTTTAGTAAAAATTGTTTGTACCATCTTCGCAATTTTTTAAATCTATTTATAAGATACTCAAGAATCAATTGATTGCTCAATTTTTAGAATTGATATATTTATGTTCTTAAAACTCACCCCTAGATCATCGTAAGCAAGGAAGGCTTCTTTTGTTGCCAACCAATTCTCTGCATTTTCTGCCATTTCCTTGAATCTCTGCAGTTGTTTAGCTTCCTCTAGTTTGAATTTCCGTGCCTCCCACGCAGAGTTCAAACTCTTGCGAACTTCTTCAATTTGACCAAGTTCTGCGCCGACTCCAATCTTTTGTCCGAACTCACGGAGTGACTTGAACACCTCTTGGCGACCGTCGATCTCAGCCTGGCAAAAAAAAAAAAAAAAAAAAAAAGAAAAAAGAAAGGTTTATCATTAACTTCTTTATGATATGAGTCTACCTATTTGTATTAATGAAAAAAATTAAGCAATAAAAATTTATTCTCATCAGGAAATTTAAATGAGAGAAGCGCGTTTTTATATCTTTTGGTTTTTTGCGTAATAAAGGATTTGGCAAAGTTTTCTAAGTTCACTAGTGGAACACTTGATGTTATATTTTGAAAAAAAGCAGGTCAACCTATTATCACTTACCTTACGGTCTTGATGTGTTTGCAGTAACATCTCCGCCTCAGTGATGGTCTGTGGTAATTCCTCTGTATCAAACGACTTGGACATCTCTGCCGCCCAGACCTCCAGTTCTCTCAACTGCGCTAAGAACTTGTGTCGAGTAAAAGAAGACTCGAGGTCCTTCTGTTTCTCAGCCAAGAGTTTCTGCAGTTGTCCCCAGGCACTCTGCAGTTCTGTGGTATGAGTGTGCACCGTCTGAGAGTGGTCGGGGTATTTCTGACTTAGCTTGCGACCGTCGCCCTCGTGTTCCTTTATTTTAGCCTCAATGGCAGTCATGTCTCTGTTAAGAGCGTTCTGCTTCCTGACCAGTTGCTCCGTGGCTTGCAGAGAGTTTGTGTCTTGTGGGTTTGTCAGGCCGAGCAGCTTAGACTTCTCGGAGGTACGCTCGATCGTGTCACTGCAACATATTATTAACGTTATAGTGAGTGAAATAATAAATTAGTAAAATTTAATATACATAAGTAAAAATGAGTTAATTTATGTCATTGCTGTAATACGCAATAAATCAATAAATCAATTTCGAAATTTAAACATTAGTTCGAACTTGAATTTTATTTATGTATTATTATTTTTTAATTTTATGTTTATTTTGAATTAGAATTTCCAATTATTAGCCAGTGACAATTGTAAGAGCAATGAGCAACAACATTATGCAATGATAGATTTTGTCACAATATTTTACCTGATATCTCTGACGAGCGCATGTATCTCGAGCGCAACTCCCAACCTGACACGATATTCACTGAGGTCACCTTGCAAGTTCTTCCACCTGAAATATTAGCAGATATATTAGAGTATGGTTGGTAACACAATTCATGTTTTAAGTAAATTTAAAACTAATTTTGCATCCAAAAGTAAGACGTGAAACTTTACAAGATACGTTCAGGGTTATTTTAAAGGTAATATTCAAATTAAAAAGTACCTAATTATTACATATTCAAAACTCTATGTTGTACACCAAAACCTAGTAATTGAATTGAATGATATAAGGATCGGATTGACTGGCAAATGAAATTTTAAGCCCGTCAATTACTGGGTTCCTAGATCCTGACCCTGATCGATATAAATTGTGTGATTGATAAATCGCGTTATTGAACTTACTTTGCAATAAGCTGGTCTCTCCGTTGATTGACTGCCACCCCCTGGTTGCCACCCTGCGCTATGATTTTGTCTGCAAGTTGTGTCATGGAGCGCAGCCTCTCGTCATCAATCTTCATGTCAGAGCCTACGTCATCCAGTCTGCGCTGTAGTGATGCGCAGTGTTCGTAGTCTTTACCCGTGTCCTTTGCACTCACCATTAGCTCCTGCAAAGTTATTTATAGTTATAGTCTCTAGTAGAAATCATATGCTAACCACCGCAATGTTTTTTTATATACATATATACATATAGTATAAATTAAATCACATGATATAATATGTTACCTTGTCTCTAATCCAGGACTCAATCTTCTCCACTTGAAGGTTAAACTCGAGGATATCTTGCGCTTCCTCAAGTCCACGTCCTTGATTGGCTGACTCTTGTAACAAGGCATCCCATTGGCTAAGCAGATTGTCCAGGTGAGAGCGGATTTCACGAGAATGTTTGTGTTTTCTCGTTACTAACGTGTTGGCTAAAATTTAATATAATTATAAATCATGTTTCTCACATATTATTTTGAATTTAAATATCAATTGGCATGCCACAGGGAAATTGTTTATATTGTCTTGTTACCAATGTGTTGGCTGAAACTAATAATAATTGTTTGTATTTATGCAAATTATTCTTACTAAAATATTATGTATCATGGAATGTGGGAAAAAAATGTTTTAAGTCAGGAAATAATGATAAGAAATCGCAAGACTTAAATTATATTTACGCTAACTCTTGTGGCAATCTGATTTAAGTAAAATAATCGTTTAGAGCTAATCTAATAATGAAAAATTTAAGTGTAAAAAAAAAAAAATAATAATAATAGTAACAGTATACTGTTATACAAATGTTGTATTTATTTTTTATTATTTTTTCTTTATTTTTATGATCTTATTATTACTTCAGAACTTCAAAAATTTAAAAAAAATATATATATAATTGAATCCTTTAAAACAAATGCAGTTTTTAAATGATACTGTACGTATATAATGCGTGATATAATACAAAAATTATATTACATAATAGTAGATACTGTAATTTAATTCTCGTTTATCTCAACGTAATTTAACCTCTTACTTTGCATTAATAGCAATAAGAGAGAGAGAGAGAGAGAGAGAGAAAGTAGGATTTAAATATTGAACGATTACACGATTTTAAATATCAACAATGTCACTAGTATGTAACGAAGCACGTGACACGTAAAACGACATAAACCATAGACATAGTATTTACCATTGTTGGTGATAGTGCTGATCCTAGCCTGGTGCTGCTTGAGCTCAGACTGGAAGGCTTGATGTTTCTGAAGTCGCTTGATCTTTGTCTCCAGGTCAGGTACTTGAGATAAGTTGGCTTGAGTTTCGAGTGCCTTCATCTTCTCTGCAATCCAAGCTTCCGCCTGTGACAAACATAACATATATTATATAGTTATGTATATATTATATGAATGTATAAATGATAATTCACAACTTGCTG
Organism: Ecdyonurus torrentis; assembly: GCA_949318235.1. Classification (NCBI taxonomy): domain Eukaryota; kingdom Metazoa; phylum Arthropoda; class Insecta; order Ephemeroptera; family Heptageniidae; genus Ecdyonurus; species Ecdyonurus torrentis. Next base: position 19,085,863 of record OX439135.1, read on the forward strand.
TGCAAAAGTTAGTACAGTTAAATAAATATGTACCAACATTCACGGTTACAAAATTTCATAAAAAACACGGAAATTAAAGTAAAATTTTCAAGGTACGGGATACAACGAAGCTCTCTTTCTTATTGAAACGATACACACCGTGCTCGTTTAATATTTGTTAGTAAATAGACGTTAAAGGATTGATTTTTAGTGTTACATATTTATAACTATGTAAAAATCTTGCAATAAACTGACATACCTCTGAAACATCGCGCATGTATTGCGAGTACAACAAGGCTTCCTGAATCTTGTATTTCTTATCTCCACTCAACTCCTTGACTCTCAACCTTCTATCTTGCACTGTGCGCAGACGTGTTCCAATATTGTCACTGTCAAAGTGGTTCTGTGCAAGTAGTTTCTCGCAATGTTCTTGAAGGGCTAAGAACTTTTCTTCCTGGGCTTGGAGAAGTTTCTCGAAAGATTCATGTTTACGTTCTGCATTTGATACTTCTTCAACTGACTGACCGAAATCTGTGTTGGCCAGAGCGATCTGCAAAATATACAGCGAATTTTGAGCATATCTGTATTAGGTGTCAACATTTATAATGAGACGACAACAACAGCAACAATAAAAAGGTTTTATGAAAAGTTAAATGAATAAAATCATTTAAGAAAAAAAAAAAAAAAAGGTGTGTGCACATTTAACAAAATATATATATTTTTCTTTTTTAAATTTTTAAATATATATTTTTTAAAGCTTTGTTTTAAGTGTATTTAGACAACTTTTGTTATGAATATTTATTAGCAGCATCTTCTTTTATTAAGTGATTAAGTGATACAATGAACCTTTACAATTATTCATTATAGTATGAATATCACTTTCGAATGGTTGCCATAAAATTAAATTTTAAGGTATTTAAACACACATTATTTACTGTTAAAATAAATATAAAAAAATGAGTCAATTATTTAATTAATAAAATTAATATCGTAAAATATTTAGCGCCTGCAAAAATCTTTGCTTATGCAACCAGTTGCACAGATATGTTATGCAAATAACATAACTACAAGGGGCTACGGGGAAAACTTTCTAAATATATAAAAAGAAAAATATTTTTTAAATCTTTTCTATTATAGTGTAAATGTAAAAAAAACAAAATTGAAACCATATTTAATAATTACTTGGGTCAATAAATAAATATACGTATATAAATAAACATACTTTTTTTTTAGTAATTTTTTAATAGATAACAAAGGTAGTTTAAATTTAAATAAAAGTTTATATTTAAAGGTGAAAATTATTACTGACCTCTTGTGCTCCGCTAAGTGTTTCCAGCTGTTTAGCGTCTCTCAAGAAGAAGTGAAGATCAATCAACTGGTCGAGGAATATTTTCTTTTGTTGCCAAGCCGTGTGTAGCCGTTGTCGTTCTTCTAACAACTGCTGCAACTTCTCTTGTATGTCCTGTACAAGATAACATAATTACATGTTATAATTATACATAACAGATTTTATGTTCAGAGACAAATACAATTATCAAGCATAGTTACATTTAATGGAGATTATCAGTTCAAAAAATTCTTTAAACATTTCTTTGGCTTAAAACACGTAAAATTATATGACTAGTATTTCTCATTTAAATTTTTTCGGAATCAGTGGATTAGTTTTGTAAAAAAATCGCAAAAAAGAAGAAAAAAAAACTCATAAGAGTAATGTTAAATTAGGGGACCCTTAGCTTTCCCCACACGCTAAACTGATAAGCTCCATTGAATGCATTAGTTTAAAAGCCTCCATTCTCTTGTATACCCTGCAAAACATAACATGGTTCAGACATGACTAAATTTAATTGCACAAATTAATTTAGAATTACTGTTGTGCAGCACTGCAGCTTTTCTTTTATGTCATGTATACGACATTTATCATAAAGATAAAAATTTGAATAATTGATAACAATATTTTTTGACAAAATTCTTTGGTATATTTTTATTATTTCTTTAATGGCAGTAATAATGCTTGCTAAGCCTTTTTTTTTGGGCACCAAACTATGAAAAATGACGATTAACAAATTTTTAGATTAAATTGCGCATTTTTTGATGCGAGAAAATAGTGCTTACGAGCATCATTGGTAAGTTACCAATTTTGGTCTACTATTAATTAAACTTTATTTAATTATGTTATTTTTTTAAAATATTTACTACTGTATTTATAATTCAATAACTCAAAAGAAAAATTAACATTTCATTTTAGGTCGCATCAAATGGCCACCTACATGTTAAGTATGAATATAATAGAAAATGTGATAACATTATTTTGTTAATATCATGCATTATTACTATCGTACTTGTTATTTTAAACGAATGTGCAAAAGTAATGTGATTGTTTACCATACCTTACGAACATTGTACTTCATTATAAATCTGAATATCTGTGAATTTAGTCAAATTTAATAAGTAAATTGTATACTTAATACAAATGATTAAAAAAATTAAAGAATTGGTGTTTATGTAAAAGCTACAAAACGCCGGAAAAGGAATCAACGTGGTGTTATAAAGGCTGGAGGTTGCTTGCTGCAGGTGACAAATTTTTTAACACTTTCCCCGTCACGTGATTACTTTCTTTCAGTATTTAGAAATTTGCATAAGATTTTTAAATGTACAGCTCTGGCCAAAAGTTTGAGAACGATTTTTATAGGCAACCCGCAACCACACAATGTTATCTTTATGAATTATTACGTTATCATAATCATCATAATCATAATAAACTTTGCGGCCGTCGTTGTCCCATTCTTTAACTTTTGGCTAGAGCTGTACCACAATGTAATATGAATTTCAAAACAATCAAACGTATTTGTTGTAACAACCAATGTTGTTATGAACTGCCTGGATTAATTAAAAAGTATTATTATTTTTATTTTTACCTGCGCCTGTGAATGTCCGCCTTGTGCGAGCGCCTCTCCAGTCTCCACGATGGACCGGAAACTTTCTTCTCTTGCTTCAATCTCTGACTTGATGGCTTCATGTTGAGCTGTAAGCAAAACAGCTTGTTACAAAAATATAGTGCAGGAAAAATAAATAAATAACACTTACATTTTCTGAAACAGCTTGATTTTCATTACTTTATATGGTTTAAAATTTTCAAGATTTTTGCAGCAATATATGTTGCGAGTAAAATACTTTTTTTTATAAAATATATTAAAAATAGGGGGGAAAAAAATGAAAAAAAAAAAGTTGTAAAATTAAATATAATGGGCCAGAATTTTTTTTTATCAATTGATTATAATAAATTATGCCAAAAAAAATTGTGTAATTATTAATTATACTAGTACTATGTTGATAAAAAAAAGACACAAAAAAGAGAGAGAATAATGTATTTGGCAAGTATAACTAATTAGTAATAACGCTTAGCGTCAATATTTGCACAATTATGTGGAAAAGAAAGGTATTTTTACCTTTGAGGGCCTGAGCTCCAGCCGCGTCGCTCACTTTCTCTTCTGCCTTGAGTGTGGCACGAAGTCCAGTGGACCAGCCCATCAAAGAGCGAGCCTAAGTCAACACAAAGAGGGTTATTAATACTTGAAAATACATAAGCCTATAAGTAAGTTTTTAAACACACGCTAAAGAAATAATGCATCAATTAAATTTTGCATATATCACATCCCTATTTTTTACGTTACATTGCCTCAAAATAAATGCATAAAAATGTTTATTATGTAAAAAAAAAAAAAAAAATAGTCGAGTCATTTTTTTTCTAGGTTATAAGAATAGTTTGGTGAGAGTACTTGGTGTGTTCTAGGTACTTTACGCAGCTCGGAATTTAAATTTATTATTTTAACATAAATAATAAAATCATTAAATTTACAACAATGATGCAATTTGTGACTATATATATATAAACTGGTGTATTATGCTGACCTGCGTAATAAACCTTTGTAGGTCACACGCCGCCCCCAATTCCTCTCTCCTGGCAAGGCTTTGGTTTTGCAGCTCAGTCCAGGACTCCAGGACAATGGCTTGCTGGTCTGCGATATGTTTAGCATTATTGCCAGGGTACAGTGTAATCAACCTGGCGGCGTCTTCTACCAGGACCTAGTAACAACAACAGACAATATAGGTTAACTTGTGTCCAGGACTTGTCCAAGACTCCAGGACAATGGCTTGCTGGTCTGCGATATGTTTAGCATTGTTGCCAGGGTATAGTGTGATCAACCTGCAAGCGTCTTCTAAAAGTAATATGTTTTACGCTGATCTTACGTGTCGGCAATGTCATAAATACTATATCTCTAATCAATAGTTTCATATTAAGATTTTTCATTAAAATAAACTTTTTTTCTCCATTAATTCTTATACTAAACCGTATGAGTGATACAAAAGTTATATATTATTACACATGCCATTAAAATTCTTCCAAGAATTCATTGATGAGATTACTGCTACTCCTGGTAACACCATAATTAAAACATCTCAAGTAGTACTTAAAGGAAGTGAACACTCAATCTCAATATTAAGCTAAGGTTGTTGGTTTCACATTAATTGCTAAATACGTTGTACCTTCTAGAAATACGAAAATATAAATAAATATTAATATTATTATTTATTATAAAATAAGTAAAAACATCTAATTTTTTTCTATATATTAGTAAAATATTATCATTACAAAAATATATTATTTAATAATATTTATTTAATTATTAAAAAAATACTTTTAAAATCTTATAAAAAGTATAATTTTTTAGTATTCATATTCAAATTGAATGTGTCGTATATTTTTATACAACAATGAATTAAATAATTTAAATATTTGTAAATTATTTTTCACAAGACACGTAAATTTTACGAGCGTCGATGTGGATGTACAAAGTAGGAACAATGTACAATGTAAACAAAATGGAGCAGTTCAAATTGATTTTGAAAATTAAATGTGAACAGTTCCATTTGTTGACTATAATAATGCTGTTCGTAAACCCTGTTCTCTGCACCAAAAATGACGATCGCCTATGGTTATTCAATTGGAATGCGCATTTTTTGGTGCAAGAGAAGAGGGTTTACGAACAGCATTATTGTTCCAACTTTGTTTATCCATCGACTCGCGGCAAATTTACGCGTCATGTGAATAATACTTAAAGCTTGCAGCTCCACAAGGATTTTAAGTTTATTTTATTTTATTATTATTACTTTTTGCTTGCCATATTGTGTTATTGTGCTGTTTGGAATAATATACTGTAGCTTGTGGTAATATTTATATATATATATATATATATATATATATATACTACAATCCAAGTAAGCAAGTAATGTGTTTAATTTACGCATCATGTGAATATATGTACATACATACTTAAAGGAATAGACCAGAAAAAAACATAAGCATTCACATCACAAAACACTTGATGGGACTTACTGACTTACATAACTAACTTCAGTTTGTCTCAAAAACTAACTCTAGCTTCGTAGCAGTGATCAGAAATTTCGATTTATGCAACCCACACAACATTTTCATACTAATTTTGGCATATTTATGATGTCATAAACATGAATAGTCACGGAAATTGCATACTTTACAGTATTTTTACGTTCTCTCGTGGGGCTACATTAACATTCTGGTAAAAATTGTTATCAGTTTTGAAGATCCCATTTTTTTGTTTATTCATTAAAAAGCACATGTTTTGTTTTATGTTGTCTATGCCTTTAATGCATTGTTAATTAGTATTGTGGGAAAACAAAAATACGAAACAATATTTCTTACCTGCAATTGTGCCTCCAAGGCTACGAGATCATTCTCAAATCCCTCATGACGTCTCATTAGCGCCAGCACAGAGTTCAGATCTTTTCCTTTGTCTTCAGGAATGCACGCAGATTTCTCCTGAATTCTAGCTAGGGCCTCGGCGACATCACGGTGGAACCTATGAATATTGTATTTAAATATATATAACATGTAGAATCTAGGAATCACGTATATAAATATAACATATTCTGGGAACATCATGTTGAAATATATAACATAAGGAACCAAAATAGTATCTGAGGTGCAAAGCTAGCATAATTAGCTGTGTTTTTGTAGTATCTCTAACAGCACATGGCACCAAATATCCAATTTACTACCTTTGCTGTATATTTACCTGTGTATTTCTCCAGCCGCAGCCAGTTTTTGCTCTCTCGTCTCAATCAAAGACAGAAGACGACTCCAGCCCTCTCTGTAAGCAACAATTTACAACATTTAAACTTACGTAATTTGTGCTGTATTTATTATTTGCTAGTAATTTATTGATTAAGGATTATTGATTATCATTTTATCGTTATGTCATATTAATTTTCTCATAAACGTTTAATAAGTTATTTAATTTTAAGAGTTATCAAGTGTTACAGAAATTATTCATATTACTGCATTCAACCAATATTGATTTTGTACACTGAACTACATTTTAGGTACTAAAGAAACAAATTTTATTTATAATTTTATTTGTTAATAAAAATATATTTTAATATTATAAATTTCATTTTTAAATTAAAAAATGTTAAAAATATTTAAATATTATACAAACACAAAATATTACTTTTTAGTATAGTTACATATAAATAAATTATATTTTTTTAAAACCTAAATATCTATTTAAATATCAATACTTTAAAACGTACAAACATAATGTTCATGAATTGTTACTCACCCTAGTTGAGTTTGTTTCTTCTCAATCTCCGGGGCTAGAGGGGTGGGCGTTGCATTAAGTTTTCTTGCCAGTTCCTCACATTGTCTGAACCTCTCAGCACCACCCTGAATTCTGTGTCTGAAGTCGTCAAAACGTGCTTGTAACAACTGAAATAACAATGTGTTGTATTGTTAGCAAACTGAAATAATGTATTGAAGAACAAAAACGTTGTTGTAGGTATTTTCATAACTGATGATGAGCTACAACTTACATAAAACGTACCCTTATTAACATATATTAGCCAAGAGATATTGATTAATAACGATAACTTTACTATTTTGAATTTGAATTTAAGCGCTTTTGATAAAACATGCTCTCGTTTCAACGTAATACGCACGAAATAAACGCGAATGTGATTGAAATTTGCTTAGACGTGTAAAGTAATGGAGCCGTTCACATTGTTATTGAAAATGGAGATTATTGGTTTATCGCGCGAGGAAAGCTAAGAGTCCCCTAATTTAACATAACGCTTATTAGAAAAAACACATTTTTTTTTTGAGAAAACTTTTGGACCGATTCCGAAGATATAAGAAATACTACATATTATGTGCTTTTACGTATGAAATAAGATTTTTTTTTAAACCTATAAACTCGCCATTACATGTTAACGGTACCATTTGTATACATTGTTTCAACTTTGTTTATTTATTCATTGAAGCGCGTCAACGCTCGTAATTTTTTACGTTACATTTGAACAATACTTTACAGTACTTTAATGAAGAAGTGTAAAAGTAGTTACCAGTAAATGTTCATAATCAGTGCCGTAATCCTCTGACAAAGCCATCTGCTCGTTGTCTCTGATATATTGCTCGAACTCTGCGCTCTCTGCGAAGTACTCGTGTACGCACAAAGTCTCGACCAGTTTCTGTTGTCTTGCCGAGGCTAACTTCATCAGTAACTGTAGTTGTCGACTTAGAGAGGCTTGTTTCTCTGCCAGGACTTTAGCCTCCGGGTGGTGAGCTTGCACCATGGCATTGGCGTTACGGGACATCTCCGTGATAATACCTTGGTACGAGTCTAGTTGTAGCTCTAGTGCCTGGGAACAATACAAAAACATTTATACATTAATTTCATACACAGCATACACCATTATTAAGACATCACATATTGAAGCTTTTACCTTAACTGTAACTTTTAAGAATATCAATAATAAAATCACATTATTTTATTTAGTTATTTTCCTACATTTAAAAAAAAAATTGTTTAAGTTATTTCCTGAATGTTAGTATTATTATTGAATATTAGCAATTTTAGGCAACCCATCGTTTGTGAAGTTTTAAATCAGTCATATCATAAAACTGATGCAGGAAGCTTTAGTTTTTTAAGATGTCCGGTCGAGTGCAAGATAGACAGACAAGTACAAAATATTACTAAAATCCAGCAACACACAGATAAAGATCTGCGACACTGAATTTTTCCTGGATGTACGGTCAAGTGCTATAGTCGAGTGCGGTATCGACAAACAGACACGTACAAAATTTCATCATTATCAACATCTGGCGATTCAAGATTAAGATCTGCCTGACTGAAGATTCGAACATCTGGTGAAAGAGATAAGATCGGGAGACAAAGGAAATGTCCGCGATGTACGTGAGGGTGCAGAACATCTGCTTCCTTGTTGACTGACCTGCCTCAATACTTTAATTATTGAGATATTTGAACTTTTATGAATATTTTTACATCGAGAGAATGCATATTTACTACAGTGATAAATATATAAATATGAAATTTAAGGTCCTCGCTTTCTACTGAGATGCCTCTGACTTGACGTAAGCACTTTGCGGAAGACATGTAAACACTAAAGATCTCTCTCTTTCTCTCCTACACTTTTAGCTGTGACACACTGACATACGCAAGGACAACGTGCGAAGAACACGATAGCTCATTTATTTTTGTCTGTGCCTACCACGGCCTCAAAGTTTTAATTGCGTGCTGTAGTTATCTGCATTGTAAACACATAGTCTTGCTTACCTTATGTTTAGTTAGAAGCTTAGTCGTGGCATCTCTGTCTCTGCCAAAGTCAGTAGAATTGAGAATGTCTGATTTCTCATTGAGCCAGTTCTCAACCTCTTGAGCTTCAAACAGATATTGCTGAGCTTTGAGCGCAAGGTCGAGGTGCTTCCCTCTCTGAGTCACACTGTCTTGTAGCTGAGCCCACAGCTGCTCTATCTCAGTGCACATCTCGGCAACCTAGCACAACACACAAAAACACATTGTTAATAAATGTCGTCTAGACAGAAATGCATAGATAGATAAATAGATAGATAGATAGATAGATAGATAGATAGATAGATAGATAGATAGATAGATAGATAGATAGATAGATAGATAGATAGATAGATAGATAGATAGATAGATAGATAGATAGATAGATAGATAGATAGATAGATAGATAGATAGATAGATAGATAGATAGATAGATAGATAGATAGATAGATAGATAGATAGATAGATAGATAGATAGATAGATAGATAGATAGATAGATAGATAGATAGATAGATAGATAGATAGATAGATAGATAGATAGATAGATAGATAGATAGATAGATAGATAGATAGATAGATAGATAGATAGATAGATAGATAGATAGATAGATAGATAGATAGATAGATAGATAGATAGATAGATAGATAGATAGATAGATATATAGATATAGATAATTACCTTGTTTGCCTCTGGATGCTGTTGCTCCGCTAAGATCTTGCCGGACGCCAAAGTTTTCCTGATGTGCACTTCATGTCCCGCGACCTCGGCGCTCAGTTTGGCGTGTTTCTTGAAGGCGCTCTGAGCCTCGTACAAGTTACTGACATTGGGAACTGTGGCCGCTGCACTGAGGTGTTCTTGTATCCATTGCTTCTCGGCATCAAGCTCAAACTTGAACTTGTGATACTTGAGGCTTTCTTCCAGCTCCTTGCGTCGGCGTTTGGCAGGATCTTTTAGCGCTTGTAATCTAGACATAAAAAAGTTTGATTAAGTGTTAATTTAGCATTTGGATTCTGAACATAAGATAGTTATCTAAGTAGGTAATGATCAAAGTTCTGTTGATTTTTAAATGGAAATTTTTTATGTAAAAATCAGTTTACTTGTGAGCACACAGAAAATTTAAATAACAGTAACTAGCAATTTGACTTAAAAAAGTCAATTGTAAACTAGGCTTAAGTGTTTATTTTATGTAGAAAAAGGACACTCTATTTTTATTTTAACGACAATTATTTATAAAATAAAGTGTTACCTCTTAGAAGAGTCATTGCTGGCTCTTAAGATATTGTCTGCATCGAAATGTCCTTCGTGAGCCATCTCTTCACCGGCGCTGTTCAGGTCTGCAATCTTGCTCTCCCACTGAGAGATGTCATTCTCCAAGTCCTGGTAATCATACGTTAGTTAGTTATGTAAATGGAATTGATACTTAATTTATACTGAATTTATTTAAAACATAATAATTAAAAAATTTAAACGTGTTTCTTTTTTTTTTTTTTTTTTTTTTTCCTTTTCTTTTCAAATTGATGCTCAAGAAAATAATGAAATACGTTGAAAAACAGCATTTTCCCATACAAAACATGCACGGAAAGAATAAATTACTTAAATTTCGCCACGAAATGTTGCTTACTTACTGTTACAACAACAAATTATACATGCAGTAAATATAGTTATTCAATATAGCACAAATTATGCTATAATGAACGAATTGTGCTGAAAATGATCTAGTATAATTATTATTATACTAGTATTCTTATTATGTTTTTAAGTTCATCTGTCTTTCTTCGTACGAAAAAAAAAAAAAAACATTCTAGTCAACAAATAATTATCATTGTTTTTTCTGTTATCAGATATTAGTTAAAAGTTCAGTTTTTATTTTTTTGAAGAAGAAAATTAAAAATATTATAAGCAGCAATCTTGCGCCTAGTTCAAATCATAGCTCTTTTATTGGATGCAGTATGCTAAATACTCACAACAATAGAAATAATCTTATTTGTTTTCTTTTAATTAATAGGTAATTTTCAAACATCCGCAAATATTTATTCGCAATCAGTACAACAATATTAGATTTTTAAACCTTTAAACCGACAGATTAGTGAATAAAATTTATAAATTTTAATTTAGAAATAATATATTTAAATATAAAAATAACTTAATAAAGTATAGTAAAATTTTGTAGTTTTAAAATAATTTTAAGTTGCAAAAATAATACTAATATAAAATTTAAAATATTAATAGCTACATTATTATTTTTTTGGTATTAAAATTATTGTAAATAAACTAACATACAATAATATTATAATATTATTGCAACGGTCACAATAATTACACCAATATTTACTTGGTGTTTCTTAAATTTATTGAAATGATTTTAGTAAATAAAAGTAAAATTATGAAATATTCCTAAAATAATCACTACATCAATAATTACCTGGTGTTTCTTAAGTAGTTCCTTGCAGCTGCGGAGATCTGACCCCAATTGCTGGGACTGAAGGGCGGTCTGGATCTCGTCCATGCGAAGTCGCGCATCTTCAAGAGTTCTGGCAAACATAGAGTTTTGATATTTAATACAAATGCATTATGTTTATATCATTTATTATCATTATTTTGTATGTCAACATAACAAAAGGGTTTGAAATAATATAAAAAATTTTAATATTGCAAATACGTAGAATGCGATATCAAAAATTTGATTTTTATTAATACGAAAAAAAAAAATTCAAATTGGCAACAAATATTATTTATAGTATGTAAGTATACGAAAAAATAATTCACAAATGTAATCGAATTATATCACGTATAGGTATTGATGTTAACATTGATTAAAGTTTGCAGTGTTAGTATAGATTTACGATGTTATAAAAGGTTCTGTGTTGACTTTTTTTATGTAATATGTAACATATGAGGTACTGTAATATTATTTTGATTTGCGTAAACTATAATATTTTAACTCCTATGATTATTATAACTATATTTTAATACTACTATAACTATAAAAAAAAAGAAGTTAAAACACAACTTGTATACATACCTATTATAACTGTGTTGAGCGGACGCTTGTCGTAATTTTCTTCCTTTGTCCGCGGATATTTTCATCAAGTCATCCCAGCTGACGTTAAGTTCTTGCAGAATGTTCTTGACATCTGCACTACGATAGTTATCTTCTCCAATCAGAGCCTCACCAGTCTGTCAAATAAATATTAAGTTATAGCTTAGCAGTCAACAATGTCAAATTAAATAACTATCTTTCGTATATAATTTTTTTATTAAAGGCGTAGAATACCTTGAACAAAAAAACTTGTCTTATTTAGCATATCAACGTTGATTTGGCCAGAGTCATTGATTTCTAATTTATTTTTCATTTACGAATTAGCAGATGTAGTATTATAATGTCACAGCTAGCTTGTTTTCACGGACGCGTGGACCAGCGAGCTGTGACGTCATAAAACTGCATCTGACGTTTAATGAATGGACAATAAATTAGAAATCAATGACTGAGACCAAATCAACGTTGATATTTAGATGTTTTAGGAGATAAGACACGTTTTTTTTTTTTTTTTTTTTTTTTTTGTAACAGTTTCGGAATAACGTTGCGATTGTAATTCCCAAAAATTTCGTAATAAAATTTGTATTGTTATCATTAATTTCTATTGATATAATTTAATGAATTGTGCACAGTATTTGACTTAATTAGGAATACTAAGCACACTTTTTTTTTTTACGTGTTTTTAGCTAAATATATTTTTTCAGTATTTTTCATTGCTCGTTGTTACCTTATTAAGCTCCCTCATTCTCCCATGGTTAGAGCGCAGTTCTCTCTCGAATGCCTCGTGTTTCTGCAACTTTCTCTCGAGATTCGCGAGATCTCGGTAATTCTCATCAGTTGCCGTCTTTCGTTTCTCGTCAAGCCAAGAGCGAAGCTCGTCAGCATCTCCAGAGAACTGTTGGAATCTGCAGGAGAAGAAATAAAATCAAGTTTGGTTCTAACTTTCATTGCTTGAGCCAGTAGTCATTAAAAATTTACTGAATTATCAAAATTTCTATTTCTAGTACATTAATTTACATGCCAACTTTGTTTATGGCATGGTTTTATTTATTTTTTGCACGTTTAAAGTTTACAAATTATCTTATTGAACAATCAGCGAGAAAAATTAATCAATGAATGAAATTTTAATAAGCTAACTAGTAATAATTAGTATGTACTAATAGAAAGTATGATTATTAACATATCTTATTATTATACAGTTAATAAAAGTAATCATCTATTGTGGTAAATAGGAAGGTAACTCATATTTACCTTCTTGAAGCGAGCAACGCGTCTCTCCTCTGGTTTGCGAGCTGTCTTACATTAGCACGTTTTGCCAGTACTTGGTCACGTCGAGATTTTAAGCTGCAAATAATGAGAGAAATATCTACATTAGTCAAATACTTAATATATCAATAAATAAACTAACTATTTGCTTATTACTTTTTATTGATTATATTTTTTATTTATTTAAAGGAATAGACCAGAGAAAAACATAAGCATTTATATCACAAAACACTTGATAGGATTTACATAAATAACTTTAGTTTGTCTCAAAACCCAACAGTAGCCCCGTAGCAGTGATCAGAAAATTTGATTTATGCAACCCGCACAACATTTTCATACTAATGTTTGCATGTTTCTGACGTCATAAACATGAATTTTCACGCAAATTGCATACTTTACAGTTTTTTACGCTTTATTGTGGGGCTACATTAAAATTCTGGTAAAAATTGTCATCAGTTTTGAAGATCCCATTTTGTGTTTATTCATTAAAAAGCACATGTTGTTTTATGTGGTCTATGGCTTTAAGTTATAAAGAGATTTTTAAATTTATTTTTGTATTTTTGAAATAAAAAATGACAATTTTGTTACGTTACACGGCGTAATAATTATGCTATAGCTCGATGCAGCAACATAATTTATGCTATAGTGATTTTACTATATAGCATTTAAGTTAGAATGCTTAGCATACTGTACATACTTCTATATTTAATGAAAAAATAGCAACATTTGTGCTCTACAACATATGAAGTAATTTTTCAATGCAGCATAAATAACGTAATTAACTTTTTCGTAAATAAGTAAGTAAACAAATGTTATACTCACTAGTCGGCATCGTAATGTTTGTTATCAATCAGCTTATCAGCGGTGCTCGAGAACGACTTAATTCTCTCTTCCTGCGCAGTCAGTTTATTCTCGAAGTCCTCGTGTTGTCGCAGTAATGCCTCTACATCCTCGATGTTACCCTGAAAGCACATTAGTTCACGATATATTTAACCAACTCTACCTCAAACTATTTTAAAATTCACATCAAAAGGATACAAAAATCACTCGTTAAAACTCATGATATGTTAAATATATATATATATATATATATATATATATATATATATATATATATATATATATATATATATATATATATATATATATATATATATATATATATATATATATATATATATATATATATATATATATATATATATATATATATATATATATATATATAAAATGAATGAATAATGAATGAATTTTTAAAAAATGCACCTTAGTGGTGCACAAACTTTACCGCAGTAAATGAATGATATTTAACAACAGAACATGAACTTACCCCTAGTTGTGGGAACTTCAGGAACTCCTCGTGACTCTTGGTGTTTGCGTCAATCTGATCCGCCTCTCTGTTGAACTGCTGTAGAGCAAGTACTTGTTGTAACTTATCTTGTTTGGATGTCCAGTCTCTCTGGACACCAGTCACGCCTTCATTGAGGCGAGCAATGTGGTCTTGTAACAAGGCTCGTTCACTAGTGGGTCTGGCCAGTAGTTGACGTCCTAGCTGAGTTACCTCGGCAAACCTGAACAATCAAAACGTATGAGTATACTTTATACAGGAGGACTAGTTAGTTTTCCTATTAAAAAAGCAATATCGATGATTTTGAGAGCAATATGTGTAAGTTGTTATTTGTCATGTGTAGCAATTAATATGTGTTCCTCGTTTTTTGTCAAGCTAAGCAAAAATGTGTAAGTCATTTCCGAACGTTATGTGGAGCTTGACTTACACATATTGCTCCGCGTGATAAAAATTGAGATAAACTTACAGCTACGCATGTCAAATAATAACGACTTACACATTTTGCTTCGCGTGATAAAAAATGAGAGTTACACATATTGCTTGCAAGAAGAATATATTAATCAGTTGATGAATATATCAATGATGACTCGACAATTTAAAAATAAATAATAATAATAGTTAAATAAATACATAAGCAATACTTACTCATCAGCATGTGCCTGGATATCATCATGTAGGTCCTGGTGTTGCTTGAGCAAGTTCTGTGCAGTCTGAACGTCCTTAGCGGGCTCTTCAGAGTCAAGCTTGTCTCGCACTCCAGACAACCAGTTCAACTGAAAATAACAATAATCATTATACGTTCATTTCTACATGATTCCACATTATTCTTTCTTATGTATAGGCAAATACTACGCAATCTAGTTGGTGACTCAGGGTTTATGCAATTGTTATTAATTTTAACTATTGAAGTTAAAATTTACCGTGTAGATTCTTACGCAGTAATTTAAGGATTTTTTTTTTTTTTTTTTTTTTTTTTTTTTTTTTTTTTGCTCCGAAAAAAAATGACGATCAAATGCTTTTTAAATGATTTTTTCGAGCAATGACACAGGGTTTATACATAACATTTTTATGTTACAAAACGATTCAATTTTTTTAATCACACTCATGTATATTTACATTATGCAAATTAATTGCCTTTTAACGTGTTTTTATTTTATTTATTTATTAAAAAAAAATTATAATTTTTTATTTTTACAAAATAATTATGACTGAAATTCTGCTTACCAAATTCTTGGAGCTGGAAATGAAGATCTGCTGTCCAACTGCATCTTCCAAGCGTGTTCTTCTTTCCAGGGCTTTGGTCTGTCAATCAAAGTAATCAATCATTAAATCAATCAATCATCAATTTTTATTTCAAGCACTTATAAAATACACTACAAAAATGTGTCCAGTGGACAGATTTTTATTTTTATTATTATTTTGTTCTGAGTTTAAATAATTCCTAGTACAGAAAGTTACTTACACAAGATTCTGATAAAATATTTTAACATAAAAAAACAAGCTCTAAATTTTCAATTTTATTTTATTTGAGATAAACTTGCGCTAATAATAGATTGTACAAAGTATAATAACAGTGTGTCTATACATTAGAACTATATTGAAAATAGTAATAACTTTATAACTTGATTTAAAAATATTTTAATAATAGTAATTCTATATTACTTGATTTGGAATTTAAATTACTGTAATATCTTACTCACCTTGACTTTCTCCCATAGATTTTGTATTTCTTTCTGACGTGCATTGACGTTTTCCTTTTCATTGGGGTATGAAGATTTTACGCTAAAAGAGAAAAAACAAAATATTATTGTAACTTTTTTCATTTTCCATAATTTATTTTCTTTATTAAAATAATTATTATGTAAGATATACTTGAAATTTAAGTCGCTATAAAATACCAAGTACTCTTCCTACATAAACGGAAAGCATAAATTACGTAATGGAGCTTATCGGTTTAGCTCGCGGGGAAAGCTAAGCTAAGCTAAGGGTTCCCTACTTTAAAAATAAGCTTATGGCAAAAAAACTTTTTTTTTTTTTTTTTTTTTTTTTTTTTTTTTTTTGCGATTTTTGAGAAAACTACTTCACCGATTGGGAAATATTAGACATAGTTTTACGTGTTTTAAGCCATAAATATTTTTTAAAGAAATTTTAAACCATAAAAAAATGCTGTATTGGAACAGTAACAAAATTATGATGCACAATATAACGTTTACATAACTATTAAATATTGTTATTGTGCAATATAGCATAGATTATGCTGTATTGAATGAACTAACACAATTTTACGTATGAAGTTTTGTTAGTGTGAGAATTTTTTTCCTTCCTTTATTTGTTAAGAGTGTAGAGATCACGATTGTTACTAAAATATATGATAATTGAGTGAGATTTCAGAAGTGAGAATATTTAGTAGTTTCTAGAGACTTTACCCCACCCCAGATTTACTGTTTTAAGTAACTGCAGATGCACATCAGTCAAAGTGTTTTCTCATCCATCTATAGTACTGACTGACTTGTGAGTAAATAAGAGATGCTGTATTGTATGTACCGTCAGATTTATTTTGTTATTAACACACTTACAATTATATATAAAATTATTTGTTTTAAAAAATATAATAATTTATTATTATAAAAGTACTTATATAATTTTATTTATTAATTATTTAGTAAAGATATAAAATTCTTATATTTTGTTTTAAATTGTTATATCCCATTTATTTTTAAAATTTAACTGTTCTTACATATTAAAACTAAGTATAAACTATTTAAAAGTTTTAGAAACATTTTTTTTGAGATAGTTTCGCTAACATATTATACTGAATGAATATCGTGTTAAAAAACTACTCACGAGGCAGCTAGCAGGTTGACACGCTGCACTTTGTCCTGCACCGGTGCTAACTCTCTCTCGAGGTTGCCATGACGACGCTGCAAGGCTTGTACAGTCTTGAGGTCTGGACCTAGTTCATCACTATCGAGTTGAGTCATCTTCTCGATCATCCAGTCGCGAGCCTCTTCACATGTGCGACGGAACAACTCAACGCTGAAGTCAATCAACAAATAAATCATCCAGTAACCTTAAATTCACTGCTTATTTTAATGATTAATCATATTGCAATAAAGTTTTGATACTAAGATCACAACATTTTTACGTGTTTTTTTTTTTTTTTTTTTTTTTTTTTTTTTTTTTTTAATTATAAAGCATTATTGTTACGTCATATTTGAGTGTCTCACCTTGAGGCTCCCTCCAATGATTTCTCTCTGTCTGCTCTCAGTTTGTTTAGTCTCTCCCACAGACCGTGGATCTGCCTCTGTCTTGCTCTAATCTCACCAATGTTACTGTGCCCTTGCTTAACGAAGCTCTCGACCACGTTGTCAAGATCTTCAAGTCTGCGACCACTCGCACTCAAATCTGTCAGGAATTTCTGAAAACACAAAATCATTTATTTTATTTAAATAAAATAATAAAAAAAAAAATATGGACTAACAAAGGAACAACTGTTTTGAGGCTGACTTTAAGCGATTACGGTTACATCCGCTTCCGTTTTTACTTACTACGCATACGCAGTACGTCGAAACGGAAGCAGATGTGAGCGAAATTACTTATACATAGTCGGCTTCAAAACATTTATTCCTTTATCAATCAATAAAAAAAAGTTCACAAGATTTTCTCTCTCTCTCTCTCTCTCTCTCTCTCTCTCTCTCTCTCTCTCTCTCTCTCTCTCTCTCTCTCTCTCTCTCTCTCTCTCTCTCTCTCTCTCCCTCTCTCCCACTATAGTAACATGGTATTTTGACGTGTTTTAACTGTATTGGTTTGACTGTTACCTCATATTTCCTCTTGGCCGCATCAACATTCTCCCCAGGCTCCTCAGTCTTGAGTAGTTTCTCACAATCTCGCATCCATTTCTCAAAGGAGTCACACTCGCGGTAGAAACCATATAGACAGATAGCGTCATCAAGTAAGCCGTGTCGTTTCTGGGGAAATATAAAAATATATCACATTTCTTTCATTCACAACCAATTTAAATTCACGATCATTTATGATCGGGCACATAATCAGAATAAAAACATTTATAATGCTTACAATATATAGCTACTATAGCTATTGTATTGCAATATATAAATATAATAGCCCATACCATTTTTGGAGAAATTTAATATAATACTATTTCACATTTCTGTCATTATTGAAACCATTTAGATTTTGTATCTTACTAATATTTTTTACAATGGAACTTCAAAATATTAAATCATTATAAAAATAAAACTATAGAATAATCTTCAAAGCGTGGTAAATGGTTATAACAGAAGCAATATTTTGCGCAAAACTGTAAAAATGACTGTAAAACAAGTTCATAGTTTTAAATGTAGATTGCATATTATGTAATTAAATTAATGGCGCATAAAAATATTGCAGCAATTAAACATGACTAAAAACACAATTAAAAATTAACTGATCAATACACCGGAAGTATATCTTGGCAATCATGAGGTAAAATAATAATAATAATTAAAAAAAAAAAAAAAAAACGAAATGCGCTTTCTGTATAAGAGAGCGTGTTTTAAACCTATTAGCAAATCATAGTTGACTTTACATAGTTTATTACATGTCCACTTGAATTTGTTTTGACATAGGTGTATAAACTTAGCGAAATTTATAATAACTTACTTTTGCCCCCTCTTGTAATTGTTGATACGTTGCGTTGATCTTCTTCTGTCGTTTTTCAACACTGTTCTCATCGACAGAGCCACGGCGTTTAGGCGGCACTGGCCGAGCTAAAACACAGTAACAATCAATTAATCAAAATACATATAGCAACTAATGTGTCTAACAATAAGCTGAAGATTTTTTTTTTTTTTTCATCGACGTATATAGCAGCTTACTGCCCGATTCACAACTTACAGCTTCACAGCTTACTACCACACAACTTCAACCCCGTTAGTAAGTAGTTAAAGGAAATACATTTTTGATCTTTACTGATTGCTATTTAACTATAACTGCCACTTTAACTTACCGACATTCTTCTTCATTTTCTTGACCGGTACGACCTGCTTGACCATCTGTATTTTCTTGACTTTTTGCTTAGTCCTCACAGTCTCTGGCTTCCGAACTTGCACAGAAATCAACTTGGGCTCCACTTCCTGAACGTAATTGGCTGGGACAAAGCCGTCTTGTCCACTAGCCTTACGAATATGCCACCAGTCGTTGTTGGTCTTGTCTAATAAGAACATCACCTGGGGACAAAGTGAACAAATATAAAACAATTTAACATTGACAGCGATATACCACGTCATAATTAAATAATATATATTTCACCCAGACCTGAGTAGCTAACTATTTTCATCATATTAACTCACCTCTCCCTTGGCCATATTCATCCCTTGACCAGTGAAAGGATAAAGAGATCTAATTTGTGGTACAGATCTCTGTTCTACCACGGTCCTTGGTTCTGTCTTCTCAACTTCTTCCTCCACCCATACCTCCTGGGGTACCATGCGTACCTCCTGTACCCACTCTTCCTGCGCCTGATCACTGGGAGCTTCGTCAGCCTCGTTGGCAACCAATAGCTGCATAACATATGTTGGTGTCAACATATTAGTGCCTAATACTCAATATCATACACAAAAAATAAATAAATAAAAGTTTAGTAAATTTGAAGGAAAAAAAAAAAAAAAAAAAAAAGATAGGAGTAAACTAATCACTGGTCTAACCATAGTGAAGAGAGTTCCATAGTTTGGTTAAAATATTGCTAGCTCTGCAGTTTTTGTTATTCAATGTACTAGTTTTTATTTTTATTATTGTTATTTTTTTATGTGTGTGCTAGTGTGCTAGCAAGATTTTGACCGCACTAAATCTCTTCACTTATGGTAAGGACTTTTGCTAATTTTAATTATCCTTTCCTTTTAAATATATATAGAATAAATAATAAAATTATGTCTACAGTAAAAAAAAAAATTATAAAAAAAAAAAAAAAACGCCATGCACAAAATATTTAAAATCCAATATACATTTTTACTTCTGTGACCCACCTCTAACTTGGTAATGCCTGCTGCTAACAAAGCGTCTGCTTGTGAGTTCAAGGCCTCGATGTCTCCCTTGTAAGCATTCAGTTCACCCTCTAAGTCCCTGTGTCGCTGAAGCAGTGCCTGCGCGCTTGTCTCATCAGAACCGAAGTCACCAGACTCAACCAGAGCTTGCCGCTCTTTTAGCCACGACTCTGCTTCATTGGCGTCCGTGTTGTACTGCAAGTAAAAACATTTTTATTTATGAGGTGTATGCATTCATGTTAAAGACGACGCCATGTTGAATGACTCAATAACATTGACCGGTATGAGAAAATGAGACATTTTAATAGTTAAAAAATACTGAGCAATCTTTTTGAGAGCATTAGTATCTTAAGTATGTGAGAACAATAATATTACTATAACAAAAAATTAACCGATTTAAAGCATTATTCACATGACGCGTAAATTTGACTTGCGTCAACGTTCGTCGACGCACGTTACAAAGTTGTAATAATGTAAACAAATGGAGCCGTTTCCATGTAATTTTCAAAAACAATGGGAACGGCTCCATTTGTTTACATTGTTCCAACTTTGTTACGCGCGTTGACGCACATTGACGCACATCAAATTTACGAGTCATGTGAATAATATTTTACAGAGAAAATAGACAGAAAGCAACGACTATGTTCCCGCCACCTGCGACCATAGGCAACCCTTTTAATGCCTTTGCTATGCAGAAAGCCTAAGTTTGTAATTTATGTTTTTATCAGTTTATTATTAATAAAAAATTTAAAAAAAAAAAAAACGTAAGTCCCAAAATAACAATGAAGTCTTATCGGCGGGTGCTTAATCAATATAATATAAAAATGCTGGTTTAAGCAAAAAAAAAAAAAAAAAAAGCACATTTCACTTTTTTTATGATATACCATAAAATGTTGTACGCTGCATGCGTTATTGCAGCAATATATACATACACAATGTATATTATGTATTATGTTTCTTTGTATCCATAAGTAATAATATGTAATATTCACCTGATAAGCTTTAGCTGCATCCTCCAGTTTCTTGGTCTTATTTGCCGCCAAAGTCTCAAGGTTCTTCCACATGTCCAGCAAAGCTTGTGTCCGACCTACAATGTCCGGTGACATGGGATGTTTCTCGGACACAAGTTTTTTACCTGCCTGAACAAGCTGATCCGACTTTGGTCTCCGAGCCCTCATCTCTGCTAGCAGTGCCTGTGGGAATGTAATTAATATAATTAGAGTGATTGAGCATATATATTATAGAGTGCCTGTGAAATATAATAAATTGGAAATATAACTTTAGTTTTTATAAAGCTCATATAACTAACCCCCCTAAATTCCAACACTATTAAAACTAATTACTTCAACCCTAGTTATAAGTTGATATTTTGATTGATGCAACATTATGAAAAACAAAAACAAAACAACAAAACTATGGTTTAAATAGAGATTGTAGCTTATGGCCCATAGTGCATGTGCAAATATAATTAGAATGATGTACTGTACAAATCATAACTTTAAATATGTGAGATTTGCGTGTTTATTTTGAATTCATCTTATTAACTTTTATATCATTTATTTATTTTTTATTATTATTTATTTTTACAATTATAACGAGAAATGATATTTGTAAACTCTGTTTCCTAAAAAAAAACTATATTATCTGTTTCTCTTCTAAGCATGATTGACCCACCCATAAGAAGAAATTTTAGCAACGTATAAAAAAAAAAAAAAAGAAGAGAGAAAAAGGTTCCTTCCATAACAACACAAATATTAAAAGTGGAGGTTTTTATGACACTTAAATTAACTTCAATCTTGCTTGTAGAAGAAACTGTTAATATAGTTTGCTTTACTGATCTTTTGCTTTAAAAAAACAAGCAACCCAGTTAAACGCCTTGTAAAAACCATAGTAGCCTGTCTGACCTTGTGTTTCTGCTGCAAACTCAGGACAGCCCTCAAGTCCTTAGCGGTGACCTCTGCCTGACAAATACGTCCCTTCTCTCTTATCCAGCCCTCCTCTTCCTCATGGTCTTGCAAGAACTGGTAGAAGTTGCGAGCGTCTTCTAACTTCACTCGACGTAGCTTGCTTTGCTCTTGTAAGCTGTAAGTATATCACAAGAAATAAAGTTAAAATAAATCAAATATACATAAATACACCTAATTTATAACTAAAGATTAGTCATTAAAAATTACTTCAGTCCTTCTGCTTTACCCTGCGTCTTTATATACTATGCTCCTGGTTGGTCGTACACGGAAAACATAAATTTAAGAAATTATTCAGTTATAATAATAATAATAAGTAACTTTATTAAGGCGTTGTGAGGCCTTGGCAGCCTTGTTTTGCAAAACAATATTACATGTAAATTTTATTATTATAAGTATTTTTTTTTTTTTTTAATATAAGTAATTATTTAACAATAAAAATTGAATAAATATATTAGATTTATATATATTTAGCAATACTGTAATTAACGTAATGAAATATTAAGTCGATAAATTATAATTTTTTTAGTTTATAAATAAATGATTTTGTCTAGTCTATTTTATAGTTTCATAAAAATAAATAAAATATTTTTATATATTTATATATAGGAACAATTCGTAAATGCAAAATATTTAATCCATTTTAATATTAATACATATTATACATTATAGATTTAACTTTTCGGTACAACTTCAGATTCAACAGCAACTTGTTAGTATACATATTATTTCTTCAGCGGTAAATAGCTATATAGATTTTAAAAAACTTTGTATACATCTAACAAATTTATGACAAAAAAGTTGAAATAGAAACTCTTAAGGGGGTAGGTGACCGACTGTTATCTCGCAAACTAGGACGGTTGCGAATAATAATAAATAACAGAAAGTAAAGAAGAAATGTTACTTAAAAATTTAGTTATGTCAAACATGTGAAAACACGATCAAATATTTAAGTTATTACACTTTAAAGATAACATGTAAATGTGGAAATTCAAATTTGAGCGGGAAATTTTAGTCAAATTAGAAACTTTTTTACAATTAAAAATATAATTAACATTTTTTTTGGTATAAAAAAAAAAAATTTAAATTTACGTTGTTTTATTTGAAAATTATAGTGTTTGTTTTATTGGAACTAAATCATGTACAAAAAATTATTGGGAAAATATAGTTGTTCTTTTAGCGATTTCCGGTCCAAGTCGGTCCCCCACCGCCTTAATTACTTTTTTTCGTGTAGTCATCACGCAACGACGCCTATATACGAACGTAGGCAACCCTTATTTCAGACTTTTTGTTACGCAGTAATGTGCTTCTCTCCTTACAATACATTATTTTAGTAATTATTGGCCTAAGATATGTTTTGACTCTGATATCATAGTAGTTAAGATATTTGGTGTCAATAAAGTAATTGTAGTTACTGACCTGGCATAGGCATCGTCCAGCTGTTTGATCCTGGCTTGCAACACCGGACTCTCCTTGTGTCCCGATGTAACGAAACTCAATGCTTGACGCTGGATCTTACGCTGAGCCTCTCCTATAGAGTTAACCTGTAGTTCACTGAGGGCGTGGATCTGAATCAAGTCTTCCACTGCCAGTAAGTGAGGTCCTACGTCATCTGACGTGAAACTAGCCTGAAGTCATGCAACATGAAATGTGGTTATCAATGGCAGTTCAAATCATTCATAATACTCTACTGAATATGGTGAACATATCGATAGGTGAAAAGGTAACCCTTTATAAATCCAGTTATATATATAATTACTTGAAACTTATGAAACTGGCTTGAAGTCATAAAACATGATGCAATATTGTATGATTATCAATGAATCTTAACTGCGAGCCAATCACAGTCAGTAATTTTTTGACTTTTTTTTTTCTTTTTAATATTTTTGACTCTGATTATTTGAAATCTTGAAACGAGAAGCAATTTAATTTTTTTTTCCAATACTACTTACCTCTAGTTCTTGAATAGTTCCAATCTGAGTTTCGATTTCTCTCAACGTTGACATAAGCCACGACAGAGTTGCCAGTGACGCTTTGTGTTTCTCCAATAAACTGAGCAGTTCCTTCCATCTAAAACAAATAAATAGCAAGTTAGTGCGGTGACATTTAAGACAGGAAATCAGCTACTGCAGGATTTCACTAAAAAATCGTCGAAAAAGAAAATTCTAAAATGTCGACAGTAATACATACATTAATAAGGTACCTTCAGTTTTTTTTTTTTTTTTTTTTTTTTAATTATTATTATTTGTATATTTGTTGTTTATTTTTTGAAGTTTTTGTCCCATTTCATGTTACTTTTTAATTTAATAATTATTTTCCCTCTGATCTGACAGTCATGAATTCTGAAAATTATACTATGGATAGCTGTTTCAATTAACTCTCAAGTGGCAATGTGCTTTACATGCTGGCTTTACATTATTGTATATATTTGGGGTAAAAGCCAATTTATATTATGCAGCTCGTTTTGATGAAAAAATACATTTAAATGAAGGCTACTTTCGGAATACATGTTTTTTAAAAATTTATTTGTAGAATGCACTAACTCAATGTACTATAGACTATGATTTAATCGTTGAAAGATGCTTTATTTTTAATGGCCATTAGAGTCTATCACGTTTTTTACCATTGAGGATTTCGGTTGCACTTCAGTTAGGAGACTATATTTAGAATTTTTAAATCTAGCACAATCTATAAAATTAACTAAATTAATTTATAATAATTTTATTAATACTTTTATAATTTTTTTTATAATTTACGAACAAAAAAAAAATATATATATATATATATCTAAACAAACTATTATATTTTTTATATAATAAATAAAAAATAATTTATTTTTTATTTTTTAATAGTATTAAATGTGAAATAATTTTGTATTTGAAATTTCAAAACTTTTTCATATAAAACAAAAACAATAAATTACGTAATTTATGGTGCGTATATGTAATTGTAAAATAATATTGTTGAATGCAAGTAGCATAAATAACTACATTCCGTGTAATATAATATCTAGATGCTATATTATGCTAAGTAACATAGTGATGCTGACCCGTTGAAATGAACTAACTACATTTTACAATTTTTTTTTCTTAAATGACCGATCTACACTTACCAAATTTCAAGTTCACACATCTAGTTCCACTGTTAAAACGTGTAGATGTGCCAAACGTGTAGATCTTTCATTTTGCGTAAAATTTGCAAATTGTCGTTCGTTCACTTCGATGGGTAAACATCGATTTAGTTATTAAATATTGTAAAGTATATTATGTTATGTTTAAATGTTGCTGAAAAATTTAATACTACAATTACTACGTAATTATAATTATCGGTTAGCACGTTAAAAAATAACTATATGCTAGCTAATTTTCAGCATAATTATGCTATATTGCATGATAAATATGATACAAAGCATAAATATTATGTTTTACTGTATTATTTATGTTGTGCTTATTAAGTAAAAAAAAAAAAAAAAAAAATGCTACAATGACATAAATGCAGCATAAATTACATATTAATATTTATCAGTTAGGGCAACGAAGCTGAAAATAACGTAAGGCATCGACTGCGCATTTCGTGCGTCATCTGCAAGATTTAAATCTTTATTTCCGGTATTTTTCATGTTTTGATGGCGGGAAAATATTATCGTGTGTAATTTTTTTTGAAAAGTTGAACTTTACCGGAAATAGATTTTGGCGATCGGGTAAATTTGGAAAAGACGAACGATGCAGTCGATGCCTTACGTTATCTTCAGCTTTGTTGGGTTAGGAATGATAAAATTATATATCTGACCTCTTCATGAC
Organism: Ecdyonurus torrentis; assembly: GCA_949318235.1. Classification (NCBI taxonomy): domain Eukaryota; kingdom Metazoa; phylum Arthropoda; class Insecta; order Ephemeroptera; family Heptageniidae; genus Ecdyonurus; species Ecdyonurus torrentis. The sequence continues at coordinate 19,111,984 of OX439135.1, forward strand.
CTCTTGTTCTTTATGTACGACTTCCTTGCAGCCGTGATAATTTTCAGACACGAGCTCTTCTGCCATGTTAGTCAGATCGTTGAAACGTTCCTCCTGCAAATATTACATTTCGTTTTAAGCAAAATTATGGGTAACAGCTATCAATTGATATGTTTAGATATCAAACAGACAAACTTAAAACTGCTCTCACAATATACATTAAGCTAAGTTGAATTATATTTATGTTACTTAAAAATGTTATTATTTGAAATTTTTAAGTCATTCTACTTTGAAGATTCGAATCAATGTGAGATTTAAAATTTAGATTAATACTCACTTTTTTTCCTTTTAAAAATCAAGAATAAAAAAATTATTTTAATTTTTTTTTTTAGTTTGTCTTTTTAATTTTTTAAATTTAAAATAACACAGTATTAAATTTTATTTATTTAAGTGCGTTGAAATAATAAATAATATAAAAATATTAATGCTGTTTGTAACCCAGTTTTTCTACTCCTAAAATGACGATCAACTATGGTTATTCAAATGGAATGCGCATTTTTTGGCACAAGAAAACAGGGTTTACGAACAACACTATATGGTTCCTCTTTCACCTAATAGTGGGACCAATACACTAAACAAACTACCACATTTGTCTACCCTATACTCTATCTAAATTGTGTCTGTCCTGGATGGTAACTTACCCTAGCTAAAATATCGGCACTGATTGCTTCGTGTTTCTTGACTGTAGCATCAACTTGACTGAGGTTGCTACCGTAGCGAGGGTCGCTCAGAACTTGAATCATTTCCTTAAGGTAGCCATCTCGGAGCACGCGCTGAAATTTTACAAAATATATCATTTTGTACTTACACTTCAGTTAGACAAGACAGACTAGAGTGCGGCAACTTTTGGGTTTGTAAAGTCAATTTTATATTTTAAATCAACATTCTTTATCAAAAATTTATGAATTTTATTTTTCAAATATTTTATTGTACTGTATATAAATTTGAAATGTTTGTTTTCTATAAAGCCACAATTTGAAAATGATAAAAATACCCGAAACAATGTTATAAAAAACAACTGTTACTATTTTGGAAAACTATATATTATTTTTATATATTTTACGATTGCAAACAATAATTGCTTATATATTTTTTTTAATCGTATCAATATTACATTATACCCAATCCAAAATTAATTATTGTGTCAGTATTTGTGTGTTGTATGAGAGAAATATTCACTACCTTTCTCTCAAATTTATAACTGAGTTGTTCCAGACGTTCCTGCCGCTGCAGTTCTGCTCTGAGTGCGTTCTCTCGCTTATGTTCCGACTTCTCCAGCTCTCCCCAAGATTTCTGCAGGTCTTGGATTAACTGACCGTCAATAGGGACGTAGAGTGGCTGAGAGAGTGACTTCAGTTGTGTGTTGATGTGGAAATATAGGATCTCGATCTCGCTCAGCTCTTGATATCTGAATCACAAAACACATTATAGTCAGTTAAGGCGTGAAATCAGCCACTTTGAGATGTGAGATTTGATTAAAATGTTATAAAGAAAAAAAAAATCTGAAAATTTGCAGTGATACATCAAGATAAGGTATTTTCAAAATGTTAAAAGAATTGGGGGCAGGGGGGAAGGGTGGAGATGATAGTTTTTAAATTATGATTTATTTTTTTTTAGTTCCATAAGAACCTATGTTAATTTCAATAATTATTTTCTCTTATCTGATGGTCACGGGTTCTTGAGAATTTTGTTATAGCTGTTACTATTAACTTTCAAATGGCATCATAAAGTTTGTAAGTTTTCTTTTTTAATTTTGAGATACAAGCCATCTAAATACAACCCATAATTAAAATATTTTACATTGAACAGACTTAATCTATCGGTGATGAAAAAAAAACATAATAATAATAAATATAAATTAAAAAATTAAAATTTTCTGTTAGCTTTAAACACTTACAATGCAGTGTCCCTAATTTAAATATTTTTGGCATCATTGCAAGTTTTCTCAAAAAAAAAAAAAAAAAAAAAAAAAAAGTTCTGTATTACACAAAACTGATTCCGGAAAATGTCAAAAAAATTTAATTAGACATACTTTAACACGTTTTAAGCGTATTATTATTATTATTATCCTCGCCAGTAAGAACCATTGCTTTTACTTACTTGACAGGCTTTTCCAGTGTTCTGTATTGTTTAAAAGCCAACATAAGACTTTGCACGCCTTCCAGAGAGTTAGGGAATGTGTGATTTGCAAGCTCCAATATTTTAGCTCTGATCCACTCCAACAGATTTGAGGTGAGCAGTTCGTAGCGTGCCTTGTGTTTTTCACTGTCGAGCACTTGACCCAAAATCTGCAAACATAACAACATGAACAAATCATTAGGCACTGGTTTTAATAACTGTGTGTATAGTGCGCTTTTACAAGGAAAAACGTAACTAAAAAGTTACTATATATTCAGACTTTTTTATTTATTTATTATTATTTTTTTTGACAAATTTCTAAGACATACAAAGTTTTTTAAGATGTAAAGAGCTAACTATACGTATTAAGTATTCTATGAATGTCTTGGTCCCAAAACATAAAGGAGCTTAGCATATTACATTACAGCCAAAATATATAACAATCTACCGCAATATTTAGAAATTTATACAATCATGATTCGTTATTTAAAAAACTTTTGATTTATATGTATACTGTATACAGAATACTATACTTTATCGAAATATTTGGATCCTAATTTAAAAATTTATGTACTTATATATTACATATTCAAATTTGGGACATTTTATTGGCTAAATTGTGACGTTTTTACACAAAACTTTAATTGTTATGTACGTACAGTACGTATAAAAAAAAAAAAAAAAAACTATTGTAAATAAACTGTAAGTATTAATGTAGTTTTATAAATTTATTTATTATTAATATTATTTTAATTGTAAGTAATAAATCGACCAACGCTTGTTGTAACAACTAATGTTACTATATATGAACTGCTTTTGCCAATAACAATTTCTTATTCTTTCTTCCGCTAAAGAAATAACATTTTATAGTAACAAGTTATTGTTCTAACGTTTTTTAATTCAGTTTTTGGGTTGTATGTAACTGAACAATAAGTGAAAATTATGCTTTACGTGAATTTTTGTCATCAGAACAGTCATCACAAAATGCTAATTGCTATAGTGTGCAACCCATTCAACTCCTTGGCTATTATTATTATATTATAACCTATCTTTATATTTCCCGGAACGTAATGTATCCCACGCTTTTACAAAACAGAATTCGATATTAGGTTCATATATATGTACTTACGCAACTAATTTATTTACATTTTCAACAAAGTCTAATGAAGAATTAATTATTAAAATAAAAAAAAAATTAAATATATCATAATTATTAAAATAAATGTATTATTATTATTTCAATGTTTTAACAATTTATTTTTTATAAGAATGTTACTTTTTTTATTTTTATATAAATAACCAAAAATTAATATTTTTCAACACGTATAATAAATTATGTAATTTATGCTGCTAATAATAGTATAAATTATGCTAAAATAGAAAATTAGTATTACATGAATATATTTTCCTATAAAATAAATAAACAAACATTATTGATAATAAGTTAACACTAAATATTTATGTTTATTATGATTTATATTATAAATTATGCTGCATTGAAATATTTATGCTGTAAATGAGGTAGCATAATGATTACATATTTATATTCGTACGTGTATTATTAGTTGTTAATGCAACATGAAAAAAATTGTTTTCTGGCCTATTACCAAAATCGTGTAATGAGGAATGTGAATTCTTTTCACCCCCACTTTTTATGACATTTTTGAAACAAACGTTAAAAAATTTTGAGGCGATATTTTTTTCTTAGAACAATTGGAGCATGGGAATATTTTTAATTCATTTTTGAAAATCGACCTAAAAAGCCTGTGACGTCATCAATCGGGCATTTATTTCGGAAAGTATTGACCGTAGAAGGTTCACTAGCCAGTTGTTTTTGAAATCCTGAGGACGAGCTGATTTCATTAAGCTGCATGGTTACTGAAACTCGAACGATTAGTATTTGCCGATAAAAAAGGGGACTGATGACGTCACAGGCTTTCTAGGCCGATTTTCAAAAATTATTTATTGCTCCAATCGTCCTAAGAAAAAATATCGCCTCAAAAATTTTTGAAGCTCTTTCCAAAAGTATCATAAACTCATAAAAAAAAAAAAAAAAAAAAATCCCCTTCCTCGTTGTCATATAGTGCTCAAAATTGTTATCCAAGTCATAATATATAGATGAACGTTAACAAAAAATATATAAACAAATCATAAAGCTGTTCCATGGATGTTTTGCAGTGTAGCTGTAATAATATATTGTAGTTTTACTTACGTTTGCGATGCGCCTCCCTGACTTCATTTCATTTTTCATGCGAGCGAAGGTGTGATAGTAGGAGGCCACATATGTGATGATAGACTTCTCGTCAGGACGGTGGGTGTCCACATCTATAAAATATTATTTTGAGTCAGCAAACTTGCATAATAATATAATATAGTACTGTACAATTTGACTGTATAGTATGTGGTCGTTTGATATTTTAAAACAATCTTCCTATAATAAGAGAACGAATCAACCCATTTTCTTTTACTCTTTTTTATGTGCTTTTTAATAAATAAAAATATATTACAGAATTTAGTGGCTGAATTTTTATATGATCAATTCTGAAATTTGTTATCAAACATTTGTGATTTTTTTTAATTACTATTATTATTTACACAGTTGTAAAATGTGTTATGATTTATGATTTATCATCATGTTTGTGTATGTGAGTGTGTTAATTGTTGTGTGGACCGCTTGGGTGACTAACCAAAATTTCAAAAGTGATTTACTCCGTAACTAGAGCTCACAGAAACGCAAAAATAAAACTAAAATATAAAGCTTTATTTTTGCACGATCTTTTAGATTTTCCATTACGTTTCTATATGAACTTTAGTAGAGTAGTAAAATAGTTATTGAATATTGTGTCAAAGTTTCCCCACTTGACTACAGTACTTATTAATATTGCTGACTAAATCAATTGCAGTAGACTCATTATAATATTGTAAACTATTGTTACTTATTGATGTACAGCTCTGGCCAAAAGTTCCCGAACGGGGCAGTGGCGGCCGCTACGTTTTCTCATATAAAGATAGCATTGTGTGGTTGCGGATTGCCTATACAAATCGTTCGGGAACTTTTGGCCAGAGCTGTACTAGTTGACAGCAGACACTCACCCTCTGCGTCCAAGAGGCGTGGAACTCCCAGTTCGTTCTGTGCGACATCGAAGGCGTAGTTGAGGTTGTCAATGTGTTTGTTAGGCTGTAGCTTGGTGAAGTCAATCAAGTCAGGCCGGTGAGCGTGGATCAGGGCGTTGAATCCTAGTCCACTGCGCCAGGAACCTACAAATTTTTGTTCATTATTTTACATCTATAAAAAATAAATCTATAAAAATATTGACTCAGGCAAGAATTTAGCTTGACTACCCTGAATTTAGATTTAAAGGTATGGATGAGATGAAAACATTAGCATTTGACTCACAAAACACCTGATTGGTCTTACATATAAATAACATTAGTTTGTCTTAAAACCCAACTGTAGCGTCATAGAAGTGATCAGAAAATATCAATTAATGCAACCCGCACAACATTTTCATACTATCTTTTGCCTGTTTCTGATGTCATAAACGGAAACTATCACGCAACAAACAAACGATACAGTACTTTCACTCTCTTGTGTGGTGAAATTTACATTCTGGTAAAAATAATTTTTTAATTTAGTAGGTCCCATTTTGAGATTATTCATTAAAATACACAAATTTATTAATTTTAAATTTCTTTAAATTTAAGCAACTCAACCGTAATCTGGAATCCACATGTATGCATCAATTTCACATAGAAAACGTGTATTCAGGCAAAATATAAAGTTCTATTCAAGCAAACTTTGATACAATAATTTTAAATATAACTTTAAAAACAAATTAAATTAATCAAACAATAAATTAATCTAAAAAACAATCTTAAAAAAATAATAATATTAAATTATAAAAATATATATGTTTGATTATAATTTGTAAAATAAGTAATAAATAATTATTAATCTATTTTAAACATCGGCAAGGAAATCAGGTACTACGGAATTCAACTAAAAAGTTGCAAAGAAAGAAAATTCTATAATTTTGCACAGTGATACATTAGAATTAGGTATTTTCAAAAATGTAAAAATTTGGGGGGTTATCATGCTAGATTTTAAATTATGAATTTTTGAAGTTAAGATCCCATAAGAGTCCATGTTAATTTCACTAATTATTTTCTCTCTTATCTGATGGTCATGAGTCCTAAAATTTTTATAAGAAATAGCTGTTACAATTAAATTTCAAATGGCATCATAAAGTTTGAATTTTTTTTTTTTTTTTTTTTTTAGATTTTGAGATGCAAGCTATCTGAATAGAACCTTTATGTTATAGAACAACACATGAATAATTATGAAGTAAAACATAATATTTATGCTTTGTTACATAGTTATTATGCAGTATAGCATAAATTATACTGTATTGTCTAAATTTTGTCACGTTTTTTTTTTTTTTTTTTTGTCAGTGACTTCTGTGACGTAATAAAGTAAATATAAAAGTGATGCTAGTTTGATTTTAGCGACAATTGACTGATATTGATTTAGTGCGCAGTTGTAAGGTATCACAGTATATCTAGTCAGTGTAAGGTTATATCTTACTTACTAGGGTTTCATATTGCATTGAAAGTACTCACTACTATATACCTTTAATATTAAATGTAACATACATAAGTATACTAATTTAATAGCAATTTCAACCTTATTGCTCGAGTTATTTTAACTACTTTGACTATACTGTCAAGTATTTGTTTCATTATTGTAAATTCCGAGAATATTTTACTGGGGCGGAGACACACTTGCAATTATTGTAAAAATATTTGGTCTAGACATTTAAATGTTACTTTTTTTTAATACAAATTGTTCTCGCATTTTTTTTGTTGTTTTTTTATCATAACGTTTTGTGGGGTTAAAGAAAAAAAATCCTAGTAATGATATATCTCGAGATGGGACTATTACACATACAAATATTATGCCACTTAACCCTTCAGTACTCTCATAAACTGGGGAGAGAATTTGTAAAGTAGACAACTTACGCTACAATTTCTATTGTAGACCTAGATTTCATGACGTCATGAATTCCTAAAGTTGCCTACTTTACAGTTTGTTAACCCCAGTTTGTGAGGATACAGAAGGGTTGAAGGACGTATAATATGCGTACGAATGTACAGTAGGTCCTATCTCGTGAGTTTTACGTTTTTGATTTAATGTTTTAAGGACAGGATTTCTTTAAAGCCATAGACCATATAAAATAACATGTGCTTTTTAATGAATAAACACGAAATGGGATCTTCAAAACGGATGACAATTTTTATCAGAATGTTAATGTAGCCCCACGAGAGAGCGTGAAAATACTGTAAAGTATGCAATTTGCGTGACTATTCATGTTCTGACGTCAGAAACATGCAAAAATTAGTATGAAAATATTGTGTGTTGCATAATTTGATATATTTTTATCACTACTACGGAGCTATAGTTGGGTTTTGAGACAAACTAAAGTTATTTATGTAAGTCCTATCAAATGTTTTGTGATATAGGCTTATGTTTTCTTCTCGTCTTTCCCTTTAAACAACAGCAGTATGTCTTTATAACAGACGGTTAATCATATTTCAGTAACTTGCCACTGAAGTGCAGAATATCAACTTACCACTGAAATCCTGAATATTAACGCCTGGGTATCCTGAAGTTTTTCTTTGACACCAAAGCAGCAGCGCATCCTTCGCCGACCTCTTCTCACTCGATTCATTTTCTTCGTCCTGAAAATTAAAAAAAAAAAAACATTTTTAGTTTTGATTTTTTGAAATCAAATGTATTCAATTAGTAATACTGTTTTCTTCCCAAGAAAATATTACTACACGAAAAGGATAAATTACGTATATAAAATTTAAGCTTAAAGTCTCTATGGCTTTATTGGTTGAGGGGGTAGTCAACAATAGCTTTTTTAATATTGATCTTGGTGTTATTAAACCTCATGAAAACACAATCTCAAAATTTTAATTAATAACGTGCCGAGAACAAAAGCCGTTAAGCGACGCCGAACCTACGTCACATCTACAACTTGCTCACACGCTAGTTTGACGCGAGCGTGAGTTACTCTTATTTTTGCTCTATAGCTAATTGACATAATATTTTACGTAAAATGTGTTTACGACTATAGATATATATATATATATATATATATATATATATATATATATATATATATATATATATATATATATATATATATATATATATATATATATATATATATATATATATATATATATATATATATAGTAAAATAAATTATGCAAAGATAAGAGTAACTCTAGCTCGCGCCAAGCTAGCGTGAGAGCAAGTTGTAGCTGTGACGTAGGTTCGGGGTCGCTAAACGTCTTTTGCTCTCAGCGCGTTAATAATTATAATTTTTAGATCGCGTTTTTGGAAGGTAAAATAGCACGATGGTCATGATTAAAAAATTCATTGTTGACTTTCCATTTAAGTATTGGAGAAATATAGTAGTTGATTTTTACCATATCGACGACACTTTTTAAATTAACTTACCTAATTTAAATAATACTCAAAAAAAAAAAAAAAAAAAAAAAAAAAAAGTTTTTTGCAGAATGTGCAAATAATAATAAATTATTGTTGATTTAATAATTATATTGATGCTTTGACTATGTTATTCATTGCTCAAGAAGAGCATCGAAAAGCATTCAGAATGACGTCATGCGTACACACCCTATATACTCAGAAAACCTTGACTGAATTGCTCAGATACAAAGCTTGCTAAGTGATGGTATATAGTTTTATACTTACGACATCAATTTCAATTTCCTGGATTTGAAACCTGAGGATGATAGTCCATATAAGACCCAGGATAAGTCTAGGGTTGCCATCAACAATATCTTCAGCCCCTATACTCTCAAGTCGAACCTGTAACATACAAAAAACATACTTATGTAATGACTGCAAGTAAAAAATAAATAAATAAACTGTTTCTTATTATGGGTAATGTTTTTGGCACTGTATGGCGTCTAAGCACATTTCCATATACTCTTTTCATAAAATCACTGTATTAGACATTATTTACTTATTTAATTGACTTTATTAATACTTTCTAACAGTTATTCAAATGTTTTTATTCTTTATTCTCTATGACCTGCCTGCACTAAGAGATGCTCAATTTCAAACATTATTTATTGGGACATCAATAACAAATATATACGCATTCATTGTGCGTGTGTATATTTATAATTACATTTTTAATAATAAATTAATAATATTATAATAATATAATAAATATAATATATTTATAATATTATAATAATAATATAAATTTTTTTATTAAATAAAAAAAATTAATAATATTTAATATAACAGCTGTTACAAATTTAAATATTTTTATTATTTAATATAATACAAATATAATTCTTTAAAATATTCTCATAAAATTATGTATTTTTTTTTAATTATGTTTATAATTTTTTATTTTAAAAATTCAATATGTAAACGGAATTGTAAAAGACTATACGAGTATGGTCACTTTTTTTTTATGCAAAATTAATAACATTAGGTACAAATTAAACATTTCTAACTATCAAAAAGTTGCAATGTTATATATTTCTTTTAATTTGAAATTATTTTTTACGTATGATTTAATGTGTATTTTTCCCTTGTACAGCAAAAATTAAAATTAGGAAATAACTAAACAAAAAAATCTGGAAGGGGGACGGGGTGTGTGTGTGTGAGAGAGGAGAGAGAGAGAGAGAGAGAGAGAGAGAGAGAGAGAGAGAGAGAGAGAGAGAGAGAGAGAGAGAGAGAGTATTATTCAGTCGATCAGTTTATTAACGATTCAGATAAGCAGTCGTTTAAAGTAAATTGTCTTTGTTTATATTTAAATTGTGTAGTTGAGTCTGTTTATATATATATATATATATATATATATATATATATATATATATATATATATATATATATATATATATATATATATATATATATATATATATATATATATATATATATATATATATATATATATATATATATATGTTTGACTATCATTTCCAATTGCTTGAATTTTATTTTTAAGCCATAACCTGGACTGATCAAAACCTGGACTGAATTTGAAAACATTCACTTTCTTAAGATAAAAAAAGGTAATAATTAATTAATGGAACGAAGGGAGGGGGGGGGGGGGGAGACAACAATAACAAAAGAATTCAACATAATATTGAACTTTTTTAATTTTGTACAGAAATCAATGTCTATACTTGAAAAAGTAATTTTATGTATTAATGGAATCATATTTTAGGACTAGAAAAGAAAATCATTTGTATAAAATTTAATAACAGCGTATGAAACAGAAAAGGAACACAGTTTTGAGGCCGACTATAAGTGATTTCGGTCATATTCGCTTCTGTTTTTCCTTACTACGCATGTGCAGTAAGTCGAAATGGAAGTGAATGTGAGCGAAATTGCTTATAGTCGGCCTCAATACAGTTGTTCCTTTATTAGTTGTTTCAATCGCGTTACTCTATGCTTTTCCATTACACGCTATGCTATTTGTATGGTATGCCGATTATTTCTATATTACTGTAATTAAATCTAATTAAGAAAATGTGTGTTAAATGTTAATAATTGCAATTTCAAACAATATTTTAAGTGATCAGAATTAATTTATTTATATAATGTTTTTAATTAAATAAATAAAAAATTTCATTATAAAAATATTATAATTCGAATTCGTTTTCAATGTCAGTTTACTGCGTTTATATAACACGGTATAAAACAAAAGCCAAATATTTTCATTATAATTTTTTTTTCCTAATTTTCTTTGACAAAATTAATATTTTTATGATAATTATTTGCTATATATAGTTCCGGAAGTATAATAGTTAAAATCATTAATTACTATAACATATGTTAAATTAATTATCTTTCAAATAAATAAAAATAAGAGTGATTTTTCATACCTCTGTTTCACAACTCAGTTCAAGAACTATAATATTGTTACATTATGCAGTAGTCAGTTATGTAATAAATCTTAAATTAACAATTATGTATATATTTGATGACAAAATAATATAGAGATGTTAGAGTTACACCTTAGACTAGAGGTCAAAATTGTGATATGATATTACAAAAGAAAACAAAAGTGCTTTACATTATCAATTGTGCTAAATGCAGCACTTCCAATGTGTTATAGTGTTTCCAAATTATTCGACAGAATTTATCTGCTACCATATATATATATATATATATATATATTTCATCAGTATTTAATTCCTTCGCTTGCATATTTTCTTTATTTACACAATACACATATTTCATAACACTAGGCATTGAGGCATTAAATTGTTATTTACGATTATTGATTAGAATAATTAAAAGATATGAGAATATTATTTAAATAAAAACTATTTTTAATATTTTTTTTTTTATTATTTTTTTTTTTTTATGTAACTAAAATTTTAGAATTAAAATTCTTTTTTTTTTTTAAATAAAACTAAAAAGTGTTTTACTTTGATGGTTTCTTATTCTTATTATTATTTTGCAGTTTTTGAGATATCTATTGCAATAATTCCGGGTAATATAAATGAAGAATATAAGAGGTATATTTTAAAGTATGCCTCTCTCAGTCTCTCGCCCCCCCCCCCCCCTTTTTTTTGTTGTTGTTATTATTATAATTATTTTTTTTTTCGCTGATGGTAAAAAGCATTTAAAGGGGTCTGTGTTAAAACTACAAGATACGACGTAAACCAAGAGTACTACTACATATCAACATACTGTAATGCTCTCTTTACACTGCAATATAGAACATTCAACTCTTATAGATCGCCTCGACTCCGGAAGTACGTTTAATAAAGTAGCGGAACAGATGAGAAATTTTCAAATTAACTTTTTTATATATATATATATATATAATGAATAATTCATTAATAAAAAAAAACTTTATATAATAGTCTATTATTATTATCATGTAAAAAAGGTCTCATTGTATTATGTATAGTATACTTTATACATGCTTTGTATGTATGAAAATTTATTACGGTACTTCATGTTTATGTAATATTGATTAAATTAATTAATTTTTTTTCTAATAAAGTTATTACTTATTTGCAAAATGGAACAAAATATGCAGCGTGTATTATTAATTATTTTTTATTCATTATTTTTTTTTCTTTTGCAAGTTCTTAATTTCTTAGAATTATATAATTTGACGTCTCTCTCTCTCTCTCTCTCTCTCTCTCTCTCTCTCTCTCTCTCTCTCTCTCTGTTGATGTATTTCAATATAATTATTTGCTTTAATAATGCAAAAACAGTCTGATTATTTTTATTATTATTAATTGCATATTGCTACTGATTATCTATAAAATTTCAATAAAAAGTCACTCTTAGAATATCCAGGGGAAAAACAAAAATATTTTGTTGTTTTTTCTTAGAGGTATATGAAATATAGGAAGGTATACAAACATACAAATCATAAGATACAAAAGTGTAAAAATTTCTGACAATATCTATTATTTTAAAAAAGTAATAATTTTCATCGCAAAATAAAAATAAAATGAAGAGAAGGATACGCATACTTAAATATGCTTGCAGTTTTTTTTTTTTTTTTTTTTTTTTTTTTTAATATTTAAATATTTTAGCAAATTAATATGTATTTTTTATTTTTGTAGCAAGCGTTATGTAATTTATATTTTCTGTGCGTACGGTTTATTTTTGTTTTTTCAGTGTATATACCCTGCATTTGATGGCTATAATTCCATTAAACGAATATGTATAAAAATGCAGTAAAATATAGTGCGTGCATATACAGGAGAGAGAGAGAAAGAGAGAGAGACCTTACATACGGGCTGATAACATTATGTCGCCCATATGTCTCACTAATTGACATTAATGTGTTTACAACTCTTCACTCACGGCGGCTCTTTAATTGAGAACATATTATAGTACAGATTCTATACATTTCTCAACTTGGGAAAATAACCGGTTTTTAATATCAAATGCACTTTATAATTTTATTATTATTATTGTATTAGTTTTATTTAAAATAACGTCTATTTTAAAATGTTTTAAAAATAGTAAACGTGTATATATACGAATAATATTTAAAAATATATATTTAAAAATTATTATATTAAAATTACTTTTAATGTTGCATGACATCGATTAATTTTATCATCAATGTATCAAATATATTTTAGAACAAAAAAAAAAGCATAGATAATGATGATGCTTATTAGAAGTAAGTTGAAAGTGTAAATATAGCAATTCGAGAAATAGAGAATTACGGTTTGAAAATTCCTATAATAATAAGTACAGTATAGTATTCTTCATACTCATATCTCCATAATCAGTGCAGTAGTTTTTTCAAAAATTGTAAAAAAAAAAAAATAATAAAAAAAAAAATAATAAAAAAAAACTGTTTCTCTCTATATAAGGGAAATGTTAAATTAAGGGATCCTACAAAGCTTTTCCCGCGCTCTATATCTATAAGCTCCATTGGATATAGATATGAAGCATGATCACATGAAATGAATAATAAAATTTTGCAAGGAAACAGATAGCAATACTGTCCTCTGAGATAATTAATATCAAATCGCAAGAAATTATTTTATTAATGCTATATATATAGTTACTATATTGTAGAGCACAAATATTGCTATTTTGTAATAACATATAAATTATGCTGAATGTTTTAACTATTATGTTGTGTTAGTACGTATAATCACTGTAAAATATAGCAAAAATTATGTTGTTATACATAAATATTTCTGCATTGAGCTAACATAAATCAATAATCAAATGAATTGAATTGCTTTTTATTTATAGTTAGTTTTATTAACGTTAAATGGCAAGTTTCAAAATATTGTCTTTTTGACTCCAAACCAGAGACTGGATCCGGATCCGGATCCGGATTCGGATCCTCGATAGATCCGCTAAAAAATAAGAGGATCCGGATCCGAGGATCCCGGATCCTCGAAAAAAATAAGAGGATCTGGATCTGGGATCCCGGATCCTCTTAAAAAATAAAAGGATCCGGATCCGGGATCCCAGATCCTCAATAGAATAAAAGGATCCAGATCCGGGATCCAGGATCCCCGAAAAAAATAAAAGGATCCAGATTACAGTTTCAGTTAAAATTTGAAATAAATTTGTGAACATTTTTTCTTTTTTTTTTTTTAATTTTATTAATATTTTTTTTTTAGTATTCATCTGTAATGCTTACTTTTTTTTTTAATATCCAATGCTTATAAAAAAAAAGTTTAAAAGAAAAACTTGTAAATTATAAAACTTTTAAAAAGTTTTTAAGAATTTTTTTGTAAGCTATATTAAAAATTAAGGCTTACAGTTTGCACACACCATAAACAAGTTACAAGAACTCATTACACTATTAAAAAAAATTAACGTAAAGACGTATGTTAGTTGAAAATAAATCTGTTCAATTCTAAATAAATTCTAACTCTAATTAGTTCATTTATTTATATTTATTTAGTTCATTTATTTGTATTTCCAGTTTAAAACAGGAACTGGATCCGGATCCGGATCCGGATCCTCGATAGATCCGCTAAAAAATAAGAGGATCCGGATCCGAGGATCCCGGATCCTCGAAAAAAATAAGAGGATCTGGATCCGGGATCCCGGATCCTCTTAAAAAATAAAAGGATCCGGATCCGGGATCCCGGATCCTCAATAGAATAAGAGGATCTGGATCCGGGATCCAGGATCCGCAATAGAATAAAAGGATCTGGATCCGGGATCTCAGATCCTCGAAAAAAATAAGAGGATCCAGTCCCTGCTCCAAACTAGTTATCTATAATTTACGAAATGATAAATAATAATTGGATTAAATTGATGTTACTAAATATATTATTTAGAAATAATTTATTACATATAATACATTTATTATGTGCATGATGATAATTGATAACGTACTTATTTTATTGAGATCATAAAACATCATAAAATGATATTATATATAAATATGATCATGCCTAAATTTAAAATGTCATGTTCAGTTGATCTTGGGTTATTTAATTTTTATCAAGTATTCGACGGCTGTATGCGTTATTCTCTAAGATAGTAATGTAAAGGAGGTTATCGGTTTATAAAACCGATAAAAAAATTTCTATGGCATAAAACTCGTAGGAGTTTGTCTAGTATTTCTCATTTAAATTTCTTCCAGAATTGGTGGAGTAGAATTTCCAAAATAATAATAATAATAATAAAACGTGTTTTTCCTCATAAGCGTACTGTTAAGGGGCCCTTAAAATTACCGGTGCGCTTTACCGATAAGCTCCATTAGTTTACAAACATTAATATTATACTGTACTTTGGTATGTACAATCTAATACCAAATTATCGTATGTAAATGAAATTTTATGTAAACCTAAAATGCGGAAAAGGAAGTGCCGGAAAAGGAAGTGCCGGAAAAGGAAGTGCCGGAAAAGGAAACCACGTGATGTTAAAAGTGGGAGGTAGCTCAGGCCTACCTTGCTGCTAGCGTGGAGTTTTCTCCCACTTTTACAGTCACGTGGTTTCCTTTTCCGGCACTTCATTTTCCTGTTGTTAGAGTAAACATAAGCGATCAATGTAAATATTACCTTGGTATGTAGAAACGCCAGACTCTTATTGACGTTCTCGATCTTGTGCACTCGCATACGTCCATTGTTTGGCTTGGCCAGTCTCTCACCAGAAATTATCTCTAGAAGTTTTAATAACTTCTTGCCGTCCGATAAATCTGTGAATAATTCCTCCACTTCCATGCGGGCCTGCAAGCAAAACAATTAGTTTAGAAACATTGAAAATTTGCATTTTTTTTTTTTTTTACTGGAACTACTACATTTAAAGAAAAAAATTGCAACTTATGGCATAGGTATGGCAATACAAGATGAGACATTATTTCAACCGAAAGCAACCCCCGTTTCTCATTTTCTGATGAAGTTATAGTATAGGAACCAATTTTAAAACTTATTAACGTCAATATTACATTATAATCACCTGTCCAATATTGTTGTTTATTGTGAAAAATTTGTTTGAGAAAAAGAGGATTTAAAAATCTCTGATCTTGTTTTGGCCAGTATCTACGGATAATAATACATGATAATAAGCTCTTGCTAAAAGGCTCTTCCCCTATTACCTATATATTCACACCATTAACAAAGTAAGTAAAATCCTATTCCCTGGCTTAGTAACCAAATTTTCAAGTTTCAAGTATCAATAATAGCTTTATTAAAATTATATAGTTAAGGAGATAATATTTGTTTTACAATTTTTATTGTCACACACGGACAAAAAAAAAACGAAAAAATAATAATAATGCTAGCTTATTTTCAGCACAATTTGTTCAATACCAGAATAATCTATACTACATTGCATAATAACTATGATATATATATATATATATATATATATATATATATATATATATATATATATATATATATATATATAGAATAATAATAATTATATTTTACATCATAATTATTTATGTTGTTTCAATTTACCAACATTTATGCTAGAATGACATAAATGCAGCATAAATCACGTAGTTTATTCTTTCCGTGCACTATACATTATACAACAACTAAATATGGACCATAAGTGAGCAACTTTTACATTTCATGGCCAGATAGAAGCTTTACCTGCAACTACAAAACTAAAAACACAAAATTCTGGTCTACATTGCAATTCTAAACTACAAAAAGTAATTACATTTGTTTACCTCGGGAACCTGCATTGTTGCATGTGAGAGAAAAAAAAAACATTTAATAAAATTGCCAATACAATTTATAATTATTAATAAAAAGTAACTTTATTTAACTTTTTAAATATTTAAAAAATATATTTATTATTATATATTTTTAAAATAATATAATCTTAATAAATAATTTAAAGAATGTTAATTTTTTATTTATAAATATATTTATTATTCAATCAAGGATAATGTTGTAAATTACATACTAAAACAATAGCAAGATTAACTTAATGAAGTAGGCAAAAGATATTATCGGGTTCAAACATTCTAAAACATTTTTTATGACTTAAAAAACGTAAAAATATGTCTACATAGTATTTCTCCGAAATCAGTGTAGTTTTCTCAAAAACTGATTTCGTCCGTAAGCGTAATGTTAAATTAGAGGACTCTTAGCTTTCCCCGCGTCACCCCGCGCGCTAAACCGATAAGCTCTATTGGAAGTATTAACAAAATTTAGAAAGAAATTATTGTGAATCTGCGGTTACTTGAAATTTCTGACGACTGATACTAGCACAGATTAAATTCAAATAATAAAGACCAACGGTCAAATTTTCAAGTGTATTTAAAACCAATAATAGATAACGGTGAAATAAGTTTTTTTTTTTTTTTTTTTTTTTTTTAATAATTAGACACAAATTAATTTTAATAATTTGGTATACTATACCAGACAGTATAGAAATGTATGCATCTTCTGATTTTTAAGAGGAATATAAAACAAAAAAATTATATAATTCTGTTTCCGCATGACGTCATACTGAATGCACTTTGATGCCATACTAGATCATATGAACAACATTGCTATAAGCAAAGAACAAACTTTGTTTAAGGCTAATTTCTTTGAGAAATCAGTTACTTTTTTGTTATTATTATTATTATTGCACATACTTGAGATTTCAACATCAATACTCTTAAAATAGTATTTTTAAACTGTCAAAATGAGTCATTTTTATATGTGGCCCATGTTATTGAGTGATCCAATATGGCGTTGACTTAAACATGAATGCATGCACCTTATACCATCATGTGATGTCTGTACAATATAATACTCAAGCATATAAGTTGACAGTGAAAAATGTAGAACAGAGAGAGAGAGAGAGAGAGAGAGAGAGAGAGAGAGAGAGAGAGAGAGAGAGAGAGAGAGAGAGAGAGAGAGAGAGAGAGAGAGAGCACGCGGATTATTACGAGAGATAATATGCACACGATCAATGAATATACATTCATCTCAAGTCATCATGGATATTTTGGCATAGCTGACTCATCAGTTATATATTTATTGTTATGAGATGGTAGCAACGTTGTTTAAGATGAAAATATGTTAAGTGAAGGACCACGCATATACATGCGCGGCTATATAACATATTATTTAATCGGTCCTTATAACAAACATAATAACCTATCATTATTATTTTTATGTTACATCAAAATATTACTTTATACAAACTTGAGAGAGAGAGAGAGAGAGAGAGAGAGAGAGAGAGAGAGAGAGAGAGAGAGAGAGAGAGAGAGAGAGAGAGAGAGAGACGCTTTCATATAAATCCCTTTATTTTTATACTGTAGAATCATTGCGCAGTTCAAATTCACAATTCAAGTTCAAATTTAAATTAAAAAATCATGCAAGTAAAAGTTACGAACGTTGAAGCACGTCAACGGATTTGGAACAATGTAATCAAATTGAGCCATTCATTACATAATTTTCTATAATGTGATCGGCTCCATTTGTTTATACATTGTTCAATCTTTGTTTATCCTCCGACGCACGTAACTTTTATTTATTACCTGTGAACAATACTAAAAAAAAAAAAAAAAAAAAAAAAAAAAAAAAAAGTATAATTTAAACTTTATTTTAAAATTCAAAAATCAAAGTTAATCTTATTACATTCAAATTTAAATTCAAATTCAAAAAACAAAATAAAGTCTAATTCAAAATTAAAATACACGTCCAACTAACACTTGAGTTGTATTGGAAGTTGATTTCTATATTAATATACTATTAACCTTCATTGCAATTTATTAATGCATGAATTTATATTAGTTTTTTCTTGTTCAAAATATATATATTTTTTATTATTTTTAAAAACAAAAAAAGACCCGACCTTTTTAAAACCATAAACCGCTATATAAGACTCACTATTACCATATATACCAATGGACTTGTATTTTAGTGTATTTTAACACATTAACAAATTATTAGCATGTAATAACAATGACAATAAAACTATTTTTATTATCATTTTCATATCTTATATATACACACGTAATAATTATGCTTATTCAATTTCAGCACAATTTGTTCAATACAACATAATTTATGCTATATACTTCAAAATAACTGTGTAAGGAATCATTTAGATATTATGTTTTAAATCATTATTATTCAAATTTAGCATCGTTTATGTCATTATAGCATATATGATACTAAATCAAAATAAAATAAATATGCTGAACATTCTATAAGTAGCATAGCTACTGTGAAGTATAGCATTAATTATGCTGTCTTGGATAAATTGTTCTGCGAATGAACTAGCATAATTATTACGCAATTTATTATTTCTGTATAATATAAAAGCTTTTCATGGAGCAGTAAAAATATAATTAGAAATTGCAACTTTAATTAAAATGAATTTTAATGAAAAATGTTATCAGAAAGTACACGCCATGGCTTTTATAGTTTTTTTTTTTTTTTTTTTTCTCCACCTTTGATAACCACACAAAGCTGGCCATAAGCCTTAACCTTGAGTTGTTATCATGTATGTAAGTATGACGTAATGCTGCAAATACAACACCCCGCTCTATGTTGCTGTGAATATCGTGCGAAATGTAAACTGTTTAACAATTAGTAAACACTGCTCGTATTCATTCCACATAACTACATTATACTGTATAAGGTGTTTGCATTGATTTTAAAGTCAACGCCATGTTGGATCACTCAATAACATGAGCCGGTATAGGAAATTTGTACTCATTTTGTTAGTTTAAAAATAGTATAGTATTTTTGTGAGAATTGATGTTGAGAAATTATGTGAGAAAATTAATAACAGAAAATTGATCGATTTTTTTTCAACAACTAAAATCTGTAGAAAATAGAATGAAGTTTGTCCTATGCTGAGTAATGTTTTTCATCGCTTCAGTATGGCGTCAAAGCACATTAATTATATTTGATGTCATAAGGATACACCCTAGGAAATACTGACAATTTAATACAATACACGTATTTATGCAACATAACAGCATCATAGTCAAGAACTTTTTAAATGTAAATCTTTTATCATCATATTTAGTCAAGAGTTAAGCCCATATACAATGAGGAAGACTACAAAAAATTATAAGGGGTTATTTTATTTCGTATTCTAAAAGAGTACATTGGCCTGAATCGATACATATGTGAATTTCTAATTTTTAAGATATAATTTTTTAGTGATTTTAATTAATTTTTGAAAATCACGAAATGACGTCACAGGCTGCAGCATTTGGGCATAGGAAAAGTTGCAGCATATATGACGTCATTTTATGAATTAAAAATTTACATATGTATCGATTCAGGACAATATACTCTTTTAGAATATGAAATAAAATTAACCCCTAATTTTTTTTTCTTCCTCAATGCCTTTAAGTATTTTAGAGGCTATATAGTAGTTTCATACTACATGAAAATGTATGGTTGATAAATGCTGTGTTTATTTTAATTATTATTATTAAGAATGTATTGTATAGCATTTCATTTGTGCATTTCTAGTTCTACCATGCCGTTGGATGAGGTAACTTTGAACTTGTATAGTATATAAACAAATTTTATTTTATTGTTTTACTGAAAGAGTTTCAGAGTTCAGGCTATTTAAAAAATGATACAAACTCCATCCAACGTTATCTCTGAACTAATATATTATTTTAAAAAAAATCGTAGAGTATAATATACGAGATGGTTCGGAGACGGTTATAATTATATTGTAAATGTAAATATAATATTACAAAAATTTATATTTACCTTTGACAGAAACGAGTTGATCCATTTTGTGAATGTTTTCTTTTGAATGTGTAATCTTTCCTCTTGTAACGCTTTAATTCGCGCTGTTTCAAATTTTAGCGCGTCTTCTCGTTGTGTCATTTCTTCAGGTGAATCTACCACATTGCGAGCTGAAACAAAAGAACAAAAGAAGTTGTTATATTAACAAAATCGTTAAAAGCATAAACATATTACAATTTATTTCCTGAAACTATTATTAGAGTTTCACATCAGAGAATTATAGAAATTACGCATTTTTCCTATGTCCTTTTCATTATTATTATTATTATTATTTATGGTGAACACTATATAACAGATATACTGCATACTTAAAAAAAAATTAAAAGAAATATCAGATTTTTTTTTTTTTTTTTTTTTTTTTTATACAGATATATCTTCAATTTTTTAATCTCTTGGCTTTACGCTTTATCCTTTATCATTCACATTATTGGGCTATTGCTAAATAAAAAATTTAAAATATTTTTGAATATATATATTTTGTTTCGAAATTATCTAATTCAGAAATATATTTAAACTATTTAATCAATAAAATTGAGAACGATTTTAGCTTTATCAAAAAGAAAAAAGTAAAAAAAAAAAAAAAAAAAAAAAAAAAAAAAAAAAAAAAAAAAAATCAGAAATGTTCATACTACGAAATAAAAGACAAACATTTTCATGCTGTTCGTAAAACCTGAATGTTTTCTGCTACTAAAATGACAATTAACTAAATGGTTATTCAAATGTAATACGTATATTTTTTGTAGCACAGGGTTTACGAACAACACTATATTAATTAATGTATTATAATCGCTTGGCGCGGTGTAATATTTAAATCACGACGGGATACTGTTAATAATTTGATTCGAAGTGTAAAATACATCAACACATTTTGTAATATGAAGAAAGAAATATTGGCTTACAGTATTGTTGATGCAGAGAACCTGTTCTACAATGCGTGATGCGTGTTAATAACGTTCAGTTTTTACGACTATAAATAAATTTTTTTTTGTTTTACGTACTAAAGTCCTTGTTCTGCTTTTTTAGTCTAATTACAAAATAACACACGATCTTATGAATATTTTCAATGTATACCCTGTACAAGCAACAATAAATAAGTTAATAAATACTGTACCTAAATTCAAGAACAATTAGTTCAATACAATATAATAGTTTAAAACTATACTGCATAATAATATAATTTAATGCACTTCATATTTTAAATCTGCATACTGTTGTTTTTAATATTTGAATTTTGAAAAAGGAAGTCCGCAAATTATTAAAATATTTTGCAGATATAGAGAATGGTTGCATTTATTAAAAGTCAACACCGCATAGGGTGAGCACTAAATAACATGGATCAGTATGGGGAAAAAATTCCAGTTTAAAATATTACAATATTTTTGAGTGCAGTGATGCTATTAACATGTTGAATTAGATTTTAAAGTCTATGTGAGAATGAAAATAATAACAAAAATTTAATAAATTATCCAAAGAAATTAGCTATACGTTTATCCTATGGCATAAGCTATGTTATACTTTGCTCTAGTATGGCGTTGAAGCGCATTCAGTATGACGTCATGTGGATACACCCTATTTAACAAATATACATTTCAATGACCTTTCCATATTTTTTTTTTCTTTTCTTTTTTTATATTTTTACAGTGTATAATTAAAGCAAAGCCGGAGCTAAAAAAAAAAAAAAGGGTTTGATATTATTATTATTTCATTTCGCCGGCCGGCTCGGCTATCCAGCCTTGCCGCTGGCTATACTGTGACGTCACTGAGCTGAGGTGCGTGCTCGGGCCGCGCATTCCTTGGTTATACAACTCTAAACGTTAATTACTGGCTCGAGAAAGAAAAAAAAAACACACAGAATGCACGAGTAAGCACAAAAAACACTCAAAATAAAATATCATCGCAGCAAAGTTTAAAACTCGTTTACATGCGATAGTTTTTCTTCCTTTCGGCAGATCCTTTTTTTTTTTTAGAATTTTGTATTCAATGTTATTTTAAGGAAATATTTTAGCTTTTTAGTGAGGAATTGAGAGAGAGAGAGAGAGAGAGAGAGAGAGAGAGAGAGAGAGAGAGAGAGAGAGAGAGAGAGAGAGAGAGAGAGAGAGAGAGAAAGAGAGAGAATCTAGAAATCTAATCATGACACTTTTTGAAATATTAGTTCATTTAGTAAAATTGAAAGGTGAAAATTATTAATTTCGAGTAAACAAACAGAGAGATAAAATATTATCTCAATTTAGCTATAATTATTTTTTTTCCCCAAGGTATTTTTCCGAAGAAAAAAATCATAAGAAAAAAAATTCAAAATAACGTAAAGCGGATACGAGAGCAGCATCAGAGATATCAATGCCTGCAAAGCTTAGCCAGATGATGAAACACTAACGCAATAAAAATTAGCAACTGAATTGATTTTTACAGAGTTATTTACATAAAAATAAATGTTAATTTTTTGTCTTTCCTTTAAAGGCATAGACAAGAACAAAACACCTAATGGGACTTACATAAATAACATT
Organism: Ecdyonurus torrentis; assembly: GCA_949318235.1. Classification (NCBI taxonomy): domain Eukaryota; kingdom Metazoa; phylum Arthropoda; class Insecta; order Ephemeroptera; family Heptageniidae; genus Ecdyonurus; species Ecdyonurus torrentis. The sequence continues at coordinate 19,135,398 of OX439135.1, forward strand.
AATTTGTCTCAAAATCCAACTGTAGCGCCATAGCAGTGATCAGAAGATTTCGATTAATGCAAACCGCAACATTTTCCTACTAATTTTTGCATGTTTCTCATATCATAAATAGAAAATATTTACGCAAATTGTATTTCACAGTATTTTCACACTCTCTTGAGGATTTACGCTCTGATTCTGGTATACAAAATTGTCATCTGTTTTTTGGTTCCATTTTGTGTTTAATCATTAAAAACAACAAGTTTTGTTTCATGTGGTCTATGGATTTAATCGTATGGTGCCTATTGTTATAGCGCGCGGGAAAAGCTTAGGGTCCCCAAATTTTACATTAAATATAATAATCATGGCATAAAGGGTTAAATATAATATAATACCCAATTTTATCAAAATCAAATGATATTTATTTTTCATTAAATTTAGCCTTTTTTTTTTTTTTTTTTTTTTTTTTGATATTTTCCTTGTGCACTGATGACTCTTTCGTATTTTTGTGAAAACAATGACTGCATCGTGGCGGAAGTTATCAACTGCATTTGGTCATGTGTCCTAATTATTGTCCACACCACAGAGGATGTCACGATTAGATATGGAGCTATAGTAATCTATATTTGACGTAAGCCAATATTATATTATGTTAGCTAACCGATAATCTTCAACATGGAATGTGTTTTTAATTATTATTTTTTATCAGTTTTATCTGAAAATATTAGTAAAGTAAATATTTGATACTTTTTCAGAGATATTTGTTTTATAGCTGCATTTTCTTTTCTCTCTCTCTCTCTCTCTCTCTCTCTCTCTCTCTCTCTCTCTCTCTCTCTCTCTCTCTCTCTTTCTTTCTATTTTTTCCTTTTTTTTATTGTGATTTTTTTCTTTTTGCAATTTTTCAGAAAACTATACTGCACTGATTCCGAAGATATTTGAACAATGAATACTAGACATAGAGACATATAAAATTTTTAAGAATTTTATAAACCTATATAGTAACCTTCATTTGTGTTGTTATGCATTAATGTTGCTGCATTGAGTTAATAGCATAAATATTATACGTATTAACAATGACTGGCCAAATATTTAAATTTGTTTCAGTTTCAGTTTTTAGTTTGTTTAAAAAGAGGAAGTAACTCAATCTGCTGCCTGTTTTGTGTCTAAAATCATGAAGCGTGACGTCACTTCTTGTTTTGAATATCATCATCATCATCAAAAAAAAAAAAAAAAAAAAAAAAAAAAAAAATCAGCCAGTCAGACAAAAGAGTCGAATTTCAACAACCTTCTGTGTACCTCACATTGCAGCTACGTAAACTATAGCCGAAATTACACGTAGTACATAATACAATTGTTTGCGGTGGTTACAATGCTTATTATACTGTTTTGTTATATATTATTACTCTCCAGAAAACTAATATTTACGCACAAATATTATACAGTATCCTCACACTGCAGCCATGAGAGCTCTGGGCCCGAAATTATCAGTATTTACATTATTGTATTTCAATGTGTAATACAGATTTTACACTATAAAATTGCATTCTATTGGCTTGTGCATGTATCTAAATGGAGTAATAATACGTGAAATGAAATCTTCCATCTAGATGCATTTCACTGCATCAGCCAATACAAATCAATATAAGGTCTATGCATTCATGTTAAAGTTGACACCATGTTGTATCACTCAATACATGGGCCGGTATAGGAAAAATATTAAATGACTCATTTTGCAGTTTTATAAAAATACTAACAGTAAGCAAAATTTTTGTGAGCATTGATGTTGTTAAAATTGATTTTGTATTTCAAGTATGTGAGAAAATTAATATTACAAAAAAATTGACCGATTTCTCTTACTTAAAGTGCCAGAAATAAAGTTTGTATCCTACGTTGAGCAATGTTGTTTAATACTCCAGTATGGCGTCCAAGCGCATTAAAAAATATGTCATGAAGATACACCGTATAGTGTAAAGGCTGTACTGATACGAAGCATCATATTTTAAACTTTAGCACAAAAGTGTATAGCAAAGTGTTCCTGAGAACGATAAATTAGTCACAATTAAACGATGAGAGTCAGAAAATTAAGAAGTTGCAGTGAAATGACTAAATAGTAAATACCTCAGACGAAAGCAATCACGTTTTTGTAACGTGACTATATTTAGCTTTTGTTTGCATACTCAGATTTCCTGGTAAACCAATACGTATACAGCAGCAGTCATTACTTATGCGGATTTAAATACATGATACATGTGTGTCACTTTAGTATTTACATATATAATCATATTAGCTTATTATTTTACGTGGATAATATATTTATTTTGTTTTTAAAATAAGGTAAGTAAGTAAGTATCCTGACGCCATAATACCTTTCGGTGTAGGCCAGGATTTAACCTTTTCAGTATGGGCTTTAATGTTTAATGTATGATCTGAGGCTTACCAGACCTCAGGCTCAACCCGTTATCACACTCTTCTGGGCTCGACTACCAGATCTGTGCAACCCGGACCACTGACTCGAGGAAAACCAAGAGTTGACAGCACTCGCGTTAGCAAGCAATGGTCAAACTTTCACCCATCCAAGTACTGACCACGCTCGACAACAACAGCTTGACAATATAACAGCAATGTTATTTATTGCTCCAGAATGGTGAAGAAGCGCATTCAGTATGACGTTTTGCATATACCTTATACACTGAAAAGCCCGGTAAAAGAGAGAGAGAGAGAGAGAGAGAGAGAGAGAGAGAGAGAGAGAGAGAGAGAGAGAGAAGTCAAAGCAAAGTATTGGCTGTATACTACAACATGCAAGTGTTAGAAAGACAGTTTAATCAGCCTAGTCAAACAGTAGAAGCGAGCGAGATAAGTGTTGTAAATTAATTATGAAGTTGACAATATAATTAAACACACAAGCCAGCTAGGGTTAAATCTAAGTGTCATATATACATAACATACAGCTGTCCAAGTCATTGGTGACGTCACGTACAGGGAGGCGTGGCCTAACTTATTATTGTCTTATACATTGTATCTAACAAGACAACGACAGTTTTGGTTATTTTTGTGAGTACTGTACGGTACGTGGGTGGTTGAACTATTTCAATTAATTGAAATTAAGGCGGGAAATCAGCTACTGCTGGATTTGACTTAAGGGAATAGGGGACCGACGTCGGCCATTAGACTCAAACTTTTCTCGTCAAAAAAATCTAAAATTTTGCACAATGATACTTCAGCTTCGATACAATTTCAAATATATAAAAATTTTGGAGGGTCACCGTGCAAATTAATTTTATATGATTTTTTGAAATTTTAAGCCCGTAAGGCCGGATGTTAATTTTAATTTTTTTTTCTTTTTTTTCGGGACGGTCAAACATCATGAAGTTTTTATCACGGCTAGGTGTGACCCTTAGCTACACAATGACACCAACTTTAGACCAACTTCTAGTTTTTTAGATATATAAGGTCGGTACCCTACTCCCTTAAAAGTTAAAGAAAAGTCTTAAATTTTTTACAGATACAGTAAAAGATTTCTTCAAAAATATAAAAAAAAAAAAAAAAAAAAATGGTGAGGTCACCATGCTAGATTTTAAATTTTAATTTTTTGAAGTATTATAGAATATTCAAAATATCTTTAAAAAAACGCGTAAATTCAAAGGCATTTTTGGTTCCAATTCTTGTATGGTTATCTCAATTTATTCTTCTTTTTTACCCTATTTTTTAATGAATTATATTATGTCCACTTTACTGGGACTGAAGAAAATAAAAGCTTAAGTTAATTTAATTGATTATTTTATCTCGTATCTGATCATCGTGGGTTCTAAAAGTTTTAACATATAGGTATAGCTATTATACTATTAACTTTCAAATGGCATTCTAAAATTTAGAAGTTTTCTTTTTAGATGTTGAGATACAAGCCATCTGAATACAACTCTTTATGTCTTACATTGTTTTAAAACAACGACACTTTTTGTTAGTATGCGTGGGTGGTTTGAAATATTTCAATTAATTACAATGCTGGTTATGTTTCTTATATATTATATTGCTATCTTGTGTTACAATGTTGCCATATGTTTTATATTCAATAGGTCAAATAATTTTAGAGGTCAAATATTTATATTGTATATTTTGCTGGACTAATTGCATTATATATATACTTTTTCTTTTGTTAAAGATTTGGTACTCCATTCACGTCTTTGCATTAGAATTTATTTCATTGTTGTATAAAGTTTGTGATCCGATTGTTTATTCAATGTTTTTTTTCTTGTGGAATTGGATCACTATATGTTTGCAACTTTGAAAAAAAAAAAATTTATGCTAGTAGGAATTACTTTATTTATTGAAAAATATAGCAAGCTTTATACGGTTGCAGAGTTGGTACTTTTGCACTTATTTCACAAAGACTTTTTTTTTTTTTTTTTTTTTTTTTTTTTTGCGTGATTGCTAAGAATACTTGAAATCTAAATATATATATATATATATATATATATATATATATATATATATATATATATATATATATATATATATATATATATATATATATATATATATATATATTTTACAAAAATCCTCATGCATTTTTGTCAGTGAAGAATTGTTTAAAATTTATTTTCATAAATAGGCTCATATTTCTGTATTTAAGCCTCCCTCCCCCCTCCCCTCTAAAAATAGATCCATGATTATATTATTAATATTTTGTCTTCAGCCAAAGTTTAAAATCTAAACGTAAAATATTAGTTACTTAATTTACGCTGCATTATGCTATATATTTTAATTGTATAGAGCACAAATGTTACATTTTTTGTAATAACAAGCATTATTCTTAGCATCTTATAAATATAATTATATGTTATAGCATATTTGCTATAAAATTAAAAGTATTAAATTATGTTTTGTTGTGTATAAATGTTGCTGCATTGAGCTAGCATAATTATTACATATAATTATTTATGTTTGGTGGTCCTTGTGAGAATTCTTATTAATTAATTGATTAATTTATCTATTTATTATTTGTTAATTGTGATATGAGAACAATTGCAATATCTGCTGGGATGATGTTGAAAGTAAGTTCAATTGATCATGAGTCATCATCAATATTTCAGATAAAAATATAAAATTAACCGACACAGAAATAACATTTTTATGATTGATAACGTCGGCTTCATAGTACATTTAAAAAAAAGATATTGAATTTAGCTGCCTTGTTATAGCACATATACTTGATTTATGATTACTGCTGTTATAATTAAGAATTATGAGGTAAAAAGTTTCAAAGAGAATTTTTTATCTTTTCGCGTAGTGGATTTTTGTTTTTATTTTTAAAATTTAATAAAGATCATAATTTAAATTTTGTATAGAGTAAAAACCATCATATTAACCGATTAATAAAAATATTCAATAAGATATCAAAATTCAATAATTTTAACAGATCATTAAAATGTGAGCACTTATGTAAAATATAAACCGCATTATGATTGTTAGCATATGTTTGTTTTAATAAATTATTACTGCAGTCTGCCTGCAATGATAGAATTAAATATTTAAGTACCACAAGTGCCAAAACGACCAAAGAATTTTTGTCACCGCAATTAAAAAATCGATGCAAATGTTTTATTAATATAAATAAAAATATATTAATAAATATACTAAAATATATATATATATATATATATATATTACTATATAATAATGATTTTATTGATAAGAATAAAAATAATGTACAGAAAAAAAATTTTAAAATTATTTTATTAAAAAGTATTTAATTAAATATAAATATTTTTATAGCTTTTAAAAATAAAATATTGTTCACACTATACAGAATTAACTATTGAATAAAGAAAAAAATAATCAAAACTACGTTAATTGATGAGATTTCTTTTTTTTTTGACAAAATGTCCATGCAATTTCAATTTGTATTATATTTTTGTTACGTTAAGATTCTTGTATTTTCTCAACCCTTTATTTTTGACAGTAAAATTATAATTTCAAGATGTGAAATCGTTTTAAAGATAGCTCGTATAATCATGTATATATAATGTGCATAATGCATAGATTTTTTTTAAACAGCTTATTAGCAATATTTGGAAAATATATGGAACTTTGTAATATCATCAGATTCTTCTAAAAAAAAGTATATTATTATTATCGACGTAAGTGTTTTATAATAATGCTATAGTATACTATTTCTTTATTGGTCATTTTAAATAGTAAAAAAATAACAAACAAACAAACAACAAAACACACGGGATGAGAAAACATCAAATGCCTATACAATACACAAAGTGATCCCACACCTTTACAGTTGGTGACATACCAAACATCATATTGATGACTGTAATATTTTAATCCGAGATACGAAGAGAAGACTTGACATATTTCTATGTAGAGATAAAGTTTTATATTTAGTAAGTGTCTTATCATCGTGTGTTATCACAAGAATGTTCAAGAACAAATATCTCGTCACCACAATTACGTAATGCATCTTCACAATTAACAAAGTCATTACAAGTACTGCATATTATATGTAGTGATGTATGTAATGTGCGAATTTTTATATATAGAATAGGCGTTGCATCATTTTTTTTTTAAATTTTTTAAATGCAATAAAGATAAACGTTTTAATGTTTTCCATCTTGTTAGGTTTAGCAATAAAAATCTTTCATATCTGGTTATCGTTTAATACTGTCCGTATTGTTTCACCATTTTTCCTGATCTTAGGCTAGTTTGTTTATTAATATTTAATGTGTTTTTTAAGTCCACGAAAACCGCAGCACTTGAAGGTTTGGGTGGTTCTTGGCCTCCCCAAAAAAAATGACTCTGCCGCCCCACGTCCACAAACACGAGCTGGGCTAAGGAGCTCTCAGTTCTATAAAGCCTACCCCACACCTATACTGGGCGCGGGGACGTACACAACCCTATAGAGAGCTAGTTCTATATACATTCAGACCCTGGAACTGCAGCACTACTTGCGAATAATTTATTAATAAATAATTACATTTTTAATTTTTCTCTCCAATTGTAAACTTACGATTAATGACGAAGTCTGTCCGTCTTCTGGGAAACCTCGAGTAATCGGGGATATTAATTTCGTATAATTTACTCATTTTTATATATCTGTGATACTAGTTCATGTCACAATATATAACACTGCACTGAATTGCATCACTTTGTTTACTGCACTCAAAAAGTACTTTAATTTTATACATGATGTAAACTCATGATGCCCATTTATCTGTCCAATAATGCACTGCAATCTTATAACCTGTTACTTAATCTACATAAAACCAATATGCACTTATGCTAATATGCTAGCCAATATTGCACTGAAGTTTTGGCTATTTATATGTATAATTTACCTATAGATTTCTATATAATGGCTAACTTAATATTACACTTATTTGTTACTTATATACTTATTTTATATGCACTTGTCCCGCACTGAAATAGTATTCTTATGTTATGTACTTATTTTACATAAAGATTGCGCTATATATGAATAGCTATATACTGTCCCCAATATTGTACTAAATTGTTTGCTACTGTACTGCATTATCACAAGATATCACAGTCTTCATATTTTGATAAGATATCTTTACCTCGCAGATGTATAAAGATGTTTGCCACCGTGAATGTGTGAGGACTTTTGAGTCAATGTGTAAATATAGCAAGAAGAAAATGAATATTTAATTAACCTTATCACAGTATCTTATATAGCGATCGCTGATAATTTGTAAATAGAATCCGTTTGGTTGTGAAAGAGAAAAAGCACATTTTCTCTCTATGCATGTAAAAAACGTGCCCACAATTGGTTTGAATTAATTTTGAGAAAATATTGATAATAATATACATTTGTTTACCATTGCATGCTCTATAGCTCTATTACATAGTCACCTGCATCTCACAAGGGAAAAAATAAATACGTTAGCTCATTTTTAGCACCAATTTGTTCAATACAGCAAAATCTATGCTATACAGCATAATATAACTATATGTTGCAAAAAGCATAAATATTATGTTCCATAGCATAATTATTTATACTGTTCCTTAATTAGTATTGTTTATGCAATGGGATTTATTTTTCCGTGCAATGTTATATATTATACCTACATAATAATATATTATACTATACTCAAATTCAAATTAAATTTATATTCAGATGCTAATTCTATATATATATATAAATCAAAACCGATTGTGCAGTATAATTTATTTTATTAATTAATATAATTTTTTTTACATATATACTGTATATTTCGAGTTGCCTCATCATAAAATTAGATTTAATATTATAGTTGAAAAAGAGAGAGAGGGGGGGGGGGGAGTTAAATCTTCTAACTCGTTTCAATCTTACAAACATGAAACGAATAAATTACATAATTTCTGCTTTATTGTACTCGTATATGTTATTGTAGCATAAATGATGCCGATTAGAAGAAAATAAATAATCATATGCAATTATAGTATATTTATGCTAAAAGTAGCAAAATTATTGTGCAGTATAACATATTATGCTGTATTGAATAAATTGTGCTGAAAATGAGGTAGCATAATTATCACGTATTTATTTTTGTTCCATGTAGATTCTATAATACAGTAATTGGCTATATTTAATTAATTCAATTTATAATCAATATTTACACGTAAAATGGTTGAAAATAAGACAATGCATATAGTATTATTATATTAGTAGTTTCAGCACATTGCATCCCTAATTACTAAAAGCTTGAACTTGCAATAAGTGTAAAATACTTTAATGTTTGATAGGAAATTGATCTTTATATAGTACACTGCATTGAAAATCGAGTAGATTTATAAACTTTCATTCTGATCTCTTAATCAGGGCACGCTTTAGATTTCCAAATTCCGATGACTTGAACACAATACATTATAATTAATTTCCAAGTTAAAATGTACATATGCATGCTTAATTCCTAATCCAGCAACCTCAAAGTTACACTATTTGTAGTGAAACATTTGTCTGAATCTGTTTCGAACAATTGAAATCTTTGGAAAAATAATAATATAAATATTTATTATTATTAAAACAATACATATATATTTTTTTAATTTAATTATTATTATTTTTAAATCAAAGATATTTTAAATAATATTCTTTAAAAATAGATAAAACATTATTTAAAATAAAAAAATTAAATTAAAAAACGTTTAATAACAATTTTTTTAACTCCTATAAGAAAGTCAAAGCTCAAATAGGTGCTAATTTGCATTAAAGTATAGTTAATTCTATTATAAAGTCATTGATTTTAGTACTCTAAATTCAATGATAAAGTCAACAAGATCAATGATCGAGCGAGAATGGAGGTTATCGGTTTAGCGCGCGGGGAAAGCTAAGGGTCCCCTAATTTAACATTATTACGCTTATGGGGCAAAACACGTTTTTTATTTTTTGCGATTTTTGAGAAAACTACTCCACCGATTTAGGAGAAATTTAAATGAGAAATACTAGACATACTTTTACGTTGTTTTGAGCCATAGACATTTTTTGAGAATTTTTTAAACCAATAATTGAAAATTAGTCAATTTTCTCAAAAAAAAAAAAAAAAAAAAAAAAATGTACAACTAAAATTTTTAAAACAAAATCAGAATTTAATGTATTGCAGTGTATATATACAATAATTTTTTTATGCTTCACTTTATATTGAAACAGTAAAGTTATGACAGTAAAAATAATGATATTCACTTTTGATAAATAAAATTATAATAAAATAAATCGTGCAGCAGGAATGTTGGCATCGTCCAAAACTTTTGAATGAAATTCTTTTTGTTCTCTTTGTTATGTTAAATAACAAAAAGTTTTTTGAATGAAAAAAAAAAAAAAAAAAAAAAAAAAAAAAAACGCGTGAGCAATATTTTATTTTATCACAAATGAAAATATTGAAACATCACGACATGAAGACAGCTAGACACGGCTATAGACAGCTAGCTGTGTTTGCAAAGAATAAGAGTACAATAACGTACGGTTCTATAGACATTAAAAATATATTGGTCGTATAATTTTGAGCTTCAAAATAATTATTGCCACGTTTAAAACAATGCTATGCAACTATTTGCTAAGCAAATTTATAACAAATTAATAAATATAAGTATTATATAAGTAACGTATAAGTGAATGCACCAGAAAAAGTATAAATTTGCGGCAAAAATATAATCTGCTAATATATTTTATTACAATATTTTCACAACCAAATATAAACACGTAACAATTATAATTGCTCAAAATTTATGCATAAAACATATTTAATGCTATGATAACATAATAGTTAAAGCCATAGACCACATAAAACAACATGTGCTTTTTAATGAATAAACACGAAATGGGATCTTCAAAACTGAACATAATTTTTACCAGAATGTTAATGTAGCCCCACGAGAGAGCGTAAAAAAAACTGCAAAGTATGCAATTTGCGTGAAAATTCATGTTTATGACGTCAGAAACATGCAAAAATTAGTGTGAAATGTTGTGCGGGTTGCATAAATTGAATTTTCTGTTCACTGCTACGGGGCTACTGTTGGGTTTTGAGACAAACTAATGCTATTTATGTAAAACCCATCAAGTGTTTTTTGATATAAATGCTTATGTTTTTCTCTGGTCTATTCCTTTAAGATGTTCAGCATAATTACTTTTATGTTATTAAAAAATAGCAACAAAATTAATAAAATGCTCTATATTAATAATTAATGCAGCGTAAATTACGTTCATTATTGTTTTGTTTTGGCCAATAAAATCACGTAAAAACGTTTCTAATACTATTTCCTGTTAGGTTATCAACTTATCATCGTACTCTATACATAACTCTTTACTTTAATTATTATCTTAAGGATAGATTTAAAAGCATTATTGATATTTAATAATGTTATTTTACTCTATAACTCTGTACTATAATAATTATAATACCCCAATGATAAATTTAAAAGCATTATAAATAGTTAATCATATTATCATACTCTATAACTCTGTACAATAATAATTCTATCACAATGATAACATACCTGTTACTATAGGTTTACAAACATTATCACTATAGTTAACATACTCTATAACTCAGTAATATAATAATTATAACACACCTAAATGATATACATATTAAAAACATTATCAATAGTTAATAATATTATCATACTCTATAACTCTGTTAATAATTTCTATCCTAAAATGATTACATACCTGGTTCTAGGTTTAAAAACATGATGAAAAAATCGTGATATTTACACACACAGTTGTTATTACACTATTATGTCAAATAAATCACATTAAACATAGCTAAATTTGCCACATAAAACAATTTTTTTAACACACAGCACAGCACACACAAATTATATAATATGTTTCCCTTCAGCATCAGTCAAACACTCAACTATAGTTCCGACTTCTGGTTATACTACTATGATTACATAATCGATTTTGTCTAGCAAACGATTTATTTATATTATGTAACTTCATTTAAATCTGTTTGATGTAGCGCTAGCTCTTTTACACTAAGAGTTTATCGAGGGGAAAAATATAAAAATCATATTTTAAGTTTATTTAACAACAAAATAGTGCCTCTTTTTTTTTTTTTTTTTTTTTTTTTTTTTGTAAAATTAAAATATGTTGAGTATATTATGTTACTAATTTAATACAAAAGCTTAATTACAAAGTTAATTAATAAATATTGAAGTTCTTCTTTTAAACAATTTGTTGCATATTCCGAAATAGGTAATATTTTTTAGAAAATGTATTATATTATATTTTTTGTATTAAATTATCATTTTTTTACAATTAAAGCAAACGGTTTTGATACTTAAAAAAAAAATTACTAAAGGCTTTTTCTTAAATTTTCTTCAAGAAATTACAAATAATTCTTTCAGAGCTACAAATTATCCAACAAATGAATAAAAAATCGTACCTTATCAGAAGTTTCATTCAAAATATTAATTAATATTTTAAAATATTAAATAATAAAAATAAAGAAATTAAAATCAATTTGGAAAAAGAAAACGCAATTATATCATTTGTTTTAATTAAATTCTAATATTCATTAGATAAATAATGTAAAGTTAGCGTCATCATCATTAATATTCAATTATATCGATATTTTTACTTCGATGTTCTAAACAATCGATACTAGACGTAAACAACGTGGGGTATGAGACAACAATGTTATTTCCGGCCAGCAAACACATGCACTAACTTCTATTTTTATTTGATGATCTTTTTCACTAATGTACCAAAATATACACACTCACAAAACAGATGTTTACTCACAAATGTTCATACAGAGTTTTGATTTTGCATGAGTGTTTTTTCACTAAATACTCAATCTTATAGAGGCTATAAAGTTGATGCAAGTATGATGAGTACAAAATACACTCTGGCCAAAACAAGGTCGTTCCCGCCAAAAGCTGTATCCGCGGTGCTAAACCAATCAGAAAGCGTGTTATAAACCTACTAGCCAGTCACAGTTGACTTTACATTGTTAATTGAACTTTCTTAATTAAACATGTGTACACTTCTCCCAATAATAGTTCGAGCGGATACAGTGGTAACAATGTAAAGTCAACTGTGATTGGCTAGTAGGTTTATAACACGCTCTCTGATTAGTTTAGCACCGCGGATACAGCTTTTGGCGGGAACGACCTTGTTTTGCCCAGAATGTATAGGTTTTTATCTGTAAACGTTAAAGGCATAATGCACTTTTTTGAACATCCTTTAGAATACTAGGTTAATAATTTACATACCTTATTATGGCTGAATTAGACATGAACGCGATGATTTTGTATTTATTTTAATTTATTTTCCATTTGACGGTTGAAATAAAACTTATCTGACGTCACACTGTACTGATGGGGCTGCGAAGTGGTGGGGTGTTTTAAATTTATCACGTGACCAAAGAACTTGACTGTGATTGACTGATGAGATGGGCAGGGGGGAACGCCGGGAAAAAGTTTGGTACTTCCCTAAACTATAAAACACTTTGCGCGCAAACACGGAAGTATAAAGTTTAGGGAAGTACCAAACTTTTTCCCGGCGTTCCCCCCTGCCCATCTCATCAGCCAATCAAAGTCAAGTTCTTTGGTCACGTGATAAATTTAAAACACCCCACCACTTCGCAGCCCCATCAGTACAGTGTGACGTCAGATAAGTTTTATTTCAACCGTCAAATGGAAAATAAATTAAAATAAATACAAAATCATCGCGTTCATGTCTAATTCAGCCATAATAAGGTATGTAAATTATTAACCTAGTATTCTAAAGGATGTTCAAAAAAGTGCATTATGCCTTTAAAGTATACTCTCACTATACCATATTTCACTAGTAAACAGTACACATATATTAGTACCCATAGTATTGGTAGTGAGTAAACATTTTAAATGTCTAAATCTCTAGCATTGAATTTTGTATAATTTTAGGTACTCTCTATGCATTAAAATAAAGTTTGTCGGTTTAAAAAATTTTCTGTCTTAAAACACGTAAAAGTATGTCTAAAATCTATCATAAAAGATCTCTAAAATCAGTGCAGTTGTCTTCTAAAAAAAAAAAAAAAAAAAAAAAAAAAAAAAAAAAAAAAAAAAAACTGTTTCTTCCCATAAGCATAATGTAAAATAAAGGGACCCTTAATTTTCCCTAGCGTTATCATTTATCAATAAAAAAAAAGCTTCATTTGATACCGGTCTCTACTAGTTCGTATTCTTAGTGTAGGTAGAACTTGTGAGTGTACTGCAGTAAAAATAACTTTGCACCACATGTGCATGAACTGACAGCCACGCAGAACCAGCTTCTGTCAATTTTAATCTAACGTCAGTGTACTCTTTATTTAATGTAGTATATACATCTAAGTAACAATAGTATATACTATAATATTAATGAGGCTATGTATGTATACAGTACGTACTTTCATTCATAGTAAAGTAATGAATGACTTTGTCGTGAGTGTTTCCTGTAAGATTTTACTACTATGTATAACTTGTATTTCCAATCTTCATGACTTCTCGTAATTTTCTATGTAATTCATAATTTTTTTATATTACATTTTGAGTTAATTGTCTTATCTTTAAATATTAAATGTACTTAAAAAATAATAATAATAAAAATATTGAAAGGGTTTGGCTTTCGTGTTACACCGTGACCGTGTTATATAAGCAGTAAACTGACATTGAAAAGGAACTCGACTCGACAGGGACAATTATATTATTTTTATAATAAACTAAAATTATCAAAGTATACTGTATAATGTACACTTTCTTGCATAAAAAATTTATTTCTATTGATGGAAATAACATGTATTTAAATGGAGTTTTGCGTTAACTGAATATAATAAGCCAATAGAATTCAATTTTTTATGAAAAAGACTGTACGGGGCTGCGGCGTTTTAACAAAAAGGGTTGGTTGCGGGTTGCATATACAAATCGTGGGGAAACTTTTGTCCAGAGGTGTAAAAAATATTCTAAATATAACTTATACTGAATAACTGAAGTATCTATTATACCTTATTTTTAGTATACAAGATTGGTGTTTTGATAAATATATCGAAAAAAATAACAACAACGAAATATTACATAATATTAAATAATTAATGATTGGAAAATGTGTAAGGATAAATCAATATATAAATAAATGAAAGAATAAACAAAACAAAAAATTATTTGTCGGAATGTCTCTAATAAACATTTTTCATATCTTGAACATCAAAAAACAAATTAGCTTCCTCTAACGTTGATTCCAAAAATAGGAAACAATAATACAAATTATAATAAAATTAGGTGGGCGAGGCCTTTATATCAAAAAAGAAAAATACTAATTTATTTTAAATAATTTTCCCATTAACTATACAGCTATACAATTTTATTTTATTATTTTTTTTTTTTAGATCTTGTTATAAAATTCAAACCAAGGGTCAAAAATAATAATATAAAAAAAGAAGAAAATTAAAAACTTCTTTTTTATTATTATTATTATTTTAATTTTACACTTTTGTTAAAGTTTATAACTTTATATCGAAGATTTTTGTTTCCACATATTTCTAAAATGTACACTTTCGCTCACACTGACTAAAACTGTTGATTAATTCTATCAATTTCACAAATAATATCCACTGGAAATTTCTGTGTATGTGCGAGAGAGAGAGAGAGAGATCAAAATCACGCCATCCTTTAGATTTTATTAAATAGTTCCGAAATTAAGTGATCCTATTTCTTTTTCCGTTCCTCCAAAAAAAAAAAAAAAAAAAGGTAAAAAACTTAATAGAAATAACATTACGCTTATAAAGGAAAAAACTTTGTTTTTTTGTTTCGTTTTTTTCTTACGATTTTTCCAAAAACTTTCTAAGCTTGAATTTTTTTTTCGATTCGAGAAAAAATAATGAGGGTTACTAGGCACACTTAAACTTGTTTTGGGATTTTTTTTTTTTTTTTTTTTTTTTTTTTTTTTTACAAAATGTCATTACTGCCATTACTGGTAAGCCGCATTGTATAAGAAAAGTGCTGGAAAAAAGTGTTGGTATAAATACAATAAAAATAATATAATAATAAAAAAAAAAATCCACCTGTACAAGATACACAATTTTTATTCTGATGTGCAAGTATATATAAATAATACATACAAACCCAGTTTTCTCTCCACCTATATCTCACGCTACAATTAAATTAAATTAATTGAATTAAAAACGCCTCCTTCCTATAATGTATAATACTATGTATATAGTATAAGTATTATAATATGGTAATAATATGTAGTCTTGGGTCTTGGGAAGTAAAATTTCTTATCTCGCGTCACACAAGTTTTTTTTATTTTTTATTTTTTTTTATACAATATGGTTTTTATTCTCGTCGTGAAATTGACTTTATAGTTAATGTAGAGTAAGTATAATTTCACCTAACTGTAATTTCAAAATGTAATGAGTGAACCAGGTGGGCGTAACCTACATTTTACCGCACTTTTTTTTTCTTAACCTTCAGATCATGTATTTAATAATATTTTGATGGCCATACAATTAAAGTTAAAAAAAGAAAATCATTAATAAAAATACATATATTTTCTTTATATTATATTCTCGGACAAAACGTAATAATTATGCTACATATCAGCTCATTTTGAGCACAATTTATTCAATACAGCATAATTTATGCTATACTACATAATAATGATATAACGTAGTAAAATATCAATAATGTTAATTTATGTTATAATGACATAAATATAGCATAAACTGCGTGATTTATTCTTTCCGTGTTCAAAAGAAAATTATTGACTCAAGACAGTTTCTATAATAGTGCTGTCAAAATCCGTAAAATATCTTAATGGATAAGAACTTTGAATCAAAAGAACTTTTGATAAAGATTCAAAAATAGATGATATTGATGTATTAATGTTCACCACCCATACAACATTGGAATATTATACAAATAATAACACATTTTCTCAAACTTCATTATAATGTTTGTACATCGTTTAATAGAGCTCTTTGGTTGTGCGATAATTTTTTTATTTTTTATTCTTGTTGTTGTTATTTGTTCGTTAATTATTACTTTTTTTTCTTCTTTTATTATATTATTAAGTTATATATTTGACAAGACCAATGCTTGTTGTAACTTTGATTGTTACTATGAACTGCCTGGGTCAATAAAGATTCTTATTCTTATTAATAATGCAGATTTAGCGGCCACACTTTTATCCGTATATCAACTGGATTGTTATAAACGGATCAAAAATGTACAAATCATAATAAAAGCAGGAAAACAAAAAAAAAAAAAAAAAAAAAAAAAAACACGTTGGCACATCCCAACATTTTATTACAATCATTTGAAAATAATTATTATAAAAATAGCAATAAAAAATAAAAATCACATGTTTGATAAAAACTGCATGCAATGAGACAATGCTCCGCCCCCTCATTATTTAATTATAATCAGATTGTCGGTGATGACGTCAGTTGACCACAAACAAACAAATGAGCATCGCACTGTTTGAGAGAGAGAGAGAGAGAGAGAGAGAGAGAGAGAGAGAGAGAGAGAGAGAGAGAGAGAGAGAGAGAGAGAGAGAGAGAGAGAGAGAGAGAGAGAGAGAGAGAGAGAGCCTCCTGGTAACAATGATATTCTGCAATAACGTTGCATCACTTTTTGTCATCATGAAGTACTTTGTTACAAACATTACATTGCATTGTGATTAGCATGTGACGACCATGCAGTTTCATCATTCAGTAGGTGCCGCTTGCAATGGAGCTTATCGATATAGCGCGCGTGAAAAGCTATATACAGTATAAAGGTCCCCTAATTTAGCTTAAATTATTATTTAATTTTTCATTACGTAAACCTCACTGAGGTACTGACAAACTACCAACTGCATTTCTACACCCCTAATCTTCAGAAACCCTGTGCTGTGTTTATATGTTTGTGTAGGTTCATCCGCCGAAACGGGTCGGCCACGGCCTAGCAGACTTAGGATACCGTGGAAACAGTCAGGATGGTTGGCTCCTGAATTTCCAAGCTAACTCCCAGGCATTTTATGTAAACACAGAAAAAAGTAGGAAAAGGAAGTGTTGGAAGTGGAAACCACGTGACTGTAAAAGTGGAGGAAAACTTCATACCAGCAGCAAACTAGACCTGAGCCACCTCCCACTTTTAACATCACGTGGTTTCCTTCTCCAGCACTTCCTTTTCCGCTTTTTAGATTCACATAAAATGTCCTTGCTTTCGACATGGGATTTCGGAAAAGTCTGGTCGGTGGCTGGGATTGAACCCGCAACCTTTTGAATACAAGTCAGATACGTGAACCACTATAGATCATATAGTCAGTATTGCAACGTGTAAAGTTGCCATATAAGGACATAAAACATGTCAGGATCGATGAAACAATGTACATTTTTGTATTTGCTATAAATGTGACGGAAGTTTATAAAGTAAATTGTGAAATGACGTCACGTATAGGTTTAACAAAGATAAGATAAAGTTGGGGTAAATATTTGATTTCGATTACACAAGCTATCATAGAGACAGCCTGTGCACTTTTATATATTATTACTGCACTGACGTATATGGAACCTTATTTAAGTATTAGAATTCTCATTCAAAGTTAATAGCAAATTTTGACCAATTGGGAGAAAAGACAATACCATACATATCTATTAATTTAAGACGTTGGGGTGACCGACTTGGAGAGGAAATAGTCAAAAGTGGAACCTTATTTTAACAATAATTCTTAAATTTATAGCCATGCAAATCAAAAACTATAATTTTCGAATGAAATTGAATGCATTTAAAAACTATAATTTGTTCCGAAAAAAAAAGTTGATTTTTTTTTTAATATATAGAAAAAGTTTCTAGCTTAACTTACAAGTTGGCGCTAAAATTTGAATTTTTACATTTACATGTTATCTTTAAAATAGAAAAAAACTTCAATATTTCATTGTGTTTGCCATAACTAACTATTAATTTAAGATGTAATTATATATTTCACGACCGCTAAGATTACTATAATAGATATCAGCCAGCCACCTATCCTCTTCAGTGCTCGACTTTTTTCAATTTCACTGTCGTAAATTTTAACCACGTTTTTGTGCAGTTTTCAAAATGACCAAAATGTCTCTTTTGTCTAAAAAAAAAAAAAAATAATAATAATAATAATAATAAAAAACTTACTTTTGAAGACCCCTTACCCACTCTAAATTGCTCAAAATAGTTTTAAAAAGTGCATAAATTCATGGCCTTTATTTGATCCAGCTTTTGTCTTTTTATCTCAATTTTTTATTGAATCATCTGATGTCCACCGTCACTGTATGTTTACTGGGACTGAAGCAACTATCCTAATTAACTTACTAATCTATAATTTACATCAAATGCCAGATTACAATTATGCTGGCTTATATTTTATAAATAATTTTCTAAATCATCAATTTATAAATTATTTGTTATAATAAAGATTTTTTTTACATTAAAATTGTGCGTATATTACAATAAAAAAAAAACTAATAAACTGCATAATCTATGAAATAATTTTTTTTTTAACTATTTGTTACATTATGTGTTCAGATTCAGAATTGAAGCAAATATTATACTCGGTTTAATTTATTCATTATTTAGATCTTATTATTTAATAATACTTTTACACCATATCACTTAATAATATTGAAAAATGTGGAAACTTTTCATTCGATGTTGAAAGCATGTCATATACATATTATCCATTATAGATCAATAATAAATTTGTTTTATTATTTAAAAAATTAAATTATAATTATATTTAAATTTTTTTTTTTTAATGGTTATAAAATTTGTTTTAATAAATTATATTTTTAATATAATATTTTGCATACATGAAAAAAAAAAAAAAAAAAAAAAACTAAATGTTACAAATAACAAGAAATGAGAGATTTTTTATTGTGGCGTATTTGATAATACATATTTTTAATGTTTTAGGAACACTTATATAAAACAGTAATTTGCTTTTTAAAAATTATACTGACGTTTATAAGCTATTTCAGCTTACTGCGGGATTTGACTAAAAAGTTGTAATAAAGATAGTTGATTTTAGAATTTTGCAGCATGGGGATAAATTAGGATAAGGTATATTCAAAAAACATAAAAAAAAATTGGGGGTGTTATATACTTAATTTTAAATTATGATTTTTTTTTAACAATTTAGTTCCTTAAAAGCCCATTATTTTCTCTTGTATCTGACGCCTCTGACGGTATATAACATCTGACGGTATTTCATTGTAGGTAGCCGTTACTAAGTGTCGTCATGAAGTTTTAAGGGAGTAGGGTACCGACCTTATATCTCAAAAACTAGAATGCGTTTTGGGTCTAAATTTGGTGTCATTTTGTAGCTAAGGGTTACAGCTACCCGTGATAAAAATTTCAAGATATTTGACCATCCCGAAAAAATGAAAATATTATTGAAATTATAACATTGGGCCTTATGGGCTTAAAATTTCAAAAAAGCATATAAAATTAATTTGCACGGTGACCCCTCCAAATTTTTTTTTGTATATTTGAAATTGTCTCAAGCTGAAGTACTGTTGTGCACAATTTCAGATTTGTTTTGACGATAAAAGTTTGGTCTATTAGCAGACGTCGGTCCCCTACTCACAATATAGATAAAAGTCAATTAATTCAAGTCAACACTAATCATTAGTGCTCGCTTTAAAGTTTCATAATATTCCTACATAAATAGTTAATGTAGAGAAGTTCAACAAATTTTAAGTATTTGTAATTTAAAATTACTATATACTCAATTTTATTTATAAATTTATTTTAATAAATAAAATTTAAAAATTATTATTAATTTTATTATTTTCTATAAGAAATAATACTAAAATTATAAAAATTAAATTTTATTACTTTAAATAATTATTAATTTAAATATTTTCTTGAAAAAAAAACTACTTAAAAACGATGTGTATAATATAGTCAAAATATAAAAATCAATACTCAAAGTTTATTTGTATTGACCTATTTATTAAATATTTTTGTTGTGTTCGGAAAAATATGTTATGATAACGTGTAAATATTCCATCTCTCTCTCTCTCTCTCTCGTTCTCTCTCTCTCCACACCCACGCTTAAATATTAACTAGGACAATTCAGACACCTCTAACCAAAGTAAGTACAAGATTTTTTTCACTAACAAAAAGTACATATAACATATTATGGTAAATACGTATTTATATATCTATATGAAAGCGTCCGACGCAAAAGCAGACATTCGACATTATGCTATAAGTGTCATTTTCTCTTATTATAAGCAGGTAAGAAATTAACCATACAGTAAATACTGAATATCTGCTTTTGTATCGGATGATTTACACACATATGTACACATTTGCAATACTTATCGATACACAACTCTCATTTTTGTACTTTGTCGGTGAAATTTCGTTTAGAAATATGTATGTGTGTGCCAATTATATGTCTTGTAAACTATATTTATATATATGAGTGATTGAGATTTAATATGACTTATATAAACTAAATATATGAGTGATAACTTTTATATATTGCCAATATTGATAATAAATAGATTAAACTAATAAATATTTAATTATCATGATACTATACTGTATAATAATATTTTTACTTAAATTTATGAAATTCAATAAATATGTTTCTTACTGTATATTATATTATGTATAATATGCTACAAAATTGTATATTTCATCATACAATCATTGTATATACAAAACAATAGTTGCTACCAGCGATGACGTGTACCCAACAGTACAGAGGATCTTACTTTACTGTCTTTTATATACCATTGAAGAATCTTTAAATGTTTTTACACTAAAAAAAAAATGTTTATAGAGAGCACCTATTTAATACTCTAATTATGCACACGTGTATTTTTACTAAATATTCAATCTTTTAGGAGCTATAGTATATACGAGATAGTATTGATGTAAATTTCTCCGTAAACATTAGCTTATACTCTCTACCATATCTCTCTAGTAGACAGTACCTATTCTACCTATATACCTATGCACTATTGGCAGTGAGTTAACATTATTTAGAGTATAATATACTCTCTACCACATTTCAATAGTAGATAATACCCATTGGTAATGAGTAAACCCACTGATGGAGAATTAACATTTTCATTCGAAATTTGATCACAGTTTTATGTTTGCAGCTCATGAATATTGATTGGAGAGTTATTCTCTCACAGTATACTGTGTTTATAAACGAAGACCGAGGTTACAGTAAAAACTTAATATCAATACAAGTATATTTCAACAATATTTATTTATAAATTAAAATGTTAAAAATATTAAATAAATAATAATTATATAATAGTATTTAAAAATATTTTGATAAACTTAAGAAATAATTTTATATTAAATTTTTAGTAGTAATAAAATATAACAAATAAATTGTACTGTTAAAAAAAGATATTATATATTATTAAAATTATTATTTTATTGTAATATTCTACAATTTTTTTTTATATTAATTTTGTTTGTTTAAAATATATTATAAACATAATTTATATTTTTATTAGTATAAAAATATTAAAAATTGAGAAGAGGGGGATGATAATGGAGCTCTCCCGCCAAATTTATCATTTTCAATGCAGCAATTTTAGCCGCCGCTTTTTTTTTCTCTCTCTCTGCTCCTTCAACATCAACGATCAAGATTTGACCTTGACGTTTGGCGCACGCAACATTGGCTTGGAGGGAACTGATCTCTCTCTCTCTCTCTCTCTCTCTCTCTCTCTCTCTCTCTCTCTCACTCACACACACTCACAGAGCGCAACAAAGAGTATTGACTCCGGTAGAGATGATGTTTATAATAGAGTAACTAACCAGAGAAGTGACATCAGCATGGTTTAGGCAGTAGCGATAATAAGTAAATTTGAAATACTATATAGCGACTATTTTGACAAAATACATAGTCGATCGAAGAAAAGTATTACTTAAAAAAAAAAAAAAAAAAAAAAAAGGCGTGACATCAGAAAAAAAAAAGTTGCATCCATAGAGCTGGATACCCAGGTAGTCTTAATAAAAAAAATATTATTATTTATTATATTATAGTACCTATTACCATATGGTAAGAACATGTATTGTATTATTTTAAATAAAGTTTTGCATCAATCGAAATCTCCATCTCATAGGTGATACACTGATAAACACTTCCCGACCCCGTATAAGCTATACCGTAGGTAAAGTTAAAGAAATATTCGAATACATATAAAAAGGTATCTACAGTTGGATGTAAATAATAAGTATCGATATATCGGGTACTTATACAGTCTTCACCACCTAAGGATGTTCGCGATTAATCGAAATCGAGCCACGAGCCAATCAATAGACGCTAAAAGTGCTCAAGGTCACTAAGCAATGTTAACTAAATGGAGAGTTTTTAAGGGCTCTCTTATTACGTGTCTCTAAAAACCAATGTATTGCGGGTGTGTCTATACAACACGAGGATGTCGCTTCTCTATATGTTTATGTTCTCTAACAGTGACAAGTGACGCATGCATGTATTTTGTTGTTGAATTCTGACTTCACAACTTTAACATCTAATCTTCATAATGAATCAGCTGTACAATGATTAAGCTGTTTACTAATTATTTTTTAAATTGACAACTTTTCACATTATCATGGTATTAATTTTGTCGTATAACGTTTTGTCATCAAAGTATTTTTACTAAAATATAACTTGTATATATTTTACTCAATTGTTAAATAGTTAGGTTGGATTTAACATAGGAAAATATAATAGTATTTAGCACAATAAAATCCCTGATGGCTCATTTGTAAGCTAATTTTAAGGGAGTAGGGTACCGACCTTATATCTCAAAAACTAGAAATGTTTTGGGTCTCTAAATTTGGTGTCATTTTGTAGCTAAGGGTCACACCTAGCCATCATAAAAATTTAATGATGTTTACTATATAGGAGAAGGTTTTATTTTTTTTATTATTACTATCACCCAAAACCATTCTAAATGTCATATTTATCATTAATATATACGATTATTTAAGAAAATTGAATATTCTTTGCGTTATTGTACCACAATATTAGCTTAAGAATTAGTTAAGATTTTGAAATATTAACTAAAAAAGGAACAAATGTTTTTAGGCTGACTCTAGGCGATTTTGCATCTGATTGTGGCTTCCGTTTCAACGTACTGCGCATGTGTAGTAAGAAAAAAAATCCTTTATTTATGCAAGGTACAAAATTAAAGCATAAATATCAAATTATGATTTTTTTTCCTTCTTCTTCTATTAATATGAACTACACATATAGTTACTAGGAGTTACTACAAAATATTATTAATATATTGTTGGGCCTCTACTTCTTCACTGTATATGTAAATTGTGATTGCAAAATTCAGAATTACATAGCATGCAGGAGAGCTTTATTTCTTCAATAGTGACAAGTTACTTATTCGTTGTACAGCATAATTGATAGTTATATATTCTATCTATATAACTGTGCATCAGAAAAGAATTTGTGCACAAATATTCTAAAAACATTTTCTCTATTTCAAGAGTCAAATTGTATAATATAATAACATTTTTTTTTCTTTCTTGCTTACAACACGGAAATAATAAATTATTTAATTTATGATGCATTTATGTCATTATAGCATAAATTATGCTAAATTAGAACAACGTAAATAATTATGCTGTACAACAAAATTTATGCTATAATTATAACATAATTATTATGCAATTTATCATAAATTGTGCTGTATGGAACAAATTGTGCTGAAAATGAGCAATAGCATTATTATTACGTACAGTATTATCATTGAATTTAGAGTATACTTTAAATTCAATGGTATTATTTATTCTTTGTCAGTGAATATGAATCTCACTTTCAAGTTTGTAGTTTTGAAACGCTGACTAATTTCCTCCATATAAAACTAAGTACTTGACTCTGACAGTTCAACCCTCGGACAAGTATAGCGCGCACCAAGGAACACTTGAGGGTCTTCACAGAACGGAACACTTGATAATTCAATGATGAATTAGACAAGCAAGCGAAAGTGGAAGATAACTTTTGACAAGACATTTTTCATACTAATACAAATCTGACATTTTACTTTTTTTTTTTTTTTTTTCATTCGTTTTTCTTTTTTCAAGCATAATAGAAAAATAACGTAAATGAAAAATGATTTAAACTATATAAGACAATTGTTATTATTTCAAGTAGACACAATGTTTCCAGTGTAATACAGCGGAAAATAAGCTTCTTTCTCGCTCTCTCTTCTCTCTATCACAAGATATACTAGTACGTGAATTTTACTAAACATGGTATGTCAATGACGTAATCTTTTTACTTTGAAACATCATTATAAGGTTCAATGTCATATTATATAATATATTAAAATAAACTTTATGGTATTATTATTATTTTAGTTTGAGAACTTATACCGATGAATGTAAGAAAAAGCTATGGTAATTTGTATGTAATATTTTGTGGTCAAAATTGAATTTTCGCAGGAGAATACGCTTTTTTTTTATATACATCAAAACATTTCTAAACTGCCAGTATTAATACGTTTATTACAAATATACATATAGGGTGGTTACATTCATATTTAAGTCTACGCCATATGTTAGCACTAAATATCATGGACAGGTATGGGGAAATGACATATTCCGACGGTTTAGAAATAATATAAGCAATATTTATGAGTACATTGTTGCTGTGGATGGTTGTATGCACTAATTAGTCAAATGCGAAAAAATTAATCGATTTCCCATGCTAAAAAAAATAGCCAAAAAACGAAGTTTGTCCCCAGCTGAGCAACATGTTGTTCTATTTATTGGGTCAGTTTGGCGTCTTAGCGCATTCAGTATGACGTCATGTGGTTACATCCCATTTGTTTTTAATTTCTTCGTCCTCAACTTTTATTAGCAGTGCTTAATGCTATCATTCTTTTGGCAAGAATTTTTAATTGTGCCTTTAACTCAACTTTCTTTGAATTTCGATATTACTCACTATTTGTTGTACATCTTTCAACAAAAATTAATCAGTCCTTTTAAATTACACATAAATATATAGACCTTAGACGGAAACAATAATATTTATTGGCATTTTTTTAAATAAAAATAAATAAATATAATATTGAAGTTATTATAAAAACTAATTTTATTTAAAAATTCCTATACTAAGAAAAACAAATACTAAAATATAATGTATTTTAATTAATATCTAATGAAATATATTTTAATAATATGGCACTTAAAAAATTAAAATGAATAATTTTTTTAATTCAATTTTTTTGTATTTAATTATTACTATTATTACAGATAACGAAATACTTGAAATATTTTTATCTAATTTCTAATTTACGACGAGAGGCAATTAATAAAAATTATCTATGCTAATAATATAAGTTCATTCATTTTTTTAAAGCAAAATCAATTTTTATTCCCCTAAAAAATTTATGATGAGGAAGTAAAAAAAAAAAAAAAAAAAAAAAAAAATCAGGGAGGTAATTTTTTTGGCATATTCTAAAAGAGAACATAATAAATGATTTTTATTACGAGGCCAAAAAAGGAAAAAAAGGGATATACCCACTTACATCGTCCTCTGACTTATTTATGACATATTCGCAGGTATTATAGTCAGAGTATGTCATTTTTGCTTGAATCGATAAGTAACTATAAGCGCATTTCTCATTTTTGAGTTCATTGCGTATTTTAACTTAATTTTTTACAGTCACGAAATGACATCACAGTTGTCAACTTTTTTCAATGCTCACAGCTCACATGCATAAAAGTTAAGTGATGTCATTTTTCAAAAAATTGAACCAAAAACTAGAAATTCGCATATTATGTATCAATTCAGAACAATTTCCGCATTTAGGATTATGCAATAAAAGTACCTATTACTTTTTTTTTGTGGTCTTCAAAAAAAAAAGTTTTCTTTTTTTTTAATTTTTTTTTTTTTAGTTTTTTTTTTTTAAACATGAGACTATGTTATATTTAATAATAGTTGATACAATAACATTATCAGATGACATTATGAAAAGATTTCAATAAAATTAATTTTTTGAAGTGTTTTGATTTGATTAATTAAAATTGATAATTTGATATGAAAAGTGTCGGGCAAACTAAATTAGACTCTCAAATTTAATTACTAATAAGATGTAATTAAAATGATAAAAACTTAATACATAAAAATATTTATATTAAAATTCTGGGTGGTCATTTATGTAATAAAGAAAATTATTGTTTAATAAAATTTAAAGTAATTTTTTTTTATTGCATATTTTATGAGGTATAATATAAAAATTAATTTTCTAATTTAAGTAGGTATAAGTGACATTTTTTATTTAGGATAATTTTTAGTGTGTGTTTTATGGAACAGAAACATAATTAAATATTTTCTCGCAATAAAATAATAATTAATTAATAGTCATCATAATGCTAAGAAAACAAAACTCAAAAACATCGTGTGTGTGTGTGTCTGTATAATTTTTTTAAGGAATGTATATAGATTACTTGTATCTCAAAATTAAAAAGAAAACTTGCAAACTAAATGGATGCAATTTATAAGTTAATTATTTATAACATCTATACCTATGATAAAATTTTCAGAACCGGTGACCATCAGAGAAGAGAGTAAATAATTATTGAAATTGACATGGGTTCTTATGGGACTAACACTTCAAAAAATCATAATTTAAAATCTAGCATGGTAACACCCCAATTATTTTACATTTTTGAACATACCAAAATCCTAATGTATCACTGTGCAAATTTTCAGAGTTTTCTTTCTTTAAATTTTTTTTTAGTCAAATCCCGCAGTATGCATGATTTCTCGCCTTAATTGTATATATAGCTTAATTTTGAACTTTTAATAGACCCCTTTCACATCCTTGCGCTTTGTCACCATGTTTGTGGTGCCTAATGTATTGTCCAGCATAGGGGAAACATCATTTCTTCTAATTTTTCACTTAATATAAGAGTTTATTTTAACTGGACAAATTTTTCTCATGTTCTTCGAGCTTATTAGGAGCTAGAAATAAGTCTTTGGTTGAGGTTTGAAGCTTCTTTTGCTATTAAAAAAATAAAAATGACGTTTATCCTATGCTGGCCTATGTATTCATAACCAGCAAAATGGCGGCTCTTAAATATGAGTGCAACCGGTCTATTGAATTATTCTTTAAACATTGTTTCTAAAAATAAAAAATCCGGAGCTATTATTGAGGCTATATTGATTCACGATAAAAAAAAAATACCTGTCTGTAGCACCTTATAGTTCTACAGAAAAGTGTTTGAGCATGGAATCAAATATTGAATTTGTAAGTAAAATAATTATACCTCATAATTATAATTTTTTTGAAGATTTACTCCCATATCATGTTTATTTCAATAATTATTTTCTCTCTTATCTGATGGTCACGGGTTCTGAAAATTTAATCATGGGTATAGCTGTTACTGTCAACTTTCATTATGCGGCATCATAAAGTTTTTTTTTTTTTTTTTATTATTAATAATTTTTAGATTCAAGCCATCTAAATACAACCCTTAATTGTATAAGGACAATAATGCTTTCTGCTTGTTTGTAGAATAATACTTACTATCGCCATCATTCCTCGGATTATTAATTTATTTGTCTCAATCGCAGCAATAAAATACTTTAGCAATAAAATTATATATAAAATCCAAGATCCAAATGTACATTTCATTACTTATATGAATATATTAGTATAAATCATTGACAATATATATATTTAATTAATAATTTTTTATTATAAATAATTTACTTAAAAAATATTTAAAATTTAATTCCTAATATATATCTTATGTAACGTATTTTTTATATATTATGTATTAATTTTAAATAAAACTAATATGACAAAAAAAAAGGTACGCGTGTACTTGCGTTAAATAATAGAAAACAATAATAAATATATAATAATATTAAATTGATAGTTTCATTTAGATGAATTTTTTTTAATTAAACTTATGTATTTTTTATTTGTATAACATTTTAAAATTAAAAACAAATATTATTTTAAATATAACTAATAGTTTATTAAAAAAAAATCTTTCGTATTTCGAAAAAAAAAAAAAACTATTTTAGAAGTAAAAGAATACCAATCATAGAAATAATAGAACGATTCTATAATAGGGCATGATTTACGTGAGCTGTCATATACCCCTATCATATTTAACGATCGTGACTTTGAAGATACGTCTGGCTCCTAGGCGTACTAGCATAGCTCAATACTGTACATCACAACCACATGTTATTTACGAGCTCAGCCTTACAACAATAGACAATATTTACGATCATAACTACGACTCCTCGGCGTACATCATCCTCAGTACAGGCATACAGATGTGACTTCTTCCACTTCCGCTTAGTCAGTCCGGAAGTTGCTGACGAAGCTTTGTTTACATTTTTTTGTTTTGTTTGATTCATGACCTAGGTGCACATATGTAAGGCACGTATAGGAGAAACATCAAAATAAAACTGTGCTCAAATGTGAATTAACTGTTCACTACATTGCAAGTCAAATAACAATTCTAAGCTGTTGGTTGCTTTTACTTGACTAGAATATAGATTATAATTACCCATATATAAAACTTTCTATTAATGGCATTTTTTTATTTTATTTATTTTACGTCTAGCGTGAGTACAAGAAAAATATGTTGTTTTTCAATGCTACTTTTTTAATGAATTTATAATTACGGTATATTCATTCATTCATTCATTCATTCATTCATTCATTCATTCATTCATTCATTCATTCATTCATTCATTCATTCATTCATTCATTCATTCATTCATTCATTCATTCATTCATTCATTCATTCATTCATTCATTCATTCATTCATTCATTCATTCATTCATTCATTCATTCATTCATTCATTCATTCATTCATTCATTCATTCATTTGTCTTATATTTGTAATACTTTGAAAAAGTTTTAGACTGTTTAATAAAAATATTGTTTTTAATTTTGTGTGTACCGATATTGGATTTAAATATATATATATTATATATTTACCGAATTTTTAAAAATAAGTAAATTTTAATTCATTAGCTTTGTTTTGTAATAAATGTTTAGAATTTATCGCACAAATTATTTTAGAGTTATGTTATAATAATGTTCATTTACTGTGTAGCTCAAAATATCTTTGTAAAATATTTGCTTTAAAAAAGTCAAAACAATAGAAATTAAATTTTCCCATTTCTTGTACAACATATTGAATACTGAATTTTCGTCACCATGCTCATTAAATACATATTCCTATAATTGCAACTACTGTTTTTACAAAGCAAACAAATATATAAAAGTATTTTCTTGATAATTGCAATTCTACATTAACAGTACAGTGCAATTATGTAATTTTATAAAGACAATTATTGCAATTTTCTGTATCTGTTATTACATTACAATGTAGCGTATCTGCAATTAAATTTCAGCTGTATCAGCACATTTTTGCACTTATTTGAGTTTATATTATATGTTTTACACACTATCAGCAAATATGCCATAATATAGTTTACTTATAGTATATTATCTTATAAAAAACAATAAATTAATGTCATTTAAACTTGTTGTAATAGAGAAATGCACTCTAGTTTACAAGAAAAAGGAAAAGTCATATTTTATTACATACAAATATCTCTGTGTAAAAATACATAAAAGTGGGCGTTGGGCGTTACCTTTCTTATATAAACTTAACTTTTTAGTTCTTTTTTCCGGGTAAATATCCAATTTTATATCATTTTTGACATCTTATGTTGTACCCCCTTGATTTGTACTTATGTACAATGTGTGTGTTTTTACATCAAATATATACGTTCAGTTTTTATGGGAAACAGCCAGGGGTGTTTGTGTTTGTAAGAAAATGAGCCTCTTTGCCGGACACACGAACAAAATAAATACTTAATATTTATGCTAGCTCATTTTCAGCACTGTTTAATACAACATAATTCATGTTATACTACATAATAATCAATGTTAAATAGCATAAATATTATGTTGTACAGTATAATCATTTTTACTGCCCTAATTTAGTATCAACATAGAGTTATACTATATGGTATCAATTTTGCTATATTATAATGATATAAATACAGCATAAATTACGTTATTTTTTCCGATTATAATAGTTATTACTTATTACTTATCGTAAATCATTGGAGAGAGAGAGAGAGAGAGAGAGAGAGAGAGAGAGAGAGAGAGAGAGAGAGAGAGAGAGAGAGAGAGAGAGAGAGAGAGAGAGAGAGACGGATAGACAGTCAGCAGACAGACTTCAATATACAAATTTATTATTTCGCTATTAATTTTTCCTATATTTTCTTTACCTTTTAATTTTCTTATTATTAATTGTTAAAATATTCTTCTAAAAGCTTTTTCAATATTTATCAAACTAAGTAATAAATTATTGTTTTAATTCTATATAGAAATCCCAATGATTTTTAAAATAAAAAATTTAATATTAATTAAAAAATGGTTTGTGTAATTACACTAGCGTGTCAAAGAAAAAAGTTCTTTGTACGTATCAGTAATTAATTAATATTTGGATAAGAATCAGCAAGTTGGAAAATCTTGGATCTGTGTTGTATATACGCTTATACTTTTGTGCACAAATTAAGGAAATGGAAGAAAAAAAAAGTTAACGGTATGACTTCATTAATACTCTGATATGCTCAATGAAACTTACATTCAATACCAAGAAAATACAGAGTAAATCAACTTTAGAAGAAAAATTACTGAATAAATATTTAATAATGTTATTTTAACATTTTACACTACGGTGATTTATTACTTTCAAAGAAATAAATGAATAAGTAAATGCACAAATAAATGAATCAATAGAAATATTAAAATCTGCGTTATCATAGTTTCTCTACAATTGCCAAAAATACAAAAAAACACAATTATTATTTCAGTTTTCAAAATACAAATTTCAGCATTTTTCACCTAAAATTTATATATAATTAAGTTATTCATAATCAAGTTAAGCCACATTTAAAACTGATTCATGTTTTTTTTTTACACGTGTAACGCTAATTAAATAAGCAGCAATTATGAAATGCCTAAAAAAAAAAAAAAAAAAAAAAAAAAAAGTACCGTATATTACGCAAAATTTCGTCTGCGCTACTTGCATGAAATTTGCCTTAAAAGGTGATTGAATATTTATTAATATATCCATTACTAAGCCATGGATGATACATTGTATATTGAATATAGGAAATTTGAAACAAATCTTCTAACGTACTTTTTTACCGGAGAACAATTAGAAAAAATTAGAAGTATATTCTTCTAATTTTAATAAAAATTATTACTTTCCAAAGTAGGGATTTTAATATGATATAATGTTACAAAAAAAACAGTAACATTAGTAGGTTAATTAAATTTAATATGTATTTATAATCTTATGAAGAAAAATAAAGAAGAAGAAAAATATCGCATATAAAAATATGTAGAACGTACACACCCCTTTAGGGCAAGAAATTTAAAAATGTATAAAATAATAAATTTTACTTACCTAAAAGTTGATATTCTTGAAGTAATACTTAAAACTATTACATTTAATTGTAATTTTCACTGATATTTCACTTATTTTGACGTTATTTCGTGTTATTTTATCAGATATTCACTAACCAAGCTACCACATCACCTAATATGCAACAAGTGGTTCCAAACCTTTTACCTTTTTCTTAGCCATCTGGCGGCAAATACGTGAACCTATTAGGTATAATGCGACTGTTCTATCTTTAACATGACGTCATTAATATTGACAACAATTATATTATGTAATGTTAAGTTGGGAGATAACATATAGAGGGAAGTAGAATATTATAAAGCATTTAATTTTGAGGTAGGTTGCAAATAAATTTAAGTTTCTAGGCTGGTTAGTTAGAAATTAAATTAAATTTTATTAGTTTTAATTAATTAATTATTTCGTTTATTTATCGTATTGTTGTATCTCTTTTCTCATTTTTGTTATGTTGTTATTCAATAAAGTTATGTAATTTTTGTTTTAGGAAAATTAAGCCTATCGGTTTAGCGATCGGGGCAACGCGAGGAAAGCGGGTACCCTAATTTTTAACGTTACGCTTATGAGGAAAAACACTTTTTTTTTTTTTTTTTTTTTTTTTTTTTTTTGCGATAGTTTTGAGAAAACTACTGCACCGATTCCGGAGATATTTAGATGAGAAATACTATGATACTTTTACGTGCTTATAAAGCTGTAGTTTATTAATATTATAAGAATTCTTTAAGGGAGTAGGGGACCGACGTCGGCCATTGGACTCAAACTTTTCTCGTCAACAAAATCTGAAATTTTGCACAATGATACACTTCAGCTTGAGACAATTTCAAATATATAAAAATTTTGAGCGGTCACCGTGCAAATTAATTTTAAATGATTTTTTGAAATTTTAAGCTCATAAGGCCCAATGTTAATTTCAATAATTTGTTTATTTTTTTTTCGGGACGGTCAAACATCATGAAATTTCTATCACGGCTAGGTGTGACCCTTAGCTATAACACAATGACACCAAATTTATTCCCTAAACACTTTTAGTTTTTGAGATATAAGGTCGGTACCCTACTCTCTTAATTAAACAGATTTGTATTACAACAAGAAATATTATAATATACTTTATAATTATATCATGTAATTTTTATTTTAACTTTATTTAAAAAATAAATTTTAAGTATTATTTTGATTATAAAATATTATAATATATATTTATATTTTACAAGAACATTTATAGGTATAATAGTTCTAAACCAGAACTATTAAGTTCTTTTATTTACATTATCTACTCGAATAGTATTGAAGTAACGACTACAAGCACGTCAATGAAATTAAATTTAATATACTTCTTAAGTACCGGTGATCGAAATAAAAAATAATAAGAAAAAAAAAAAAGAAAAACATTATAAGGAATGCCTTTAGTACCTCATCTCATTATATTTTCCAGAATGGTTGCAGTAGTTTTCTCAAAAAAAAAAAAAAAAAAAAAAAAAAAAAAGTCTCCCCATATAATTGTAATGTTAAATTAGACGCCACACGCCTATTTCTAACGCACCTTTGATTGGTGCTCCAGAGTTACTTATGTTCACCGATATCAACCATTTATCGGTTTAGCGCGTGGGGAAAGCTAATGGTCCCCTAATTTAACATTAAAGGGGGCTACTCCGGAGAAATTTAAAAGAGAAATACTATAGACATACTTTTACATGTTAAAGTCATAGAAAAGTTTTATGAATTTTTTAAGCCGATAACCTCCATTTGTTTGCCCCCCCCCCTTTTTTTTTTTTTTTCCTTTTTGCTTGCCCATATTGTGTTATCGTGCTACACCAATCCATAGTCCCAGTCAAGACATCGTCTTATATATCGACATGCAGGTAAGGACTTTCCAATCAATGGAAATAGCAAATATACGGGCCGGTCTCGGCCTAAATACACAACCCGGCATTCGCCATGATAACCTAGAGAAACCGTGGAAACTATATAACTTATCTACATATAAAACCATGATTCCTTTTATATATTTGTTCTAGGATATTTGTATATAAAAATAATATATATTTTTTTAAATTATCGAAACTGAAATTTTTAATTAAAATTGTATGTATTATTTAAATTTAAAATTTTTTTTATTGATTTATAAATTGAACATTATCACTTATCACTATATTTTAAACTTACTCTTTAAATTTTAACTTAATTTAATAAAAATACTAAATATTTTACATCAATCCTTTCAAAAATATTGGATAATATAGTATTTTTAAGCTGGCAAAATGAGTCATTTCATTTTCCTATCAAGTCCGTGCTATTGAGTGATCCAACATGGCGTCGACTTTAACATGACTCTATTCACCTAAC
Source organism: Ecdyonurus torrentis (assembly GCA_949318235.1). Taxonomy (NCBI): domain Eukaryota; kingdom Metazoa; phylum Arthropoda; class Insecta; order Ephemeroptera; family Heptageniidae; genus Ecdyonurus; species Ecdyonurus torrentis. The sequence goes on from OX439135.1 coordinate 19,169,680, forward strand.
ACAACCTTCCATATCAATGCAAGGAAGCAAAAAAAAAAAAAAAATAATAATAATAATAAATCAAGATTGACAGCTCTTATCAAACTGCACCTTTTTGTGCCATTATGATAAAGAATATATTATACTATATTGCGTATGATATATGGCACTCCCATCCTCTTTCCCTCTATATCTTTCATATATACAATCACATTTAGTTAAATATGACTTTTTTAACCAAAAGGAGAGTAAGCAATAAGTAAACAATAAGAATATAAATAAAAATTGTAAGTTTGCCATAAAATAGTTTAACAATATTTTTTCAAAATAAATTTATGTTTGTAGTTAAATGGAAAAGTCACTGCCCTGGCGCTGCTGCTTGTTGTGTAAAATGTTTAGTTGCTGTTTTAGTCATTAGGTGGCTTCAGAATCAAGGAGTGAAAATTGAATTCTTATTTCTTTTTCATACTAATATTGTAAAGTGATATAGGGTTGTTGCATTCATGTTAAAGTCAAAGGTCAAAGCCATACATGAGTACGAAATAACATGGGCCGGTATGGGAAAATGACACATTTTGCCAGTTAAAAAATATAGTTAGCAATTTTTTTGGAGAGCATTGATGCTGTTTATAAGTTGAATTAGGTTTTCAAGTATGCGAGAAAAATTATGCTGACCAAAAAATTACTTATCTTTCCAAAGAAATTAGCAAAAACCCACGTATGTCCTATGCTAAGCAATGTTATTCGTTGTTCAATTACGGCATTGAAGTGCATTTATTATGACGCCATGTGCATACACCATAAGAGCTATGGTATCATGTATGATAGAATAGGCAATTTAGTAAACCCAAAGTCTTAAAGTCAATTAAATTCAAAACATAAAATAATAATAATAATAATAATAAAAAAAATACTGAAATTCTAAATAAAGTAATTATTTTTATTTTAATAGGTAACGGAATAGTTCTAAATATAATTGTGAAGTTCATTTGATTCGGCTGGGGTGTGTCGGCTAACTTGATGTACATCTGGAGGATGCCATTTATTTGTCTTATTCTACCATTATTTAATATTGATCAAAATTCAAAAGATATAATGTATGCACTATGCATATTGTATTAACATATTTTTTTTCTCTATCAAACCTCTAGGCGAGGTACAACTTATGCTATAGTTATTTACATATTTACATTGCATTTATACTGAATTTACACTCCCGAGACTTCCGAAACCCTATCATAAGATTCGGGTTCTTCCATGGCGGGTCGGCCATGGCCTGGCAAATTCTTCCCGCGGCATTCACCTTTACATACCAAAGAAACCATGGAACCCTCGGTCAGGAAGTCGGTAGAGGAATGCCCTGAGATATCCCTTCCACCTTCCGAATGCACTGTGTATTTCCGGTGGACAAAGCTTACTGATAAACTTTGCTTCTGCCGGGAATCGAACCCGTGACCCCTCGCGGACGAATCAGACACGCATCCGCTAGACTACAGTGCTCGGTCATTACCATGGGTCATATTAGTCATTACATATTATCGATATCCTATATCTTTTTCCAATTAAATTTGAAACAAATAAAATAATAATAAAGTATTATGGCTTCTTGATTAAGGTTGAACACGGCACGCAGCAATACATTTGTTGTGCATTGAAGATATTGCATCGTGATAGTATAAATAAACTAAAATGCCGAAGAAATAAAGACGAAATATAAGATAAGAACAGTATTCAGGACTTAAAAAAAATTATTATAGCGTGAATATGTTTTTAGAAAAACTCTGAGAACAGACTCGATACTCGATCTTTTTTTTTTTTTTTTTTTTTTTTTTGTTGTTGTTGTAGTTCTTATTTTCCATATTAAAATATTGGCATTAAAGGCTTAATCTATAAAGAAATTTTAATTACAATAATAAAAAGAAAGTCAATTAATTTATGCATCTTTAATTTTGGGTAAACTAAAAGTTCATAAAAATAAAGCATTGGAATTAAATATAACAAAGTAACTTGCGAGCGTCGGGCATTTTATTTTTAATGATTTCTGCAAAATGAAATGCAAATTTAGTTGGAAAATTTACAAATTAGGGCACATTTAGCCAAGAAAACCGTATACGGCTTTCCACTGGTAATTTTCAGGTGATACGGTCATGGATTTTTTTTCTCCAGGGAGGATGCCATCCCACCTCAAATATACCCTTTTATATAGGAATACAGCCGTGGCTGCTTCACGCTCCACCACAAAGCTATGATTATATTTATGATGAAAGTGTCGACTATAAATATATATTTCCACAGTGATTCATGTTCATCATTAAGCAACATAAAAAATGTCAAAAATTAAAAGTATTATAATATATAAATATATGAAGCTCCATGTGTATTTCCGCTGTGATATTATACGTGTAACCGAGTGACACCGCACTGAAGCCACTTTTGTGTTCCGTTCCCACGTCGTCTATCTCTAGTGACTATTATTTGCTCGGCATACTAGCACCATGCAACACTTTGGCTACTGGCTTTTTGCAGGTAAATAAAAATAATATCTATATGCTGTTTATAGCTAGCTAAAATTTTACTGAAATTGGAACCTTTGTATAAGGCCTTAACTCCCAAATTTTTATTTTTGACACATTTTTAGATAAGAGTTTTCGTAATTTTTTTTCATTTTCTTGGCATCTTTCTTTCTTTCTTTCTTTCTTTCTTTCTTTCTTTCTTTCTTTCTTTCTTTCTTTCTTTCTTTCTTTCTTTCTTTCTTTCTTTCTTTCTTTCTTTCTTTCTTTCTTTCTTTCTTTCTTTCTTTCTTTCTTTCTTTCTTTCTTTCTTTCTTTCTTTCTTTCTTTCTTTCTTTCTTTCTTTCTTTCTTTCTTTCTTTCTTTCTTTCTTTCTTTCTTTCTTTCTTTCTTTCTTTCTTTCTTTCTTTCTTTCTTTCTTTCTTTCTTTCTTTCTTTCTTTCTTTCTTTCTTTTCTTTTCTTTTTTTGAGGCCAGAATTAAATGAAAAGTATAAAAAATAAAACAAATACATGCAATCGAATGATTTAATTGCATACATTTTGTTATTTAATTTTCTGACATGAAGAAAATAAATTGCGTTAATTTAAGCTGCATTTAGAATTGCTAATGCAGAGCTTTTACTATTAAAATCTCCAATCATCTATTATTCTAGTACAGTAGCGCTGGAAAAGTGAAAATAAATAAAATAAAAAACTCATATCATCTCATATCGTGTCATATACTGTAGATGACTAAAAAAAGAAAAAAATCCTCAGTAGAAAAATTCTATGAAATTGTATGAAGTTGTTATTGCATGAATTAAAGTATCCCTATGTTAATACATTACATAGGTCCATATGGCAAAGCGCTGGAAAAATTTTATATTCGGTAAAATTCATTTATGTATGTAAAATAAATAACATTTGGCAAGTACTAAATGTCAACTGGCCCCTTGAAGATCTATGATACGATCCAAGTTTAAATCCAATTTTCTAAAACCAACTCTTTTTGTTATAAATGGCCGTTTTACTAAAAAATGAAATTCTATTGGTATATTGGAATAATGTATTTAAATAAAGTTTTGCGTCAATCGAAATCTCCATCTGATTGCATTGAATTGCCATAAGGCAATAGAAATTTATTTTTAATGTCTGTACAGCAAGTTACATTAAATTTAAGACTCAAAGAATTTGCGTATTTTAACCTCACCATACGTGTTGATCTGATTCATAACAATATAGCAGTGCTCGTTTTGCACTTCTCTGTTTTTTACTTTACTTCTATCAACACACTATAAAATAATGTGATCATCCACCCAATGTTCCTTCTCTATCGTTTGCATGATGTCAATCGCTGCCTGAGCGATAACCGTCCGACAACTATCGCTGGCTCCCGATTGGCTTAGCGCAAAAAGTTAGGCCAATCCTAACTCTAGCGCACTCCAACGGTCCTTGTCGCAAAAAGACCGACTGACGGCTGCGTCGGGCTTTAGACGGGCTTTGTGACGACTCGATCGCTTCTTGTCTTGACGAAGTCGATTATCACAACATGATAAAAGTCAAGTAAAAGGTGGAGAAGTGCAGCAGTGAACCATCTTATTGTTATTCATCAACTAGTATTGGTGCTCATAGGTATAAAATTACGTAAAAATTCGTATGGTATAGAGACTCAGTTGTTGGCATGCTAACGGCTTTTTGCATGTTATTTAAATGGTAAAGGTTGATTTTCAGTTGTTGGCACTTGGAGAAATATTGACTTGAGAGCTTTTTGATACCATCATCGAGTCCAACCCTATAACCTGGGTATCCAAATTTTCAAGATTCAAATCTCTAGCTTTATTGGTTGAGGATATATTATTTTTTTTTTAACTTTTCATTAACCCATCTGCCAACAATTAAGACCTGCCAACCTGGGTCTCTACTATATTCTTAAATTTAATCTAATTCACTCTAAAATGCTGTTACTATCACCTAACTGGGTCAATAAAAATATTATTATTTAGATTTCCTTTGGCTTATAAATTAGGCTCTGTTTCTTCTAATGTGGACTTCTATATAGGTATAAAATATACTGCTCACAAAATATAGTCGTATAGACCAAATACGACCCTGTCTGTATAATTCCACTTTATTTTGCAGCACTCTTGGCGTTACTCAACTATGATGAAGTTTCTAGTCAGAGGAGAGGCTGCAACTTACTTTGCAATCACAAATCATACGTGCCAGTTTGTGGTAGGAACTCTACAGCATTTGAATATACCTTTGTAAACGAGTGTGTCCTCTTGGCCACCAACTGCTTATTTTACAATGGTACGTAAAATATATCACTTTACTATAGCCAGTAGCCTCTTCAGTCCCAGACCCTTTTAAACAATATTTCATTATCGTAAATTTTTACCATGTTTTTGTGCGGCTCTCAGAAGGACAAAAATATGTTTTTGTTTTTTTTTGTTTTTTTGTTTTTTTGTTTTTGCTTTTTCTTATTTTTACGGAACCCCTACCCAATTGCTCAAAATAGCTCTAAAAAACGCGAAATTTTAATGTGTTTTTTTTTTACAGCAGCTATTATTTCCTGTTTTATATGTCATACAAATTCAAATTCAAAATATATTTATTCATTTCTTTCATCCTACAATCACAATGTACAATATGCATATCTGCTTAGGTTATTGTATCATAGTTGATACAATTAGAAATGATAGTAAAAAATTACACAAATATAACACAAAACAATATAATACAAACATATTTATACATAGAGAAAAATTATTTAAATTTGAATATTTTAAAAACTGATAATGGTCTTTCACACACTCATCAATGGAATAATATTGCTGGTTTAACAGTAGCGTTTTCAATGATTTTTTTAAACAAAATAGAGTCTTCCATTTCTCTTATTTAATATTACTCTTATTCTCTTATTATCTCAATTTAGTGCTATAACAATTTTTAATTACAATTAACTGAATGGGCTTAATTTTACCTATAATAAACGCTTTAATTGTAGAATTTAATAAATGCTGGGGATGGTGGCGTGCTCTTGTCTAGCTACCTAGAGGCTTGGATTTTTGAAAGGTTGATATCAACCTTTGGATATGCAATCATTTTTTTTTTATTATTTATTTATATATACTCGTTAGTGTCTGATAACAGTTATAATCGATTTATAATTAATTTACGTTCATTGGTCTTTTTTAATTACAAAAAATATATATATGAAAGGGAACAGTTGAAAATTGTTAAAAAAATCAAATAACTATTTAAAAAGATGCCAATTTCCGCTCATATTTGTGACAAACAAAAAGTGTTTTTGTTATCTAATAATCACATGCATTAGATTCATGCTCTATTTCAAACACTCAGCAAGGAAAAACAACAAAAAACGTCAAATACAATTGAATGAGAAAATAAGAGTCATGGAAATGATTGAGGGATTGATTTCATTGAATATAATATTTAGCCTTCAGTACAATGAAATCAAAAGTTAATGAGTACAGTACATACTGTAATTATATCATCATAAATATAGGATAAATAGCCGTTACGATTACATTACTATATTTTATTATTATTTTTTTGTTCGTATCATTTCTATTTCATTATTATAATTTTGTATTTAATTCATCAAAAGAATTATTAATATCTTTTGTTAGGGCTAGAGGTATAAGAATAAGCCAGGCATCTTTTCAAGCTAAACCTCTACCTTTCAAACAAATGTATGCCTTTTTTTGAACATAAAGTCGATTATTTAATTTTAATTACGGTTAATCTGGATAAAATTAAAACTGAAAAAATAAAGGAAACTAGCATTTTATTAAAGAACTTTTCACAATTAAAAAAACAAAACGCAAAAATATGGGGTGGTTACATTTGCATATAAAAGTCGACGCCATATGTATGCACTAAATAACATAATACAATATTTACTACAAAATAAAAATTTACTAAATAAATTTTAAATATTATTATTTACTACATAAATTTCCAATATTTCAAGATTGAATATACTTAAAAACAATATTTTTGAGAGAATTTATATTGTTAACAGGTTGAATTAGGTTTTCCAGTGTTATATATAGACATACACACGCATGGACCCGCATCATGACAATTACACTTTGTTTCATTTTGACTCAATAGAGACGGATTGATTGATTTCGTACATTTTTACTGCTTCCAGATTTCAAGAAAATCCACGACGGAGACTGTAAAAAAGATCGCACTCGAGCGCCGCCATATCAACCTAACAGAAATAACAACAACAACCGTAACAACAACAACAATAATAATAACAATAATAGATATACCACACAGCAAACAAACAGATATCCTCAAGAACAGCCTACAGAACAGCCTCAGGGCAACTTTGATCAAAACGAACAACCTCAAGGTGAAGAAATCACATAAATTAATAGAATATATTATATGAACACCTACAAAGTATATTTGTATCAGCAATTTTTGAACACAATAATGCTCCATATCGGTGGTGACCCTTTTTTTTTTAGATCGGAGGTGCTCTACAATAAGGCGCGGGACTTCTACACAGACAAAAATAGCTATATACGTAATAGTTATATGCCATAGCTATAAATAATTTTCTAAACAATTTGTTACATTTATACAGAATTATTCACTTCATGATATATAGCACAAATATTAGTTTGTACAACATAATTAGTTGTCTTTGCACTTATAAAACAACAGTTATGATAAAATAACGTAAATGCAGCATATTACGTAATTTAATTTAATGTTACGCTTATATATACAGTATATATATACAGATACAGCCTTTTTTTCTAATATTTGAGAAAACTGCATCAATTCCGTAGGAAATAAAAAAAAAAGTATTACAAAAAGATATACTGCACACATATACTAAAAAAATTGCCAGGCAGAAACAATTGACTAAAGAATATTATGCAATAAGAAAACAATTAAGGAAATTGTGAATTAAAACATTTTTTATTTCAGGGGGAACTAATATGGAACAACAACCCCAAGGCAATTTTGATCAGACAGAACAACCTATGGAACAACCGTCTGATGAAACAGCTCAGGCTTCAGAACAACAAATGGCAGGAGATCAGGAACAGGCCGAGGAGTAAACTGACAAGTTTACACGTTGATCACAGCACATTAGACATCAAGCAAAGCATTTCGTATTGGTATACACTTCTGTCATGTAACATTATACTATTCTGCCTAACTGTATAAAATCAAAGAATAAAATTGTCTATGATAGAGACTCTACATCTCTAAATATTTGCGTTCTGACATTTGTGATTTGTTCATACCTTTTAATGTGTAACAGTCCTAATGAGGAAGTCTACCCAACGTTAACCCCTATATGTTTGAAAAAATCATTATAGAAAGAGAAAAAGTAGTATAGATAAACTTAGCATAGGCAATTACCTGGAAAATTAACGTTTTATTTAATAAAAAAAGAAATAAAAATTTTCAATTCTCAAACCCTTTGCCGACTGTAACGTCATTTGTTTACATCTGAATTTCGATTGTCTTCTGGATTTCATATGATTGCTATACGAATTCAATTTAAAAAAATAACAGCCAACGGCCACCTTTCAACAATCGGATCGTCTGAAATCTAGCGAAGACAATCGAAATTCAGATGTAAACAAACGACGTCACAGTCGGCAAGGGGTTGAGAAATGAAAAAAATTATTTCTTCTTTTATTAAATAAAACGTCAATTTTCCAGGCACTTGCCTATATGATAAGTTTATCTACTACTTTTTCTCTTTCTAATGACGTATTTAAACAGGATTTAACTTCTTGTAGACTTCCTCATTATTGTATTTTGTATAGGGTGTTTCCACTCTAAAAATTTGTGCATTTTACTTTAGTTACGAATACTAACTTACATTAAGATAATCACTTTTAAGTTATTATGAGTAGCTAAAATAATTATGCAAAATAATGCAATTTAGCAAATTATTAACAAAAGCTATTTACTATTTTCACTTAAAATAGCTTTAAAAAACTTAAAACAACTTAAATTAGCTATTTTTAATAACTTGCTAAAATGTATTATTTTAGCTACTCATATATAATAACTTAAAAGTGAGCATCTTAAATAAGTTAGTATTCGTAACTAAAGTAATGCACCAATTTTTAGAGTGTCTGCATGACGTCATGATGTCATACTGAATGCGCTTTGATGCCATACTGGATCAATGAATAAAATTGCTCAGCATATAAGACAAACTTCATTGATGGCTATACTTTCTTTAAGAAACCATTTTTTCTCGTATATTTGCAAACCGAATTCAATATATCAACAGCATCAATATAGTGCTCACCAAAATATTACTTTGTATTTTTAAACTGGCAAATTGAGTCATTTTCCTTTACCGGCCCCCATATTATAGAGTGATCCAACATAATGTTAATTTAATATGAATGCATACATCCTATATGTTGGGAAATCCGGGGAAATCCAAACACCTACAAAATACTTAAATTAATAGTTTTGATGGAGCTTATCGGTTTATCGCGCGGGGAGACGCAGGAAAAGCTAATGGCCCCCTAATTTAAATTATGCTCATGGGGAAATTTTTGCGATTTTTGAGAAAACTGCTCCCCCGATTTCGGAGAAATTTAAATGAGATATACCAAACATGTCTGTATGTATACTTTTATGTTTTTTAAGCCATAGAAATTTGTAACCAATTTTTTAAACTCATAACCTCCATTGATTTTTATTATTACTTAACATCTGATATTCTCCAAATTGTATTAAATTTGAAAATGTTAAAATTATCAAAATTTATTAAAAGCCTTAGACAACATGAAACAACATGTTGTGCCATTTAATGATTCACCACAAAATTGTATCTCCAAAAATGATGACAATTTTCACCATAGTAGAAATGTAGTCTCACAAGAGGGCGCAAAAAAAAAAAAAAAAAAAAAAAAAAAAAAAAAAAAATGTGATAGGAAGATTTCTGTTTATGACGCCAAAAACACGCAAAAATTAGTACGAAACGTTGTGGGGGTGGCATAAATTATAGAATTATCTGATCGCTGCACAGTTTGTTTATTAGACAAACTACATATATAATGTTATTTAAGTAAGTTTCATCTAGTGTTTTGTGTTTTAAATGCTAGATTCAATGTTGTCATCTTGTCTAGGCATTTAAGTTAAAATATTATTTATTTTTACAAATTTGTATCTGTATCTTATTGAAATAAAAATTAATTAAAGTTTTAAAAAATATATATATCCTTCAAAAGTATTTATTATTTTTTTTATAGCATAATTTTATGACAAAAATTACTTTCAAAAACTTCAAAACTTGGAAAATTGTATAAAATGAAGGTATGTGTTAGTTTTTTTGTTATCTTTGTAATATATTGGAAAAATATTAAATAATGTTTCTTGGAAGACTCAAAGTTTATTTGCTTATTTCTAATCCTTGTGGAGATAGTTCATTTATGCATTAAAAACATTTATATTTAAATCACATTAATTTTATTATTATTTTTTTTCACATTTTGTAATTCTATACAAAATGTTAAGTTTAACATTAGAAACTTCTATTTTCTAGTAGATTTTATAAGCCAATTTTTTTATTTTTATTTATTTATTTTATTTTTTATTTTTTAGCTTATAAAACATGTATAAAGTAAGTGTGTCTTGTCTTGTAACCGTCACTTTAAAATCTTGATGAAGTAGCTTTCTTAAAAAAAAAAAAAAAAAAAAAAAAAAATCCTAATAAAAATCATAATAATAAAAAGAATTCAAAATCAAAACTGTCTCTCAAAGCTTAAGTATACAAATATGCATAAAAAATGAATTAGTTTTCCTGCCTCTACCTTGATTATCTATACAGGAGTGCTGCATCTGTAATCTTCATTTCCAAAGAATTGGATCAATTCATAAACATATTAAAATATATATAATATATTTTTTTATATAAATTTTTGTTTCGTAATTATTGATACTATAATTATTATTAATTATTGGAAAATATTGAAACACAATAATGGAAAAAATATTATTTATATTTATTATATTATTTGTTTTTTAAAGACCATTTTCCGGTATTAGGATTGTACTTCCAGAATTTAAAAATCTCCTCCAAAGTAAACTCTGGCTTCTTCTCAACTTGACGATATCCTACGGAATCAGGACCCTCTGTTGCAGGTTTTGCAGTATTACATGGGTACAGTCGGTTGATTTCCTTTACGTCAAGTTCACTTAACCCACGTCGTTGGCCAATCTGAACGTCGTCCTATAATAATAACATAAAAAGGTTTATATTTTTGTACATATTATATATAGATTTTTGCATTAAATTTGTGAATGCATGTTTAAACAAATATAATTAGTTTAATTGAACTTTTGGCTATATGTATGCTGGGTAGACAAGGAAAGGGAATATATATATATATATATATATATATATATATATATGTATATATATATATATATATATATATATATATATATATATATATATATATATATATATACCAAATAAACCATGCACTAGTTCTCTACAACTACATGTAGTTTTGAATGTGTGAATTGTATAAGACTGGATATTTTTGTTAAAATGCTATTTCCTATTCTATTTTATTGCTAATTTTAAAAAATAGCTAATAGAAGAAATTTAAGTACTGTTAATTCTGATTATGTTTAATAAACAACCTATTTAATATTATATGTATGTTTTAATCTTCATTTTATAAGTAATCTCTGACAAGATAATTATGTTCAAATATGTCAGAGGACCATGTAAGTGGGTGTATACCTTTTGTGGCCTCTCAATAAAAATCATTTATTATTATTATTACATTCCGTTTCAAAATGAGCTTATAGGATATGCATACCTTAGGAAAGATGGTTTGCCGATAATTTCTAGAAAATGCATGAGTACTGTAGTGCATGATACTATTGAAATCATACGGTACGCCAAATCCTACGTATTTTACACGTTCAAAGTTGTGAATGTGTTCTGTGGACATGAAATCATTTTAATTATTAGATTGAACAACTTAAGTATGTGATTGTGCTAGCATTTGTTAAGCATAAACTAAACTTTTAAGTAATACATTTCATATATACTTGGTGAAGCTTTTGGTGATTTTAAGTGCATTTTGTTATTTTGCCAGATCCTAGTTCTACTTTTCGTAAATTTAAATATTCAAAAAAAAAAAAAAAAAAAAAAAAAAAAGAAAGAAAGAAAGAAAGTAAAATGAAAATATTTTTCTGCTATCAAAACGTGAACAAAAATGACGGAAATAAAGAATAATAATTTGCACGAAAATTTAAAGCAAAATAGATGCATATATAAACTATAGAAGAAAAACTTACCATTTTCAATATTTCTGAATGCAATGGAAACGTAGTTATCTCTATCTTGTCTAGTGTGTTCGTGAGGCAGGCCAAGTGCGTGCAGTAACTCGTGCGTTGTGATACCTGGCTGTGTGGTAGAATACACTAATATTAGACATATTTCAATGTACATGCAGTCAAAGTCATTTTGTACGTGAGGTAGACCTAGTGATGCAGTTGTAACTCGTGTTTTGTGATGCCTGGCTGTTTGTGTAGAAATTACAAATTGCAATTTTCAAATAGAATGTTTATTTATTTATTTATTTATTTATTTATTTATTATTTTGTTTGTTTGTGGGTTTGTTTATTTTTTTGGGTAGTTTAAATTAACTATCTGCACTTTTCACTAGCGCAGCAATTGTAGCATCTGCAGGTAAAGACTATACATAGATAGCTAAGGTAAAAATGGCAGATGTACAGTATAACACTCGCCGCGCTGGTGCAGATGGCCTATATTTTGACGCGGAAATACCGATACACATGTATTATATTTGTATTCAGATAAAAAATTATCTTACTTTAATACAGCTACGTTGTATATAAATAGAAAACTTAACTTACAGAGTTTAGACATCCCGATGGTTGCAAGTTCAGTTCCTGTCTCCCGCCATTACGTCCTAGTGCAGACCAACACCCGGTATTGCCGCCCTTGATGGCAACATAGTCCCGCTGTGTCCTTGAGGCTCGCTCGAACTTGACACATGTTTGTTCTTCAATGGAGTTCATAGCTTCTCTGATGAACCCCAGTTGTTGGTCGTCTGAAATATTTTCAGTTTCTTTATGAATCAAAATACCAATTGGTGCTAATTGATTAAAATAATAAAATATTATATAAAAGGAATGCAACCTTTTTTATATTTCCAGTCATATATATATATATATATATATATATATATATATATATATATATATATATATATATATATATATATATATATATATATATATATATATATATATATATATATATATATATATATATATATATATATATATATATATATATATAAATTATATATAAAATTGTTAATAAAGTTTGGCAAGTTTTAAATTTGCCGAGGCAGTTCATCCCCATAAAAAAGCATCAAATTGTTTGTTATTGATTTATAGCTCAAAAATCAAAACTTGAGACCGTGGTTGACTCGTGAAAGAAAGAAGCTTTCGTAAGAATGCAAGAAAACAAATTTTTAACACTTAAAATAAAATTTTAATAAAAACTCTGTAAAAATTGTTTAATTTAAGCAAAGATTTCTTTATATTATACTATACTGACTGTATACGTTTCGTTATTATGAACGTTCTCTGCCTTCAAAATCAGCGTGTGTGTGTATCGTGTGTTGCGTGGGCGTTTTTAACTTACTAAATCTTCCCTCTATGACAAAAGGCACCACACCGCCAGGCCAACGAGGGTAAGTTTGGCTCCTGTAATCACTGCTCAGCAAAATGTCACCCTCCATGTATGTGCCCATCTCATCTGCATTCCTCTTGTCGTCAGGTAGCATCTGTTCCACCATCTCTCCTGCAGAAAAAAACAAATAAACATATTGGACAAAACGACCAAAAATACAACAAAACTGACTTTAATAAACTGAAGAAAACAGTGGACTTTGATACCCATATATTGATACTTTTCAAGTCGATAGAAAATACTTACAAGTTAGTTTGAACTCAATAGTACTTACCGACGTGTGGGTCAGGAGTTCCCACACTTTTCTTCTGCATGATCTTCAACGTCAACATGGCTTTGTCCATGTCACCAGTTTTATCTCTCTTGTTGCTTCTACTCTGACCAAAACTATGGTCAATGAGACAGATCAAGATAATCACGAGGGAGGAACACAGTAGAGTCGTGAAGCGTGACATTGCTCTTCTTAAAGTATCCTAATTTTAATAGTTCTGTTATTATATGCAAAACAGTTGTGTTTTTTTGTAAAGACAGACAGCTTTGATTTTACTGAAATAAATTTCTATTTTATTGGATCATTTTCTATATATATATATATATATATATATATATATATATATATATATATATATATATATATATATATATATATATATATATATATATATATATATATATATATATATATATATATATATATATATATATATATATATATACATATTATATATATATCATATACACACACACACACACACACACACATAGTTTTAAAATGTTTTAAAGGGACCTTGCATGTAAAAACAAATTACGTATATATGCAAACAACATTTGTTTTATTGTATCAAAAAAAAATGTTGTTTATTTTGTAATAAACAAAAGTAATTATCTTGAACATCTTATATGCTATATTTACTTATTATATATGTAGTATAATATCTATATTATACTACAATATAGCATAAATTGATGTTATGCTTAAATGTTGCTGCATTTAGATAGAAAAATTATTACGTATTTATTTTTGTTCATGCATTTGGCCTCAGAATATTAAAATTAAAAACGTAAAATTCACAAGATGGGACCATCATACATACATATATAATATCACTTCTGTAGCCTCACAAACTGTGGTGAAAAAAACTGTAAAGTAGACAACTTTAGGAGTTTATGACGTCATGAAATCCAGTAGTAGATATTGTAGCGCAGGTTATCAACTGTACAAGTTTTCTTCCAAGTTTGTGAGAGTACTGAAGGGTTAAGCCGGTTAAGTGACAATAATTATGAGTATATAGTCACATCTCGTGATTTATCATTGAGGAAATTTTTATTTTTTGATGCCAAAATCTCTTAAATATAACTGTAAAAAAAAATTTAGCATATATATAAGGCTTCAATATAAATTAACTATTTAAAAAAATAGAGAAATAATGCTACAGTAAAATGAATAAAAATAGATCACATTTTTAAGTTACTGTTATTTTTAAAATGTATAATGTACAGTTCAGAATAACAAAAAGAAAAAAAAAATGTTACTATTATATGCATTACGTATTATGTATAATATTATTATTAAAATACTTACGACTGTATAGTTTGAACTCGCAGCAAGGAATGGTATAATGTAGCAAATAAAAACCTTAAAGTAAGGAAGTCATAACATTTTCTGTTTATCTTATTTGAGGAAATGAAAAACGGCGTCAATTTATTTCGTAATTTCCTATAAGATCAACCGCACTTTGTTTACGAAATGTGCTTCAATATACGTTATATGATATATGAAGAGGATCTGCTATAGGATGCATTTATATAACGTCTTGGAAATTTTTATCATACTTTATAAAAAGGTTTTGAAACAAAATTACCAGACACACATAAAATAGAACATATTACGAGGTCTTTGCGACCAAATAGACTATCAGCCCTTTCCACCAGTGCGGAGTGTGGGGCATCTGTATTTTCCATGAATACATGAATCTACAATGTTATACAAGAAAAAAACAAACAAACTAAAAAGTTACTATTTAGACGTTTTTTAGAATAAATTTAAATTTAAGTTTTTTAAGATGTAAGAGCTAACTGTTTTCCACTGAAGAAATATAACGTTTATATAAAGTATACTATAGGGTCTATATATGCATTCATGTTAAAGTCGACGCCATGTTGGATAACTCAATAACATGGGTGGTATAGGAAAAAAAATCATTTTGCCAGTTTAAAAACACTATGCAATATTTTTGAGACCATTGATGCTGTAAATATGTTGAATTAGTATCTCAAGTATGTGGGAAAAAAAAAAAAAAAAAAAATTAACCGATTTCCCATATAGAAATTTGGCTTTAATAAAGTTTGTCCTATGCTGAGCAATGTTATGCACTATACTCCAGTATGGCCACCAAGCGCAATATATATGACGTCATCCGCATACACTCTATAACAAGTTACTGTTCAAACGTTTTTCAAAAGAGTTATTTTTTTGTTTGTATTGAAAAGTTATATATATATATATATATATATATATATATATATATATATATATATATATATATATATATATATGAAATTGAAAATTTTGTTAAATTTGTGTTGTCCGTGTACACGACAAAAATAACTACGTAATAATTATGCTGCCTAATTTTCAGCACATTTTGTTCAAAATATCATAAACTATATCCTATACTTCATAATAATACGTTACACAGCATTATTTTATATTGTACCAGTATTTTTATTTATGTTGTTCTAATTTAGAATAATTTATGCTACATAAAATGACATAAATGCAGCATAAATTACGTAATTTATTTTCTTTGTGTAGGATTGCAATGTTGCAATATAATGTTATATGACCGCTATAGTCCAGTCACCACAATGTGTGAAAAGTGTAAATGCTCCACTCGCTGTGTTGAAGGAAAGTGTAGTAAGTCCAATATACTTTGTATTAACTAATTTAGTTTATGTCATATACATAATACACATAGAAAGAATAAATTACGTAATTTATGCTGCATTTATGTCATTATAGCATAAATAATGCTAAATTAGAACAATATAAATAATTATACTTTTACAACATTATTTTAATAGTAATAATAATTTGTAACGTAATTATAAAGAATGGCTTAAATTATTTTGTATTGAATAAATTATGCGGAAAACAGAAAGACATTGTTCAAATCAGTACAATATTTTATATTTTTCTATATAACTGTATGGTAACTTTTCTAACTTTTAATCGTTCTAAACATATTCTAATAATTATTTTCTTTCACTTATATAGTTTATTTTTTATTTTAATATTGCTTTGTTTATATATACACACAGCAACTATTAGAATATACAAATGACGGGTACAAGTATGAAGTATTTAAAAACAAACTAAAACTTTAGTTCCGGCGTTATTAATGATATCACCAGGATATAACAATTATTTACATTTCTAATAGATCTAGGCAGAGCTGAGCTTACACATGTGTACGTAAATGAATAAAATATGTAAATAATAAAATTACGTGATATCTACTTTCTACTTCCTTGCTCTTTATTAACAAAAATAAATAAACACATAAATAAATTTTCACAATTTATTATAAAAAATACAAACTTATACATTATATATTGGTTAGAAGTTTTATAATGGAATATATATATTTTTTTTTACATTTTACTATGCAGTGCAGCTTAATTATTATTTAAATGTTGCTCAATTTTGCAATACTAAATTTATATATTTTTATAGTGCATTTGTCATATATTTAGTTTTAAATATATATCATATTAGTAGAATGAGTATTGCATGTATTTGCGTAATATTATAATATAATAACCAAAAAACACATAAACATAAACAAGAACATAAAACTTGTCTAATATCCTAACATACCTAAATATTAACTTTGATTTGACTCGAGTCATTAATTTCTAAACTATTTTCCATTCACGAAATGGCAGATGCAGTTTTTTGACGTCACAGTGCTGGTCCACACGCGGGGAAACAACCAAGCTGTGACGTCATAAAACCGCATCTGCAATTTTGTGAATGGAAAATAAATTAGAAATTAGTAACTCCGGTCAAATAAACATTGATATTTAGATATGTTTGGACATTAGACAAGTTTTTTGTTCAAGGCGTTTCTACACCTTTTATATTTTAAATATTATAATAACAATTATCAATTAAAATTAGTTATATTGAATACATAATATACATAATTATTTTATGCTGCTACAAACATTTTTGAAGGAATATCTTTATACCTATATAGGTGCAAAACGGTCCAAAAGCAGAGATTACCATGGCTAAATTACAGCTATGATTAAATATAAATAATAAAGAAATTATGTAATATATAAATAAGTTACACAGAGCACACAGTAAATAAATAAATGAAAAATGAATGATTCGATTTATGTAATAAATATTCAATAAATTAAGCAAGACAGTCTGAAAAGATATTTTATCATAATTCTTGTACAGTCATTGTACTAAAAAATGAAATTGTATTGGCTTATGGCCATTCAATGCAATCAGATGGAGATTTCAGTTGACGCAAAACTCTATCTAAATACATGTTATTCCCATATGCCAATAGAATTTCATTTTTTATTGCAATGACCGTACACAATTTCACAACGTTTGAAGTTTTGTGGAACTAACGAATATTACGTCACTAAACGTGGAGATTCAAACGATATAAATGACGTCACAATAAGTCACAAGCGTTATAAGACTATAATGAAATAAATGTTAAAATTTTGACCAAATGGCAATCATATTATATATATAATATTCTTTATTTTGTTCTATTGTTCTTGAATTTTTTTTTGTTAGAAATGTAACGCTGACGTCATAACTATTAAACTCTACAATATGGTTTAAACAATTGCAAAACTGTGTAGAATTATATTTCAACGTTAATGTTTATATACACGATTAACCTCAGTCTTAGAGGACTTTTTTTTTTTGCCTTCAATATCTTGTGTACCAAATTTCAAATTGATTTGTCCATCGGTTATGTGAGTAAAAAATAGCGTGGTGAGCATAGAACGTCCTATGCTCAGCATTTATTTTCATTTTATTCCCAAGTAGCCGATGGACAAATCGATTTGAAATTTAGTACACTTTTGTTATATATTGAAGGATATGCAAACTTATGCTATGGGGAAAAAGTTCTTTCAGTTGGAGGTTAATCGTTAAATAAGTTCATTTCATTCAATTGCTTTCCGACTTGTGGCGAGAAGAACCTAAGTTCCTAAATATTTAGGTTTCCTGCGTTAAAACTTTCTTTACATAATAACATATACGAGTTCTAAAAACTGCTCTCTATACATATACTAACATACGATAGTTCTAAAAAGAGACAAAAAGTTTCTCGCAAACAAAGCTCAGTTTCTTATAACTTATAACACTCTATATATTGATCTTGTTGCAAAAAAAAAAGGTCTATCTCGTATTTTGTCAGGGGAAGCAAAAGGTCTATCTCGTTTTTTGTCAGTGGAAGCAAAAGGCCTTTCTCGTTTCCAAACGTTATGGAGATGGCGCTCGAGATAGACCTTTTGCTTCCTACTGACAAAAAACGAGATATACCTTTTGCTTCCACTGACAAAAAACGAGATAGGCCTTTTGCTTCCCCTGACAAAATACGAGATAGACCTTTTTTCGCAACAAGATCGATATCTATATATTCTATACATAAATTAATAACATAAATACGACAGTTCTAAAAAGAGACAAACAGTTTCTCGCAAACAAAGCTCAGTTTCTTGTAACAATCCTGAGAGATCCACTTGAACTGCTGATTATTCAAGTTCTGCGCCGCCACGCAGTGTTGACCCACGCTCTTGCTGTTACCAGGTATGTTAGGTCTCCACAGGTTCAGGGTCAAAGGTTGTCCATGTTGTGATGAGTAGAACTCACCTGACCTGTCAAAGTCAATACCTGAAGTCCAGTATGATTCGTACGCACCGGTGAAATCTGAAAATAAAAATACCAACTACATTATACGATTCATCTTATTGAAGAATGTTTTTAATGTACACTGTAAAGTAAAAAAACTGAATTTTACTGGCTTATGGCCATACAATGCAATCAGATGGAGATTTCAGTTGATTCAAAACTACCTTTAATTACTTGTTATTTCCATATTTCAATAGAAATCAATATTTTATAGTAAATAAACTGCAACACATTCTACACATATAAATTTTTACTTTATTTCCTTTAAATGTATGAAATAATTAAAATTTTATTTGACAATGTACATCTCCTACAGTCTACAGTAATACTTAAGTTTGTTGTTGAAATAAATATATATTATTTTAAATGTTCAACTTTTATAGTATATAGTAAGAAAAAAATAAACCTAATAAATAAGGAAAATTTGATGTGTTTTTTTTATGATTTTTTTTTAAATAAAAATAAATTTTATGCAATGCATGTAAGGATTAAAAAATAATTAATATATACATATATATATATATATATATATATATATATATATATATATATATATATATATATATATATATATATATATATATATATATATATATTATTTAAAAAAAATGGTTGCCTTGTATGCAGTACATGCATGCATTTTAGAATTATTTATTTTAATTTTTATTAAGATTTGCAGGCATTGAAATCTCCACTAGAAGAGAAACGCCTACGTTGCCAAAGATTTAGGTTTCCTGCGTTACAAACGCTCAGGAAGGGTTGCCTACGTTCCCAGGCGGCGTTGTGTGATGACTACGACCAGGAAACTGGCCATCTGTTATTAGTGTTATTACATAACACCGCCTAGCAAACGTGGGCAATACTTTCAGAGCCTTTGTGACGCAGCAAGCCTTAGTTTGTGAGAACGTAGGCGCTTCTCTTTTTGCATGGCATGTTCGAGAAGTGTCAAAGAGATAAATCGATGAAACTTGGTGAGAAGTTAGCATATTGAACCTTTATAAGAGAACCAGGGCCAAATTCTGAGGAAACGATATTTTATTTACTTATAATTATTATTATTGCGGCGTAAGCACGAATCAATAAATCGACAAATTTACGTATATTTAAATGGGAGTAAGATAGGGCCAAAAAATAATTTTCGCTTAACACTTCAAATATTACATTTTATATAAAAAGTAATATAGATTATCTCTCTTATACTTGACAAACATACCTTTTGTTTTGTAACTTCTCTAGTATTAGAGCTGCTATATACATTAATAATAAAATAAAATGATTAACTATACGTATTAATATATTTATTTACCAATATCATATATAATATTTTTTTGAACTTTTAATACGATCTCGGTTACAAAAATTATCATCTTATAGAAAAAGTTGTTTGTTGTTATTTTCCCCTTTTTTTACTTACGTTACGTGCCAGATTGCGAAGGTTAAAAAATATAACTACAAATCTGCTTCAGTAAAATACACGCATAACGCATAGCATTTGATGTGATCTCTTGCATGTTCACTGTCAAAAATAGCTACGCTGAATAATAAACTCAGCTTAATTTGTTTACTATACAGCATAATTATGCTATGTATACTTCATAATAACTATGTTACATATAGCATAAATATTATGTTGCACAGCATAATTATTTCTGTTGTTTTAATGTAGCATCTTTCATCCTATAATTACAGCATAAATTACGTAATTTATTGTTTCCTTGTTTTCATTTCCCCTCACTTACTGGTTTTGATAATGTGCTCCGTCACTTGCTGGTGTTCTCTCATTGTGTCCACGGCAATCAGGTCCAGCGTGTTGATGCGACAGAATCGCTCAGCAGCAAAGAAGTTTTGCTGAAACAAACAATTGCACCAACAAAATAATAATAATATAATCTCTAAATTTATTACTTTTTTTTTAATGGAGCTTATCGGTTTAGAGCGCTGGGAGACGCGGGGAAAGCTAAGGGTTCCCTAATTTAACATTATGTTTATGGGGAAAAAACACACACGCTTTTTCTCATTGTTGAAAAACTGCGCCACCGAGTACGGAGAATTTAATTTAAATGAGAAATGCTAGGCATATAATTTTACATGTTTTAAACCATAACCATTTTTTAAGAATTTTTTGAACCGATCACCTCCATTGATTGTCTTTTATTTCTTAACAAAAAAAAAAAAAAAAAAAAAAAAAAGCAGTAACTTAACTGCAAATAAAATGTAATATTTATAGAGAGATACTCACAGGCTCCGAGGCAAAATAATAAAGTCCATCTCCAACCTTGGTCAGTTCTACCCCAGGGGTCGAGTAGGTCGAGTACTGAATAAAAAATATATCAGTCAATATATTACAATATTGGCTAATATCATTGTCAATCAATCAATCAATCAATCAATCAATCAATCAATCAATCAATCAATCAATCAATCAATCAATCAATCAATCAATCAATCAATCAATCAATCAATCAATCAATCAATCAATCAATCAATCAATCAATCAATCAATCAATCAATCACATTATATATTTTGAGAAAACATATTTTTAGAAAACAATTTTTTGTAAATAAAATGAAATAGTTCTATTTACATTACTCAATTTAATTTATTGAATTCAATTTTGATCATATGATGTATGGTCTGTAAAAGTCTTTAAAAATAAATAATTGAAATTGGATTTTAAAGAAATATGTTAAGGTAGTAAAAATATAAATATTAAATGTACAAAATTTAAATAGAAACACATACATGTCGTACATAAAAAGAGGGGGGGGGGGGGGGACAAGAAAATAGCCTTTTTTTATATAAAAATTTCTAAAGCCAATTAATTCTTCTTTTCTATTAACACTTTAAAATATAAAATTATTCTATTTCAATGCATTATCTATGAAAGTATAATTTAAAAACTGTATTGATAAGTTTTAGGTCAAAAACTGATTTAAAAAAAAAATACAAGCTATAATATGAAATTTAAAATTGTTATATTTCTTTTTTATCAATATACAAAAGAATCAATTTCAAATAAACACACATGATATTGATATAGGTCAAAAACTGATTTATTGTGAATAGAATACCAGGATGTTATAAATAATATAAAAATGCTGAGTAAATATATAAATAGTAATTACATATAAAAATAATTTATTGATATGCATCTGTCTCAATCGTTACTAAGCTAAAAGTATTTTACCTTATAGCTATGTCACGCATTCAACTTGAAATTTTTTATATCCTATATGTATATAATATATACATATACGTATGTACTGTATGTATATAAAATATTTTACCTTAAAAGTCGTCTTGAGGGCTCGCGTAGTAGCGGCGTCTTTCTATATTCAAATAACAAAACAGTTCATGTTATAAGACACGGCAAAATATCTTATTTGCATGCAAATCATGAATGATTGCTCTAACTCTGTATGGGCTACATTTTTAATACTGCAATAATAAAACACAATATATGAAATAGTTATAAAAAAAAAATCATACAGTATAATACGCATGAGTATTGATGACTCATTGTCTTGGTTTAATTTTTAGCCAGCCTCAAAAATGGGGTTGGGGCTACCTCAGCTACCCCGTACGTACAAAATGCAGTTTCCATAATAATAATAATAAAAAAAAAGGATAAAAATAGGAAACGTATATAAAAACAGCGGAATGTGAAGATAAAAAAACTTTTTTTTATATAATTTTTTTATTTTTAGAAAATTATAATAATAAACATAAAATGTACCTCTATCATATAGATACATAATTTTTTTTTATCCCAAATCTAAATATTTATATATGTATATATTTTTTAGGAACATTGAAATAATAATAATTGAAAGCTTTTTGTTGTGCGAATCAGGCGTTCAACCTCTCAATTATACCAATTATATGTTTTAAATTTTAAAACATTGAATTATCGTAAAAATAATTATGTATATTTATTATGTTAATCGTATATAAGTGTGAGTCAGCCGTTTTGTCAGACCTAAAATGTTTTAAAGTTATGTAATTTATTAAGCTTTAAAACACGTAAAAATGTGTCTTTAGTATCCCTTTATAAATAATAATAATAAATTTTAAAAAAATCAATTTATTATAAATTATTATTGTTATTATATGCAAGTTACAGTTTACGTACGGGGTTGCTCCAATCCCATTTATGGGACTGTCTAAAAATTTAACCAAAAATATGAGACATAAATACTTATGCGTTTTTCAGTGTATAGAGTCTGTTTTATGACAAGAGAGAGAGAGGATGAAAAGGATGTTAGTAAAAACTTTAAGTGCGCCGAAAGGCTCCTTTGTTTTAATGTATTCCTTTACTTGACATTGATGTTAAAAATATTTATTTAAGAGAAAATATTTCAATATAACGGCACTCTGATCATCTGCATATATTTATAGTTTTCTTGTATATTAATTAACCTTTTATTTAAGCTATGTGACATTTTTGAAAACCTGCATAATGAAAATACTACTAAAGAATTGCTGTTATCTCTTACTTTTTAAAATTATTCTTGATTAATACAATAATAATTTTTGAAATCCAGGTAGGTAATAATTGTGATATTAGAGCGGAAAAATAATTTCGTTTTTCTTCAAAATAGTCTTTGAAATTTATATATAGTTCAATAGTGAATTTATTATATATAGCATATTTTATTAATTTAATTTATCCAAATTTACCCGTTTTTTTAAGGGTCTCTTAGAGAGTGCCTTAAAAAATTTTTAATATCAATAATTATAATATTATCAATGATAATTTCAATATCGGTAGTTGTTTTATTGTGTAAAAAATAATAATAATTTCAACATCGGTCTTGGCGTACCATTGTTAAAAAAAAATAATAACATACCTTTCTTTAGAGAGAGACAAAGTATTAATAACATGATTTTTAAATTTTCACTTTATTTTTTTTAGCAATAGCGAAAAACATCAAGAAAAGTCAAAATAATCCGAAAAAAGTCTGAAAATTCCAAAATAGTCTCGAAGACTAAAATAATTAATAATCGCTAATCGCTAAATCGTATTTTTTAAATTTTGTACACATAGGCTTGAAATCGTGCTTGAAATGGTGTGATTCGTGGACATTTTTAAGTAAAACCTCCAATAATAGCAATATTGACAATAGTATAAAGACTATTTTTCCGCTCTTTATAGTGATATGAAATGTAAATTTACAAAATTATTCAAAAAATATTTAAATTATAAATTTCATGAACTAATATTAATATGTAAATTTTAAATAAAAATATGTCAAGTATTTTTTGAAACAGCTTGTTTTGTTGTTTTTTGTGCTTGGTATTAACTTTCATATACAACAATGAAAACATACAAATTAAAAATTAAACATGCGTATGATATATATCACGGTTGCGGTGCGCAACCTATCTAATTTCAGTGCTTCCCCCATGCTAATTCCCTATCTATATCTATAGCATTGCAAAACCATTCTTTCTCAAACAATTTTTTAAATAGAAATATACTTCCCGATTCAGTTTGAATTAGCTCTATCACTATTAAAAAAAATAATAATAATAAAAATATGAGAAATATATGTGATAGTTAAAACGTATTTTAAAAACACTTTTTTTAAAAATTATTATTTAGTATAACGAACGAATGTAAAAAAAAAAAAAATAATAATAATGCATTAAAAATAAAAGTAACAACTATATGGTAAGGATTCGTTTTTGGACAGTTATAAAGAAATAAATAAGTAATGGTCATTATATTATTGCTGAATCACTAATATAAAATTAACAAATTGCATTTTAGATATAAAAGAATGAGAAAAATGAAAAATGAAAAGTAGTTAAAAAGCAATATAACCAAAATTAAACTAATGCCCGAATTACATATGACTGTGATTGTACTATTTAAATTCAGAGCATATTTTTCTCATAAGTATAACATTGAAAATTTAGCTCAAGTTTTTAAATGGTAAAATATATTATCCCAATCGTGTGTATATATCTCTGGTAAAGAAAAATATAAACATTAAAAACTACTATTTTTATATCTAACAGAATATTAATATAACACGGCCAAAATAATAAAAATAAATAAAAATAACATTAAAAACAAAGTTTACTAAATTGAAATAAATAAAAATATGCTACAGCTTTACTTCAATAACTATTTGTTAAGCTGGTTATATAACCATTACACACAAATATAATGAACATATAGGGTGGTTTTATTCATGTTAAAGTCGACGCCATAAGTAAGCGCTAAATAACATGGGCCAGTATGAGAAAATGACTCATTTTGACAGTTTAAAAATACTTCGCAATTTTTTTGAGAGCATTGATATTTTTAACAGGTTAAATTAGTTTTTCAATTATGCAAGAAAAATAAAAATAACCAAAAAATAGGTAATTTTCCAAAGAAAATAGCTTGTCCTATGCTGAGCAATGTTATTCATTGCTTAAGAAGAGCATCGAAAAGCATTCAGAATAACGTCATGCGCACACAAATAATATTTCTGACCTGCACGGCCGCTGCTGCAGTGAGAGCGATCACGCAGTAGAACACAAGAGAAACACACAACACACGTGAAGCTGACATCTTATATAGAGATAAACTGAAAATTTTGAAGTGACTGCACGGCTTTTATGTACTGTATACGTCATATAAGGAGGTCAGCAACGTCGTCGTTTTTCTCTACTTCATTCATTTTCTGATAGTGAAAAGAGAAAAGTCATATTATGTATACACAAATCATGGATGTTACTTCTCTGTAATATAAAGTGTCTTTTAGTCATCGCTAATGTAATAAATTTAAGTGTTTATTTTCACTTAAAGATTGCCCTAATTATAATTTTTTAAACGTTTTCTTTTTATATATACAATTCTTTATTATTTACACTAAAAATCAATGTTTACTTTCCACGCACAAAATATTTAGAGACTGAGTATTCTAGAAAATGCATTGATTATTTGTCAAAGTATGGGTGAGTGCGTATTTTTCACTTTACTTGTCAGAGTTATATAGCCTTTATATACGAAAATAATAAATTACGTAATTTATGCTGCATTTATATCATTATAGAATAAATGATAGTAAATTAGAACAACATAAATAATTATGCTGTACAGTACATCGTATTATTTATGCTATGTAACCTATTTATTAAGAAGTATATAGCATAGATTATGTTGTATTGGAAAAATTGTGCTGAAAATGAACTGGCATTTTTTTTTTATTTTTTTTTTTACGTGCATATATAAGTAATTTTTATGGATTATACCATATAGTTTACATAATTTCTAAAAAACATTAATATACTATATAATGATCTCTACCCATTTGAGTATAGCAGCGATACGCTGGTACATAGGATAGTGCGTAAAACATTTAAAAATAAATAAATAAATAAATAAATAAATAAATATAAGAAGGAAAAAGATCCATATATATATATATATATATATATATATATATATATATATATATATATATATATATATATATATATATTATATATATATATATATATATATATATATATATATTTTTTTTTTGCTTGCCATATTGTGTTATTGTGCTACACCAATCCCAATCCCAGTCAAGATATTGTCTTATCGACAGGCGACAGATAAGGGCTTTCCAATTAATGGAAAAGCACACAACATGTATACACACTCGCATACATTATTATAGATTTTCATTTTTATGTGGAGACAATGCTTGAAATGTGTAAATCTAGTAATCAATACATGCCTATTTAAAACTAAAGAAAAAAATATACTATATCACTACATTCAGCAGCGTGCATGATTGCAATGTGACTTTTTAAGTGATTAAAATATGGTAGATAAAATAATGCAGAATCATCTGCAAGTCTTCACTAAAATTGAACAATTTGTTTGCATACAAAAAAGCAAATACGAAACAATAATGATTTGTCACTTGCATCTCCATTAAATGATCAAAAAATAATTTGTGTCAAAAATTATATATATTTTATTGCGTTCCCATTATCTTTTTTACACAGAGTAGAAAATACCAAGGAAATATTATAAAACATGTAGTAGTATTTTTTAACTAGTTATATTTTAAATAGTAGGGTAATTATCAATGAGAATTAAGGTCTTGATCAATGAAACAATTAATCAGCAATATTTAACATTAGCTGCCAGATTGTAAAACATAGAATCATGAATGTAAGTGATTTTTAACTGATGACTTTTAAATAAAAGATGCATTACACTATACTTAGCTAATATAAATGTTATTTAAATATATATATACAGTATAAATAAAATAATTACAATAGCGTAAAAGCTTAAGACGTACAAACACATATATACTCTCTCTCTCTCTCTCTTTCTCTCTCTAACTGCGGCAGTCTTGTGTTCATTGGACTAATATTTAATGCAAACTTTCTACAGTTTCTTATGGGAAATAAATAACTAACTAATTTTTCAATTTTTTTTTGTTTAAAAATTGACCTTAAAAAGTTTTTTTTTTTTCGTAAGGAAAATACATGTCCCTGTATGGAACACGAAATCTCTACCGCATGGTTTACAAGGAAGTACTTTAATTATAACATGACATGTACAAAAGTTGATTTCTCTACTTGCTGCTCTTTTCATATTTTACCACAATTGTAGTTTTAACGTACCTAATAAAAAAAAAAAAAAAAAAAAAAAACATCATAATTAGGCTATAGCCTCTTCAGTCCCCGACTTTTAAAAAGAAATTATTTCCCTGTCGTAAACTTGAACCACGTTTTTGCGCAGCTCTCAGAATGACAAAAATGTGTCACTTTTTAAAAAAAACGTTTTCTTACTTTTTTTACTTTTCCTTAGAATGGTTAAAATAGCTTTAAAAAGCGTGTAAATTCCAGGGCGTTTTCTGGTCCAACTTTTTTTTATTATTAAATTAACTGATATATTATGTCTATACTGTATTGTATACTGGGACTGCCTATTGTATACCTGGGACCTGGGACTGTATGCCTATTTTCAGTATTTTCAATTATTTTTGTCATATTCGTTATAATAATTTATGCTCTACTAAATTTTAGTTATGTTATATTATAGTAAACATATTATGTTGCGTAGCATAATTATTTATGCCAATTAGTTGTTCAACATTTATGCTATAATGCAATAAATATAAAAATATAATATAATGCAGCACAAATTACGTAGTTCATTCTTTCCTTGGTATCATCATTTATTATTTTCTCCTATTTGAAATGTTATATAAATTATGTTTTATATTATGTTGTTCAGATAGTTTTCTGGATCAGGGTTACCTGTCCCTCTAAAGCCTGCCGCAAGCGCCAACTGTGTATGTATATAATAATGCTTTTTATGTATTTTAATGGCGTTAACACAAAATGCAGAACAGGAGGGTATGAAAAACAGAATAATAATAATATGAAATTTAAAAATAAAATTTGCAAAAGCATAATGTACAGAAACTTTGTATTTGGTGTTCCAAACCACCGGAAAATGACAGTCACCTAATTGCGCATTTTACTTATATACTGAGCAAGAAAACAGGCTTTAAAAACATCATTTAAATCCAATGTTAAAACCTGGACAAAATTGACTTATTTTCCTATGATTTTATAACTTAAATTTATATATTATATAATTATTACATATTTGTTCACCCTTTAATTTTGGCGTGCATAGGGCTTGTCAATAAATAAATATAAGTAATTATAAGGGAGCTTATCGGCGAAGCTCATTAGTCAGTCACATTGCAGTTTCTGCTGATGGGAAATCTACGGAGTTTCTAGTTCCAATATTTTAGAGTTGTGGAGTCCAGTTTTTAGCTTTTTTTTTTCTTGAATAAAAAAAAAAAAAAAAAAAGTGTCAACATATTTTTTTCTAAATTTTATTCGTCACAATGCTTGACGTTCAATGAAAGGTTTAAAACCAAAACGAGGGACCAATAAAGCTTGTAACTTGTCACCAAATGTTAGCCTCCTCATAGGGTTGAACTGAAACTGAGAAATCTTTTTAACATTAAATTATAATTAATAATACAACAAAATATTTAATGGTAAAAACTTCAAAAGGTATTTTTATTATTGTAATTATTTATATACGTATTATGCTGTTAGATAATATAAGCAATAAATCTGTTTAAAAATAATAAAAGAAATTCCCTTTAGGAGCTACAGAAATGAGGAAAAATCTAGAATAATATCAAGTTTGAAAATGTAATTGAACTCGCGTAAAATGTAAAAAAAAAAAAAAAAAAAAAAAAAAGAAGTAGTAAATAGCTAACGGCAAAATATATAAACTGGATTGTAAAGTGGTCGTGAGAATTTGGAACAACTCGCTCTTCAATAAATAATAATAAAAAAGTGTTTTTAAAAACGTGAGATATTATAACTTCCGTTGTATGAAATTGAAATATTATTTTATTACCGTCATTTTTTTTTACAAGGCTCCTTGAGTTATAGGCAACTTTTATTACATATAAGTGAGAAGAGTTGCATATTTTGCAGGCGCTTTTCACTCCTTTCTTTGTCTATCTCTCTTTTTTCCTAATTTAATTCAAGAAAAGGGTGAACTTTCTTCAGAGGGTTATTTTAACCGCGGGGGCTGCTCAGTGATGTGCTCAAGTAAATCAAATCTCTTCTTTGATTGATAATGTCATTACGATGACGAAATCTGCTATATAAACATATATCATATACAGTCAACTGGGGTGACTTTGAACACCCTGCCTTGGGGCCTCATTTTAGAAATTTGAAGAATCTTACTATTATTTAAATTTGATCTTAATGACATGTTTCAAATTTTTGAAATTAGTGCCAAAAGTAGAGATAAATGGGTATTCAAAGTCACCCCGGTTGACTGTAACATATAACTAAACTGTGTGCCGCGTGAGACCTCGACCACTCCTGCCTCTACATACAACTTCTACTTTGGTAAGGTCTTTGCTGGTATTTCTATCCATTTCTTTAAGATTAATCCTAATCGCGTTTTTTTCCCCTTAAATTAATTTTTATACCATAGCATATATTTTTTTTTGAGAAGGTAAGTACGTAATAAAAGTCATCGATTGAAATATATATGTATTTATTTTTTAATTGCATCACGAAATACAACACTACATTACTTAAATACAACAGAAAATACAATTGGGGTAAAATACTGTATTTTGGTATTATTTATTTATTATCAATTTTCTGCATTACTATATACTAACTTTGCAATAAAGTACAAAAATGTAATACAAAAAAAAAAAAAAAAAAAAAAACTAAAAAAAGAAAAAAAAAAAAAAAAAAAAAAAAAAAAAAGTAACAGATTCTAATTCTTAATAATAATAATAAAAGATATAATTACAAGGCAAAAAGTAAAATATATTTCTTATATAATTAATAAAATATGCACAAAAAGTTTTTTCTTTTTCACTGGTGTAAACATTTAATCATTTTGTTTGTTTGTGATTCTTGCGTATTATCTTATCCAGGGATTTGGAAAAAAAAAAAAAAAAAAAAAAAATCATATCCTGAAATTTAATTATATTTAATTATAAGCCGCAAATTTTAAAATAGGATATTTTAATCAATGCAAATAATAAATAATGAACTTTGCACAAATGCCAGGGTTGCTAGGTGACTTTCATCGTTTTATTGCATTTTTTTTAGTCAGTAAATAAATTAAGTAATAATGTTTCAGAGCTATATGCAATAAAAAAACAAAACAATATTTTTATATTATATTATACTATTAAAGGGAGGGGGGATGAGAAAAAAATATATTGTAATTTGGAGAACATTTTGAAAGTAAAATATACGCAAGAATCTTTTATTTTCTAAGCATATTTACACAAAAACAAAATCACATTTTTTGGGGGGGAAAATTGCACTCAAAATGTGTTTTTCATCTACTTAATACTATTATTTAATTATTGCGATATGAATAATCATAACTGGATGGCTACTTTTTACTTTGTGCTTTTAAAAATGGGCATCAAAAAGTGAAACTTTAGAAATATATTACAAATTTAATTAAAAGGCTCTCAAACTATTTAAAATAAAATAAAAAAATGTAATTTTTTATAAAGTAAAAAAAAAAAAGTAAAAAAAAAAAATAAAAATCAAAAATTAAGGAAAATTGGAGTCCAATTTTTAAATAAACAAGTACAAAAATGCATGTTTCCGCATTTTATAGTCACAATTTTTTTTAAGGTCATAATTACACATTTTTAGATTAACCTTCTAGGACCTTTTAATAAAACAAGCAAAGTTTCATCTTTTGAGTGAAATTTCTGCATATTTTGGTGCGTGAATATAAACATTGATTGATGTGCGGTGTTTGAGATTATAAAAGCACAGATCTTTATTAAATTGTTTTTTTAATCAAAACGATTTCGCTCTACTAACTAAGAAATATTCACAAAATATATACATAATTCAATGTGATGTTTTACATATATATAAAAAAACCATAACAAAATAAATGGCAAAATAATATAAGTTACAAAATATTTGGCTACTTAATGGTACAAAAAAAGCAAACAAAAAAATAAGATTCAAAAAAACTTGGGCTATTTAGGCAGTCTTAGAGGGTATATAATAGATTTACAATTATATGTGTTTTAATACAGTACGGTTTCAATTAAAAAAAAAATACTTAATTTATGCTGTATTATTGTCATTATAGCATAAAATTTGAACGTAAATAATTATACTATAAAACATCATATTTATGCTACGTGTTATTATTATGAAGCATAGATTATGCTGTATTGAAGAAATTGTGCTGAAAATGAGCTAGCATAATTATTATGTATTTATTTTTAACTGTGTTGAAATTCTATATTTTTGAAAAGAGCCAAGAAAGGTTTATTTTATGATCTAATTTGTGCATTTTTCAATTTGATAACAGAATTGAATCGTACTGTATT
The DNA here is from genome assembly GCA_949318235.1 of Ecdyonurus torrentis. Classification (NCBI taxonomy): domain Eukaryota; kingdom Metazoa; phylum Arthropoda; class Insecta; order Ephemeroptera; family Heptageniidae; genus Ecdyonurus; species Ecdyonurus torrentis. Next base: position 19,201,761 of record OX439135.1, read on the forward strand.
TTGAGACAAAGTGGTGAAATTTTAATTTTATTTCATTTCATGAGAGGCAAAAAGGGACTTTTAAAACTATTCCTTAAATTTATTATTATTTTTTAAATATGTATTTTTTTAAAGCCTAAAATGGTAAGTTTTAACTTTACTTATGTGCCTCTCTTTTTCTTGGAAACATTTTACACATTTATAATTTTTCATTAAAACATATTTATACTATACAGCTAATACATGATATATTGAATCTATGCAAGAAAAGAAGTTGGTATTTGAGTTATTTTACTTTAATATGTCAAAATTACTCAAATATCAAATTTAATTCTAAGTTTCAAAAACTGCATTCACGATACAACATTAAAATCATATTTTCAAAATATTTCCGCCATTATTTAAAACTTTCCACGTGATTTAACTTTAACAAGAGCTACTTCGCAGCTCTGCCAGTTCTGCTAACAGATTAGGGTTGGTTGGCATGGCAACGTGGTTGTTGTTATTGTTATGAGTTGGAGGAGCCACTGTGGCGCCGTTCTTGCCGTGTAACGTGTAGCGCTGTTTTAGTAAACTTAGAGCGGCGACCAGGCGTTCGTTTGCCGCTTCCATAGCCTCTAGTCGAGCCTGAAATCACAACAATATTTACATTTTGTAACTCACTTAAAGGCATAGACAACATGAAGACATTAGCATTTATATCACAAAACACATGATGGGACTTACATAAATAACATTAATTGGTCTCAAAACCCAACTTTAGCGCCGTAGCAGTGATCAGAAAATTTCAATTTATGCAACCCGCACATTTTCATACTAATTTTTGCCTGTTTCTGCCATCAATAAACAGAAATATTTACGCAAATTGCATACTTTACAGTTTTTTCAAGCTCTCTTGTGGGGCCACATTTACATTCTGGTAAAACTTATCATCAGTTTTGAAGATTCCATTTTGTGTTTAATGATTAAATAGAACGCGTTGTTTCATGTTTTTTATACCTTTAATGAAGGTTAGAGGATTCCGCGAACAACTGATGGTTGATCTCTATCACATTGGGCAATAAAAATAAACAAAAGCTAATAGTTATGGTTGCTATGGCAATGGTCTCACTTACCTCTTGAGCGTGGACCATGCGCTGTGATCTGTCGTACGCACTCGCCCACTCCGCGTTGCTTCTCTCCGCGGCATGTTGTACATTAGCGGCGGCGAGCTGAGCTTCCAAGCGCTCTACATTGGTGCGCAGCTGGCGAATCTCGCGTTCATACTGCACAATAATTAACATCTCAATTAAATCTATCTGTCTTAATAACCTGTCTAGCTGGCACGTTTTTCTTTCTATTATAAAGTATACCAGAATTTACCTAGTATTCTAGCCCCATTAGAAATTTCTAAAATATATATTTCATTAAATTGTTAGAGGTCATGATGACCATAATGTATGATATTTTAGTGAGGTTTTCAACAATATGGAAATACTTTGTTCAGAAATATTTGGTATCTATTGAGACTTTAGTTCCCAATTTTTACAATCACTGAAGCGATTGAAAAAAAAAAGTGATTGAAAAAAAAAAAAAAAAAAAAAAAATGACCAAATACGTGCACAAAAATACATAATATACAAAACTGTCTGGAAACTGTAATTTACAATAAGTGTGGTTGATATTTACCTCATCTGCAGATTTGGTTGATGATGCGATGCTTGGCGACGGTGTGATCCCTGGCAATGTGACGTCATCGCACGAGGAGTCATCAGAGAGCTCGCCACTCATTCTGTGTCTAGACTGGAGACCTGGCAACATTGCAATCAAACTTACGTTAAATTCTGTAATCTAACATTTAGTTAACTTTTTACAGTTCTTCACTAGCATTCAACTTAACCATTAAAAAAACAACCTAGAAATGGCTTTAGTGATGCCTAAAACCTACAGTTTGATACCCTACATGACTACCTTTAAAATATATTTCAGGTCTACTTGAGACTTACCCTGATTGTAGGGTGGTGGAGATCGCCACGCTCCTAGCCTCACAGGCTGATGTGGATTGGTTCTGGGAGCAGGAGGCCGCGCAGGTAGACGAGTTCTAGGACTGGGAGGCGGAGTTACTGACGAGTCCTCGTCACTTGAACTGCACGATGGGTCCAGACGTCGTCTCACGTGACCGGGTACATGACCGCCGTGCAGCTGAGGGGGCGGGGCCATGTGGTACACAGGGTTGGTGAAAGCTAGAGCTGGCTTTGGTGCTGGTCGAGACCCTACAACACACAGAAATTGTCTTCAAACTCAACTGATGCAAATTCGATACTTCTAAAAATAAATGGTTTTATAAGTGATGTAACCTATGGAATTGAACCCAAGAAACTGGTTATTATACTGTATACAAATAGGTTTTGTGTACCCAAAGAAATTGAAAAATTGTGGACATTTATATATTTAAACTCATCATTATACACCCTAATATATTAACTGGTTATGTAACCGCACTGGGCCGGTTATGTACGCGTATGACCAGTCATGTAAATTAAAAAGTGGTAATGTACCCTCTATTGACCAGTTGTTATACTAAAAAGCGGTTATATACCCAATATAAAACGGTTATATACCCATATTACCAGTTCTGTATACTAAACAGCGATTACTGTATATACCGTCTCTTAACTGGCTGATTATTAACCCAGTACACTCACCAGGGTCCACAGGCGACGAGCTCTGACTGTATGCAAAGCTCTGGTAGCCACTAGAGGCGACATTCGACAACTGCGAGATGCTCAGCTGACTTCCTTTATTTTCTGCCTCCCCTGAAGAAGTTTCTTCTTCCTGTCTTTTACTCTGCAGTGGAGAAATGGCGTATCTCTTGTCGGCGAGCGGCGAGGCTTCGTAGCGTGACTTATCAGGTAGTGACATTTCCTGTCGCTTGGCTGTCACCGGCGACATTTCCTGACGTTTGCCGTTACTGGGTGATATCTCGTGACGTTTGCCGTTACTGGGCGACATTTCGTGACGTTTTCCGTTACTTGGCGATATGTCGCTAAGTCTAGCTGGCTGTAGGTGCGAGTTGCGAGGTAGGGTGGAGGCGCGCGTACCTGCTGGAGTCGTGGACTGCTCTTGTGACGTCACAGTCGGGTCATTGAACCTGAAAGTAAAACAACAATTACAGCAACGACTGCTTGAAGGTACAACATCGCCTGCAATAAAGACAATTATTTTAGAGGCTTTTTGTTATGCAGGAAGCCTAAATTTCTGAAAATCAGTCTTGCAGTCATTAACATTAAGTTAACTATGTAACGTTATAATAACTGGTTATTTCTATAATATAGATTGACAACATTGAAAAAAGTAGCGGTATAGATGCAGTAGATTTACAAAACTTAAAAACAATATTACAAAAATACAGTATACCCGACCCGCACAGTGTTATTTTTCAAAAGTCATTTTTACTTTACATACTAACTATAGAAAACATTAATCAAGAAAAAAAAGAAGCGCGCGAGAAAAATAAAATAGAAGTGACATCATAAAAAAATTGAGTACAAGCTTTTCAACTTTTATTTTTATTTATTTTAGAACATGAAGAGTCTCTAATTAGTCTCCCAGGTAAACTATATACATACCTGAAGATATTCCTCTGTAACGACTGATAAGTATGTCCAGAGTTGTCCAGGGAATGACGTTGCACCGACATGTTAGAGTTTACCAATGAGAGTCGAGGAGAGTTAGGCGCAGGGCTAGAGAGCTGACGTGAGATTGGAGGATGAGATTGAGGGTTAATGTTAGGTGACACTGCAGCCAGCTTAAGTTGGTCTAAGATGTGGGACAGTCGGTCCAAGACTGGGCTATGTGGACCACTGGCCGAGCACTGAAATCAAAGAGTCAAGTTTTACCACAAGTGCAATTTAACACAACAATTTAACATCTATTGGGTTCACATATTGGCGATACAAATTGCCTTCCAATAAGTATAATAATTTGAAAGAAAAGGATAGGAGAAACCACCACTGGTCTTACCATAGTGGAGAGATTCACATTCTTCTGTTAAACTATAACTAGCGCACAGATAAAAAAAATCTAACACTATTACGGCAATAAATGACAAAAGGAATGAAGCATGTTTTGCCTTCATCAGATCAGTCTTTATACAGACTTAGAGAGAAACTATGAATTATTAGATCATTAATAGTTTCTGTCCAAGTCTGTAAGGACTGCAATGAAGTCAAAACACATTCCAATCTCTCTTGGAGAGTTCATTGCCAAAATATATCCATGTGTTAATTTTTTTTATCTGTGTACTAATAGCAAGATTTTCACCCAACTATAGGACTCTCTTTACTATGGTAAGACCAGTGCTGGTGTTTCTCCCATCCTTTTCTTTAAAATTATTACGTGTACCTAACCTTGATGGTTTATTTTTCTTATTATTTTAATATATATTTTCCTTAATTATATTTATTATCAATAAGTATAATTTACAAATCACTAGCAGGTGTCAAATTTGTATTTCTAAGTAACTAACAACAAAAAAAAAATAATAATAATAAAAAAGTTGAAAAAGGTGCGTGGTACGTTACCTTTGCCAGGCTCTCTGATAGTAAAGTTTGCAGCACACTGAGCTGTTTACCAAGATCTATATAGCCATCAAACAACTCACTGCATCTCTGTGGACCACTGCTGGGACTCTGAAATCACAATAAAATACACGTGTTTACTACAATACAAAAAAAAAAAAAAAAAAAAAAAAAAAAAAAAAAAAAAAAAGAGTAAAATACTGTACCACAATTATACGTTATAGCAGAAAAATGTGTCTTTCCAATGTATTTTTTTTCTTTAATATTTTTTATTTATTATTATTATTTTATTTATTTCTTTAATGAAAACATAAACAAACAAATAAATAAAAAATTAGGTCAGCATTTTAAATGACAATTCAGCATTTATAACATAATTATAATTATGTCATGGTGAATGATCATATATAAAGTAAACAATGAACTGGAGATTTAACTATTTGAGGTCTCAACCTCTCATTTTGTATAAAAGGGGAGTCAGTGATGTTTTTTTTTTTTTTAATTGTAATACAGTAAACCAGGGTGATTGAAAGTGTGGGGTGAAATTGAAACTCCAATCATGTGCAAGCTTTCACTTTTCCCTATTTCGCTAGACACAGAGCACTTTGAAAGCGGTCCTGTGATTAGCAGGTATAGCAACACACACCTACGTCACAACTAAACTTTGCTCTCACTCTAGTTTGGCGCCAGTGCGAGCGAGTTACTCTTATTTATGCTCTTGCTACTTGACGTAGTATTTTAATATATAAATGTATTTAAGGCTACAGATATGTAGTAAAATAATTTTTACATAGATAAGGGTAACTGAAGCTTGCCCCAAACTAGTGTACCGTGAGAGTAAGTTCAGTTGTGATGTAGGTTTGAGGTTGCTTTAATGGCTTTTGCTCGCACGTCAGGGTGATAATAATTAAAATTTTGAGATTGCGTTTTCAGAATATTTAATAACACGATGTTCTCTATTTATAAATTCATCATTGACTACCCCTTAAAAGAAATCACAATAAAAGTGACTTAAAATAAAACAAATTGTACTAAAGAAATGTATAATGTAGTTACTCACAGAGATCAGCTTGAGGAAAGTCTTCATTGAGTTTGCTTCTTTCTCAATGAAATCATTGAGGAATTCCATGAAGTTTTCTTTACCCTGGAACCTGGTGAAGTTAGCCAGGGTTTGCAAGGTCTTTGCCACCAGGGTCAGGTTACGTGCTGTCCGCTCACTGGGGTATTCTAAAAATAAATAGACACTCAAATTATAGCAATGTCTAAATATATTCTTTTAATTTTTAATTACAATTACAATGCTAAAAAAAAAAAAAAAAAAAAAAAGATAGATAGATAGATAGAAGAAAACCATACATTGGTCTTACCACAGTAGAAGAGAGTCCCAAAGTTTGGTGACAAATTTTTCTAGCACACAGAAAAAAACTAACATATTGGAGAGCTTTTGGCACTAAACCAGAAGACAAATTCAAGCATGTGCCTTTGTCAGTTCTTATAGAAATGTAGGGAAAATTCATTCACAGTTTTTCTCTGAGTCTGAACTAACAAAGGCTCACACTCCATATATCTTGTATTTAGTGCCAAAAGCTATTCATCATATGTGTTAGCTAATTTTTTATTTTATTACTAATTTTTAACTCTGGGTGCTAGCAAGATTTGCCTCCAAACTATGAGAATCTAAAACTAGTGTATGGTTTTCTCCTATTATCCCCTCCCCCTCAAATTTATTATGTGTATTTACTTAAGTATATAGCATGTGAAATAGTTAAAATAAAAATGATATTTTGAATCTACATTTTTATATTTTCAAAAGTAAAATTATTTATAAAATCATGAAAAAAGGGAGCTAAATTGCATGATGGATAAACCACTATTATGTTAAAATGCAGCAAATACTGTATATTAAAATTTATATCTTATATACATAGCATTCATTTATTTCATAAGTAGGCCTATATTATTAAAAACAAATAAAAGTTGATCAATTCTTGCAAAGTCAATTTTCCTAATCATTTTCAAAGTTTTTAATTATTATTATTTGTGTGTAGTTACTTACCATGTGTAATGCCAAATAGACTTGGAGACAGAATGGCTGGGCACAGAAACCTGAGAAAGATGGAGGCTGAGATGAGATTGTCACTCACGTCTTCACGTCTGGCGTGGCTAAGTCGTTGTCTGAATGTGTGGAACACTTCTCGTAGCTCTCTGTAATTAACATTCTTAATTAGAAAATATTCATTTAGTAGTTTCAGTTGCTTAATCTATCAATGTGTTTTCTATTAAATCTTACAATTATCAATATTCTTCTAACTGAGGTAGAAATTAATATTGATTGATACTTACGTTGGGAAAGATGAGTGTGATGAGAGAATTCTTGACCAGGCTGCTTCTACTGCTGCTCGTAAGTTACGCTGTTGTCGCTGTAGTGCAGCCTGACTGCCAACCTGTGAGGTAACAAGCATATTACAAAATGAGAAACACTTAATAAATTTTCTTTTACACTCACAAGATTTTATAACATATTAAAAAAAAAAAAAAAAAAAAAAAAAAAAAAGCAAAGAAAAGAAAGAAAGATAAAGAAATTGGTGGGATTAGAGTATGTTGAATTGAAAGTTATTAAAACATGAAGATTCTATTTTATTTAACATTATTAGTTAATTAGATAATCTCCACATTTTATTATTTTTTAATTCAAAGTGCTCTAATTTTTATTTTCAATTATAATTTATTTTTAATTTCTTAATTTAACACCATTATATATTTGAATTGTAAAAAACAGAAGCTTTAAGAATTTTCTGATCATTTGCTAAGATTTCAATCTCTAAACAAAAACACATCCCTCCTCCTCCCTGATAAAGCAAAGTTGTTGTACTGTACCTTGAGAGGGTCTACCTCACACTCGTCCTGTGTAGAACCCAGTGAGGTGACAAACTGTGCCAGGGTATTGCGAAGATAACAGTCTCCCACTAACTTGAGGTAAGCCTCCATGGCCTTGGTAGCCAGAGAATTACCTCGGAAAGTTAGTCTCTCGTCATCTGTTTACAATTACAAACAACATAAGATATGTGGGGGGAAAAACATTGCAGTTTATGATGCCAAAATAAAGGATAGGAATATAATATAGTGCAAGAGAAATGAGAGCAACATATGTATTGAAAATTAATGGAAAGCAAGAATCTCTAATTTTGATGCTTAAAAAGCAATAAAAAACACCCTAGCAATGGCCAGTGAATTAATATGAATCCCCTCAACTATCAACATTAGAGAATTTTGCTTTACATTAATTTGCAATACATAGTTCGTGCTCTAATATCTCTTGCACTATTTCTATCCTTAATTTTTTTGGTACAACTATGATGTATTTTTTAAATTTTTATTTATGTACTGTATGTATGTATATGGCAAAGACCAAAATACAAATAATAGTGCTGCAAATTTTTTTTTATCGCAAGTTAAAATTGGCTTAAAAAAAAGGTGGCAGACTCACCGACTCTGTCGATGTCCAACATGACAATGTCCGCCAGAAACTCCCTGGCCATCCCTTCCTTATGCATGATGTGAACCAAAGCCGTGGCAATATCCTCCTTGGCCTTGACTCCCACCGCAGGCTCCAGTAGCTCACATAGAGGCAGGTAGTCTCGACGTAGCACCTGAGTGAAATATAAGTCACAGTTAGAAATAAGAAGGGGAAAAAAAAAAAAAAAAAAACAAAAAAAAACATTGCGGCTTATATTTAATGTTAAAAAACTAAAATTCAATGTACAATAGAAAAAAATATGGAAGAGACTAGAGTCGAGAATTAATGAAACATTATGATTTTCTAATTTATAACTTTCTCAAACAATAAATTTATTTTATTTAAATGAATAAATATATAAATAGATTGATTATGTTACCTCTAAAAAGTCGTGGTACGAGGCTAGAGGTAAGATGTCCACAGTCTGAAACCTGCACTTGATCCTGAGAGCTGGTAGATCTTTGTTGCCATTGGTCACTGAGCTAGAGGCTAGGGGAGGCAACACTGGGTACCATTTCTCTGTCATGAAGCGTGAGCTCACATCATGTATGGGGATGTTCACTGTGCCTGAAAATTATAAACATTATGTAAGACACAAACTGAGGTTCAAAAACTGCAAAGTAGGCTTTTGCATTTCATGACGTCATGACATTCAAGTATATTGCCTTATACAGGAACAACTGTTTTGAAGCTGACTTTAGGTGATTTTGCTACACCCACTTCAGTTTTGGCGTACTGCGCATGCACAGTAAGTATAGAAACGGAAGCGGATGTGAGCAAAATCAAAATCACTTATATTCAGCCTCAAAAGTCATTCCTTTGCCTTTGTAAGTCTATACTCAATGAAATAGTTACTACTCAATAATTACATTTTGGCATTTTTTTTTCCACCATTTATTTTTCCTTTTAGAACAGGAATTTTTAAGAAAGTGGACATTTTTTTTTAAAAAAAAAAGAACATTAAATCTGGAAATCAGAATTCATTTTGATAAAAAAACGTTGATTGCATTGTTTATTAAAAAGAGAGAGAGAGAGAGAGAGAGAGAGAGAGAGAGAGAGACTCACCAACTATCATGCTCTTGTCCCTCTTTCGCTTCCTGTCCGCTTCACGGTACAGATTGACGTGGATTGCGTTGATTGCCGGCAGTCCACTGAACTCGAACTGTTCTCCCCAGAAACACATTTCTCCCTTCTGTTTACAACTGGTCCTGGCATACAACGTTCTGTCTAGGTTCAGTTCACAGAAATACCTGCAGACAAAGAAACACATAAAATTAATTATTGTCTTGGAGGAAAAAAAAAATTACTAAGGCAGTGGGTGACAGACTTGGGGCAGAAATATTCAAACAGGAACTTTATTTTCACAATTACAATTTCAAATGAATTTTAAAAAATGCTAGTTTTAATGATATTTTTTATTTTAAAAAAGTTTCAAATGTGACTTAAAAGTTAAACAGCTTTTCCACCAAACAAACTTTTTTTTTTTTTTTTTTTTTACACATATTATAATTACAGTATTATTTTACTTTTTATATAAATACTGTGGTGAAAATAAATAAATCTCATACCTCGATCTTGTTGTTAGGTATATTTTAGGTGTATTCTAATATAGTAATATACATTAGGTATATTTAGGTATTCTTTCCGTGAAGTAATAATAATAAAGATTTAATTCTTTACCTCTTTTTGTTAGGTATGCCTTTAGCCTCTAAGATCCAACATTGCAAGGAGTTCTCTGCTCGTCTTCTGTGCTCCAGATCTGGCTGTACAGTGCGCCTTAAACTGAAACATATAACACAATATATTTAGCATTTACTTGTTCTGCCTAAATTAAAAACATGTTTATACATTTCCATCCTCGTCAGTCCTAGAAATTTTATATAAATATTTCATTTTCAAAAATGTAAACCACATTTTTGTGCGGCTCTGAGAAGACCAAAAATATGTTTCTTTTATCAAAGAGGTTTTCTTACTTTTGCAGACCTCTTACCCATTCTAGAATGCTAAAAATAGCTCTAAAATCGCAAAAATTCAAGGGCATTTTCTGGCCCAATTTTCATATTTTTATCTCAATTTGTTCATTTTTTTTTTCAATTTCCACGACATATTTTAGGGAAAATCTTATTTCCATTGTATTGTATAATGAGAGTAAAGAGGCTATCTCCTACTACTATAGGGTCCTAACATTGTCTAATATATAGTTAAAATATATTAAAAATAACATTCCAAATTCAAAGATGAGTATTTATATTATTGCGTCATAAACTAAAATACGATATCAACACAACACCCATCAAACACAGTTTTTCACATCTAGATTGCAAGTACTTGTCCGATTCAAGAACATCACTACCAGTGACGTCACGTGAGCTGGTAATGACGCATTCTTAAATCGGACAAGTACTTGCAAAAATCTACGTGTGAAAAGCTATATGGTTTACTGGGCATTAGCATTATCTTTTTCGTTCTGCCAAAGAAACACTAACTTATGCGCGTTATGCATAAGTATTGAACAATTTACTGTATATTAATTACAATTTGCACGCAATAAATATACGTATAATTACGCTCAGACACACGTAATATTGACGTAAAGTTAGTGACTCACCTGTGTACCCACTTATCTCTCTCCTCGGCAGTACGACAAGAGAAGTACCTGGTACCTGGTGTACCTGCGCAGCCCTGACCTGTCGTAACCTGAAAATATAAAATATAATCATATCTTGTGCTATGGAATGTGCTATGAAAGTGAAACACAATATTGAATTCTTTAAAAGTCATGAAATTAATCATAACCATAATACTAGGAATACAAATAAAATTAAAAGTATACATAAAAGAACTGAAATGTATAATAAAGGTCCATTTTGTAGTTGTCTGAATGTCTATAATAAATTGCCTTTAAATATGAGAAAGCAAAATGATTTAATAGCTTTTAAAAAACAACTAAAGTTTTTTCTATTAAATAAGCAGTATTATTCAATCGATGAATATTTGAATGATGAAATATAGTTTAGATTCAAATTCTAATTTTTATACATAAGTTATTATTATATCAATACTATTAAGTGTCGTTTCTTTTTTGTTTTGTTTTTATGTTGTAAATACTTTGACAATCATTTCTATATTGTCATTCATGGCAATAACCTAGACTAATGCATTGATTGTATTATGTATGTTGGATGAAAGAAATGAATAAAGAATTTTGAATTTTGAATTTCTTTAGTCAAGAACATACAAAAACAAAAGAAAATTTATCGTAATAATTTGTCTATCGGAATACGCAAGAATTACAAATAATGTATTTTTCTTTTGAAAATTTAATATTATTTAATGAAATAACTCTATATTAATATTTTTTAATTAATTTACGATACCACATCAATCACTTTATTTAAAAAAAATGTAGAAAAAAAATTGGAATGAAAATGGAATATGAGAGGAACTTAATATAAAAATAACCCAAAAATTATAAGCTGCAACTCCAAGTTTTATTATATAAATAAATAATAAATAACTAATAATATTAAAAAAAAGGGGTAAAAAAAAAAAAAAAAAAAAAAGGTAAGATCTTATGCTCAATAAAAATAGTTTGGTACGCATTTTAGTAAAAAATAAAATAAAATAAATTGTAAGTTTGGTGTCTTAATGAACTTGCTAGGTCAATAAAAAGTCACATTTCTTATTATTACCCCTAATTACAACCCCTGACATCTCACCTGGAAACAGTTCTCTCTGCCGAGCACCGAAGGATGTAAGGGTTTGACCTCTACCCCCTCAGCTCCAAGGTCAAGGGTCTGCATCATACTTTGTCCACACAGCAGGGACTCATGAGAGCGCGAAGTTCGCAGCCTGCTGCCTCCCGCATTCAGCATACACCTAGGCACAAGTATAACATTTAACATAATATATACCTAGGGACCTAGGCACAAGTATAACAATTTACAATGATAATAAGATCGAGATAGATTAGATAATAGCAGTACAATCATTTTTGCATTACTTTTTACAACTGTATATAATGTGAATGATTTTCGCAGCAATTTTTTCATTGCAATTTGCTTTTATTGCTATACAAGTTGAAGTCTATTTTTATTAATTTATCCTGTTTTCAACACCTAATTTCATTATTAGAAAATATTATACATATTTTTTTAGTTAAAGCTACTCAAATTACTTCCAATTCACATACAAATATAGAGGAAAAAAATTACTCATGCAACATTATATTATACCAATAATAGCAATAATTAATGGCCATCCTAAACATTTATGAGTATCTGTTCTTGAAAAGTTGACTCTTTCTTTCGTTGTTTGATTTTAGTAATAAACTTTCAAAACTTAGGACCATCATGCAAGGAAAAAAAAAAAAAAAAAAAAAAAAAAATGGTGACACCTTACCCTAAGTTTAAAATATTACTTATACTTGAATTATCCTTAAATATCACTGTACAACCCCCAACCCCCCAAAAAAGCCACCTTTTTCTACTTATGCTTAATTTTGACATAATTATCCCCAACGTACTTCATTTTCAGCTCAATGCTCTAAAAAATGAACAAAATATTCTACGTGTACCAAAAATGCTTTTAAGGGAAAAAAATGTACCCCTGAAAACATATAAAAATGATGACAATATCCCCTGCCCTGCACTTGCTAAATTACCTCAGAAAGTGTGTATATTGTGATGAGAAGAATCACTAAACTATATACGTGAACATACAAAGAGCGAGACATCAACTAACCGAGAATTCAGTGAACAACTAGGTCTGTGCTCGCATATAATCAAGTGCAATGTAAGGGGCGGAACTTATACATATACAATAAGACTCAATATTATATAACAATAACATATTAAATTGAACTTTGTATTAATTTTAAGTACAGTTATGACCAAGTTAGACTTAGTTATTATTATATTTTGAGCTGTATGTACATAACAGTACTGGATACGAGTGTTGAATATTAATTATTGTATGGCCAAGTATATTCACTCACATGCAGCGGTTATCTAATATCGCTTAATGAATTTTAATATTATTTATGACGTGGGTGAGAAAATATATAAGGAAATATTATTGAAGAGTTGTTAATATCATGAAAATAATCTAAAAATAAATACTATTCAAATTATTAATGTTAATTTATATCATAAATATTCAATACAAAGAAAAAATAAATACGCAGGCAGTAAAAAAGGTATAGGTAATTATTATTCTTATACGGTGTATCCGCATGACGTCATACTGAATGTGCTTCGACGCCATACTGGATCAATAAATAACATTGCTCAGCAATATATATAATTTAATACAATTTAATAATAATTCAGCAAGGATAAACGTGCTTTTTATCTACTATACTTAAAACTAACTTAGATTTTTTTCTCTTATACTTGACCCATGAAAAAAAAAAAAAAAAAAGGAGCGAACAGTGTTTGCACATTGCTCCTAATAATTTGAAATGCATTCCTTTAGGGTTCCTTTAACGTCCCACTTTATGTTTCTTGCAAAAAAAATGCAAAAAAGTGAAGGCAAGTGACTATATAAGCGCATTCTGCATAAAGTGTTTAAGTCAAAAGTGCATTAAAAAAAAACAAACTAAAAATAGTTGATTACAAAACAGGTCCCAGGTCAAAGGTTACAGGATAACTCACCCCTCAGGGTCAATTCCTCCACTGCTCCTCTTCCTCTCTAACTTGGTCACACTCTTGGTTCGCTTCAGAGGGTTAGAACGAAATGATCGCTTGGAGAAAAAATTCTGAAACATTTTTTGTTTACAAATTAAAGACAAAATTATAAATTAATAATAAATAACAATAAAATAATTCAATTAATAATAATTAATACTAATTTAAAGGACAAAGGTATTTGATATCATGACTTGCAATGAACGTTTTTTTTTTTAACGAATTTATGATAAAGATTTTTGCCAATGTTAAAATTTATTTTTAATAGTTCGTTGATTGCAAGTGGTCCATTAAAATTAAATTAAACATTTTGACTATTAATTGTAAAATTAACGGTTATGACGTCACTAAAAATCTAACGAAACAAATATACAAGTAACGACACAAGCTTTAGGCCCCAATAGAAAAAAAAAGGTTATTTTATTGTGACGTCATTTACGTTTTTATCGTTAAATTTTCAATACTAGTGATGTCATACATGTTAATTTTTAATATTAAAAATTGCAAACAAAGTGTTCAAGGTTATTAACGTTCATTTTTTTTAAGTTCGAGTGAATGAATACATTGAAGAGTCAATAAACACGTATGCCAAAACATTACTGTAATTATTTTATATATACGTACAGCGGTACAGTGCATCATACGTGACTGTTTACGATACGTACTTGCACCAAAATTATAATTGTAAAAATATAACCTTGTATACCTTTTATTACACTCTGAAGTAATGTTTAAAAAAAAAAAAAAAATTGAATACCACTAGGTCAATAAATATCAAAATTAATAATTTTTACTATTTCATTAAATATAAAATTTTTTATGGGGCAATTAATATTTTATTAGGTCAAATCTCAAAATTATATGTTTTTTTCTTTTTATTATTATTTTTTTTTACATTTCTTTTTTATTAAAAATTATATTTTTCTATATTTTATTTCTTGTTTTTATGAGCTTTAATTAGGGAGGAAATAATTTTGTTGCTAAAGTAACCTCAAAGTAAACCCACTTGACGTAAAGATTCACAAATATTGACATATTATCATGGTATAAATATTGGTTTTAAATTTCAGAGAGCGCATGGCTTGTTTTGAAGCCTTACATCAAGTTAATTACCGCTAATTACACATTAGAAGAACCATGAAGTTAATAATTTTACTTACGACAATTCTGGAGGGTGTGATTTCCAACCCCCTGGATCCAAGTACGGGGGTTGCTGGTGCACTGCCTCGCCTACTTCCACTGCACGCCTTCTCATAGCTCGTGTCTGAAACATCAAAATGTCAATGGTTAATTTTCACGTCTCCAATATTTAGTATGAGCATTAGCATTTTTCTCATAATAATATTAATAATAAACTAACAGTACAGTGCAATGTTCAATGCAAAATTGCTTTATTTCTTTTTTTCATCCTACAATCATAATACAAACAATGATGCATATCAGCTTCGGTAATTATTTACTTTTACAAAACAATTGAGGTTATCGGTTTAAAAAAATCGTTAAAAAGTTCTATTGCTTAAAACACGTAAAAGTATGTCTAATATTCATCCTCATTTTAATATCTCCGGAATCGGTACTGTATATATAGTTTTCTCAAAACAAACAAACAAACACTTAATAGCGTAATGTTAAATTAAGGTTGTTAGGGGACCCTTAGCTTTCCCCGAGTTTCCCCTCGCACTAAACCTTAGATTTGACTGTCGTTAAAACAACAATAATAAAAAGATTCTTTAATCAATTCTTTCACCCTATATACACTGCAATTAATGCTTTTAGATTAGAATGAATTAATAAAAATAATAACAATATATTTCTAGGACAATACGTGATTATTATTGAAATAAAAATCGACAATTAAGATAAGAAACAATTCACAAATGGGTTGAAATTTACAGAAAACTAAGAGTATGTTTACGCGCTATAATTACATACGGCAGACATAAGCGTGTTACACAACAGGAGGGCGTGTCAAATATGACCTGGTGACCTTTATGACCTCTACACGCCTAAGTATGCATTGTATTATACTGTAGTATGTGCGATATCTTGCAGTGCCTTGTGTAAGATGTAATAATAATTACACTTGCACTTCGAGGTCAATACGTTGCAGAAAATATAAAAATTGTGCTTTTTTATTGTAAAATGTCTGGATTTTAACATCGCATTAATTTGAGAGGGGGAGGGAGGGAGAGAGAGAGAGACAGAGAGAATATATGAATATAAATTATATGACTATGAAACTTTTGAATTGGATTGATATCAACACTATATATGCAAATGATTCATTTTTATTGGAAGATTATTCCACTTAAATGAGACCATTAACATGAGATAAACCCAAGCGATATGGAGGGAGAGGGAGAAGGAGAGAGAGAGAGAGAGGGAGAGAGAGAGACAAAGAATGACGGCGGAAATGTAGACAAGTGTGATAATTAAAAATTCTAATCTCTCGTCTAACTATAACGACAAACACCACAAGGCAATTAAAAAGCATGTGTTCATGTAGAACATTAAATTAAAATTTCATATAATGACACATTATAAATTAAAATAATTGGTGAAAAAATCACTTTTTTAAAAGTAACATGCAGAAATATATTTTTAAATTTGCATGACGTCAAAAAAATAAATTTAAACTCTTTTTATTTTTCATTTTCTTTTGATTTATTTATTTTTGTTTAGCAATTTTTATTAAATTTTAGGAAAAAAAATAGAATAGAAAAATAATACAATTTCAAAATTTATTTATTTTTCCAGTCCTACTATCGTTAACATGAAAATATAAAAATTCATCTCATAAACCTAATTCAACTGTATGACAAAAGAAAAAAAAAAGTTCAATTTAAAGCTATAAATTGAAATGTGAGAAAGCTAACACAAAGTCTAAAACATTAAAATGACACAACATTAACTTGGTGCACATATCTGATGTGAAAAATTATTATCTTTTATGTCGCCATACAGTTTCCCATCATGTTAAATATTTAGTCATTAAATATATTAGTTCCATAGAAATTGAGCCAATTATTGCAGTTGAGAGGGTGCCATGAGTAAGTAATGTAAAACCACATGTTGGAGTACAATTATAGTTGTGGCGTAATTGTTGTTAATTTGAGAGAGGCTTACATATCCTGCATGTAACTAGAGATCTTCATATATATGTGTGTAACGTCATCTTTATGTAAGCAAAATGTTATATTTGAACTATAGCAAAATATTGTCGAAAATTATATAAAACTACCCTATATAAATATCAGAATTTCAGTATATAAAAATTGCTTATACAGTAATTAATATGCAGCTCCTCCCACAAAAACTGCTTTGTTCATACATGCAATAGTATATGCACTTTACGTATCAGTTTTTGTGAAAAGAAGTGTATAGCATAATATAACACACATAAACAAATAGGCAAATAGCTGCATGGAAAAAAAAAAATTATACGAGTGATTTATATTATACTGATGTATAATATTATTAAAGCACAAATTGTTAATAGTTTGGGATTACATACATATTTATTATGCTGCACTTTTATAATATAAAAATTATATTGTTACTATAGTTTGAATTTGACGAAACTGTTTTCTGATGTCCAAGCATAAAAATCGATTAACATTGTGAATTCATTTTTTTTCTTGTGCATTAATAAATAAATATGTTAACAAAGATTTAAATAAATTTTATAATTTAAAGAAATAATAATACAAAAACTGTATCTATAAATAAACGACTTATTATGTTACTATTGTTAAAATAATCAAAGATATGTATAGAGAGAAAGCTAGTTGATATTTGGTTAATAAAAACCACATCAATGTAAAAAGTTCAAACTCACCCACAACAGTACGTACGTATATCTACAGGCGCCAAAGAGAAAGTAATCTTTTGGCTATCTATAAACATCAATTGCGTACGCTCATTGCACTTGCTGAATTCAATATTTATTTATATATTATAGAGAGAAAATAGTTTCCAAGAAACGTTGATTATAATTTAAATATATAACTGAAGTGTGAATGTACTTGGACATGCATAATGTTTTAATTGTTGCATACTTTGAAATTGCTCGTTTTGGAATAAATTATTGTTTTTTTTACATATAATTAAATATTTTTTATTCAACAATTTTGCAAGTTCGCATGAAAACTATGTTAAATGTTAATTTTGAAAAATGATTATTCATGGCTTGAAATATTGGCACAGACAGACGGTTTCTATCATTGCAATGCGTAACTGTAGAATAAGTATTGAGGAGTGTGATTAAAATAATAATTTTTGTAATAAATCATGTCGAAAAAGAAAGAAAGAAAGAAAGAAAGAAAGAAAGAAAGAAAGAAAGAAAGAAAGAAAGAAAGAAAGAAAGAAAGAAAGAAAGAAAGAAAGAAAGAAAGAAAGAAAGAAAGAAAGAAAGAAAGAAAGAAAGAAAGAAAGAAAGAAAGAAAGAAAGAAAGAAAGAAAGAAAGAAAGAAAGAAAGAAAGAAAGAAAGAAAGAAAGAAAGAAAGAAAGAAAGAAAGAAAGAAAGAAAGAAAGAAAGAAAGAAAGAAAGAAAGAAAGAAAGAAAGAAAGAAAGAAAGAAAGAAAGAAAGAAAGAAAGAAAGAAAGAAAGAAAGAAAGAAAGAAAGAAAGAAAGAAAGAAAGAAAGAAAGAAAGAAAGAAAGAAAGAAAGAAAGAAAGAAAGAAAGAAAGAAAGAAAGAAAGAAAGAAAGAAAGAAAGAAAGAAAGAAAGAAAGAAAGAAAGAAAGAAAGAAAGAAAGAAAGAAAGAAAGAAAGAAAGAAAGAAAGAAAGAAAGAAAGAAAGAAAGAAAATTAACAACTTTTTTAGCCTCTAATTTTATGCTATCTTATCAATCTAAAACTAGAAAGATACTATATTTCTGTAACATTACGTGTTGTTATCAGTAAAATAATTTCATATAAAATTGACGTATCAATTATGTTGTTATCGATATGCGAGATTGTATCAATGAACGTATATAGCTGAATATTCACGTCGCCACTTTTCTGGATTGTATAAGAATGAAAGTTTTAATACGTGTAGTGTTTTGACTATAAAAATCGGCCAGTCAAGACTTTCCAGCAATAAGTTTTCTTTTAATTTTATTAAAAATCAATGTATTGCATATTGCATATTAAAAGCATTGCACACTGTTAAAACAGGACATATTATTACATTAAAATATTATTTTTTATTTTTTAAACTGAAAACACGTTTAGGAGAATGTTTATTTATTTGTCTTGCTTTAAAAACAAATAATAATAATTAACGGCTTTTATTTGTCTTAATTGTTTTTTAAAATTTTTGCTATTATTTTTAAAAGTAAACAAACAAATAATGAAAAAGTGTCTTTACTAATGTCCTACACGGAAAGAAGACATGTTAGGTCATTTTGATAAAGAAATAAAAAAATCTTTATTGCAAAAAAGGCAAATGGTGCAGTCAGGGCAGAACATAGACCCTCACTGAAACAACAGCATATTTTTGCTAAATTAAAGCAAAGTATGTAATTAAGTTCTACAACTTATATTTATGCCATGCATCATTTAGTTATTATGCAGAATAGCATAAATTATGCTGCAGTGAACAAATGCTGCTGAAAATGTGCTATATAGCATATATTACGTATTTATTCCGTAAAGTATCACTGATTATTATAACCATAAAGCTATAAAGCAAAATAAAGATATTTGAGGGACACCCTGTATCACTCACCATCCTCCTCCTCATCGTTATGCTCAGGCAGTACAGGGTTGAAGTAAGGTGACGATACGGACATACTGTACTGACATTTACGTAACTTTACACTGACTCGAAGAGACATTGGGGCAGAATTGATAAAAAACCAAACTGTTTTTTAAGTGTAAAGAAAAGTTAGATTCGCTACAAATTTCGAGTTAGCTTCACAAACACACATAGTCAATTTTGAAAAAACTATGTTTTGACAAAAATTCTTCTCGGCAATCACAAGCAGAGAAAATCACCAACCCTTAATAAAAATGGGAAGATGAATTTTCATCCAAATTTTCTTCGATTTGTACCAAAAACTGAATTTTTAAGACAGAATCGAAAAAATGACTTTAAAAATTGTATTTTTTGGAAGTCATTACACAGCCCATAGTGAAAACTTCAATAAAACAGTATGCAAGGTAATTCTCGTAAGAAACACGCAATAAAAATATAAAAAAATTCACAGCAAACCACGAGAGAAACTTGTTAAGGAACCAGCACTCGCGCCAGGTGAAACAAAACTAATGTGTACGATATATAAAATAATAATAAAAAAAGTTTGGCGCGCTGCAAAAGTTGAAAGTTGGGCTTGGCAGAGCAACAATGCTCGCTTAAAATTCCAAGGACTTTTTGCGTTAGAGATACTTTCTTCATTAGATAGCAAGCTGTGGCTGGCTACAGAGTATATTTTATTAGGCGTCGCCCGGAAACCTACCTATAGCTGTCATTTCTAATACACAAATATCAATATAGAATTTAGATTAACATTAGAGTGATAACTCTTAAGAATACTGGAGCTTATTATATACCTGTGTTTTTATAATTAATTTCCTTTTTTTTTTTTTTTTTTTTTTTTTTTCTTTTTTTTTTTTTTTTGGTATTGGATTAACTATATACGTATGTTTAATGCTTGATATCGGTGGAAAAGTAGCACCAATCAGAGGCGAAAAAGCTCCCCCTCCCCTCGATTTAATATTACGCTTATGGGAAGAAACTTTTTTTTTTTTTTTTTTTTGCGATTTTAAGGAATTTGGAATTTGTATGGTCGGAAATTTTTAAATGATAAACACTATAGGCATACTTTGACATGTTTTACTTTTTTTTATATTTTATTTTATTACAGTAAGAAGTAATTGGAGTTATAAAGTGATTGCGATAGCTCATCATGTAAAACATAAATTTGACAAATTATTCAGTTATTATAGATGTAACTCTTCAGTAAAAACAATAACTGAATTGAAAAAAGTTTGAATAGTAACTTGTTAGTGCAAACGTTATTTCTTCAGTGGAAATTACTGATGTAGTTAGCTCTTTACATCTTAAAACACTTTGTGATTTATCTAACAAATTTAATATAAAAAATGTCTAAAAAGTAAATTTTTAGTTACTTTTTTCGTTGCTTAGAAAAGTGGACTGGGAGTAAATATGTTTATATTTATTATTATTATTTTAACTATAGGAATAAAAAAAAAAGGTAAATAAGTCCACGACGAATACTAGTTCATGTTACCAACACAAGAGAGCAGCAGCGCTCAAGTAGGATAACAAAATAAATAAATTAAAAAGCAATAATATTAAAAAGTTAAATTGAATTGAAGATTTTACGAGGATATAAAAGTTAAATGTATTAAGAGATAAAAATCTTGTCTTCTCACAACTTATTAACATTCAAAATTAATTTTATATTTCTCGGCTATGTTATTTGAATCACATTTGAAAATATCCATTTATCCTGCGATTTTTTTTACTTTCAACGTAACGGATAGAATAAATTGGTTTTTAAAATCTGAGCAAGAGTTTTAATGTGATTTTTTTTTTTTTTTTTTTTTTCAACTCGGGATACGGGATTTGTCAGGTACCAATACTTGGTATTTTGGACTGAAAAAGCCTGTTTGACTTTTCCTTGTATGACCTATCCTATATGCCCGAGTGGCACAGAAACTATGAACTTACAAACGTTTTACTATGAATAATCTGCGCGAAGCCCTTTTATTATAGACTTTACTATGAACTTGCTTGTAACAACTATGAACGATTTTATTTCGTAGAGCTAGCTCAGTTTTATTGGGGCTGAATTTGCTATGAACTGGGTTGAATTTGCTATGAACGCAAAATTGTGACCTGAACTTTCTATGAACGAAAAGGTTTTCTTAGAATTTTCTATGAACTAAAAAAAAGGTCCGCTATGAATTACCTATGAACTGGGTTGAATTTGCTATGAACGCAAAATTGTGACCTGAACTTACTATGAACGAAAAGGTTTCTTAGAATTTTCTATGAACTAAAAAAAAGGTTTGCTATGAATTTAACCTGACCATTTTTTATGCGATTTTATTTTAATAAAGTTAAGAAAGGTTCATAGCAAATTCATATCAGAATTTTAAAGATAGAATTTTTCTACAACCAAATAGAGAGTTGGGGACTTCAATTTTTTTCACAATTTTGCTAGCGTATGTTGTGCTTGCAGTTGAAGAAAAACTTTGAAGAGTGAAGACATACAAGTGAGGCTGCGCGTTTCTGGAGTTTCTAATTAATATATATTTGATGCACTTATGCAACGAAAATGACTGGAGTGTAAAAGACTACCACTTACGGGAAGTACATTTTTTTTTATTAATATCATATTGATTGTTGAGATTGAGTGTACTTTGTGAATAATTATGTTTGTTTTTTATTTCAGATCATTATAACTGCAGCGGCCAAAAAGTACCACAGCCACGACTCGGACTGACTGTTCGACGGATATGGATCACGCGGCGCGGACTGCACACGTGTAAAGATGATATACCGCACTTGCAACGACGATTTTTTTTATATGAATATTTAATAAAATTTACTATGTTAATAAATACAATTAATGCAAAACCTATAACATTTCCTGAAGTATGGCAACCATGTTTTGCCAGCAAAATAAAAAAGGGGAAGAGGAGGGGGTAGGGGTGGAATGCGAAAAAAAGGTTGCCGGTTCATAGCAAATTCATAGCAAGTTTATAGCAAATTCATATTAGGTGTTCATAGTTGATTCAGGTTAGGTATATAGAAAATTCATACCAGATTTTTTTTATACAATTTTTTGAATAAATTAAAG
Organism: Ecdyonurus torrentis; assembly: GCA_949318235.1. Lineage (NCBI taxonomy): Eukaryota > Metazoa > Arthropoda > Insecta > Ephemeroptera > Heptageniidae > Ecdyonurus > Ecdyonurus torrentis. Next base: position 19,224,320 of record OX439135.1, read on the forward strand.
TGTCCCATTTCATGGTATATTCAGAGTTAAATATAGTATAGATTTATATTTTAAATTCATAGTAAAGTCTTACTCTTTTGTGCCACTCGGGTGGCTATAGGGTGTATGCATTCATGTTCAAGTCAATGCTTTATGTGATCACTCAATAACATGGGCCGGTATAGGAAAATAACACATTTTGTCAGTTTAAAAATACCATTGAATTTAGAGTATACTCTAAATTCAATGAAAATACTAAACAATATTTTTGAGACCATTGATCCTGTTAATACGTTGAATTATTATCTTAAGTATATGCGAAACAATAATGATAAAAAATTAACCGATATCCCGAAGACAAAAAAAAAAAGAAGTTTGACCTATGCTGAGCAGTGATGTTTATTGATTTAGTATGGCGTTGAAGCGCATTCAGTATGACGTCATGCGGATACACCCTATTAAGTACCATTAAGTGGATGCTTGTGGGTTCGCATGATAAGACAACAGTGTTGTTCGTAAACCCAGTTTTCTTGCACTAAAAAATGCGCATTACATTTGCATAACCAAAGCTGATCGTCATTTTAGTACAGCAGAAAACTGGATTTACGAACAGCCTCAATAAAACAAAACAATACGATTATTTTGACGCGGGGGGGTGGGGGGGGGGGGTGGTGAACAGTATGACATAATTCTTTAAATTGTAATTTAAATGTGTAATTAATCGTATCAACGTTTTAAGTGCCATTTTTTTCAATTTCAATATTTGAAACAACTTTGATTTTAATTGCATTTTTTTTAGAATGTTTTTTTTAATTAAAAATAAAGCAGTGACGTCATGAAGTTCTTAATGTATATTTTTTGTAACGATCATTGAAAATTTTAATGTAAAAATTTATCAAGATTGATTGATTTTTTAATTTTTGTTGTTGTTATTATTATTTTTTTTTCCAGCAGCTTTAAATTTATATTACCATTTATCTACCATTATCATAGTTTTATATAAGGGTGAATTATCCAACTATATTATTGATATTAAAATTACGACTCTTTTACATTATTTAATGAAGTCTAAAATATTGGATAAAAAATATAAAAATAGGTCTTATGTCATTTGAAAACTATTATAATTATATATTCCTGAACCACTGACGAAATTAACTTTACTGTGGTATTAGATTGGAAATTGAGCCTTATTAGTATTTATTATGCTAATGATCGGTTAAGACTAATTTACTATATAATTACATGTAAAAATCAGCCTTATGGTTGTGAGGTACACCTGCGTGTCAGGTCAGGTGTCAGCTGCTAATAGAGGTCACGTGACTAAATGTACAGCCCGTCTCATGAAAATTTAAACTTTTTTATTATTAAAATTTTTATTCACTACCAATGGAGTTTATCGGTTTGAAGATTGTTAAACATTATTTTCTATGTCTTAAAACACGTATAAGTATGTCTATAGTATTCCTTATTTTAATATCTCTGTAATAGTTTTCTCAAAAAAATGCAAAAAAAAAAAAAAAAAAAAAAAAAAAGCGTTTCTCTTTATTAAATTAAAAATTAATTGTTAAATTAGGAGACCCTTAGTTTTCCCCGCGCGCTATATCAATAAGCTACTTGTAAGGGATTGTAGGGCACTTTGTTTATCTTTTGGGAATCTGCCCAATCCCAAAGATCGGTGAAAATTATACATAAAAAAATTAAAAAAAAAAAAATTAAATAAATAAAATTAAAAAAAAAAAACGTAAAAATATTTTACTGTAACCAAAACGCGAAAATTAGCGGAAATGGAGAACTAAATTTTGCAAAAGACGTACGAAATGTGCTTTCTTTACTTGACATTATCTATAACCATTTTTTTTTTTTCTATTTTGTAATTTATTCTATTCTAATTAATGTAAATATTATGTATGTAACTTTGTAATTTGTTTCTGTATTCTATTTGTATAATATACAGTATACCGCCAATAATGTATTGAGCAATAAAAATTGCTGTCTGTTTTCTTGGATGACAATGAAACAACAACAAAACTATTAATAATAAAAATAGCTCGAAACAAAAAATGAAATGTTATAATCTTTTTGCTCTCAGAAAATTTAAGAAATCGCTGATATAAGGCCGTATATCTTTAAGTTTTTTATTCAATTTTTTCTAAAAGAGTTCTCTTTCTCTTTCTCTCTGTCTCTATGTCTCTACTTGTGTCTGTTTCTTTTTCTTTTTTTTTTTTTTTAGTTTTTTTTTTTCTTTTTTTTTTTATGCGGCAAGATAGGAGACGATAAAATATATTTCCAATGCTAATATATCTCTTTTTAGTATTTCTTATAAGTCACCATTATATATGCAAAAATATCATGTTTCCAAATAATATATATAGCAAAAAGAGGCTTCACAAAACATCAAATATAATGATTAATGATAAAAGAAAGCTTTTTTACAATAAAAATATGCAATAAAAAACACAACACAAAATTATTGTAACATATACATAAATTTTCAGCATATTTGATTAAAACTTAACCAATAAAATTATAAGAGATAGAGAAATTGTTAAATTTATCAGATTTTCAAAGTCTTGTTAAAATGTAATAAAAAATATGACGCTGATGAAATTGGAGATTGAATGTTAGGTCGGCTTGACAGCTTGGAATTTTGTAGCTGTCTCAAAATATACATTTAATTTTATTTTATATATATGCCTTATATGGTAGTTAACTCTGAGAGAGAGAGAGAGAGAGAGAGAGAGAGAGAGAGAGAGAGAAAGAGAGACAACACAAGGACACACTGGTGCATTGATATATCTACCAGGAATAATAATAAAAATAAATTAATGTCCATTAATAACAAATGGACTGGAACATAGCGGAACAACAAGAATATGAGAGAGAGAGAGAGAGAGAGAGAGAGAGAGAGAGAGAGAGAGAGAGAGAGAGAGAGAGAGAAGAAAATAATTTTTTTCTTGAAGACTCATTATTTTAAAAATTCTGATATAGCTAATAAAAGAAAATAGAATTACAAAGTAATGCATTTAATTTGTAATAAATAGAATTACAAAATAATTTAAAAGTATAATTAAAAAAAGTAACTGTATTGAAAACAAACAGAAAAATAATGAGATGCGAGCATCATGTCACTTTTGTAGCCTCACAACTGGGGGTTAAAAAACTGTATAAAGGACACAACTTATGGAACTTATGATGTATTGAAATCCAGGTCTACGATAAGAATTGCAGCTATAAGGTTGTCTACACGTTTTCTCCCCGGTTTATGCGAGGCTACCGGCTATATACAATGCTTACACAATGAAAGAAAACTATGTTGATAAAAAATAATTAAATTATAAAATAAAAAAAAATAAACAAAAATGTTAAATTCATTTAATATTGGGAGAAAACTTGTTAAAAGTAAACAGCCAGCGCTACAATTAGTACAATTTCAATTGTAGATCTCATGACGTCATGAATTTCCTAAGATCACTGATCTCCTAAGATGCTTTGCTTACTTTTTTACTTTTTTACTTTTTTTTTTTAGATTTTTAGATTTTGGACCCCAAATTATGAGGGTATACAAGAGCATACTAATGTATTATTTAATAGTTCTGTGTTTTTAATTAATGCAATATTTGCATATAAAATTCATTTTTTTTATGTCACTCAGTAAGTATAGTGTGAACTATTATACGCGCAGTAAAATTGTATTTTTATTCCATATGGCTCTACGTTAACTCCACTTAAAACTTCAGCATATTTGATGTTAGATCCCTACAGCTTATTCTCACCGTATGTGAAAAACTACTATGCCATTTAGCACCTGCCGCTTTTTTCCTTATATATTATGAACATCAAATTATCTATAGCAAAGTATTAGATATATAGGCAGATGTTATGATATATAACCATGATTACATATTGCCTGATGCTTCATATTTTATTTATACTCTTTATTAAAACATGAAAATTACATACTTTCATATTTTGCGTTAGTTATTTTTTCTATACTTTTTTTTATATATAGACCAGTTGCACGTATACTTGCGCTTTGTCGCCATATTTGTGCTGCCTAAATCATTGTCCAGCATAGGGGAAATATCATTTTACCTCATTTGTCGCAAAAATAAAAGTTTAATTTGACTGCAAGTATAATATTCTTGTAGCTTATTAGGACCTATAGAGATCAGGCTTATATATTACTTTAGAATTAGAACACATTGTATATATGTAATTTTAATTTCTGTTAATGCTTTGTTATGGAATACAAACAACTATGCAAATTATAAAATGCATTATAAAATATACTACACGACAATCATTTTTTTGCAAAGAGGAAAACTGAGTGCCATGACAGCAAACAGTGTTGAAACTAAAATTTGGTTATGGTAAAATTTTTTGTTGTTTTTGTTTTGTTTGGTAAAAGTTTATACATAATGTGAGGTACATGAGGTTATTTCATCTCTGCTTGGCATGAGAGAGAGAGAGAGAGAGAGAGAGAGAGAGAGAGAGAGAGAGAGAGAGAGAGAGAGAGAGAGAGAGAGAGAGAGAGAGAGAGAGAGAGAGAGACCGGTTCTCCAATGTTGTTGTTCATTCTCACGACGAGGACACACGCACTCGCCTCCCTATATAACTGCAAAAAAAAATCCCATGATAATATACAGGGTGTATGTATTCATGTTAAAGTCAACGCCATGTTGGATCACTCACTATATACCATGGGCTGCGCATAGGTAAATGACTTATTTTGACAGTTTAAAAATACTAAGCAATATTTTTGAGACTACTGATACTGTTAAACAGTTTGAATTAAGAGGTTTTGAAGCAAGAAAAATAATAATAAAAAATAACCCGCGATTTCTCAAAGAAAAAATAGCTAAAAAATGACGTTTGCTGAGCAATGTTCTCATTGCTTTTCATACATACTATTCTTAAATAAGTAGTATTTTTTTTATTTATACACAAAAATTGTTATATATTGATTTTGTTTTGCAATATAAACAATCTGTCACAATATTTTCTTATTATTTATTTTAGGGTAAAAAGAAGGGTTCAATTTGTGCTGTCTCATGATTCCTAATGTGCTCTGAACTGTAAGTATATACTCTGACAGAAGCTCTTAGCAGAAAATATCGATCTAATCAATAAAAATATCAGAAACCGTTACAAAACTTTGTATAGAAATGTGCATTGCTTTATTGGAATGTTTAAAAATAGATAAGATTATGTTTAATGCATTTATGTTAATTTTTCAAGCATATTTTTATACCGAATATCAAAAGTAGAAGTCAATGCTGTTAATATGTTAAATTATACAGTAATTTTTTTTAAAGAAAAAAACTTATATAGCACAGTATTTTTATATGCTTCGTGTGATATATAAATATTTAACTGAGATTGTAATAAGTGATAATTTTTTACAGCCCAAAGTGTACAATAAAAAAATATTTTACTTTTATTATTATTTTTAAATATTGAATACTATTAATTCTATTATTGCTCTATGTATACGTACGTTAAGTATATTTAAGGCTTTCAGAGATCATGTAAATAAGTAATTTTTGATAACTTCGAGTGTACACTACTATGCTAGATCAATTATATTCATCTGGTGTTTATCTGGGGAAAATTTGTTGAGAAAAAAAAAGTTGTAAAAAAAAAAATAAAAAAAAAAAGGAAAAAATTTCTGATTTATGTTTTGACCAAGGAGTACAAATTTACTAATTCTTGAAATTCTTCTTTTCTTCTTTTTCTTTTTTTTTTAAATTTGACTCCAGGTAAAACAAAACAGGCGACATTATAAAAACAAAATATTTATATTTCCATATACAGTGAGTCACCTCATGGCACTTAAACATAGGTAAAAAGAACAATATATACCTGCCGCAAAAAAAACGTAAGATTTTCCCCCATATTTCCCTATAACCAACACGACTGGACAAACCGACGTTGTCAAATCTCTAAGTAAACTATAGGCAACATCACGTCTGGAATAAAGATCAATTTCCTATCAATTAACATATGAACTTGAACCTTCAGTTATTGTCTCTTGTCATTAAGGTTGAGATATATATTAAAATATTATTATAAATTGAGCCATGAGTATTATACAAAAGTCAATTAAATATGATTGAGGAGACCGTCATGCTTTCATTATCTCTTGTGTGTTTGTAAAGAAGAGAAAACAAAATGCATTATTTTCTATATAGTGAAGTTTTCTTGTTATTACATTTATTTTCTATATAGGGTGTATGCAATATGCATTCATGTTAAAGTTAACGCAATGTTGTATCACTCAATAACATGGGCCGCATAGGAAAATGACTTATTTTTCCAGTTTAGCAATATTTTTAAGAGCATTGATGCTGTTAATAGGATGAATTAGTCAGAAAAATAATAATCTCAAGAAAATCAACCGATTTCCCTAAGAAAATAACCAACGTCTGTCCTATGCTGAGCAATGTTACTACAGTATGGCGTCCAAGTTCATTAAATATGACGTCATGCGGAGGATACTCTTATTAAGTTTTTAGGGTTGTATTTTTTAGATGACTTGTATATCAAAATCTAAACTGAAAACTTGTAAACTTCAAAATGCCATTTGAAAATAATTATAACGGCTACCTATGATAAAATTTTCAGAACCTGTGTCCATCACATAAGAGAGAAAATATTTATTGAAATTAACCCGGGCACTTATGGGACTAAAACTTCAAAAAAAAAAAAAAAAAAAAAAAAAAAAAAAATCATTATTTTAAATCTGCACTACGACACCCCATTTTTTTTCTTTTTAATTTATGTATTATTATTTTGTTATTTATTTATTTTTTATACATTTTTGAAGATACCTTTATTCTAACGTACCACTGTACAAAATTTTAGAATTTTATTTTAGAATTTAGAATTTAGAAACACTCTAAATTCAATACTAAATTGTTTGTCTATTTTGTAGGCAAGTTTTTTTGTAAAGTCACAAAGCCGTTGCTTCAATTTTAACTGAAATTGTCCGCACGTGAGAAATAACATGATTTAGTTGTGATAAAATTTACATGGTGCACCCGCTGCCTTATATAGTTCTGATAAAACTTTATGTGAATTACAAATTACACGGCAGTTTAAAATAGAGGGAGAGAGAGAGAGAGAAAGAAGAAAATGTTACAAAACGGGAAATATGACAAACAAGAGTTTTAGCAAATAAAAATAAAAACCAAAATAAATGTAAAAAATAACAATAAGATCTAAATAAATGTAAAAAATAAATGCAAAAATAAATGTGCAAACACCGTATGAATGCATGCGGAGGTACACGGGAAACAATTCGGGTTTGTTTTCCTGAGAAAACTATATAATATACTGCACTGTGACGCCAGCACTATATAGACTGCGATTCTAAATGCATGCTGCTGTAGAGACATATTGTGTTTTGTTATATTTTTCAATTAAACTCTTCATCACTTACACCCTCCATTCAACACGAAATAAAATAATAATAATAACTATTCTCTGCTTCAGTGAGTAATTATTACGTTACGTGGCATATGTTTGCATATTTTGAAGACAAATAAATAATTTTGCTATAGTACATAATTGTTATGCTGTGTAACTCATTCACTAGCATAAATTATTCTGAAAAAATGTTGATATAATTCTTACATATTTTTCTTACATAAATTATGATCAACTTTTATAAACTGTACTTTTTTCCATACCTTTTTCCTTTCCTTTCCTTTCCTTTCCTTTCCTTTCCTTTCCTTTCCTTTCCTTTCCTTTCCTTTCCTTTCCTTTCCTTTCCTTTCCTTTCCTTTCCTTTCCTTTCCTTTCCTTTCCTTTCCTTTCCTTTCCTTTCCTTTCCTTTCCTTTCCTTTCCTTTCCTTTCCTTTCCTTTCCTTTCTTTTATTATTATTTTATTTTTTCCTTCTATTATTATTAATTATTATTTTTATGTATGTTTTTGCTTTTATATAAAATGTACCTCATGAAAATCCAATTTAAATTTTATGATCCCCTACTTTGTAATTCTATATCACCTCAATTAAAATGCAAATGCATAAGATAATTATAATGATGGACATCCGGTGATTTTCTAGTCGTCATTAGAAACCCAATAACGTCAATATATCGAACATATTGGAAGCCTGATAGAGAAAGATATAAAATAATTTGTTATACCTGCTCACTATAAGCCCAGTAGCAGCAGGGACTAATTTGAAATTTGATTTATGGAAATAAAATTGATTTAAATAACAGATTTGGTCCAGCGATATAAAAAACTTATATTGTTTTCTATATAATATATATTTTTTATTCAACCTTTCACAACGGTCTATTTTATTCTTATTGTTTTAGGCTTTGTTTTTAGAAGAAGTGATGGAACTTATACTTTTTATTATTTTTTTTTTCAGCGTATATAAGTTTGTATTGCCTATGTGTGCCAAATTTCAAATCAATTTGTCCACCGGTTATGTGGGAAAAAATAACATGGGAAATATAGGACGTACTATGCTGCACCATATTATTTTTTCCCACTTAACCGATGGACAAATTGATTTAAAATTTGCTACATGCTATAATTGAAGACTATACTGATTTTTTTTTTAAAAATTCTATAAAAAATAATAATAATAAAAAAAAATCTGCCACGATTGAGGTTATTTTATATTTTTGCTATATTATATTTAACATAAATTATATTGCTCTGATGTACGTACTTGGAAACCACTTTTTGAATCTATTGTACATACATAAAATTAGAATTCGTAGAAAAACTTTAAGCTAAAATAAACTGGTAATTGTATTTAATATCTACTTTTTTTTAACGTGCTGCGTTTTTTTTTTTTTTTTTTTTTTTTTTTCGATCGTGCATTGTTCAAAAAATCTACAAACCAATGCCCAAAGCAAGATAGTCTTTTCTTTTCTCATTTCTATTCAGTAGTTCGTTCTTATATTATTATACACCCCGGGCATAAAATCATAATAGGTAATAATAATAATAATAATAATAAAAACTATATTGGGAAGCAAGAAAGTATATTATTCAAATTATATCCCATGGTAAGAAAAAAATATCATTATATTGATATTCGTTGCACATATCAATAAAAAAATATATTTAGTAGTATTTTTTTTAATCAATGTTAAATGTAGGGTAAAAAAATAATAATTATATGTACAAAATATGTTTCCCATAAAAAAAGTAAAAATAAATAAATACAAAAGCTTTATTTAAGAGCGCTTTGTTTGATGTTTCTAAAATTGATAACAATGTTTACGCTAATTACCAGGAAAAAAAAATCATAAACCGTTGAAGACATTGCACCGATGCAAACTATTAAATCGACGCCATAATTTTCCTATTTGAAAATAATAATTGTATCGAAAGTATAATAACAATATTAGTTATATAAAATAATTACTTTAATTAAAAATAAATAAAGTAACTTTAAACTTAAAAAAACTAATATAAAAAAAAATAGTATTAAAAAAATGCATGCTGCAAGTATGATGCGGAAATTTTCCAAACCCGGAAGTGATATTTTTTTCTTCTTGTTTTTAATTATATCATAAATAATTAATGGCTAATTAAATCAAATTATCCACCATAACTTTCAATGTTTTCCCCAATTAATAGCAAGTTCAATACTTGATGCCTAAAAAACAACTTTATATTTGTGCCTCATTTAACCCAAGAATCAACAACCCACAGGACTTTGACTGCAACACCAACCTTTTTTTTTTTTTTTTTTTTTTTGTTCCTTCATCACTCTTTATACTGTATCAAAAGAAAAAGTATTAAATTTCAGATTGATAGCATCATCATTTTATATTAAATGACAAGCTTCATATGTTTCCTATTGAATTTTGTGTAACTGTTACTTATTTTTTTACCATGCGCATATATGATAATGAATATGAAATGTGGTTTTACCTTTTAATATTTTAAAGAATTTTAAATTCAATATTTAGGGGCAAATTTATTTAAATATAAAAAATTCAAAAAAAAAAAAAAAAAAAAAAAAATTAACACCCTTCCCCTTGTTGAAACTTTTTGAAATATTAATTAATAATGTTAATCGAGAATGATACTTAATTTGTCTCTCAAAACTGACATAAATATGTAGATATACTAACGATTGTTTATCAGAGATGACAATTGTGCACATCAAAGAAGAAGACGCTACAGTGCCGCAACATTAAACACGCTCACTATACAGTGTCACAAGACCGCGCAAGTGTGCAAGCTGAACATCAAAGTCGAGGTCAATCACAAAGACAATGAGATTAATTGGCAGAGAGAGAGAGAGAGAGAGAGAGAGAGAGAGAGAGAGAGAGAGAGAGAGAGAGAGAGAGACTGTGGCGCGGCGGCGGCGCGTGCACTTTATTAATTGACTTTAAGTATAATTAACTGTGAGAGTGTACTGCACAGTATAGCATTACATTGTACATCAATTAAGCTAATGCAACTTGATATATAATATATATTAATTAGTCAAGTAGAAATACAGTTTGTTCATCTAATATAAACAAATATATCATCCAATCGGTACCGATTTGAATAAATAAAATACATTATCCCAAAACTACGTAAATTCCAAATCCATACATATTACAGTCCATCCAATACACGACGCTAAATATCACTGGAAGTATACCTTCTCGTACTTCCACTTTTGTAATTACATACAGTTAAATTTCATATAATATAACTTTGTTACCATTCTGTTAACACGATTGATTTACGCCAAAGAATCCGAGAAAAAGTTTACTCTTATTTTTTTTGAGGCGAATATGAATCAATAATCTACATATAAAATAAATAAATGAAATAATCAGGCACTTCTTATTGATTACCCGGTTAATTAATTACTCCTAATTGCCCCTATTTACACAGAAAAAAATAACAGCGTGATAATTATGCTATAGCTCATTTTCAGCAAAATTTGTTCCATACTGCATAATTTATGCAAAACTTCACAATAACTATTCTAGATAGCATAAGCATAAATTAAATAAATAACACGTAGCAAAACGTAAAAATCGTCCAATACCACAGTGGACCAATACAAATGTCCTATAACACATTCCTCTATATAACTACGGTGTGATAACCCCTACATCACTTTAATATGCGGGTTTATAAAAAATATATATCTTTGAGAGTAGTATAACAATTTGAATCAATCAAGCAGCTGCTGGCCTGCCTGACTGGCTGCTGTGCCAGAGCAATAATTATTGCTATTGTGTTCACAACTTTTACTTTTAATATACAGTGACCTTCTCTCATATACGTGTGCAGTAGTATAGACCATACTTTTATTTATACAACTGCAATTGATATGATTGATCATATACATTGCAAGATCGAAATATGATCAATAATGTACGTGATTTTCATAAGCATTATTTATAGTTGTAAATTTATACTGATTATTGTTGTCATAAGGAAGCATTGAGATTAAACAATACAGTTACGCAATAAGGAGATTTTTTTTCAATATTTTAAGGGTTAACCAGAAACCTATACACCTTAGACAACTTACGAACAGAGATTTGTACAAACCCCTTTATCACAAACAATTTTCCCATGAAAACCTAAATTTTACAGGACATGATCAAAGGAACAACTCTTTTGAGGCCAACTTTAAGGGATTTCGCTCTCTGCGCATGCGTAGTACGTTGAAACGAAAGTGGATGTGAGGGAAATTGCTTAACATCGGTCTGAAAACAGTTGTTCTTTTATCAGTCAAAAAAATATTGAAGCTAATACGCGTTAACCTGTATTTTTATAGCTTGCTTACAATCTGAGAAAAAGGGGTGCTATATCCTCTCATCATGAATTGATATTATGGATTATTAGGCAGCAAAGAAATGATTCTATTGGTTGAAAATGTTGAAATCTTTCATAATCTTGTATATGAAAAGCATAAAATGTAGTTTTTCAGCCGACAAACGACATTATGCGAATAATATAGAAAGCATAGTTTTATATAATGCTGAGCAGCATCATTTGCGGTTATATATAATTTATACTTGCATGAGATAGATTGAACAAGATAGTTAAGTACATGTACAAAATTTTAGCAAGAAAATTAAAATTTAATAATATAGTTCCGGTATGAATGTAAGTTTTTACGACATAGTGGTTAACTGAAAATAAAATAATTATACTTAACATCTTAATAACAACTCTGCCATATAGTTACATGAAAAAAAAAAAAAAAAAAACAGAAAAGTAGAAACTGTGTAGTTAAAGATGACACTGTTCCACTAAAGATCCCCATGTTTCTCTACTTAATAGTTTTTGTGGTTTAAAAAATTGTTATTATTATTTTTAGAAACTGTGCAATTTTATACTATACACTTGGAGAAAGCTGTGAAATATTTTTCTCGCTTTTTTTTTTGTCAACAAGTAAAACCATAATGTCTTTTGGCTCATTAGCATTAGTGTTGATTAGAAATGTTAATTTTCATAAATATATCAGGAACTAACTGAAGCAGAAATGTATGAAACGCTTGTCTGCTTTTATAAAAAAAAAAAAAAAAAAAAAAAAAATATTGTAAAAAAAAAAGTTATAGAAAAAGAGTGAGTCAGTATTTTCAACTCATGAGATAGACATGCCGTCTTTCTGACTGACTCATAATCGTACGGTTCAGCATTATTTTATTTTACATCTTACATACACATCGAGGAAGAAAATAATCCATACTTGTTTTTTTAATTGTTTTTGCATTATGTCATAATACTGCGGGTTCCTATAGAGTGGATTTCCCACGCAGTGACGCAGGGAAAATAGTAATCTCTATACACAGAAAACATAAATTTGACAAATTGTCCAGTTACATAGATGTAACTCTTCGGTACAATCCAATAATTGAATTAAAAAAAGTTTGAACAGGTAACTTGTAAGTACCTTGGAAAGTCCTTACCTGTCGATAAGACAATGTCTTGACTGGGACTGGGATTGGTGTACGATAACACAATATGGCAAGCAAAAAAAAAAAAAAAAAAAAAAAAAAAAGTTATTTTTTTAGTAGTAAATAGTTAGCTCTTTATATTATATTATATTGTAAATATTTAAGAAATTTGTTTTAAAAAACATATTAATGGTAACTTTATAGTTTTTTTTCCGTGTAAAAAATTCATTATCACAAGTAAACCAGGCACTGATTACCCTCAGGATTGACAGGAAGTTAAGGAAAAGATTGAGTACACATGTACAAAAATAAATACGTAATAATTATGCTAGCTCAATGCGTATAGCAACATTTATGTATACTATAACAACATTATTTATGCTATATTGTATACTGATCTACTATAATTATAGCATAATATATTATTTATATGATAGTTAAAATGGTCAAGCATATAATTACTTATTAGCTTGTTCTGTAAAGTATAGTAAATCTCATTTACAGTGATTGGCTGACCAACAAAATAAGACACATTCATTGTTTTATTTTATTTTTTGAGCCAATAAAAGTGAGTCGCATTGAGAATATAATTTTTTTTTTATGAATTTTCGTTCATTCTTATCAAATTCAAAGTTCTAAATGAAGAAATAACAATGATCAACCATAACGTAGTAAACAGGTAATGACGTCATGATCATATGTTTTTAACAAAGGAAAATTATCGAATCTGGCTCACGAGTTGTGTGTAGTTTATAGAACGAGCTTTCGTTATTACAAAATAGCAACATTTGTGCTCTACAATATAGCAATTGTCCAATACAGCATGAATTACCTACGTAATTTATTTTTTACGTGTAAATTTATAAGTTAAATTTAATGTATTAAATTTATATAAAAATAAATGAATGTTGCGGTAAAATTGTTGCGTATGCATGATCGAAGAAGTATAGATTAAATGTACTATTCGATAGTTTTTGTTTAAATATTATTGACAAAGACATTTATTATACAATCCAAACTATATTATAGAAAATTAATTTAAAAACTTTAGCAAGAGCAGATTAAATCTAAAAACAGTTTAAATTGAATTTCAGTTATGTTTAATGTAAAAACGTTAAATAAGTTTTTTTTTTTTTTTTTTTTTTTGGGTGCGTGTTAACCAAATGCATATTATACTGTTGTATGTGGATGTCAATATCGACCACTATAGTGATAAGTACACTATATACATGTTATCGTTCTTCCTTCCTCCTATACCCTCTTTGTTCCCTCGATATTATACTTTCACCAAGTTGATTTATTATATAGCATTGATAGTTACGCTAAAGTGATATCGATAAGTATAATATGGTCATAATAATAATCTATACCAGCAAGAAATTGCCTTAATGGATGTTATTCGTGGTGACAAAATTTAAAAAAATGTTATTAGCTAAAAACACGAAAGAGTGTGTACAGTATATAGTATTCATCATATATCCATCCAAAGAAGTTTTCTCAAAAAAAAAAAAAAAAAAAAAAAAAAAAAAAAAAAAAACTTTCCCGCGCCAAACGTGATTGGTCAGGACATTCAACCAGTTAGTCCCATATGACTATTATGTGGCATGGCATAGCATAATTTATCCATGCTACATATAAACACGCTAAAGTCCACTCCTATATTGCCACTGCACGGTAGGTATATAAGTTAATTAGGGGTCGTGTTCAATCTAATCAAAAACTCTCCCCCTCACTGCGGAGATCAATAAGATTACTCATGCTTACTCACCCTAAAAATATATAACAAGACGAACAAGTTTCCACATAAAACACCAAACTACATAAGATTATTTTCCTCCTTTCTCAAGTCTCATTATAATACAACATTGTCTATATCGGCAAACATTTTTCTATCCCCATCATCTTATCATCTCATTTTTTTCATCATGCACGTAAAAAATAAGGTAGTTTATGCTGAATTTAAATTGCTAATAATTATGCTGGATCAATTTCAGCCATGTATTATTTATTCATATTAACATAATTTATGCTATACAGCAACTCTATACTATTTATGTTGTTGTAGCATAACATTTACAATGTGAATTGCATCTGCATAATTTATAATTCCGTAGCACAAATTATATTATTCTATTTTATAATTATAATTCGTTGAAGCACAAATTATTTAATTTCTTATTTTCCTTTGTATTTGACATTAAAAGTGTAAATATTACAAATGAAAATACGCATTTTTCATGCGCAATAAAAATTAGACCATGAATACGCATATAATATTAATGAAAAAAAGCTTTCATTTTATGTTGGAATTAAATTATGTTAAAAAAAATAATGATAATAAAATACTGATATATGGCAATATGTGCAGTAAAATCTCATGTGCATTATTAGTCACCCTTGCATGTAAACAGAGTGACTAACACAATTTTAGTGCCACAAAAAAAAAAAAAAAAAAAAAAAAAAAAAAAAAAAAAAAGACTCGAACCAGGCAAATACGTTGCTGTTATATAGGGCTACGGAAAACTCACTCAGCATCAATGCATAATCTTTGTTTATATACGTCATCTAACAGTAAATGACGGCGAAGTCAGCCAAAAATGACAAAAAAATGCCTTACAAAAAACTTACAGGCAGCACGATCTGCTAATTATTGCTCCAAATTTTTTTTTTTTTATATTATAACAGTTAACTGTTCTGTGCTCAACATTTTTAGTTTCTATTGGAAACAAACCAACATTATTTTAATTTTAAGACGTATAGCATATAATATAGAAACAGAAAAATATATACAGTACATAAATTCATAAATAAATAAATATAAGAAAATAATATAATGTGGTTTTATGACCATTTCTCTAATATTGTTTTTAAGGTTTTTAAAAATATACATTTTTATTGCTTTTTTGTCTCATCAGATATTTTTTTTTGTTTTAATTGCTTTTTAGGGTTGAATTTTATTGCGTTTAGGTTACAACAGAATCATTAAAATATATAGCAGACGACTGGAGAAAGAGAGAGAGAGAGAGAGAGAGAGAGAGAGAGAGAGAGAGAGAGAGAGAGAGAGAGAGAGAGAGAGAGAGAGAGAGAGAGAGAGGGAGACGGATACAACTTGAGAAAAAAACGATTTACAAAAGTCAAATTCTCAAGGCTCTTAAAAAATAATGATAAAAAAATAAATAAACAATGACAAAAACTGGTTCACATCAAAAAGTTCCTGGCAAATTTGTATCTACATTGCGATAAGATATCCCCGATATATCCGGGTACATATACACATATTATGAACACTCGGATATATACAACGTGCAGCTAAAGACGGAACTTTAACACATCCGCGCTACCATCTGTTTGAAGTTGACTTATTTAATTACGATGCAAAGCTCGCATATTTAGCACTAATTATATAACCACTTTATCGCACGAGCTGTATGCTTTTTTATTAATTTTTTTTTTACATTACATCCTTCATGAAATTTCATGCATGATATTATAAAATAAATTAACGAAGAGGGTGACCAACTTGGTGTGGAAATACTGTAGTCAAAAGAGCAGCTTTATTTTTACAATAATTCTTTGTACCTTACTTATCTAGCAAAACAAATACTATAATTTTCAAATTAAAGAAGAAAAAAAAGTTATTAATATTTTTAAGTTTTTTTTTTTTTTTTTTTTTTTCTAATTGACTTACACAAAAATTGGCACCAAAATTTATATTTTCACATATCTTTAAAGTGATGGAATAACATATTATATTTTCTGGTGTTTGCATGAATTTGACATAGCTAAACTTTTAAATAACATTTCATCTTTACTTGATGCTAATTTTATATATCACGACCGTTCAGTTTGTCAGATATCAGCCAGTTACTTACCTGCCTTAAATGCCATTCACTATCAAAAGTAATTGTTTTTATATATAAGTTCGGTTGCATAAATTACAAAAATAACAAATTCTATAACATTTTACACATACATAATTTATGCTAATTAAATTCAATATTACGTAAAACTTGTAATTTTTACACATAATTGCAAATTAATAAATTAGAACGTTCCAAATATATTAAACTCATGCATTAGAAAATTCTAATTTACACATTAACAAAAATCTATTGCACGGAAATTATAAATTACGTAATTTGTGTTGAATTATTGCATAAATGTTAAATTAGAACAGCATAAACAATTATGCTGTATAACATAATATTTATGCAATGTAACAGTGCAATATACCATAAGTTATGTTGTATTAAACATAATTATTATATATACGTGATTTCTTTTCCTTGTAATGGACCAAAAATCACGATGCGTAATAATTATGCTTTAGCTCAATCCAGCAACATAATAATTTATGCTATATTGTATGGTAATTACTACATAGCATAATAATTGAAACGTTCAGCATATAATTACTTATGTTATTACAAAATAGCAACATTTGTGCTCTATAATAATAATAATAATAATTAACGGCTTTTATTGGGCGAAATCAGGCGTACAACCTCTCAATTTAACCCAACTGTTTAACAGTACAGTCAGTTACAATATTTGTTAGTAGCATCAGCATATAACGCAATTTTTTTTTTTTTTTTTTAAAGATTTTTATTGATAATTTTTAATTGTGATTTAGTAATTTATTTACTGGAATTTTAATTTAAGTCAAATTTCTTTTCACTTAAATTATTTAAATTGAGAATATATGTACACTTAATAATTTATTTAGAAAACAAAATTTGGTTAGTAATTAAAAATAGTTAATTGAGAATTTATCTATATTAATACATATTAGTAGTAGTTTTAATTATACATTTTAGAACAACATAATCATAACAAGGATCACTCTAAATATCTATCAAAAAGTAGTTTTTTCAGTTGCGATTTAAACGTGTTTATTGCAGGTGAATTTCTAATTTGTAATGGTAATCTATATACAATAAATATAGCAATTCTTGTTCAATGAAGCTATACGCTTTATACGCTTAGCCTGTACAGATGTGCCATTTGTAGGCTTGGCGAAGATTTTACATCTGCCAAAATTGCACCCGCGGTGATTGCACAATTAAGTACCGAAAATGCCACGTAGTCCTTGATACATTATTATTATTTTCTATACATGTGACACAAATTACGTGATTTATTTTATTCGAGAAACATTTTACCGTCTCTTCTTTCCGTATAATTTACGTATTTTATAGACAAACAGAAGAAGGCAGAGAGAGAGAGAGAGAGAGAGAGAGAGAGAGAGAGAGAGAGAGAGAGAGAGATAGAGAGAGAGTTACGAAATAAGGTGCCCTGACTCGTGACCCCTAGTTAAAACATTCAATGAATAAATTAAGACGTGAACCAGATTAGTGCCACTTCTTGACCTCAGGAGAAAGTTTTTATTATTTTTTGTGATCTATAGTGAAAAGTATATTAACTTATCGTGGGTATATTACGGTACATACATAACTTATGAAATTCGAAGTATTATGAATTAGCCATGATTTTAAATCATATATGGAAATCAAATTAACGATAGATTGTTTATAGTATATAAAATAAGTTACGAAAGTGATTCAAATTTATAATTATACATAATATCATTTGATTATGTTTTTTTACCATTTTAAAGTCCGTAACATATTTATATTCCATATAAATCATTAACACGTTATTTTGATTCCATCTATTGGTGAGTCCATTTTAAGTTTTACACCATGACAGATTGTGATATAGAATTTTAGCTTATTGCCTTTGAAGGTTATCGATTTGAAAAAATTCTTAAAATATTTCCTCGGCTTAAAACACATTAAAGTCTAGTATTTCTAATGTAAAGTTCTCTAAAATCGTTGAAGTAAAGTTTTATCAAAAATCGCGAAAGAAAGAAAGAAAGAAAAAAGAAGCGTTTTTCCTAATAAGAGTAACGTTTAAATTAAAGGACCCTTAAAGCTTTCCCCGCGCGCTAAACCATGAATATAAGCTTCATTAGAACAATTTATGCTTTGTAAACAACATAATTATATTGTGCTATGTAGTATTGCCATGTATTGAAGGAATTGTGCTGTATATGGAGCATATTATCAGAGTATTATTAATTTTTCTTCCTATCATAACCAGTATCTATATTAAAATTAAGCCGCGAAAATGTATGGTTACTATCTATATTAAAATTAATCAGAAATAAGTTTGCTTGGTATACATATACATACGCAAGCCTAATCATATTTCCTGGTATAACTCGTGCTTCTGACTTCTTCCTAGAACTTACGTCAGGAAATATTTGCAACGAGAGCAGAAAACTGAGTACTGTATCAAATTGAAGCATACATGTAACCATATCTCATTGCATATAATACAGTTTACAATATTATGTTATATATTGCATACTGAGCTGTATAGTTTGCAATATAAGTGTTATACTGCTTGCATCAGGTGTAATACAATATTATCCGTGTGTATATTATGCATCTTGTAATGTGGTTTAAAGTATGGCTTCAATATACATTAGTGTAAGTAATAACAGTCAAATCTATATAAATAAACCATCAGTCTTGAAGTCGTTACCTAAATTTTCTATAACGTTAACGTTAAGTTAATTTCATATAAAACTATAACTTTAACGTTAACTCTACTTTGTCCCTAACTATAACGTTATCTGTAATGTTAACTTGTGTTAACTATATCGTTAACAGCTTTTTTTAGACGATATGTATTTTTTATATGATTATTCATAACTTTAATAATTTATACAGTTGGTGCATTACTTTAGTTACGAATACTATAACTTATTTAGGATAAATACTTTTAAGTTATCCGAGTAGCTAAAATAATGCATTTTAGCAAATTATTAAAGATAGCTATTTTAACTTTAAATTGCTTAAAAAATCTTTAAAAAAAATTAAATTAGCTATTTTTAATAACTTGCTAAAATGCATTATTGTAGCTACTGCTAAAATGCACTGTTATTAGCTACTCGTAATAACTTAAAACTTATTAATTATTTAGATCAGTTTTATATACTATCTTAAATAAGTTAGTATTCGTAACTAAAGTAATGCACCATTTTTTAGAGTGTACATATACAGTATTTATAATACGTAACAACAAAAAAGTTAGAAATAACTGATATTTATTGTTTATTTTCCCATATCGATAAATTACTTTCAACCGCAGAATTGGGAAATTTCTTTATCTGTATTTACATAAAAAAATATGCAAAAAACAATGGGGAAAAAAAAGTTGAGTTACGTAAAATAAAAGTCTTATTAAATGAAGTAAGAGTTATGAGCAGCAAAATATTCAAATATTTGTAATAAATTTTATAAATATGCCGCAAAGTTACGTAAAAATATTTTTAGTGAGAGAGAAATAAATTATAATAATATCATAAAAAAATTGACACCATTTTAATATGATTGCAAAGAAAGACGAATAAAATATATTTTAGTAAGGTAATTTAGTCCTTATTGATCAACATGTGAACATTTATTTTATTGACAAAAATAAATGTTAAAACAAAAAATATTATATTTGCGTGTTGATATCAATAAAAAGCGTGTTATGATCTGTGACTATGTAATATAGTTTTATGAAACATTTTGCTACCTTTGCAAAAAAAAAAAAAAAAAAAAAAAAAAAAAAAAAAAAAAAAAAACTCGGATTTAGACAACAACAACAAAACAAAACAAAAAACGAAAAAATGCTAGCTCAGTGCAGCAAAAATATTTATGCATGGCAACATAATGGATGCTATATTGCATAATGATAGTGATAATTGATAATACTACATAGCATAATACATAAGATGCTCAGCATTTATGTTATTTCAAAATAGCAGCATTTGTGCTCTACACTATAACAATTATTCAATGCAGAATGAATTACGTAATTTATTCGTTTGTGTGAGATACAATAAATAAATAAATCACACCTTCACCTTTGAATATTTTAGTATAAACATGGTTTTACTAAATGGTATAACCACGGTATAACTCACACCAACCCACCAACCTCCCTCAAAAAAAAAAAAAAAAAAAAAAAAAAAAATCTTCTAGTATAGGGCTAAAGTAAAATATCAATAAAAATTACATTAAAAAAAAAAAGTCATGACGAATCACTAAAATAAATTGAAATTTTTAATGTTATTTAATTTCAACATATCAGTTGATCTTGAGATCAAATAGATGCGTAGATAAAAAAAAAAAAAAGTTAGACACATGAGATGAAACTGGTCACGTGATTCAGCTCCCGCATTCCGCGTGTCACACTCAACAAAAAGACAGGTAGAGAAGTAAAGAGGAAGACATATAATAATATGTATGGGACTCTCAACATAGAAAAGATTTTACTACAAGTGGAATATACACTATAAAAGTCTACGTGGATACGATGAAATCTAGGGGCGGTATACAAACAAATGTCATAGAATTAAGATTGGTATACCCGCATCCGTTGCATCAACTCTTTAATATTCTAAAGGCTTGATAATCACATCCAGAGTGTGCTTGCAAACTTGTACGCCTCTGTGAAAGTGTATAAATAAATATATTATTGACCATAGGGAACGTCATTTCTTTTATGGCCATTAGTCTTAACGAAATAAAACTATAAAATTTCATTTTTTTAAATAGAGCATACACCTGAAAAAAGTAACTAAAAATTTACTATTTAGACGTTTTTTAGGATAAATTTGTTATATAAAATATACACACACAGTTTTTTTAAAAATCTAAAGAGATAACTTTTTAAATAACGTTTCTAACAAGTTACTGTGCAAAAGTTTTTCAGTTCAGTTATTGGTTTGTACTGAAGAGTTACATCTATGTAACTGAAGAAATTGTCAAATTTGTGTTTTTCGTGGGAAAACACAATATCATATATCTTTCTATTGGCGTTTGTCTATTGACTGATAAAGGAACAACTGTTTTGAAGCCGACTATAAGCAATTTTGCTCATATCCGCTTCCGTTTCGACTTACTGCGCATGCGTAGTAAGGAGAAACGGAAGCGGATGTGACCGAAATCGCTTATAGTCGGACTCAAAACCATTGTTCCTTTACTAGTCAATAAGCGAAATAGTACTACGATTTTTTTAATATTTACTATACATACTGTATAAATATTAATATGTAAGCATAGGGAAAACCTTTTTTTTTTTAAATTATTTTTCTATTGGCTTTTTGTCTTAAAGAAATAAACCTAACAGCTTACGTTGTTAGTTAAAGATATAAAAATACAATTAATAATAGCTAAATATTGTTTTTAGTTTTACCACATGCCAAAAAGGTATTTTTGCTTAAAAGTAATCAATGTTATTTTACGTTTAAAATAACATATAGCGTCAAAGCTAGCGCAAGCTCAAATAGTGCAACGACCTTATTTATAATCTTTTAATATTTTCTGCAAAAAAAAAAAAAAAAAAAAAAAAAAAAAAAAAAAAATTAAAAAAAAAAAAAAAAAAAAAAAAAAAGCTCTATGACTTGAAAATTAAAGAAATAAAATCTATAAAAGCAACAAAAAAAAGCAGCAAATTTTATTAAAATATAAACATCTATATAGTAAAAAACATAATATTTCCCACCTTTTGCTTTCATGCTGCCTATACCGCCATATATAAGATCTAGTGCATGAATTGTAAAGTCGTGAGTTTGAGTGACTCAAACTATAACTCTAGTAATTTATATTGCCCTCAAGCTAAACACCTAGCTTACGTATTTCTATGTATACAAAAAGAGAAATAAAAACCATTAGCACCATGAGGAACACGAGATTTATATTTAATGAAGGAACTTTAGTTTTTTATTGAGGTTGCGGCCAAATATTCACACGACAGGACCTGGCTCACAATATTTTGTATTTTTCTCAAAAAAAAAAAAAAAAAAAAAAAAAAAAAAAAACTATACCAATTGTTGCTACCGTCGTAACGCGATACCCTGCAGTGACTGCAGGCGACGGAGAAAAGGAACTGATACGAATATTTTTGTCACGTCTTTTTAAGCTAATTTAATAATAAAATGATCTTTTTATTTTACACCCAGTTTATTATTATTATTATTTTTTTAACAATTCAATTTTTTTTTAAATTTTACAAGAAATAGATAACCCTGTTTCTGAGGTTTTGAAAATATATTCAAAACAAAACAATGGAAACTTTAACATTGGATAATTATACCTAATCTATTTTCTGGGTAGCCTAAATGTTGAAAAAATGATGAAAATGTTATCTGAAGATTTCGCTAACGTGAGTATAATATTAAAATAAAAATAAATATTAATAATAAAAAAAGTAGAATTTTATACATAAATTTCATTGCACATGCATTTAATTCAATCTTCTTTTTAAAATTACATATAAAAAATTAGTTTTGGCAATGTTTTTAGAAATTTAAGACCACCATGAGTGCATTTTTAAATTACAGTTTTTAAAAATTAAGATAATTACTTTGGCTGTGTTTTTTTTTATCTGAAATATGTAGGCTGATGCACTACATAAGATTTTTTATTTTTTAGATTTTAAAAGCATCTGCACCTGCAAGAAAAAAATAAAATAAAAAATCTGAGGACAGGAAGTTAGTATAAAAAAAAATCTCGCGGGTTCTTGAATCTTTTGTTGGTTTTGGGTTGGGAAACTCAAACATACGAACAACAAAAATGTCATTCTCTCTCTCTCTCTCTCGGTTGCCGCGATTAAAAACGCATCAAAACGCACTAAGGAATGCAATGCACTCCCTACTTTAACCACAGTCCCATCAATCAAAGTCCCGATAATAATAAAGAAATTTATATTCACTTCAAACGAGATATTTTTATTGATTTTGTGACGCAATAGGAAATATAATATATAAAATTTGAAATAAATGTTAAACAGAGCTGAAATTGGAGTCTATATTATACTGTGTTGTTAATTTTTATTTATTTATTTACTCATTTACGGTATCTAATAATAAATCAATAAAATAATCAATCGTCTTCAAAAAAAAAAAAAAAAAAAAAAAAAAAAAAAAAAGAGTTCTAAATCTTGTTATGAAAATTTAGTAAACAAACATTTTAAAATTCAATCTTTTTGACCTAATGTGTCTAAAATATACGATCTCTAAATTTTAGTCCTAAAAAGCATTATTCTATCTATCTATGGTAGTTTTTAAGAAAGCAGAGTGTTCTTGTTTTTTTTTTGTTTTTGTTTTTGTTAACTGGAATGCTGTCTTGAATTTAAACTGGTTTCTTTACATTTGGAAAAAAAAAAAAAATGTAATTAAAACCCGACTAAAAAAAATCACGTTTTGTGACGAAATTTCACAAAAGAAATAAATGAAAAGTGAAGGCGGAGACGATTTATTTTATTTATTATTTTTTCACTTTCTATCAGTCCAATGTTGTTGTTTTTATTTATATATAAATAGAAAAAGCATTTTGATTGTTTAAAATCACTGATTTTCAATCAATTATGTATACAATAGACTGTTAAATATCAATTTTGTTGGAACAATACTACGAATTGATTGCTTAATTTTACACATTTTTCTGAATTATTTAAGCGTTAAAACAAAAAACTTTTGCTTTTCATATCTGACTACAAACAATGATAATTTTACTTGATTTCTATATTGCATTACGAAGTATAATTTATTCATTAAATTTTAGTATTGCTAATATATTTTTTACGCCTTTTTACATGGACAGTAAATACTTTTTCTTTAAATACGAGTATTTAACTTTAATAGTCGATAATTACAAAACTTTTCCTCTCTTGGTTGAATTTGTGATCAAACTTGTAAAAATTATTATTTTTATCATATATATAGGAGAAGTATATTATGGTGTATTACTCAATGCTTTTCTTATGGAGAAATGAATCTGTAGTCCAAATTCAAATTTTCAAAAATGATTTTATATATGTAAATGTACCGTATGTTATTTATGTAATTACAATAATATATAAATTTATAATTTTTATTATTATAATTTTGATTTTACGATAAATCAGATGGTGGTTTATGAGTATTTTTACAGGTTTTTTGAACCCTCTTAAACGTCTTGAAAGAAAATTTTTGTAACTTGCAACCGGAATAACCTATACAAAATTAAAATAGCAATTGAACTCACGATGTTGCCATTTTTATATTGCAGGTACAAAAGAAAAAAGAAAAGAAAAGAAAGAAAGAAAGAAAAAAAAAAAAAAAAAAAACAAACAAACAAACAAAAAAAAAACAACGGAAATTATAGCGACTTGAGTTCACTATGTTGACTGAACTTTACAGTATACAATACAAAAGATGAGGAAAAATAATAATAAATAAATTATGCTAGTAGCTCATTTTCAAAAGTATTATTTTATCCTTTATTTATTATACAGTATAATCATTAATCATTTATGCTGAGTTGTAATTTAGCAATATTTATGTTTACAAGGGCATAAATACAGCATAAATTGTGTAACTTATTCTTTTACGTGTGCAGAACAAATTAAATTCAAACCGCAAACGAAAGAAACTCTGTTGGAAAAAAAAGTTGTATCCACACATACGCAGTATTGCTGCAGTAAAAATTCCCAACAACCGAGGTTTATACACTCAAAAAGTGAATGTTTACTGACATAGCACAAACGTTTAAAGAGTACTTTTACGAAATACTTTGATTATGTATGAGAAATGTATTTTCACTCAATATTCAAAATTGTAGAGGCTATAGTGTCGATGTAAGCAAAGACCATAGTGTATGGTCTTTGATGTAAGAATGATGAAGTATACAATAAGATACATGGGTTCTCCATAAACATTAGAGTATATTATACTCTCCATATACTAGTAGACAGTACCCATGCACTATTGGATATAGTGAGTCTAAACATTCACTGGTAGAGAGTTAACAATTTAAATGCTTAATCTCTATTATTGAATTTTGTATAATT
Source organism: Ecdyonurus torrentis (assembly GCA_949318235.1). Taxonomy (NCBI): domain Eukaryota; kingdom Metazoa; phylum Arthropoda; class Insecta; order Ephemeroptera; family Heptageniidae; genus Ecdyonurus; species Ecdyonurus torrentis. The sequence goes on from OX439135.1 coordinate 19,250,087, forward strand.
TTAGGTACAGTATTCTATGCATGAATGTTTAGAGACTATATATTAAACTACTATATCCTCTACTACTGCGTATTCTTGGTGTACAATACTGTATTATATCTTATGCAGAAACTTATATTGTTTTGCATGATTTTGTTATATTTTCCCACGTATAGTTAAAGAAGAGCTATATTTAAAATACGATAATGATTTATTGTTATTATATATTTTACTATGTGAATCGAACACTTCTTTTACTCATAAGAATAACATTGAAAATTTTAGTGTGAAATTTGTGAATGGTAAAATGTATCACAGTAGTGCGTGTATATTATTACATAATAAAAAATTATGAAATAATTCCATCAAGATTGAAGTTATACACCACAGTTTTAATGTACTTTTCTAATATTTTCTACCATTTATATCAAACTATGATGTGGTATCGGCTCAAACAATATATACATTTTTATGTTATGCATGGGATAATATACTATATTATGGTTATGGTTATACATAATGCATAATACTAAAGTTATACAAAAAGTCAATTTTTTTAAACGATTTGTGTGTGAATGAAGTGAGTGAGATAATAATAATTGGATTAAGAATTTAAGATAAGCAAGCATATGCCATATACGTAATAAATATGATATATATATTATTACGCTTTTTTGCATGTAATCATTTGATATAAAATGACTGGTGTGAAAAACTAGATAAAGCTGAGTTATCTTTGCAATACATGTACAGAAAATTAAATGATTCTCAAATTCGTAGAATTTTTTTCCTGCCGGTCCATAAGGAAACACCGGTCATTGAATTTCGAGACAAAATTGCTGGAGTTATTAATCATTGAATTGTTAACAAAATTACTGGAGTAATTACTATCATTGAATTTGTTAACAAAATTGCTGCCTACCAGAATTGTTGTCATCTTCCTCCTGATCTTGTGTCCTCACGAAATGCCTGGTCGACTTGGAGTTGACAAGACGGGGTGGTGGGGTACGTAACCACCCCCTAGCACTACCTGGGGTAGGGGGTGAACGACACGGGGGGCTAGGGGGTAGTGAATCCAGAGGAACATAGAACGTCGATCTACTCTGATTTGGTGAAAAACACGAATCTGTACTGTCATTCAAACTTCGGTCTAGCATTGTTAACAACATTGATTTAAAATCAATCTACAATCAATTGAGCATTGATTTACAACATGATCAAGTCATGAGTGAAAAAAGCGTTGAATTTTCAATAAAACCAATAGTTTTAATAACACAAATCTGTACTATACCCTTCAAACTATAAGGTCTAGCATACACACAATTGATTTAAAATCAACAATCAATTCAGCATTGATTTATAACATTATCAAGTCATGAGTGGAAAAAAACGTTGAAATTCAAATATAATCCACAGTTTTAAACACAATTTGAACACAATAGTAACGGGGTAAAAATTTAAATTTCCAATCCACTCACACAAAAGACACTTCACCGTGATCACAGATCGAACTCCGCTACATCACTGAAAGTTTTCTACACTATCTCACTACCTCTCCTTCCATTCACACTACACGCTCGCAGCTCATTGCGGGGCCTCTATGTACTTTCATGTAGATACGAGTTATAGAGTAGCTCAACTTACATCAACTAATATTAGAAACTTTTTTTTTATTATAGTTGTTTGAAGTTGAACGCATATAAAAGTGCATAACAAAAATTAGCAAACGTATTTAAATGGAAAGAATTATTTTTAAACAAATCTAGAATATTTGCCAGCATATTTACGATTTCAAAGTAAGAAAATAATGTTTAAATAACTAAATATTTTATTTGCTTCAAAATTAGATTAATTCGTCGTATTTTTATATAACCTCGAAAATACAAATATTATTATGTTTTAAAAACGACATTATTCTACCGTTATTCAGTATACTATAATAAAAATCATAATGCACTTATAATATAACAAAACTATATTGTTTTTTTCTATTTTTCATTTTTTTTTGTGGTGATGGTGATAGATAATTTTTTCCCCTTTTATTCATCTTTATTTGTTATATGTTAAAACTTCTTCCCGATTTTTTTTTCCATATTTTTGGATATTTTGATTATCACTATTTTTTTTTTTTTTTTTTTTTTTACAATAAATGATAATTGATTTTTTTTTATATAAAATAATATTTTCTAACACTTTGAAGTCACTTACTACATACTTTATTCCTCTGATTTGATGTAAAAGTGGCCACAAAACAAACCACACAGACAAGTGCTTATTTTACTTCGCAATTCAGTCTCATGTTTGTTTTCTTTTGTATCAAAGCTAGCATTGTAATTTTAAACTTTAGTTGGGTGTTATGTTTCAGCATTTATTTAAATTTCACGACAAATACATGCAGAAAAAAAAAAAAAAAAAAAAAACTCTACTTTTGTGAACTTCGAGAGTTGAAGTCTCCACGTCCACGAAGTTGTCGGAGTCGCCATCTAGCAGTCTGGACTGCTACTACCAAGTCAACTTTTTTTTTTTTTTTTTTTTTACCACAGTTCTCTAGCAATGTTAGCTATATCGGCAATGAAAATTATTTAAACCAAAATTTTCTGTCTTAAAACACGTAAAAGTATGTCTAGTATTCCTAATTTTAATATCTCTAGAATCGGTGCTGTAGTATTCTAAAAAAAAAAAAAAAAAAAAAAAAAAAATCCTACAATATTAAATTAGGCTTACTCCATTTTTATGTGCTACCGATAAGCTACATTATAAACGAATTACTTGTTTAGTAATTTTCCTTCTGCTTAATAAATAATATTTGGCAAAGTAGACATGCATATACATAACATATTATGGTAATCTGATCTTCTTTTTCTTTTCTTTGTTATTTTAAATACTTATTTTCTTTATATATTTATTTATTTTTATTATTAAGTTTAATAGCTTGATTAGATATATATATATCTGATATAGATTGAGATCGATAATGATCAGATCTTTATCGAAAAAAAAAAAAAAAAAAAAAAAAAAAGTGATCGACTGGAACATTGCAGAAATATAGTGACGCCTAAATCTCGCACTTACAGTTTTATTTCAACAAAAGACGATGGTCTATTGATTATAAGAGATAGATAAGACCAACGTTTAGGTCTTTTAGGTCAATAGTCACAAGCATGGTCTAAGACTTACCATATTCAAGTTTTAGTAACCTAAGCTTGGTAGGGGGCCCAGTCAATGCCCTGGGCAGTGACATAGCTTTGCGAACTGACTCACCTGGAAAAACAAAACAAAAGCAATTAATTAATTAAAAAGAAAAAAAAATGGCATGGTTCAAAAAAATTTTTTTTTTTGAAATGTAAAATATTATCATTGCTACATTAATAAGATTTAAATTTCATATATTTTTCTGATTGTATTTCATATTGCAATTTATGATTTCATCGATAGTACACAATGATAGGTGAAAAAAAAAAAAAAAAAAAAGGTTAAATTTATTGTATATTTTAAAAGAGGACGTTTTCTGAATAAATTGATATGCAAATTTTTTAATGTTGAAAATTTTTTTATGTTCATTTTTGAAAATCTAAAAATGACGTCACGTTTGTCAACTTAGGCATAGGAAAAAAAAAAAAAAAAAAACTGAAAAACGGCAGAAAAGGGAGCCGCTGGGCTGGCAGCAAAATAATAATTAAGTTATGCAAGCTGACGAAAAAAAAGAAGTTAAGGTATAGACAGCGGGTCGCGAGATAAGAGCCGTGTGACGTCACGTTAGCCTTGTGACGTCACAGATAACAACAATCAACATTGTTGTTGTTTGGAAAACATTGTCGTGTCCATTGACGATATAACTATATCTCAGTTTCACGTATATAAATGAGAAATATGTCACAACGAAATGCACACTGATTTACTTAATTATACATTAATTATTATAAATTAAATGTTTTAATTTGAAATGCAATTTTGATTTAATTTTCTCTTTTCCTTACGTCGATGTTAATATTTATTAGATTTAAAAGTCTCTCAGTTTGATAAAGGCTTACGAAAGCAAGGTGATTTGTATCGTAATTTAACATCGTATCGTAATTAAAAATCTCATATATGAGATTTTTAAAATCTTGAAAGAGAAGAAGGAAGAGAGAGAGAGAGAGAGAGAGAGAGAGAGAGAGAGATCGTCCATACCAGAATTCTTATATTAAATAAAGATATAGTAAACATCGAAATTTGTCCAAATTTTGTAATGTCATAATTTAAAATACGACTTAGCTCGATTATTGAAGCCCATATAGCTCAATAATACGTAATTATGATAACAGTTAATATAAATATCTGATATTACCACTAACTTTTTTTCTCGCTCTTACATACATATCTCATAATATTAAGCTGTATACTAACATTTCAATCAATGGTGGTTGGTTTCACTATAGCCTTTTTCGTAAATCTACCCCAATAAACCACCCCAAAAATGCGCATCTTCGTTTTTAAAACATATTAGGTTATTCGTCTTCAGGGGCACCAAAATAATAATAATAATATAACAAAAAGGTATACGTATATACAACATACATAAAAATAAGATAATTATGGGTTCCGATCACCTATACAATCGTTGTATAAATATATAACAACAGCTTAAGCTGATGACTATAAACGGATTAAATTAATAATTTACCTGTATCTTGATGGTCATGTTTTTTAACGCAGGCAGCAAGACTGAGGCGCCTCATTAGAGAGCGACGCCTTCGTTTTTCTCTGATTTCTTGCATTATTAAGTGTTATACACAGTGTGTGTAGGAGGAAACTCAAGTACAATATGGAATATCAGTTTTGTCAGTAATCTATCAGTGAGGCTGCCACATAAGACTGTACTGTACTGCAATATTATATTGCATTAGAATTACAATTTTTACTACGAATAGTTAGACTCATATGTGTACAATATGGATTAACTATCAGTTTTTTCAGTTTTATCTCATACGACTGCACTGCACTGTTTTTTTATACATTGGAATTTTAAATTTTTACGATATTTATACTGAAAATTGCATGTTCATTGAATAACATATATAAGATAATAAAATAATATCTATGATAAATAATAATAAAATCAGTTATTAAAATTAAATAATAATTAACAAATCCTGAATCAATCTTCAGGCCAAATATAATTTATACCCTTATGTACAAATACGTAATAATTATGCTAGCTCAATGCAGCAATATTAGAGGAAAACAGCATAAGTTATGCTGATGATTATGCTAGCATTATTAGTTATGTTATTACAAAATAGCAACATTTGTGCATTACAATAATTTATGCTATATTGTAATATCATAATTCATAACAATTATTACTCATTGTTTTTATAGTGTTTTAAAACAACAAAATTTATACTATAACATATAATAAAACTGTAGCATGGAATTACGTAATTTTTTCCGTATCCGTACTTAAAATTTCAATGTTTGATGAATTGCAGTAAGATTATCACTTATGGGATTAGAAATACACTTTTCTCTAAAAATATGCGTGTTTTTGTCTTTTTCCCTTGATTTTGATATATTTTTTAATTTTACGTCCAACTATCACATTATTTTACACACAAAATAATTATATAAATTCACACATTGTACACAAAGTGAAACTTCACCGCAGCACACTCAGCTGTGCACAATACTGATGGCCTAACTAACCATGCTATACCGTGCTATACCAATGAAAAGATATCACACATGTCAGCCTTGTATATTACGTGCTTATGTGAGTGAGTCATTTAGTGAAGTATATTTTGTAATACCAAGGTAACTTTAACGCAAAATATCACCAACTTCATATAATAAACAATCCCAATGTATGTAGCTTCTAAGTATGTATCAATTACTTTGAAATTTTTTATATATTCTTAATTTTGTTATCAGTACAGGAAACACACTTGCTTATCTCTTCTGCTTGCAATATAGGAAAATAATTACATTTTAATAATTACACGTAACAGAGTGTTTTATATTACACACAGTATGGATAATATGATTTATTTAGAAGAATTTTTAATGATTCTTATATACTAGTGGAAATTTCATTTTATTATTATTATTATTATATTTTGGAACTCTAAACTCATTGTTGTGGGGGTCTAACGCGCATGCACCGCGCTCATACTAAAGCCAAGAAGCACGCTGCCTGTCACCACCCAAATAATGTGACTGTTTTAATAAGAGGCGATCAGTTGATAGCTGTTGGGGCACTATAGGCCCCTTGACTATAGGCGCCTTTATTGAAGTAACGTCCTCTCTGGGTAAATATTTAATTATTTTTTGCTAATTTGTTTAACCCATCAAGAGCATAAGTTATTAAAATTTCCCAAAATTAAAAATGTTACCGATCGATGCACACTTGTGGCCCGAATTTGAAAAATTTACCACTGCACTTGTATGGGCTCGAAACAATGAAAACTTATACTTATACACTTGGGGGCTTTTTCCGAAACCATGACGAACTGCACATTTATAAAACGTAATGAATTTATATGATATAAAATTCTCTTACAATGTGAAATATATCGCTATTAATAATATTCTCTCGTGTTATGTATAATAATAATAAAATAATAATAATAAGAAAAACAGGTATAATAATTATAATTTTGTACAAGTGTCATGGAAATCTGGTGACCAAACTTTTATGTTGGAGATTTTAATACAAGAAATAAGTTAACCACGACCTTGCGTTAAAATCACTGATGCTGAAAATACTAAATTTAAAAACAAATACATGTATTTTAAATTCATTGTTATAAGCCACAATAAAAATTAACACTCTTACTGCTCAAACGTACAAAAATAAATATGTAATAATTAAGCTATATAGATCAATGCAACATTATGTATGCATAATTGATGCTATATAGTGATTATTATAATAGCATAATAGTTAAGATGTTCAGCATAATTTCCTTTGGTTATTAGAAAATAGCAACATTTGTGCTCTACAATATAGCAATTGTTCAATGCAGCATTTTACGCAATTTATGTTTTCTGTGCGGCGCAGTACTGAAAACAAAACTAAAAAAATTACATTGAATATCATGAGCAATTATTTTTATATTTTAAAATTTCAATAATTTTACCCAATTATCAATGTAAGTATAGAATTTTGACCTCGTTTGACCAAAAAATAAAAATGACCTTGGTGAAGGTCACACGTCATTCGCAGGTGATAAGAAACGTCCATATATATTATCAAACTATTTAAATTATACAATGTCATTTTTAGTAAAGTTATTGCATGTGCTGCATTGTTAGCATGAGTCAGTAAGCTCAAATTTATGACCCCCCCCCCCCCCCATATCGTTAACATTGCAATTATAGAAAATAAAGCTTTTTACTCACAACGCGCACAAATATTAACTATAAGAAAATACACTCGTGCAGAAAATTTCTGACCACTATAGTGTTAAAGTTTTTCCACATGCACCTCTTTCACACAAATTGGTACACATAAGTGCATACTATTATAGCATGGATTAACGAAGCATTTTTTTGTGCGAGGAGCTGTATATCATTTCGAGAGATGAACGCTTCGTTCAGATTAATTTGGGAACAGTTTACCTATCCTGTGCCTTTGATAGAACTCAAAACACGAGTGTATTATAACTAAATATTCAATCTTGTACAGGCTATAGTGTCGATACTGTCGATGTAATGCACTATTGGTAGTGAGTGGTGGAGAGAAAACATTTTAAATGCTTTTGTGGTCGAATTTGAATAATTTTGTAGGCATACTCTCCATGCATTTAAATTTGATTTACAAAATTCATGAATTTTTAGAGACAATACATCAAATTGTTTATATGAAGAAGCGTGCATAATTTAAATTTTGGGGGTAACATCGCACAACCATAATATGTATACATGGTATAAAATATTCAATTAGATACCAAAAATAAAATAGAATGTTAATGGTCATAGCTTTTGCTATATACTGTACCTTTTTTAAACGAGAAAATGTTGATTAAAAAATATTGAAAAATGGCATTTTAGAAGCTTAGAAGAAAAGACGCAAAATTTTCGCAAAGAAGATAAAAGCAACAAAATACTCAAGATTACTAACTGGGTGGTGAGATTGGGTACGCTGGACACCCAACAACCAATTCGTCATCTTTGTCATCAGGTGGCAACGTTGACAAATCTATTCTCGGCGGCGTTGCCATGTCTTGCGACGTTGCCAGGTCTTGTCTTGCAAGCAGCGGATGCGACATCTGCAAAGTACCGCAGACTGCTGCTGCAATAGTGTGACGCTGTGCCAGCTCGGCTCTTCGTACTCCTCTTCTTCGTACCACAGTAGGAGCTACACATTTGAAGTTACCGCCTTTTAGTACCAAATAATTTAAATGTTTCGCCTTTTATAGTTATTAATGGTGTTCGTAAACCCTACTTTTCCCTCCAAATTCCGAAAAAATGACGATCACCTAATGGTTTTTAAATAGAATTGCGCATTTTTTTGGAGCAAGAGAACAAGGTTTACGAACATCATTATAATCCATAATGAACCATTTGCAATGAACGAACTATTTTAAATAAACTTAAATATTCTTGCATTTCTTATGGAAAAATCTTTATCATAAATACAACAAAAAATTAAAAACGTTTATTGCAAGCTATGCATCTTACGAAAAAGTGCAAAACGGAAACGGAAACCACATGATATTAAAAGTAGGAGGTGGCTCAGGTCTAGCTTGCTGTTGGCGCCAAGTCTCCTACTTATACCATCACGTGACTTCCGTTTCCTGCACTTTCTTTTTGGTTTTGTTTTTCAGACGTTTCCATGTAAGATTCTGATGCAGTGAAAATGTTTATCACGTGAAAATATATGACAAAGTGTGGTAAATTATTGTAACAGATAGCAATTACATCTACAAAATATGAACCAAGTTTTTCTAACTGGGGTAAAGTTTCCTCAGTTCTAACGAAGTAAAGAAAAGTCTCTTTGGAGAGGCAGAGAGATAAGACCGGAAGTCGTGGTGAGCTTAAGGAAGCTGCTTATCAGTCGATATGTCTTCTCTTGTTGTTATATACAACTGATATTATGTACTGTACTTGTGCAACATGCAGTGTAAGTGCATGGTCTGTCAATTGTTTTGTCACTAATAATCAATAGTTTAATATTAATAATTTAGTCCATAAGTATGTCAAATTTATAACGCACTTATAGTATTTCCTATTTTGTTCTTTTATTTATAATGGAAATGAAATTGTGTACTATTATGTAAACAAATATACATATAGACAAAAAGGGTGGGGGGGGGTGTATACTATAAAAATACGCGATTATTACGTATATGTACTGTTTGATCTGTAAATAGTCAAGTCTGCATTGTCTCTTGAGTTACCATTTTTCGGTCATTTGGGATTAACCAACAATCATAACGCTTCTGACAGATTAATATTATTATACTTTTCTGTTCATCTGATAAATTTTGGGGTACGATAACGTGTGATCACTATAATATGACCCCCCCCCCAAAAAAAAATGACAAATTACACTAATTGAATGAAAAAGAAGAAAAAAGTATCCGTATTTCACACCTTTTAAGGGATCCTGTACTAAATATAATAATAAAATCCACAATGATAAATCATAGTATGTGACCTTTATTCATATACAGTACACAATCTGTACTTCTGCACTCTCACAAACTAGGGAGAAAACTTGTAAAGTACAAAACACATTTTACAATTTCTATATTGTAGACCAGGATTCATGACATCATGAATTCCAAAAGTTGCTTATATACTTTACAGTTTTCTAACTCGAGTTTGTGAGGCTATACAGAAGGGTTGAGCGACATAATATGTGTATATGAATGATGGTTACATCTCATGAATTTTACGTTTTTGATTTCACGTTTTGAGTTCAGAATTTCTATAGACCAGTTGCACTCATATCTAAGAGCCACCATTTTGATGGTCAGGAATACATAGGCCAGCATTGGAAAAACGTCATTTTTATTTTTTTAATAGCAAAAGAAGCTTCAAACCTCAATCAAATCCTTATTTCTAGCTCCTATAATAAGCTCAAAGAAAGTGAGAAAAATTCGTTCAGTTGAAATAAACTATTTTTATGTATGACAAATTAGGAGAAATTATGTTTTCCCTATGCTGGACAATGCATTAGGCACCACAAACATGGTGACAAAGCGTAAGGATGTGCAAGGGGTCTATAAGTATCACTCCTCAAGTAAAAAAAAAAAAAAAAAAAAAAATCTAGTCCCATTATTTGCTTGATTTGAATCCGCATAGTCTCTTTACTTGAAATGATTGCAAATTTTGAAGGCGTGAAATGGATGCCTATATATACATATATAAATACGACAACACATGCACGCTGACTAAATATGCACAACAATGACACACGTGATCAACAACAATAGCACACCGAGTGACGTCACAGGATGTTAAACGTAATTTTGCCCTAACTTGAACTGTCATTAAACTTTTAAGTCAGGCATAATTAATGCTTTTAGAACTTTAATTTTGTATTGTTTTGCTTTTGTTATAAGCATAATTTCTTTATTTAATTATGTTAAGCATGCAGTTTTTTTAATAGCCTAGGAGACTTGCGAAAAAAGTCGTGTTCTTTTAAGCCACAATTTTTAATTTAAGTTAAATTAAAAAAAAAAAAAAAAAAAAAATGAAATATCTTTTCTTTTTTATTATTATTAATAATTAAGTCGTTATTTTTTTTTTTTTAATAATTCTTGGAACATTTTAAATAGATTTAGTTATTTAATAAAAATAGTTAGTATATAGGCAATAAAACTTACTAATACGTACTCAATAACATGGTTTTAAATTCTATTATGAGTTGACTTATAGGCATGCAAAATACCCATTTTCTGTATTATAAAAATTAAAAACTAAAATTACGCAAAAACAGAATTCATATAAAAAAACGTCAGTTTCATTAATAAAAATAATAAAAGAAGCTCCATATCACCACATGTAATATTATTTTCTATTTTCATCTTATATAGGACATTATAATTTATAAGAATAAGTATATAAATGATTTTATAATTAAAAACAAAATACCACACTTTGTATAATATTATAATAACACGTTTACACATAACATGCAAATTTTATCTAACTTTTCACTGCATTGCTTATTGGTAATTATAGCTGATTTTATTTACTTATTTATTTATTTTTTTTTACAGAAATTTGAAATGTTTAATTTTTTTTTCTAGAAGTCATATAATAATTTAATTGATTTTTGGTTGATTTTAGTATATTATTTAAAAGAATAATAAACCTTCTTATAATAAACCTTCTGGTAATAATAATAATACCTTCTTTTTAGAAATTGAATTAATAAAAGAAAAAAACACGTAAATAAATTAATAAGTAAATAAATAAAAATCAATTTGCTATTTTTTTTTTCTGCCATTTTTTCATAATGTATATGATTTCAACCAAAACCCTGTTCATGTACATACAACTGTGATCTGATAATATATTAAACCATTTAAATGCAGTGCTTATTTTTTTCATAAGAATAACATTGCAAATTTACCATAAGTTTTTGAATGGTTAAATATATTATCACAATCGTGTGTACACTCAGGTGGTACATAAAATTGACTCACATAAATCAGAGGTACACTCAGGTGCAGATAAAGCTTCGACTCTGGTAAGAATACAGTTGTCCGTGCTGTTAAGTTTCTTACGACGTAGAATTGAGCACCACACCAACTTCGTATCATTCATCTCATGGCAACCAAGACCGCACGACGGAAACTTTTCTGATGTATGCTAATTTTAAATCATTATAAATATAATGAGACCTATATAGCAATTGTTTTATGTGAGAATAACAAGGTCATTTTATTGCATTTTATCACAGAGCTCAATTACTTACTGGGGTATTTTTAGAAATTGGCAGTGCATTGGAGTTTTAATTTATTCACGCTCCTATTTTAAATTTACTTAAATATAAGCCTCTATAAGTAAATAATATTAGATATAGATAGATAGATAGATAGATAGATAGATAGATAGATAGATAGATAGATAGATAGATAGATAGATAGATAGATAGATAGATAGATAGGTAGATAGATAGATAGATAGATAGATAGATAGATAGATAGATAGATAGATAGATAGATAGATAGATAGATAGATAGATAGATAGATAGATAGATAGATAGATAGATAGATAGATAGATAGATAGATAGATAGATAGATAGATAGATAGATAGATAGATAGATAGATAGATAGATAGATAGATAGATAGATAGATAGATAGATAGATAGATAGATAGATAGATAGATAGATAGATAGATAGATAGATAGATAGATAGATAGATAGATAGATAGAGACAGAGAGAGAGAGAGAGAGAGAGACATAGACAAACATACAAACAAGAATTTATATTAACTCTTGTGCTCAAAAAAGCAATAGTTTTATTCATGTATCTTTTTTTTTTTTTTTTTTATTATTTTTTTTTTTTTTTTTTTTTTTTTTAGTACATTAACTTTAAGATTACATACTAATGTGAAAAGTCAGTTTGAAAATCACTTCTTAGTGATAAAAATCACTCCCAAAATGTGTCATTGTTTTTAACTGTTTCCAATACTTTACAGATCTTAGATTATCAAGAACTTATTTTTCAGCGCTCAACAATTTAAATGGTTAAAATTCACGTGTGCTATAAATATTTTAATCTATACCGTTTGATTTATAAGTTAAAGTATATTTTCAAATTTATATTCGCACTTCTTTTTGCAAATGTTGAATTTCAACATAATTTAAATTAAATATCAAACAGTTTTGAAATAGAGAAGGTAAAAATAAAATTTGAACGACCATTCATCATTTATAAGCGCAACAAATTATTGTTTACAAACAAACTTAGCACAAAACAACAAATTTATAAAATTAAATTGTTAATTTTTTATCTTAAAATGTTATGTTACTATTAAATATAATTTGATGCTGTGTGAATTTACTACTTTATTTGACTTTTTTAATGGTAATTGTGCAGAAAAAAAATCCTTTCATTGAGCCCCATATTGTAAAACGGAACTCCTTTCAAAACATTGATGGAAAACACTATATTATAACAGGCGCAGTACTACACTATGAACCAAATTTAGTCACTTCTGATTTAATAGTCGTGAATCATGAATATAGGGAAGAGAGAGAGAGAGAGAGAGAGAGAGAGAGAGAGAGAGAGAGAGAGAGAGAGAGAGAGAGAGAGAGAGAGAGAGAGAATATTATAGTGTTAATGATTTTATTTGTATACTGAATGGATAAAAATATTATTTACTTTTATATGCGTAATATATATATTTTTTTTCTTAAAAAAAATGCAAAATAGTCAACAATTATTAAATCTAATGTACTGATGAAGTTATAATTTTGAATATAAATTTTCCGTATGTTCCAGAGCCAGTTGTTGGCAGGTCTTAATTGTTGGCAGATGTTAATGAAAACATTAAAAATATTATTCTTTCCTCAACCAATAGAGCTAGACACTGGAAAATTTAGGTATACATAGGGTATAGGATTGGAATCAATGGCATTAAAAATGTTCTCAACTATATAAATATTTATGTAAGTGACAAAGGAAATGGTAAAACACCTTTTTCATTTAAATATAACCAGTAAAAATAACCCATTGGTATACCAACAACTGGGTTTAGACCATATTGGCACATTTGGTGCAGTTAGACTATTGCAAAAAATATGAGCACCATTCATAACAATAAATATATTAATATATACTTATACTTATTTTTATTATTATATTTAATATTATTAAGATATTTACTACTTTATAAATCATTAAAAAACTGCTTGCTAAACTCCTATACTGCTCTTCTATAAAAATTATAAATAATGCATTTTGTAAACCCTGTCTGATTTCTGCTATACTAAAATGACGATCAACTATGGTTATCCAAATGTAATGCGCATTTTTTGTACAGCAAGAAACCCAGGTTTTACAAAGAAAACAATGGTTAAACAATGGGAGGAAAAAAGGGTCTGCTCTTTTCTTTAAAATGCAATAAAATAGTATACAGAATTAGTTCTTGTTTACGACAAAAATAAATTACGTAATTTATGCTGTAGTTAATACTTGCTACACTCTAAAAAATGGTGCATTACTTCAGTTACGAATCCTAACTTATTTAAGATAATCACTTTTAAGTTATTATGAGTAGCTAAAATAATGCATTTTAGCAAGTTATTAAAAATAGCTAATTTAAGTTGTTTGAAGTATCGTTTTAAGTTTATTTAAGCTATTTTAAGTTAAAATAGCTATTGTTACTAACTTGCTAAAATTCATTATTTTAGCTACTCATAATGACTTAAAAGTAATTATCTTAAATAAGTTAGGATTTGTAACTAAAGTAATGCACCATTTTTTAGAGTGTATATTGCAAAGGACAAATTTTGCTATAACACAAGTACTCAATGTTTACACCAATAATGTGTATGGTGTAGCTGCGTTTTAATGTTGACTACTTACTCATGGCCTGCTAAGGATGTGATCATAATAGTTAATGAATGATGTATTCCTTATGAGTGTAAATAAATGAGTAAATCAATTATACTGAACAAAAACGCTATATAGCATAATCGCTTTGCAATACATATACAGCATAAATTATACATTCATGTTGCTGCGCATTCAGCTAGCATAATTACGTATTTATTTTGTCAGTGTATTAAGAAATACAGGTAAAATACGAACCTTTCTTAACACTATATAGTGATAATAATAATAATAAACAATTAAAAATCACTGCACATTATTCTGATAAGAAACTCATAGCAAATAGCGTATTATTTTATAAGCCATTAAATCATAGATTAAACTATTTTAACCATTGAACACTTTACAATATATTAACAAATCAGAGAGCAACACAGTACTGTGTGTTCAAAAGACATGGTAAAGACTGCCAGCTTCAAGTATAAGAACAAAGGAAGGAAGTGGTGAGGAGTCACTCTTTTCTCAGCCTACGCCTCTTTAAGTATTGTCCGCCTTATACACTGCATAATCCAAGTCAACTCATGTATCTATTACGTCACTATAAAAGACTGTTTTATATAGTCGAAGTCAATTAAAAGTCTATATTTCTATGAGGAATTAATTGTAAATAAAAATCAACAATGCCCTCCCCCTTTTTTGTCTTTATCATTTTCTTATATATATAAATATATATATATATATATATTTTTTTTTTATCAAAATAATGACTTTATTTCTTATTTTTTTCCTTTTCCTATTATTATTTTTTTTTTTGTAGATTAATATAATCTAAAACAACAACACAAAAGTGATAAAAGAAAATCACAATTTCCTTGTTTAGATTTTTTTTAATGCCAAAAATGGTATAGTGAAAATAAATTGTAAAACGTTATTTTTCATTATCTGCAGTTTTTTATAATATGGTATTGGTTAAACATGATGATTGCCTAAGTATGCTGGTAGAAAACAAATTAAATTTGGAAATCAAGAATCTAATTAGATTTAATACATATATGCATCAGCATAATAAAGAGGGGAAATCAGCTACTACGGGATTTGACTTATAGACATTGTAAATAAAGAAAACTCTGAACTTTTGCACGTTAGTACAAGGTATCTTCAACAATGTAAAAGAGAAAAAATTAGTGGACACCATGCTAGATTTTAAATTTGGATTTCTTTTTCTTTTTCTTTTCTTTTTTTTTTTTTTTTACATTTTAGTCAGAAAAAATCCTACATTGATTTAAAAAAAAATGTTTCTTCACTTAAATGATGGTCACAAGTTCAGAAAATTTGATCATAGATAGCTGTTACTATATTAACTTTTAAATGGTATCATAAAATTTCGAAGTTTTCGTTTTAGATTTTGAGATAATAAATCATGCCCTCAAAAGTATGTATAAAAAAAATTTCAATGGAAAGATAAATTTAAATAATTTCGTGATTTATACATGTATACTATGGCTCAATACTTCAAGCTGATTTGAGACACGTTAACTTATGATAAACTTGTCACACGAAGCTGCATATACAATTCTTTAGTATTGAGGTAAAATATACGCCGCGAAGATTTTGTGCATTGTTTTGATCTAAAAATATTTGCAGGGAAGGTCGTGAGCAATTCTCTCAGGCTCCAAGGCGAATGCTTCATGATTATCTTGCGGAGACAATGCTTACGTATATAATTAGCTTGCATAATTGCTAGCAGAGTGATCAAACTTTAATGTATAATTTAGAAAGTCGACATTTCACATACAAATTAACTTTGTTTGGTCCATCAAAACTGAAGCATAAATTATGTATTTAAATAATTATACCATTAATATAATTGATAAATTATTTATACATTAATTTATTTTGAGAAACTCTTTTTTATGTCTATGCTAGAGCATGTTTAGAGTAAATACGATTTATTTTGAGAGAGCATAAGCGAAGAACAATAAACAGTTTTCAATATCAGATATTCTTCTTACTAAACATATTTTTCTCTCACACAAAGTATGGTTTACTTTTAATTATTATTTTTTTCGTAATTTAAAAACAGATTAAATTAAGTATATATATATTTTAAATTTTAAAGGCGTATATACAACACGTTGAACAATAAACTTGCCAAATATCCTCTAACATACCTGAATATCAAAGTTGATTTGGCCGAAATCATTGATTTCTATAATTTATTTTCCATTCAATGCGGACTTTGACGTCATGGCTCTTTGGTCCACGCGCGCGTAAAACAAGAGAGCTGTGACGTCACAGTCCGCATCTGTCTTTTTGTGAATGGAAAAGAAATTAGAAATCAATGACTCCGACCAAATCAACATTGATATTTTGGTATGATAGAACAACAGATAAATCATCAAGTTTTTTTTTTAGTATCCTATGGACATTATATTAATAATTTAAAAACTGAACCCAATTTTTTTTCAAAATAGAAATTGTAGACAACAGTACCAGAAAATAAAAAAGAAAACAATCTAAAAAAAAAAAAAAAAAAAATCAATAAGTCTGTTGTGATGATTTATTTACAATAAATAAGAATAAGATTTATTTATTTTATTGAACTACGCTATTCACAGTTATGCGAAAGAGCAAAGACGCAAGCAAGAGTAAAAAAAAAAAAAAAAAAAAAAAAAAAAAATCAATTCTGACAACAAAACCGCAACTCAACTTGTCCCTTCAAATAAAGAATGTAAACAGAGGTGAAACGAACAAAACTTTTTGTAACTCAAGAATTGAATCAATTAGACTAAAAAATTGGTTCGTGTTTAAATGCACTCTTGAGCTATTTTTTTGTCCGTGTATGTAGATACAAAAACTAACTCCACTATAGGCTTATATAAATGAAGTTCATTCAACATTATTATATTTTAAATAAACTTTGGATACGTATGTATTTCTCACTTATTTTAAAAATAAACTTCCGTATTTGCAGACAGTATTACAATATCTATTGCATATTTCTATGAGGATGAACTCTAGACATTATATTATTTAGTAAATAAACATATTATATGGAAGTAAAATAGAACTATAGTTATATATACAATGTATACAATATATAATATGTAGTGGTAAATTTCACAGTAATGCTGACGTTATTGCGGTGACAAAATGTCAAAACATACAGCGAGTTGAATAGCATGTGAACCTTATGAAATAAAAACAATGGTGCAATATGGAGATAACAAATGTATTTACGACAAAATACAGAGTTAGCCACAATGCAATCTGTAAGTTATATCTTGACCAAAATCACGTGGTGAGAACACAGGTAAATATTATTATAATATGATAACTACAGGTGAAGTAACTAGCCAGGTAGTACAAAGGTAAATGATAACTACAGGTGAAGTAGCCAGCCAGGTAGTACAAAAGTAAATGATAACTACAGGTGAAGTAGCCAGCCAGGTAGTACAAAAGTAAATGATAACTACAGTGAAGTAGCTAGCCAGGTAGTACAAAGGTAAATGATAACTACAGGTGAAGTAGCTAGCCAGGTAGTACAAAGGTAAATGATAACTATAGGTGAAGTAGCTAGCCAGGTAGTACAAAGGTAAATGATAACTACAGTGAAGTAGCCAGCCAGGTAGTACAAAGGTAATTGATTGACTAATAAAGGAACAACAGTTTTGAGGCTGACTATAAGCGATTTTGCTCACATCCGCTTACGTTGCGACGTTCTGCGCATGCGTAGTAAGTAGAAACGGAAGGGGATGTGTCCAAAATCGCTTATAGTCAACCTCAAAACAGTTGTTCCTATATTAAATAAGAAAAAAGAAAGAAATTACAAGTTTTTTAAAATTAAATAAATATTAATATTAAAAGATTATATTAATTGTTTTACTAAGCGGATAAATTAATATTGTGCATAACAGATAGACAGATAACGATTATTATGAAATAAAGATCTTCATGTGACATGGTGGTAATAAGTTCCTCTATACAATATAAAATACTCTCTTAACAATAATACGTACATGCAGTAGTCAAAAGAAGAAACAACGCTAGAATCACTAGATATATTTTGTCTTACGTGTGTGTGTGTGTGCTTATATATATATATATATATATATATATATATATATATATATATATATATATATATATATATATATATATATATATATATATATATATATATATATATATATATTGTTTAATATTCTTGAAATGTCTTTGTCATATATATATATTATTGTTTTGTGGTTATAGGTGTGTTTCTTTATATGCCAAATTTGGTAACGTACAAACCCGCCTTTATGGTAAAAATGTGTTTATACAGCATAACACACTAACAAAAATATATATGTACGTAATAATTATGCTAGCTTATTTTTAGCACAATTTTTTCAATACAGCACAATCTATGCAATACTTCATAATAGCTTGTTACATATAGCATAAATATTATGTTGTTCATTAATTATATTATATATTGTGATGTGATAATCTGATAATATATTATATTTTACCATTCAAAAATTAGCACTAAATTACAAATGTTATTAATATGGCAAAAAAATACGCGGCAGATTTAAATGATAAAATATTTGATCAAAATCGTGTGTACTTCAATTTATTCCGTAACGACATAAATACAGCATAAATTACGTCATTTATTATTTCCATGTGGCAAACATTGTTTTCCAATGGACAGAAAACGAATTTTGCTCAATTTGCTCATGTAAACCGAGTGTCGGAGTTACTTTCAATTTTTTAAGACAAATTGAAGTTCAAAAACAACACAAACAGTATAAAGTAACTCCTCCATATGCAAAGGTTATTCACATTGTAAGAATTCTTGCATAACATTTTAATTTGCATAACAAAATTCAGCCCATTTACGCTATAGCTAAATTTCACATGATGTTATGCAAAAATAACACAATATATGTAAAAACATTTTACGAACAAAATAATGAAAACTGCGAAGCAGTTGAACTTTTTATAATTTTTATACACTGCTCTAAATGGGTTTTATATCAGTATTTATGTGTATAATATAACAGGTCAAATTCAGGTTTTGAGTTCTATTATATTTTCTAATTAACAGTCTACTCTTGTAAAGTAATATAAATGTAAAAGTTCTAAGTAATGTATCAACATAGAAATTGTTTCATGAAAATCCCCTAAGCACCAATAACGTGTAATGTAATGACATTTTCAACAACTTTTAATAAACTTTATCAAAGTTTTAATAAACTAAAAATAATACGTATAACATGCTCCGCGTTTTGTGGAGAACAAAATAATTAAAAATATTAATTAACTTTTTCAGTTATTCAGAAAAATAACTTCTTTTTGTGTGTTTTTGTTTTTCACAAACAAAACTTAACGTGTAATAATTATTTTATGTTACTACAAAATAACAACATTTGTGCCCTAAAATAAAGCAACTGTTCAATGCAGTAGAACGTAACATTTTTTTTTTTCCTTTTGCATGAGGATATGTATTGAAAAAGATCCATTGATATAATGGATTTTATCCAAGGTTTATATAGAGACAGGTTAGTCCGTAGGGGCACATCGACGGGGATTGGCTGACCATATCACGTGGTAGCGTGACGTAGTTGAGAAACCTCAGCTACCTGATGCAAGCAGTTTTTAATGTAAAAAATGCCTTTTTTAATTCAATTTTTAATTATGTTAGACGCATTATATTTTAAAATAACTTGAATATTTTATATTGAAGACTTATATAAAGTTCTAAAATGATGAGAAATAAATTTTAATTTCAAATACACTCGTTTTAAATTCATCTAAAGCCCGACATACATAAGTGTTATTTTAAATTAGTTGACTTATATTTTGCATTGCAACAGATATTATAATTATTGTAAAGTAGTTAAATATTAATGTGTTTAATTTAAAAACAGTAATATATGTTTTAAACAAAAATAATTTACAAAAAGTAGATAATAACAATGATATTATATTACAAAACATACGTAACATAACGTAAATATTATAATATTATAACATAATATTTGATCCTAAATTATTATATTATACATACTTTTACTAAATATGTTTTCCTTAAAAAAATCTATACCTTGGAAAATAACATTTTCAATAAATATAGATTAATAAAATTATCTATTATAAGGAAAAAAAGCTATGATTATAAATTAATATCTTGAATTATATATAGTAATTTCTATATTTTTACAGTAAATTAAAGGAACATTTTTTTTTTTTAGTATAATATCACTTAAGGGCATCTAATATACTGTATAAGTATCTGTATTTTATCTTGAACTTTGCACTTCTATTATTCGGGAGAAAAAAATTAACGATCACAATTTATCAGTATTTTTTGATAGATGTGTGATTTTTAGCAAAGTATTCTAGGGAAACAATTAAGGCAAAACGGTATACGCATATAGTATATTTTTACTACTTTTTAGATGAATTTGAAAACGAAACAATTAAAAGAAATACCAAACTGGAAAATCAATCGATGCGATTAACCTGGTATGACGCGCTATAATTTTTTTAAATATACAATTATATATTTATATTATCTTTTATTACAATTTATATATTCAAATTATTCGCCGCCGTAAATAATTATATATAAATTCTTCATAGAAAATGAAATTATATGAAAATAGTAATAACTGAATATCACTTGCATCTGAGTTGCAATATGATAAACTAATGTTTCTTTGTTTTATATTTTTTATTATTAATATTATACATATAGAATGTTTTAAATAATAGGTTAATTTTGGCTTCACATAGAAAGGCTTATTTATAATGTAAAATTGAGGCTTGCAAATTTTAATGGAATCGTTTAAGAATCTAAAAAAAAAAAAAATAAATCGTACATCGCCATAAAATAAAAAGGACAACTAAAAAAGTATTCAGGACGTGAACGAGCCTCATGTTTAAAAGTACAAAAGGTTATATAATATATAGTGTATAAAAAGATGACTCCAAAGACGGAGTTATAGGCATTGCTGTAAATTTCAAAGTTGTTATGATTGTAGGTCTCTCTCTCTCTCTCTCTCTCTCTCTCTCTCTCTCTCTCTCTCTCTCTCTCTCTCTCTCTCTCTCTCTCTCTCTCTCTCTGATATAGTGATAAGATATTATTTTGATCCATGTTTTAGTAATCAAGATTTTAAAAAAATTCCAGTTTTTATATAAAGCAACCCAATCCCTTAACTTTGTTATGAAATTTGAGCACATTTTTCAGATTTGTTCTTTTGCCTATATATTTTACCGCATAGGGGCTCGTTCTACTCGTTCACGTCCCATAAATACGTTTTGAGTTATGCTTTTTCCTTTATGTATGAAAAAATATATTTTAAATATGCTAACTCATTTTCAGCACAATTTATTCAATACAGCATAATTTATGCTGTACTGCGTAATAACTACGTTAAATTAGTAAATATTATATTGCGAAGCATATAATTCTTTATGTTGCTCTGATTTGGCATCATTTATGCTAATGACATCAATGCAGCTACATTTATGCTACGATAATGACAAAAATGCACCATATGGGTATATTTCGCAAATATTTCCGTGCCGTGGTGGAGAAGTGCAATTTAACTTGTTTAATAAGGTTCTAATGTGATCATTTCAAAATATAAAACATTCAATTAAATAAATGTATGGCTATTAAGCTCTGTGTATCATGCAAAAATTAAAATAGTATTTTACTTCTGCTAATGCCGAATCCTTAATATTTATATAGTTGTCTATTTCATAATAAACTCAATTTTTATATGAATATAATTTTGACATAAAAAAATTAGTAATAAATTGTAATAATAAAAGGAGAGAAAAAAGATACACGATTGTGATATAGTATATTATTAACTCTTAATTTGTTTTTTTTTTTTATTTAGGATAATTTTGCATATTTAGGGCACGTTTTTAAATGGGAAAAAATATAATCACAATTAGGCGTATACTAATGTAATTAGGGATTCATATGGGGAAAAAACGAAAAAAAAATATATATATATAAAAAAAAAAAAAAAAACAGCAACTTTGAAATGAACTAGCTTTATAGCCCATTTATTTTATTTCAAAAAGGTTATGTGCTGTGTTAAATTAACTAATATTATTGTGCCCTAAAAATTATTAAGTTATCATTATTTTATTTTATTATTTTTGATAGAGAGAGAATATATAAGAGAAACTTAGTCCCTTATACAGTGGAGTAAGTAGCCAGAGATGCCGCTGAAGGTTTCTCACTGACGTCACGAGCTAAAGGGTAGGAGTGGGGATGCGAGAATATTTTTTTTCAAAAGAGGGCGCTACGGACTAACCTGTCTCTATATAAACCTTGGATTTTATCGATATTTCGCGGGAAAAGCTTAGGGTCCGCTAATAAACGCTTCATAATAAGATATTGATGAAGATTGATGTTGTATGCAGACTTTAACTTTAATGAGTCACTGATTGCTGACGTCACGTGGTAAATATTGTTTATTATAATTGAGAGACTTTTTGTATTTCCTGGTGACGAGATGACGTCATCACATACAAGGTGGCAGCACCGTGCAGAGCAGAGTAAAGTTCTCTAGAGCAGAGCCACGTAACCGCCTGGCAGTTAGGCAACTGTTTCAGCTTGTGTGTGCGGCGGGTTGCGGCACGTCAACCTTTGCAGGCGTTTGCCCATTTTTTACGTGATTTTTCAGCTATTTATCTTATTTTCTTTTTGCCATACATAATCAACAGCTCCATTGTTTTACTTATGATATAGCCCAACAATAAGCTGTCATTGTTTATGTATTTTTACGGTGACTTAATATAATATTTTAATCTTATTTTTGAGGATGAATTTTTTTCCAGCTTTTTACATCACTAGTTGAGTTTCTTGCATATAAAAAACGAAATTAGAATGTAGATGGTACATAGTATTATTAAGTATATGCGTCATAATATACTTAATACTGAATCATTTGACAATGCTGTCTAGTGACGTAATAATGTGCATTAATATGAACACTTTGACCTAATATGACATGCAAATTAGAGCGATGAAATTTTTTTTATTTGAAATCGGTTTCAATTCTATCGATTTTTGGCTTGGGCATTTAGGAAAAATCGTAAATTAAAAATAATAATAATTTAAATGAGCAAAAGCTTTTGTTTTTACTAAAATAAAATATTATCGCCAAATTTTACATTAAGTTATGATTATGACATGACTATACTTAATTTTTTTTTTCAACATCTTGACGATTTTCCACAACGCTATCAAAAATTTGTATCATTTCTTTTATGTATTATATTATACAATAATAATACATGTTTCTAATTATAGATTAAAATGTTGTCACAGTTTTTAGTTGTACTTAATCAGATTAAGAAAAAAAAAATCAGACTTGCATTTCTTGGTAAAATATTTTGCCAGCCCAGCAAATACTAACAAATTAAGAATGTTCCTGAAAAAATAAAACAAAACTTGTACTCACCTAAAGGAGATGCGGAGTACAAGATTCCTTCCTCTCTCAGCGACACATTGTCATCTTCCTCGGCTTCTTCTCCTTCCTCCTCGATGGCACCTCCACCCTCACCCTCTTCTTCCTCCAGTAAGGGGGGTGGAGGACAAGGGTCGTAACCCCAGCGCTTGCGGAACGCTTTAGCTCCTCCGTCAAGTCGTATCCGAGGCAGGTCAACGAAGAGAGAGTCTCCGATCTGCAAATATTACAGGTTTTTAGTACTGTATTTCATACAATTGACCACTACAATGAACCGCTTGCAATGAAAATGTTTTAAATTGTTGTTGCAACAATTTAAAACATTTTAATGTGTAAGTGAGAACGAGTTTTCCTTAAGAAATGCATTAAGAATATTTAAATTTATTTTATATAGTTCATTCATTGAAAGTGGTCCATTTCTTGCATTGCATTGTTGGGCTGGAGTTTAGTAAAGAGCATAATGGTCTGATTACAATGACCCGTTCATTCACATAACGTTTACGTAAGAAATCAAATAACATTGACTGACAATATAGCTATTTAATTGTCAGACAGAAAATGGTGCTGTTTACCCATTTAAAAACGTGTATCGTTTTTAAATAATTCTTAATTTTTTCGAATAACTTCCAATCCAACAATGTAAGTAAATTCAATATTAATATTTAATATTGGCTTTAAAAGAAAAGCATAATTTTTTTAACAACATAATAACAAATGAAAACATGGATAGGTGAGTTATAAACATGGCAAAATATAAATAATAATAATACACTTTTTAATTGTGACTGTTTTTTATTATTTATATTAAGCAAAATTTATAATATTAGCATTGCTGTAAAAATAAAAAAACAATCATAAAAAATATGACCACTAAAGAAAAAAAAAGTTTTCTATTATAGTAAAAATGTAAAGGAAGTAATAATTGGAGAAACAATTCCATACAACAAATTTGAGAAGAAAAAAAAAATTGTGGATGCCAGCAAAAAAAAAAAAAAAAAAAAAAACTAAAGTGTATGTAAAAAGGAGGAAAATACTTGATTTTGCGTTCTAATAATAGTAAGCTATACAGACAATGGTTTTCATGCTACTGTATAGTATCACCAAGCAAAAAGTAACGCATCTCTTTCTCTTTCTCTCTCTCTCTGATGCAGACATGCGGCAAATGACGTCATAGTATAAAGAGAACCACAGAAGCAAATAACGCAAAAATAAAAACCACAATCGCAAATAATGCAGATACTCTTGTTTTATACACAGCACAGTATAACGCTAGCACAATGTGTATCAAAAAATTAAAGAGAGTTGTTATGATACAATAAAAAAGTGGCAGTTGATAAAATGATATAGCTGAGTTGGTAAAAAAAAAAAAGTTGTTGACGTAATTTTATTGATCTCTACTTTAGACGATTTTTTGTTTATGCTTTGTATCATAATAATCGACCACTTGCAATAAACGAACTATTTATAATATATTGAAACATTCCTATAACAATCATTGCTTAATAAAAAACTCATTATCATAAATACGTTACAATTAAAAAAAATGTGGATTGTAAGTGGTCTATTAAACTCGATAAAAATAATATTGTAAAAAAAAAAAATTATTTATCAAACTCTTTATTGGACATTAATTTTAAGGGACACAGCCTTTAATAAAATTCTGGAAAAAAGTCAATATTTAATGTGTCTTATTAATATGTTAAAAAAATAAAAACTTGTATTTTTATGTGCAGTACATGATTTTTTTTTTTTTTTTTTTTTTGAAAATATGTTTTTATACATTAAAAATTATTTTAATATCACGAACAAAAATAGCTATACGTAATAATTATGCTAGTTCATTTTTAGCACAATTTGTTCAATATAGCATAATAACTATGTTACATAGCATTAATATTATGTTTTACAAAGTAATAACATTTTGTTCTACTTTAACATCATTTATACTATAATGCCATAAATGCAGCATAAATTACGTAATTTATACTTTCCATGTACAAAGGAGTTTTGGACTTCAGCTTTAAAAATATTACTTTCTTTAATCTTTATAAAAACTTTTAATATTATATTTTCTTTATATCTTAATGTAATTTTTAAAAAACAATATTTTACACATTCTATTAGATATAGAACTTTTGGACACAGAACCACCTTGCTGTAAATTTTGGCACCAGATTTTTATTACCTCACGTTGTAACTTTTAAAATTAATAAACTTAAATCAAGGGGGAAAAAAACTCTAGAGAGCTTCCCAAATTGTATAAAAAATCGACTAATCGAAAGATAAGTTTATCTCTTTTATAAATTGTATTATATTAAATAAATGAATAAGCCAGTTATAGTATATAAGTATAAAAGTAAATAAGTAGGTAAGTATATAAGTAAATAAGTAAGTAAGTAAGTGAATGAATGAATGAATGAATGAATGAATGAATGAATGAATGGATGGATGAATGAATGAATGAATGAATGAATGAATGAATGAATGAATGAATGAATGAATGAATGAATGAATGAATGAATGAATGAATGAATGAATGAATGAATGAATGAATGAATGAATGAATGAATGAATGAATGAATGAATGAATGAATGAATGAATGAATGAATGAATGAATGAATGAATGAATGAATGAATGAATGAATGAATGAATGAATGAATGAATGATGAATAAATAAATAAATATGTAAACAAAAATATTCAGCAACACTTGACAAACATCTGTGATGATTACATACTATACTTTACTCTTACAATGATAAAACATATAAAAAAAGAAAAAAAGCCATATGCAGTATAAGAAAAGCTGCAGATGAGAGTGTGTCTCCAAATTACGCTCAATTACAACCCACGAACAATTGTCAGTAATGAACCCGCATGGCCAGTCTGGAACTGCTTGCCAATTTCAAAGCTTATGTTCAATTCTACTCGCCTATAAAGATAACAAAAAACTACAATTTAAAACAATGAGAAGTACAAAAAGTTAAGAAACGTTGAACCAGCAAATTATTTGAGAAGCTTTTATTATCTGAACAATGTTAAAGAAAATGAAGATAAATTTTTACGATTTGAAACTTGGAATTTATGTTCCTAAATAAGTATATACAAAGGTAAGGTACAATGATCAAGCATAAATATACAATAATGATAAAAAAAAAATTAAGAATAACAAATCTTAACCAAATTTATAATAATAATTTATAAATTTATATATGAAATATATACAGTACACAAAATAGAAACACTAATTCCAGTTTTAATTTTTTTAACAGTTCTTTGGACATGTATAATTATAATTATATATTATACACTTCTGCATGATATTTTTCAATTTTATTTTTACTGTCTATTATAATTATGTAATTTAATTGTGTAATTGTGTTTGACGCAAATAAATAATATAGTACAGATTTATATAAGAATCACAGTAGAAATATTTCCAATATTTACTAGAAAACTAAGTTAAAACACTATACTATATAAAAATGATATCACACTTGCAAAGATATTAAAATACTTTTTATTTATGACATCAGTTTCTATGTAAAGGATATAAAGGCAATGTGAGTGTGATGGGAAAATATCAATCATTTCGCACGTGGCTATGTACTCGAGGAGTAACTTGAGCTCGCGGAAATCTAGCTTCGGAGAACTTGAGAGAGAGAGAGAGAGAGAGAGAGAGAGAGAGATAAGTTTTTATATCACACTGTAAGCTTTAATTATTCACATATGCATGTGACAGCTATAGCTAGTTATATATTCCTAAAGTGAGAGAAAAAAAGAGGGGGAAAAAAAAAAAAAAAAAAAAAACGATTTCATCTAGCAGATAATTTAAATTATCAAATATTATCATTATTTGCAAATAGTAAATAAATTTGCTTTTAATACGGTCATATTTTTTTATTACCCAAAATATGAAATTTTGTGAATTAGACTGACTAGATATTTTTGTCCGTGCAATAAAAACCATGCAAAGTTCAAACTACACACGAAACAAGTCATGCAGAATTATACTTAGGGGACAAACACATCATGCCAAAATCAATCAATGGCAATACCTTGAAGTGGGAGAAACGCGGCCTTGTTGGCGTCCCGGGAAAAATCTGCAGTTTTCATACATTGTGTTAGTAATAGAGAAATACCTATAGGGTTAGTATGAAGAAATTTAGCTATATAGAATAGTCTGACTTTGCAATGAGGAAGACTAAACCAATTTTAGGAGTTAATTTTATTGCATTTTATAAAAGAGTATATTGTCCTAAATCGATACATATATGTGAATTTGTATTTTGTTGGAGTTAATTAAGTATTTTTAATTAATTTTTAAAACTCATGAAATGACGTCACAGGCTGCTACTTTTCCCTATATACCCACATGCATAAGTTGCAACCTGTGATGTCATTTCACGACTTTCAAAAATTAAATGAAATAAAATGAAGTCACAAATTAGAAATTCGATTACTCCCTAAATTTTTGTTGTAGTCTTACTCATTGGCAGGCGCAAACGACCGAAAAATCCAGTCTATATGAAAATGTAATAATAGATACAGATATTTATATCTTTATCTATTGTATACAAAGTTATGAAAGAAAAAGTTTTATAAGAATGTAATTTATTTTAGTTTCAACTAGAATAATTATATAAATATGATTTATACTGCGTAAGTAATTTAGAAAATATTAATCAATTATTAATGTAGAGAATTTAAGACAGAAAGATTAGCAAGAATATAGTGAATTGTTTTTATACAAAACTTAAAAGTAAAATTTTATTTGATACAAATCATTCTACACAATACGATATTTGAACACGTCAGATGCAAAAGCATACATTTGACATTGGCTGCAAGTGTCATTTTCTCTTAATAAGAGGGAGAGAAATGAACCATACAGCCAAGCCAATGTCACAATGTCAATGTATGTTCGAGATTTTTTTTTATTTTATTTATTTATTTATTTATTTTATTTTTTTTTTTTTGCATCTGATTACGCGATCATATATCTATGACAAATTACAAACTATTTTAATAATATGTATGTATATATATTTTTAACATTTAAAACTTATAAACTAAAATTTCATTGTTAAAATAATGTTAACCTCAATTAAAAATGACCACAGATGAACACTTACCGCCATTTCCTCACTACGATACGCAGTGAAGGTTTGCTCATCTTGTAGTAGAACACAGAAATATGGTTCCCAGGTGACCAAAGGTACGTGACCTCTGCCTGACCCTGCAGTGACCCCGCGACCTGCGAGACTAGGCTCTTTGTCTGAAACAATAAAACAAAATATCATAAGTTTAATGAAGTAATTATAAAGGTGCTTGCATTAATGTTAAAGTCGATGCCATATGTGAGCTCTAAATAACATCAACGTATGGGAAAATGACGAACTTTGCTAGTTTAAAAATACTTAGCCATATTTTTGAGAGCATTGTTAACAGGTTGAATTAGGTTTTCAAGTGAATGTGAAAATAATAATAAAGTATTTTCCTAGGTATAGTAAAAAAAACACGCTTGTCTTCTGCTGAGCAATGCTATTCATTGCTCACGAAAAGCATCAACAAGCATTCAGAATGACGTCATGCGAACATACCTATGCATTGCTCCTATGACGTCAAAGCACATTTAATATGAAGTCATACGCATATATCCTATATTAAAATAAGTTGACATTCAAATAGATGAATTTTCAAGACTTGTTAGGTACACTTGCTTGTGATAATAAATTTTACCATTTAAAATTAAGCGCTAAATTTGCAATGTTATTCTTATGATAAAAACACGCGGTACATTTGAATGGAAAAAAAAATTATATATATCACACTCGAGTGAATACATTGTTCAGAAAACCTCTTTACAAAACTTGCAAAATAAGTTTGCTGATTCCAAAGCTTAAGAAAAAATGTACACTCTACTCTGTTAGCATGATTGTACACCGCAGAAACTAAAAAATATAATTAAAAAGCAAGTGATAAATTTTGGGGAAGCTTATATCGCCAAACTAGAGATGACAAATTAAGAGTGATTATAACAAAATGTCATTCACGGCTACAGGCAATCAATCTCAATTAAATATTGGACAGAGGTCACAGAGGTCAAACGAGACCAATTAAGCAAGGTCATAGTTATGACTTTCTAGTATTTGAATAATATAAAATATTGAATTACTTTTCACTATACTTATTGTCAAACGTATTTGTATAGAAATAGAGAAATTATGTTTATAATAGAGTGTATGAGCATGAAGTCATACTGAATGCGCTTTGACGCCATACTGGATCAATGAGGAACAATGCACTTTATGTGGCCCCTAAATAAAACCCATTATTATTATTATTATTATTAAAATGCTATAAAAATAATGTCTATATAATGTCTTTTTTTTTTTTTTTTTTTTTTTTTTTTTTCTTGACATAATTATATTGTGTCCAATCCCAGTCCCAGTCAAGACAATCAATGCACTTGCACACATACTGTGCATAAATATATATATATCAGTGTATCTGCACTGTTATATCACTTCACGAGTGCAGTCACTTAAACTTATAATGAGCTTATAATACGGAGAGAAAAAATGAAGGAAAAAAAAAAAAAAAAAAAACGAGAAGATTTGACGAGTCGGTTGTCTTCTTTAGCCATTAATTAAAGTTTAAACTTTTTTTCCGTATACTCGATTACGACTTGCTAACTTTACAAATCTCAACTTTGATAGATGTTATTTTTTGCTCAAAGAAGTTCTCTTATTAAATCAGATATTAAAAGACATTTAATGTACAGTATGCTAGACAAATAAAGTATAACCATTCATGTTAATTTTTTTTTTTTTTATATATAAGCCATTTCTAGATTCCATACACTTATTAGACGCTATAGTAGTTTAGTCACAAAACATTGTCTCTAAAAATTCTTGAGCATACATCATATTATAATGTATACATATACTATAGACTAAACCTACCACCTAAAATACCTAAAATTATACAAAATTCAATACAAGAGATTAAACATTAATGTTTACTCTCTATACCAGTGAATGGGTACTGTCTACTAATGTAAGTAGATAACTTATGTAATCCAAAGAGGATTCCCGCTGAAAAGTAGTGTTCAGCTGGAGACTTGTATTGCGGGTCAAAATTACATTGATTAAATGGGCAACAATATATAACTTCTAGGATAAAATAAATTAAAAGGCAACAGAAAATTGAATAACGATATTCTCTTTGGATTACTTAATCTATAGAAATACTTTACTGTCTACTATAGTGAAATGTGGTAGAGAGTATATTTCACAACTCTAAATGTTTACGGACAACCCATGTATACTTTGCATATTATTATACTTATCATACGCACATCGACACTATAT
The DNA here is from genome assembly GCA_949318235.1 of Ecdyonurus torrentis. Lineage (NCBI taxonomy): Eukaryota > Metazoa > Arthropoda > Insecta > Ephemeroptera > Heptageniidae > Ecdyonurus > Ecdyonurus torrentis. The sequence continues at coordinate 19,281,429 of OX439135.1, forward strand.
AACCTCTACAAGATTGAATATCATATTTATATATTGAAAATACAGCCATGCACAATTAAATTATCTCGTATGTGTACCTTCAGTATACTCTCCAACATTTGTGCGTTGAAGATAAATAGCTGTAGTTGATGAAATAATTTTACTACAAAAAATTAAATAAAAAATATTTCACACATATTATGAGTCATTATTGCTATACAAGTCCTGATTAAAAATTCAATTGATCAAATGTATATTAGACAAGTAAAGCTACATAAATAATTATTTGAGCCAGCAAGCTATATGTTAAATGATTATTGTAAGTCAAAGAATGTCTAAAAGGTCAGTTGTAGAGGTCACGTGATGATGATGACGTCAGGGGTCACAAATACTCGCGAGTGTGGGCGAAGTCAAAGACTATGAAGCTATATAGCAGAGTGTATGAGATGTGTGCGAAATTTATAATATATATTATAGTCTTTATTTAGTTCTTTAGAATTTGTACATCTGCAATATTAGTACCTATATTTACCTATTACCTATTATTATAACCAACAGTATTATTTTGTTTATTATAATGATTTTTACCGGCGATGAAATAATAATAGTAAAAAAAAAGGAGTTTAAAACACGTTTTATACGACTAGTATCCCTCATTTAAAATTTAAATTGTCCTCCATAATCAATGCAGTATATAGTTTTCTCAAAAAAGAAAAAAAAACAATTAAAAAAGTAGATTATAATAAGAGTTTTCAATAGTGTATGCGCATTCATGTCAAAGTTGACACCATGTGGAATCACTCGATAACTTGGGCAGCATAGGAAAATGATTTATTTTGACAGTTAAAAAACACTAAGCAATATTTTTGAGAGCATTGATACTGTTAATAGGTTGAATTAGCATCTCAAGTATGTTAGAAAAATAATAACAATTACTATAAAAATTAACCGATTTCCCAAAGAAAAAAGCCATAAACGAAGTTTGTCCTATGCCTGAGTAATATATTATGCATTGCTCTAGTATGGCGTCCAAGCGCATTAAATATGACGTCATGCGCATACACCCTATATAAATTCACCTACAGTATATGTATGAAGTTTAATACTAAAATAAAATTTTATCAATATATTTTTATAATTTTAGCTTTATACAAATGTAAATAAAATACGTAATTATTATACTCAATTAACCTTGTTCAAATAAATTTAATTCATTTTTATGTAAACTAATGTATATTTTATGGATTCCATTCACTTTTTTAAGTATAATTTTAAACAATTATATCAATAATTGGAGTGCACTAAAAGTAATAAAAAATTATATAAAATTATTGTAAATCTATTTTTATACGGCGGTATTATTTATTTTACTTATTATATTTATTGTAAGGCACTTACAAAAACATTAAAAAAATGAACATATTTATATATTTTACTTCTCTCTCTCTCTCTCTCTCTCTCTCTCTCTCTCTCTCTCTCTCTCTAATTTGTTACTATATAGCGTGTATCAGCATGATGTAATTCTTAATGCGCTTCAACGCCATACTGAATCGATGAACAATATTGCTCAGAATAGGACAAACTTCATTTTTCGTTGTTGTTGTTGTTGTTGTTGTTGTTGTTGTTTGTTTGTTTGTTTGTTTGTTTGTTTGTTTGTTTGTTTGTCTTTTTTTTTTTTTTTTTTTTTTTGAAATTATTTATTTTTCAGTATTATTATTTTTCTCACATACTTGAGATATACTGATTCAACCAGCATCAATACTCTCAAAATAATTGCTTATTTGTTTGTTTTTATTATTTCATAAAGTGTCATCACTTATTTCCGGTTCAGTTGATAGGACTCATTGTCCTGACTGCGCCTTTTGTTCAATAATCTATAATTTATTATGTGTATTTCATCTGCTCCTAATTTGCTTTTTGAACCATAAAGACTATAATTTATTTATATTATTTTTAAAGTTGCAAAATGAGCAATTTTCTTACACCAACCCATGTTAATGTATATAAGCCATTATGGCATCAACTTAACATGAATACATACACCCTATATATAAAGCTAGAATATTGGCGAAGCGACATATATACATATAGTTAATAAAAGATGTTAAGAAATCTTGTACTGCACATATTTCTATTGAATACCCACTTGTTCAAATGACGTATGTGTCATTAAAAATATTTTATTACAACAACTACAGCGTTATGAAATGTGTTGCATTGACATTAATGGACATTATTGCCAAGGTTTACTCATTTTAAAATTATCTATGCTATTTTTTTAGAACAATTGTTAAATAATATATTTTGCTATTTTGCTATATTTTGTTCCAAAATAGAAACATTTATGGTTTGAGAAATAAATGCAGCACGCAATTTATATTTTTTGTAGAGAGAGAGAGAGAGAGAGAGAGAGAGAGAGAGAGAGAGAGAGAGAGAGAGAGAGAGAGAGAGAGAGCACAGACAGACAACTAATACTTATTTAGATGAGGTCTCAAAGAATACACTATAAATGTTCCACTAAACTGTAGCTCCTAATTTTTAACATCCAGTTTTGTTATGGCATACATAAATATATACATATGCGTGGGTGAACATAAGTATTTAGTTCTATGTACAGTGCATGCATGGAGTACAATAATGTACGCTCTTAAGCTTCTAACAGTAAGCTTCATATTCATTTCATTAATTAAATATATTTCATATATTTTTTTAAGTAAAATTGATGAACTATTTTGTATATTATGCAGTTTGAAAGACACTTTTGACTTTGTAGTGGATATTTTCTAGTAAAACTTTCCAAAATATTCAAAAGCAAATAAAAAAAAAAAAAAAAAAAAAAAAAACTTGATTTGACATAATTTTTCCTGACAACTTAATTTATATATATAAATTTTCCACTGTTTTCTTATATTTTATATTTATGTTTTTAATATTCATAAGTCACGCTTAGTAGAATTTGCAAGTCGAATAACGGGGATATGTTAAGAGAGAATGAGAGAGAGAGAGAGAGAGAGAGAGAGAGAGAGAGAGAGAGAGAGAGAGAGAGAGAGATGCAGCATGCGATGATCTGCAAAATTCGCCAAGTTTTGCGACAGATGTGTAAAATTTGATAATTTAATACGGGATATGATGTCTCATTGCAAGCAATTATACTTTATATTGTAAGTGGAATACTTGAGAATCTAACTTGATAATATAATAAAAAGATGAAGCATTGCAATATATAAAAGTTCTTCAAAATACACAAAGTAAACAAATTATTTAAAATTACAGCACAGAACTGCTTGTTTTATATAGCACAATTAATATAGATTTCATAATATTATATAGTAATATAAATACTGCATACTTTATGCAATGACTTAAAATAACAAAATTTCTGCACCTTGCTAATGCAAGAAAAAAAATGGACAATTTATGCTGCATTGAACAATTGCTACAACAGCACAAAATGTTGATATTTTGTGATAACAAAAGAAATTATGCTGAACATCTTAACTATTATGTTATGTTGTTTAATCATTATCATAAAATATAAAGTTGTGCATAAATGTTGCTGCATTGAGCTAGTATAATTATTAAAGGTATTAATTTTGATCCGTGAATATATACATATTGAAGTGTATTATATAGTTTTGGTGAGATGTCCTGTGGCTCCTCGGCAAGCAATGGGTCACTTGGTGCTCACGAGCCCTCCACTCTACCGTTATGTAGTGTATGTATCTCGTGGAGTCGAGAGAGAGAGAGAGAGAGAGAGAGAGAGAGAGAGAGACTCAGTGCTGCACTGACCTGCCTATCTACACCGCTGGGCTAAATATTATAATATTATATTATAGGAGCACGCGGCTTATATACCGGCTTTTACTATAAAGTTTTCACTCAAAGTTCTCACTTATTATTATTATTATTGTTTTTTTTTTTTTTTTTTTTTTTTTACAAAACGCCAGGAGATCGCAAAAATTTAGAATATATATGTTGCATCTCAACCAAGATTTTTTTATTTTTTATTTTTCATTCACTTAATAAAAGAGTGCATTACTTCAGTTACGAATCCTAACTTAATGGAGATAAACACTTTTGAGTTATTACGAGTAGCTGATACACTAATGCATTTAAGCAAGTTACTAACAATATATAGGTATTTTAAGTTGTTTTCAGTTATTTTTGGCTATTTAAAGTAATACTATTGTTAATAATTTTCTAAAATGCATTATTTTAGCTGCTTATATAACTCAAAAGTGTTTATCTCAAATAATTTGCTAATTCATGAAGTATGCAGTGATAGTAATAGTTTTTTTATTTATTTATTTTTGTTGTTGTTGTTCAGTACCCAGCATCACTTGAAAATTACAAGTTGTAATAATATGTTAAAAATTTCAACACCTATTTCTTATTATTTTAAGTGTTAAATTTCATGTGGTAAAATTTATGATTTGTGATACTATGGGATCGAATTACATTTATTGCGACGCACGTATATGTATCAATGTATATGCACTTGAATTACCTCTCTCTCTCTCTCTCTCTCTCTCTCTCTCTCTCTCTCTCTCTCTCTCTCTCTCTCTCTCTCTCTCTCTCTCTCTCTCTCTCTCTCTCTTCGATTTATTAAGCCCAAATGACAAATATTGTAATAATATTTTTGCTCAATGTTATCGGAATATTATATATATATATATATATATATATATATATATATATATATATATATATATATATATATATATATATATATATATTATATATATTGACACTCTATACTTAAATTATAATATATTTGAGTGCCGATACATATAACACTGACTCTCTCTCTCTCTCTCTCTCTCTCTCTCTCTCGCACGGTGACACACAGCTACAGGCAGGTAAAGACAAGTAAGGTAAGACCACCTCAGTAAAATGTAGCTCAAATTACGCACGCTGTATACAACTTACATTTGGCGGATGTAAAACACAACTTAATTCACTTCAAATTACGATAATTCACTGTATGTAAATCCTATAATTTGCTCTTTATTATGATTGTTTTCTTTTTAAAATCTAGTTTTTCTCTAAAATTTTACTTCAGTGATTTTTTATATATCTAGCCTTATTGATTTTAAATATCAAATACTCAAATTTTTAATTTTGTTTTACTTTTTTTTTATTTAGTGTGTTCGTTCATTTAGTTCGTTCGTTCCACAGTATAGTGTAAAATAGATTAATAATAAACATAGATTTATTATTTCATATAAATTATATAGTAAAGTATAGGGTGGTTTTATTCATGCTAAAGTCGAGGTTATAAGTGAGTACTAAATAACATTGGCCGGTATAGGAAAATGGCACATTTTGCCAGTTTAAAAATACTTCGTAATTTTTTTGAGAGCATTGATGCTGTTATAACAGGTTGAATTAGTACGTAAAGTATGCAAGAAAAATAATAATGACCAAAAAAGAGCTAATTTTCCAAAGAAAATAGCCAAATACTACGTCTGTCCTATGCTAAGCAATGTTATTCATTGCTCAAGAAGAGCATCGAAAAGCACTCAGAATGACGTCATGCGTACATACCCTATACATTTAACAAAAATTTCTAATTGACATTTTTCCAATACAGCTAAATGCTATTTTTAAGCTCACATATGGCGTAGAAGCGCAATCAATGAGTATATAACCACCCAGAAGTTCAAATTGATTGTACAGCTTGCGAGATATGTGTTGTATAATAGTACATAATTATTAATTATAATATTATATTTAGTAGCGTTGGTCGAATGGTAGAATTGACAGAATGAATGAGTATATAATAAGCACCTAACAGTTCAAATTGATAGCTCAGCTTGCAACATACGTATTGTTCATTATATGTATCGTTATGTATTATTGTATATAGATATGTATCGTGGTAGTACATCGACTGAAAGGTCAAGAACTGAGAAATCACTTTCACTATATAGCAAAGAATTTCATTTAATAGACATCCTCCATAATACAGCCAAGCCGGTCATTGCGCTCAAATTACATCGAAAATATCGACAATGTTCATACATTCACCTATTATCTATTAATTTAATAAATTTGTACCAAGAATTATATAGAGTTCTTATATAAAAAAAAAGAGGAAGAAATAAAAAAATAAATTCAATTTGTAATAAAGTATAACTTTCGGAAAATAATAATAAAAATACAATATGCAGGATACTGATTTTAGAAAAAAAAATGTAACTTAACATAAAAGTGTAATATTGTGTTCAAATTGAGCTTTTTATAATCGGAGTTGTTAATTATTTGATCAAAATATCATGTATTCTCATGGAGCTTACTTAACACTTTCAAGTAGAAAAAGTTCAATGTGAACACGGCATTTGGAAGAAAATAAACAACCTATCTGGAAAAATAATGAACACTTACAATGAAATGGTTTTAATTGTTGCAAAGTGAAAGATGAAAACGATTTTTCCATAAGAAATGCATTAAAAATATTCATATTTATATTAGATAATTCGTTCATAGAAAGTAGTCCATTAATTTTAATAGCATTAACTCACTTTTTTTTTTTTTTTTTTTTTTTTAATTCTATATAGTTTTTGTCTTATATTTTCTGGTGACTATTTTGTATAATACAGTATTGTCTCAACCCATATACTTCAATAGTGCATCGCGAATGAATGAATGAATGAATGAATGAATGAATGAATGAATGAATGAATGAATGAATGAATGAATGAATGAATGAATGAATGAATGAATGAATGAATGAATGAATGAATGAATGAATGAATGAATGAATGAATGAATGAATGAATGAATGAATGAATGAATGAATGAATGAATGAATGAATGAATGAATGAATGAATGAATACATGGTCCGAAACAAAAATTGGTATAAATTATGAGTTACGAGAAGAACCGCTATGCACGTATATAAAAGATAATCCACATAAATATATTGAAGATATAAAACATATAATATTTTTGCAAGACACGGAAAGATTGAACGGTAAATTGGGAGCTGAGCACATTTTGATTAAACTAGTTTTGCAAGCCCTGTTTGCCGTGTTAATTAATCTACTCAGATTCTTGTTTTTTATTTTTTTTTAGCAAAAAAACTCTGACCAACAGAATAAATGAAGTAACTTTTATAAATATACAGTTTGGAATTAAAAAAAAAAAAAAAAAAAAAAATAAGGTGTAATTGCTTTTGGCATTACAGTACATACGGAAATACATTTTAGAGTATTTCGCAATGTGATTTAAATGTTAAAATTCTAGATTATAACACATTTAGAGAATACAAATCTATATGTAGCTTCTTTATGAATTTGTTCACAAATGACGCCAATATATATATATATATCATTATTATGAGATTAATTTTGTACTTTACTGTACTCACAACATAGCGACAACTTGATATTTTGCCCTTGAAAATATTGCACCGAAGTATTTTCTTATACTGTATCGGTAAATAAAAATTAATTTAGTTTAAATTGAAGATATATACTATAAAGACTATACATAATGTATTTTGCATATAAACTAATGTACAATAAAATAATGTAGATCTTATTTATTTACATGATTGTTGAAAAAAAAATATATAAACTGCACTTTGCTTTTCTTATAGCATAAGACACATACACTACGTTTACTATAAAGCAAGCTGGTTGAAAGTAAGTTACTCAAGATTGACTGACATTGATGTGTGATGCATGCAGTTAATTGCAATCATCAAGAAATGCTTGCTGCACCTTTGTTTATCTTTCTAGCCACAAACATTCAGCCAATTTGTGAACATCATGATCTGTATCATGGCAAAACGGTCGTATATTACGTGAGAGAGAGAGAGAGAGAGGAAACAAAAAATCAAAGCATTTTTTTATGTGGATAAGAGTATTGTTAAGATTGCTTTTACACATATATTCATTCATGTATTCATGTATTCATGTATTCATTCATTCATTCATTCATTCATTCATTCATTCATTCATTCATTCATTCATTCATTCATTCATTCATTCATTCATTCATTCATTCATTCATTCATTCATTCATTCATTCATTCATTCATTCATTCATTCATTCATTCATTTACATATTGAATTTTAAGTACCAAAACTAATGTTTATTTATAATTAAGGTATATAGTCAAGAACTATCATAGGTTGGGCAAACGATTTTACAGCTGAAAATATTTAATCAACAAATTATTAATACACTAAATCCTGTCTACGTGCGTGACTATCATTTTTACGTTATTAATTTCTGCATAGAAAAAAAAAAATCTTTAAAATCACCTAAAAGCTGATTTTCCCACAATGCTAAAGTAAAGGAAATCAAGAATACTCTGCTGTTTATGGCTTATACAAGTGACCAACTGAGGAAACGTATTTTTAAAATAAGAATACACTTTTTTGTATGTAAGTTTGGTGGAGAACTTGTCAATCACAACTCTATAATATTATGTACGGTTATTTTTCAACCACTCACAGGATAATATATAATTAAATGACATAAGGCAGCAGTAAATCTCGCTCACATCAACAGTCAAAATATTTGAGGTGAAAATCACAAGTCATCTCCACTGTATATGTGACCAAACACTCAGCAAATACATATAGTCAAGATAGCGGGATCACAAATATTAATTTTATTTAACTGTCCTATAGCCACAAGAGTAACCACAAAGTTTAGTTTCTCTAGTTCTAGTGTGGAAGTCATTCTCAAGTTGTTTTTTTCTCTCTTCTTGCAAAAATAACGAAAAAAATAATTTATTCTTCTTTTTATAATGTATATATTAGAATTTAGAATGAATGATAATACAGAAAAATTTTCAAAAAAAAAAGAAAAAAATCTTTGATAGTGACAATACAATCTTTGGGTTAAGGCGGTAGGGGAACGTAGATGGCAGCACAATGAAATTCACTTAAAGGCATAGACAATATTAAAACATTAGCATTTATATCACAAAACACAAGATGGGACTTACATAAATAACATTAATTGGTCTCAAAACCCAACTGTATAGCGCCGTAGCAGTGATCAGAAAATTTTGATTTATGCAACTCGCGCAACGCGCAACATTTTTATACTAGTTTTTGCCTGTTTCTGACGTTATAAGCTGAAATATTCACGCAAATTGCATACTTTACAGTTTTTTTACGCTCTCTTGTGGGACCACATTTAAATTCTGGTAAAAATTATCATCAGTTTTGTAGATCCTATTTTGTTTTAAAGAAATTGTTTTCTATGTCTTTAAGAAAAAAACGCCAATATTAGATACCAGCTGATGTTTTCCTATTTAAAAATACCGTGCTGTCATCTGCGCGATATTTATATTATATTTTCTTGACAAAACTTATAACTGGCATATTTTGCCCACCAAAGAGTGTATCGTGTTTTACGACAAGAAATGTTGATTGCAAAATAAAAATTGCGGTGTTTGGTTAGGACAGAGAGAGAGACGTATATACCCGCAATGTATGACTGCATGCAATTTGAACCACTTGGGAAAATTTGGCTTCAACAACTTTGGGCATTTTTTTTACCTACTTACGTTTCTACAACTGTATCATACTTCTTTTTTTTTTTTTTTTTTTTTTTTTTTGCGGCGAATAAAATAATTAAAAGTTTATTAATTTTTAAATTTTATTTATTTATTTTGTTCCTCCTTTCTTTGTGTACACACGGTTAAGTTCATAGGAACTTTGGTCCTGGCTGCGTTTTTTGGCAATTCTTTTTTCCTCATTAGTTATAAAGACAATAATTATAATATATTTTTATATTACAGTTTAAATAAACAATAAAGGAACGAATGACTACGAACGTCAAAAATAACTTTAAAAAATAACTAACTTGCTAGATTGCTTATTTAAAATGCAGAAATGTCAAGATTTTTTTATATATAAAAAGGAAAAAAAAAAACTAATAATTTGGTGACTTTCACGCATGTCCGATTTGACCGGTTTGACCCACGTCGGGAATGAAAAATAAAAAGTTGAAACATTAAATTTAATATTCTAATAAAATTTTAGAAAACATGCCACGTTGATTTTTTTTTTATAAACTAAGAAAATATTTAAATATACAAATTCTAAAAAAAAAAAAAAAAAAAAAAAAAAAATCTTATGTAGCATTTTAAAATCTTGCATATTTATTACGTATATGTATGTGTGAGTGTGTATGTGTGTGTATTATACGTGACTGCAAATACATATTTTTCATTGTCTTTGCATGGCAATTATTTACATTATAAATAGAGATAGAGAGAGAGAGAGAGAGAGAGAGAGAGAGAGAGAGAGAGAGAGAGAGAGAGAGAGAGAGAGAGAGAGAGAGAGAGAGAGAGAGAGAGAGAGAGAGAGAGAGAGAGAGAGAGAGAGAGAGAGAGAGTAATGTAAAAATTGTAATTTTAAACACATAACTCAAAAAGCTTACTTGATATTGGTGATTATTAAAATGTTTATTTAACAAAACACTGATGTTTGTTTGTCTAATGCTTTGTTTTGTGCTATATACTTAACAACTCAATGCCTAATCTCAAGTACTGAGAAACTTCATGTTACAACAATGCCACACATACTGTCAATGTTAAAAGTTAGACTGCAGGTGTACTTATAGCTTTGGTTACAGTATAATATGTGGGAGTACTTCTTCAAAAGCAAATATTTACTAAGCAATAAATTTATTATTTGATTTTACTATAAAATGGTTTTTAATGTGACAAGTTTTTATTATTACTATTATTATTTTTTTTTACGAAACAGTATAGGTTAAAATTATTTATTATATTATTACTAAGCAAACTCCAAGTCTATTGAAAAGTTCGTTAAAAGATTCTTTAATAGAAGCATCAACATATTATTTACATAAACGAGAAAAAAAAAACTATACAATTTTATTTTATTGTACTTTTTTTTTTTTTTTTTTTTTAGCATTGTGACTTATGAAATTGAAATGAACTGATATTTAAAAATTTGTAACTTAGGAAAGTAAAAATCAAATTAATTTTTTTGTATAAATATTTCTTGCTACCTCTATGTTAAATCTTATAAATTTCCATCTATAAGGCACTATGCATTTTTTTGAATAAAGACAATTATTTATTTATTTATTTATTTTATATTTATTTATTTATTTATTTATTTATTTATTTATTTATTTATTTATTTATTTATTTATTTATTTATTTATTTATTTATTATACTATATACAATAACAATATATTAGTATATAATGTACCGAAATGAAATAAATAACTTATACACTTTAGTGTAGCAAGTTTTTTTTATTTCCGTGCTGTACAATTAAATATTATTGTAGATATTGTTCAGCATCAGCAATGGTGTTAGTAATTCACATGGAATAAAAATATGACATCATATAGTGATGTAGTAATCTTTTGTATCTCCTTATAGTAATATTTTATTCTTCCATTAATATCCATCAAGCAAACATCTTTGCTAAGCGGGGATTTAATATAAAGTTTGAAGCAGTACACAGAAAAATCATTTTTTTGACTCAGAAAAAAAGGCAAGTTACCAAAAAAATAATAATAATAAATAAATAAAAAATGAAGATCGTCACCATGCAATATTTTGAAAAACGAATTTTTAAAACCTTATACTTAAATCTTAATGTTAACTATAATAACATTTTATTTTATCTGATAGTCACGAATCCTGAAATTGTTAATATAGTCAACTTTGAATGGCATTGACTTTCGAACGACGAGAGAGAGAGAGAGAGAGAGAGAGAGAGAGAGAGAGAGAGAGAGAGAGAGAGAGAGAGAGAGAGAGAGAGAATGGCTAAATTCAAAAAAATACGATGTTTGCGTACAACGCCAAAAATTTGTGAAAACTCAAAATAAAAATTATTAAAAGTAACAAAAATTATAGCATATAGGTGCATACACGAACAAAAATATACTCGACTCAAAAAATCTGAGTCAACTGCCGTTCGACCTTTTACGGTATCGCCCAGCCGCCCCCCTTTACCTCAAATGTGACAATGGGCGATACTTTAGGCATGCTCGATTTAAATCGACTGAGGTTTTTTGAGTCGAGTATAGTTATGTAGCAATTATACTAGCTCATTTTCAGCATAATTTGTTCTAAATTTGTTTATACTGTATTGAACGAATTGTAGCATAATATAATGCTATACTGCATATGCATAATAACTATTTTGCAGCTAAATATTTAATGCAGCATAATTATTTATGCTCTTCTAATCATAATTTATGCTATTATGAGATAAATGTAGCATAAATGACGCTAAGTAACAAATAAATAAGCAAATAAAAATTATTGGCCTTAAAATCTTTTATCCGAAGATAAATTCAATGGAAAACAATGTTTAGATTTCTTTGCTTAATTTATTAAAATGATATTCATATTTAAAAGTAATATTAAATCTGACTATACACTAACGAAGGAAAAGTTCTCGGTTTAAAGTATAGCTATACTAGCCACATGTATATAAGATGGTTAATTAGCCTTGCAATGCTAATTAGTATAGCATAAAGTGAACGCTCGCTGCATTCTAATGTACTTAATGAGCCGCACATAAGCTTTCTTAGAAAACAATAACTACATAGACAGTTTTTAATTGAAATATTGACGGCAACAAAAGAAGTATTTAATGAAATTAGAAATGTTTATGATTTTTTTTTATGTATATATTTTATTATTACTCCGAGTAATACTGTTATTCTAAAAATATGTAATTTAAGGTTTTACTAGTTTTACAATATATATTTTTTATTGTATTATATTACAAAAGTGCCCGCATACCATAAGTCACAACTCAATGTGTTCGTAAAACAACATTGTCCTAACTGCTAAATGGACAAAAATAAATACGTAATAATTATTCTAGCTTACTGCAGCAACACTTATACATGATAAAATAATTTATGCTATATTGTTGTTGTTAGTTACTTATGTTATTACAAAAAAAATAAAATAAAAATGTGCTATACTATAGAGCAATTGTTCAATGTAGCGTAAATTACGTAAAAAAGTTGTCAAAAAAAAAAAAAAAAAAAAGACAAAGACAAAGACAAAGACAAAGACAAAGACAAAAAAAAAAGAGAGAGGGGGAAATGTCTAACAAAACATAATATCGCTATAATATAACATAAAACTAATATCGCTTTAAAATCGTGAATTATGAGGAAGATAGAAAATCTGAGTCATAAAAAAAAAATAAAAGTATTTCATTTTTAACTTTATCCGTTATTTGATTTTTTTCCCCCACATATTTCAGCATGTCTTCTATCTTCTATAATAAAAATAACACTTCTAAAAGCTTTCAGTTTAACTATAATATATCTTATTAATATGTTAGTTAGCATTAGTGAAGATTTTATTTTTGCACGCACGGCGTAAAGCACTAATTAATTGCGTTTTAATTAAGCTGCATGAGGCGAGTACATACATGTACAAGGTTATCTCTGAATTATAATGTGCAGAGTTCAAAATACTGCACGAGCATCCAGTAGGAACGATGCATGTAACTGAAAATTATCTTCATGAAGTATACGCTCAGTTTTAAGACAAAGTTGAATTTTAAATATTTTATAAACTTTCAAACAATTTCATAGGCTAAATATATTAGTAAAAATTTAAATTAATTGATAAAAAAATTAAAATAAACATATGATGCAGGGACACGTAATTTATGCTATAGATAGAACATTTTGTTGTTTATTAATTACAGCAAAATTTATGCTATACTAAATATTAAATATTTACGTTATATATCTATAATTATGCTATAGCACAAATGTTATATTGTTTAAATAATTATATATACTTTTCCGATTTAGCAAATGATTTTCATACGCTGACATACACGTAAAAAAAAGGTACACGGAAAAAATTAATACTAACAATGTAATAGGTAGACATATAAGCTAGAACACAAGTATTATTATACTACAATAATACCTAATGCAGGTGCACTGTGCAACAATAAAGGTGTGACTGACTTAGATGAAGAGGTATTGTAGTTTTATAACTACCTGTTCCAAATTAAAGTGTACCTATTGCAAAATACAGGTTCATGTACTTGCAATTAGTAGTAATTTTTTTCCGTGTACTAAATACAGATATAATCTGTAAATTGTAATAGGTACACATTAGCCTAGAACAGGTATAATTATACTACAATAATACCTATAATGCAGGTATGCAAATAAGGTGTGACTGTAGTTTATTAGTTATTACTACCTGTTCCAAATTAATATCTACCTATTGCAAAATACAGGATTCATGTACTGTTCTTGCCATAAGATAGTATATTTTTTTCCTGTAAATGTATAGCAAAAATTACGTAATTTTTTATTTCCTTGTGTAGATAATTGAATTGAAATGATCATGTATTAATCATATATTTTGAAAAGATAATTAAATTAAAAAAAAAAAAACATTCTGAAATTCCTCAAATATAGACTTAAAAGATAAACGAAGCCATAATCTGCTATTATTATTAGTCTTCCTATATATATATACATCAATCAAAAACTGTTCAGTCTATAGATATACAAGTTCAATTTAATTGGATCCAGTGCGTGAGTATAAGTCACGGAAACCAATACGAGCGAAAATTAACTTTACAAAGGTCAAGTGCAGAGGTCAAACTTGGGGTCAACTAGACTGGAATATTTCCAATGAAGAGCATTTGAAAAAAAAAATTGCAATTTTTTATTTGGATAATATCCAAGCAGATTATTTTTTTACCACTTTTTACCACTAACACTTCTCTCTCTCTCTCTCTCTCTCTCTCTCTCTCTCTCTCTCTCTCTCTCTCTCTCTCTCTCTCTCTCTCTCCCTCCCCCTATCTATATATCTTTCCTAAACGAGGTATCTAAAATTTTTGGCACCTTTAATTGAATAATATTGTCGTCACTAAAATATTAATTTGTGATTGTAAATTTCTATCATTTAAAAGCATTAATCTTCAATCTACATGCTCTGCTGAGTTTTAACGTAAATTTCTTATATAAATAATAGGTCACATTCACGGACAAAAATAAATAAGTAATAATTATAATAGCTTGTTTTCAGCATAATTTATTCAATATAACATAATCTATGCAACACTTCATAATCACTATGTTATATAGCATAAATATTATGTTGTACAGCACAATTACTTGTATCCTAATTTAGCATCATTTATACTATATTGACATAAGCGCAGCATAAATTATGTAATGCATTCTTTCCGTGCAGCAATAATGAATGAGATTAGAAGTAGTAATGTGCACACGATAGCCTCTTCAGTCCCAGTATACGTATAATACAGTGGACATTCAGGACATTAGATAATTCAAAGAAAAATAGAAGAAGAAATTGAGATAAAAATATGAAAATTGGACCAGAAAACGCCCTTAAATTTATAAGCTTTTTAAAGCTATTTTGAGCATTCTAGAATGAGTAAAGGGTCCCCAAATGTAAGAAAACTTTTTTGAGAAAATACATATTTTTTTTTCATTTTGAGAGCCGCACAAAAACGTGGTTAAAATTTACGATAATAAAATCATTTTTTAAAAAGTCATGGACTGAAGAGGACAGAGATACCTCAATTTTACGTAATAAATTTTACATTTCAAAAACTGGCGCTTAATTTTTATAATGTTCTTCTTATTAGAAAAACAAGTGCTGATTTTAATTGTTAAATATATTATCACAATCGTGTGTACACTGTGCTGAGAGGTGGTATGTAAGTACATAAATTAAATAACGGCACACTAGATTGACCATGTGACATATATAAAGCAAAATTTTGACCATGTGATACATATTTAAAGTACACTATAAGGAATTAGTTTTGGTCAAGTCAATTGTTGTATAAGTTAATTATGTGAGAACTTCTCATGTTTAACTTAATTGTTACGTGTGTCATCACTTTGTTCTTTTAATTAGGCCTGCAAAATTATGTCTAAATAATTTACATACACACGCACTATTTATATCTATATTATAATATATACTTAAAATATAGTAACATTTACAGAACGAATGTCCTGGAAATTTCTATTAGTTATTAAGACTTGTAAAAATATTTCTTAATTAAGTCAAATGTATTATATAAATATGTCTGCATTTTGTATGTTTGTTCGGTTAGGTTGCCTTGAATTGTATTCAATTATTACAGCTAATAGCTAGTGGCTTTAATATTGCTAGGGAGGTTATGAGTGTAAATTACCCACTAATTAGCAACTTACTTTTTTTTTTTTTTTTTTTTTTTTTTTGCTTTGTATTTTCGTGTGTTACTATTTACTATAACCAAATTTTATCTTCATAATTATAATTATTATAGGTTAATAAGAAAATAATAATAATAAATATACTAAAAAAGTTTAAAAAAATAAAAATCGAATATTAACCTATTACAGTAAATATCCTCTATACCGGGGTAACATTCACTGATATAAGAAATTACGTAATTTAAGCATTGTAGCATAATTGTTACTAAATTGCTATACACAGCATAAATAATTATGCTAAACAAGTAAAATAACATTGTCATAATGAAATAAAATTAGTCATACAAATACTGATAAAACATTTATATATAAAAATTACACATAATATAAATTATATTTAATATCCACGACAGTGAAAAGGTATTTAAAAAAATCACCAGTGATTTACTCAATAGAAAATGCACGGTATAAAGATTTAATTCATGTTCGAGTTATACAATTTTCCTTTGTTGCTATAAGGTGTATGCGGATGACGTCATATTTTATGCACTTTGACGCCACACTGGAGTACTAAATAACATTGCTCAACATATGACAAACTCCATTTTTGGCAAAAATAAAATTGGGAAATTGGTTAATTTTTGGGTTTTATTATTTTTCTCACAAACTTGAGACACTAATTACTATAATTCAACCTGTTAACAATATCAACGCTCTCGAAAATATTGCTTAGTATTTTTTAACTGGCAAAATGAGTTACTTCCCTATACCGGCAATGTAGTAAGTTATCCAACATTGCGTCGACTTTAAAATGAATGCATAGACCCTATACCGGGGTAAAATTTTCCTAACCATTCTCATTGAGAACAATTTCTAGTTCCTTCATTGATGGCAGTATCGAGTCGATATCAACAAAAAACGTGAGCAAAATATTAAAAACTCTATAAAGCTCTCTAATTTGAAAGTACTTTTTTACGTGCTTTAAAGTTTGTATGTCGGTGCTTCATATTCTGCAAAATGTTCTCATTTATTTAGATTAAGCATTAGTAACACTTTAACTAAAAACTATAGCGTCGTAAAACTAACACGATTTGTTTATTTAAAAACATGTCTAAGTGTGTTTCAGTTATTTTTAAATATTAAATCAAAACTATATAAGAAAGTAATAACTAATGATAATATTTAAAGATTAATATATTTTGTTATTATAAGTATTTCAAAGTCACATGTTTTTTTTTTTTTTTTTTTTTTTTTTTTTTTTTTTTGGGGGGGGGGGGGTGGCATATTTTTAAGATCTGTTTTTTGGAGACAGTCCACGGACCAAAATAAATATCTACGATATAATTATGCTAGTTCAATTTCAGTATTATATTTATTTCATTTCATACAACACAATTTATGCTACATACTACACATTATAAGTTGTTGTATTCTTTTTTTATTATTATTATTATTTTTTTTTTATAAATATATCATGAGTTGCATAGCGCAATTATTTATGCTGCTCAAATTACAAATTACAATAGCATCATTTATGCAATTTCGGCATAAATGAAGCATCAATACGTGAATTATTCTGTTCCAGTATTGAAGTTTTAATTTTTTTTTTTTTTTTTTCACTAGCAGCTTTATTGGTAATTGATTGTATATAGTAGTAACAAATTTAATGAATAAACAAATTTCAATTTATTTTTTTAAATTAAAAGCTTGCATAACAAGCTGAAGAAATAGATTTCAATAAATTTTATTACACAAATATATACGGCATTTAATATTATTAAGGAAACGAGACACTTTTTGTCTCTATATTTTATTTTATAACTATAACTAGTATTATATATATAAAAAAGTAGCTTTGCTCATAGCTTACAAATCTAGTTTCATAACAACTTCAAAATTAAGTAACGTCGCTTAAATATGACCCAATTAACGCAAACTTATATTTAGCTTGGCTCAATGAAAAATTATAGTAATTTTTTAAATAAAATTTTACATAAAATTCTAAGAAGATGGTCAAAAAAAAGTAATGATAAATTCAATGTAGCTTATTACTTATTAGTTATTACAAATGTTGCTAACAGACTATTTGAAATTCGTTGCGTGCTTCAAACATCTAATAAAAATGTGAGCTTCTATTTATTTTTTCTTTCTTTTTTTTTTATGCTTTAAAATGAAAGAGAAAAAAATTTATAAAACCTGATGCATTTTTTTTTTTTTTTTTTTTTTTTTGACTTTTTTTTTATATAAACAAAAATATATATTTTATAAACATCACAAACTATTCCGTACATAGCTTAACACTTCTACAGCAAAATGTTTTGCTGTTATACACAACAATTAATTTACTATATGTTTTAAAATGTAGAATCACTTTGAAGCGGAGCTTTATTATTTCTTATTTACATGGGAAACATAAAATGTGCGCTTAAATTATGCTGCATTAGCATAAATGTTGCAGAATTAGAACAGCATAAATAATTATGATATAGACCCCTTGCACATCCTTGCGCTTTGTTGCCATGTTTGTGGTGCCTAATGCATTGTCCAGCATGGGGGAAACTTCTTTTTTCCTAATTTTTCACATAAAAAATAGTTTATTTCAACTCAACAAATTTTTCTCATATCCTTCGAGATTATTAGGAGCTAGAAATAAGGCTTTGATTGAGGTTTGAAGCTTCTTTTGCTATTAAAAAAATAAAAATGATATTTTTCCTATGCTGGCCTATGTATTCCTGACCAACAAAATGGCGGCTCTTAAATATGAGTGCAAGCGGTCTATACAGCATAATATTTTTGCTAATACAACATGTATTATGAATTATATGTCCAGTAAAATATCAATGCTTTCTTAAAACTAGATTATGCTTTCGTGTCACATCAAAAGAAATTGTATTACTCGTTACATTTTTAGATACAGAAAAACGGTGTCTTCTCTGAGCATAAATTACGTTGTATATAATGAAAGAAATTAGGGTAGAAATAAGCTACCATAATTATTATGCATTTGTTTTTTGAGCGTGTATAGATTTGGAAAGTAACTTCGCTGAATAGCAAAATTGAACCAACGCATGAACGCATTGAATTTTTTTTTTTTTTTTTTCAAGACTATTGATAGTTATTAGTGTTATTACCTTTAAAAAAATCCAGCGGAACTAACATGATACCACGAACGAAAAGATTATAGAGAGTAGCTATAAATAGTAATAAAATTCTGATGAACGATATTTTGGCAGGCAGGTACAGACAACGCCTTTGCAAATTTGCATGTTTCTCTCTCTCTCTCTCTCGAAACAGATTGACGTTCACTTTAGATATTCGCATTGTTATAAAATAATATAATCACGCTATGCAGATTTGTGCTGCACGCAATCGCGACAACGTAATAGCACAAGAATTTTATTTTCACTTTCAATTTAAATATTTTATATTTTACTTTTGATTAAAATTCATTTCTTTCACATTGAATATTTTAGTAGAAAGATTTTTATAAAAATTAAGCTTTTTTTTTTTTTTTTTTTTTTTTTTTTTTTTACGAATTAAAGGTTTTATTTAGATGGCTTGTATCTCAAAATCTAAAAGGAAAACTTTTAAATTTTATGATGCCATTTGGAATTTAATAGTATGATAAAATGTTCAGAATCCATGACATCAGATAAGAGTTATTGAAATTACCATGAGCTCTGATAGGGCTCATTTAAGCTTACAGGTCTTAAACCCATTTTTATTATTATTTAAAATTTTAAAATATAAATAAATAAATATCCTAATATATCATTGTGCAAATTTCTGATTTTTTATTTCTTTACAACTTTTAAGTCAAATCCCGCACTAGCTGATTTCCTGCCTTAATATCGTTTAGTTTAACACACGAGACTTGTTGTAATTATTACAATTTTCTATCCTACGCTAATATCTCATATTTCTGATACTATAAACGAAGTGAGTCATTTGAGTATATTAATCTTAACCATTTGGAGCCTACACACATTTCTGCACGGGCGGGGTCAGTATAATGGTAATTTACTGATCAGAGAAAAAGTTATTGAATCTAGAGCTTTACACTTTTCAGGCTAAGAGGATCTTAGCAATATGCATAATAGAATACCAGACAAAATTTTTAGTTAGAATAATTTTATAAGACGCTTAATTTTAATTTAAACGCAGTTTTTGTCCCTCTTTTAATATTAATTAACCACGCAGTTCTGGTATAAGGAAGTGGCTTAATAAGCTTAATACTGTGTTGTCAACCTAGACAGAGGCAATTGACGATTAAACTTTACTGGACTCAATCTCGTAACTTATTTCATAATTTTATTTTTTACACATAAAATAATTTTAAATAGCCTAAATTTCAACTAAAATAACATAGATTTTTTTATTAATTACTCTCCGGCCCTTTAGTTTTTATATTTTTAACCCTTACTAAATTTGAGCTTTGTTTTTAACCTTACAATGGTTTTAAACGCCTGAAAAATTTTGGTAGGTAAAAACTGACCTGCAGAAATTCTCCTGGTTACATTGTGAAGCAGATGGTAAGTTCTGCTTCTCTCTCGCTGATCACTGCCGTTCACAGGACAACAACAGAAACACTTTCCTTCACTCACACCTCTTTGAGCAGGCTCAAATCTTACTTCCTCGCCATTAGCCGGCTCAAACAAACTCAAATCAATTTGTCCTAAAGGATCATTATCTGGTGTCACTTCAGACTCCGCACAAGAATCAGAAAAAGGTTCAAATTCACATTCAGAATCCTCAAAATCTTCCACATTTCTAGTCCAACTAGATTCCTTAGTATTTGACCAATTACCTTCACTGGAACACAGTTCTGTATTTCTATTCCAGTTATTTTTAGCAGTTTCTCTGCAAGGATACATTTGTTTAAATGCATTTTCTTTACGTGCAATCAATTCTGAATTTCTCCAGCATTCACAAGAGTCTTGAGGTAGAATTGCTCTTTGAAAACTTACTGCACTTTGTGCACGATAGATATGAGATTTTCTGGTACGTCTAACAATGTCATGTACTGGTTGAGCTTGTAATAAGCATTCGGTACAGTAACCTTCTTCTGTTGTTGACATTTTGACGCTAAAATTCAAATTATAATCTATTTATCTTATTAGACACAATTCATTTGTTCATATTCCTTGTTGATTGGTAACATGATAGTAATATAACTTTCCTCAATGTGTCATACCTTTTACAAAATTTATTCCATGTTATATGGTTAAAATGGTTGGATAGACACCTTTCTCATACGCACCTTCCTGTTGTATTTTGTTTGACTATTTTCATATTTATTTTTTTGCAATCATTCTATAATTACTATTTCATGAGCAAGGTATTTTTGCCCATAAGTCACCATGATAATTCTGAACACCTAGTACATTGAGATATGTGTTTATTCTTGAAATTTTAATGCCATAAGATAAACATTTTTTTATTCTATTTGCAAAAGAAAAAAAAATTAACAAATTTACTCCATTGTTTACATAATAGTTTTTTTGGGACGTAAAAGTTCTTAAAAACTTCTTTGTATAAATTTACATAGAAAATTTATACATGTTTATTGTTGCTCATAATTCATTAAAACTATTGTTCTATGAGTATTTTTTACTTTCAAAACCAAATATCCTTTATATTTAACTCCTTGAACAGAACTATTATGACAATTTATATAAATAAAAAATAAGCAATAAAAAAGTGACAATTTGAACTTTTAATTTCCACTCTCTAATTTTCTATATAATAGATGACAAAATTTGGCACGCACTGTTTGCTTAGATATAAAACTATTTTCTAGTGTCACCCAAAACTTTTTTTGTTTGTCTATTTTTTCTTGTAACTTTTAAAATTTTGCTATAGTCATAAAAAAAAAAACTTGGTCACTAGCTTCACCACAAACCGCAAGTTGTTTTTTCATGCAAAATAACTGAGATTCGCAATCCATAAATTTAAAATTAGGCACCAGTTAACATCACTTTTTGTACCTTCAATATGTTTATAGAAATACACTTCTTTTTTTGAGTAAACCAATTATTTTTTTATACGTACAGCAAAAGATAATTTATAAAAACTTTGAAATATGCAAACGAAAAACGCATCACAGCTTCAAAAGTAAGGTACACTCAAAAAAGAATTCACTGATATGAAATAACACTGAAATAAATTTACTGTTGGTATTTTGCAAATCGAGATAAATGTACGCAGATCTTATGTTTTCTTGTAACTACACATCTTGATAAATAAAATATCAAGATAAATTTTATCTGTGAAACTGTAAGAGAATTATGTTTACAATTTGGCTATAAAACACGTAATACACTAAAAATATAACAATGATCACTTTATACCATGATACAAAAACACAGTCAGATCAGAAGAATAATATTTACGAAAGTTTGAAAGAGACATAGTCACAAAACACGATTTACTTGATTAGTTATTACTAATACTTATAATTCTGTAATGATTATTTCGTAAATGCAAAACACTGTACACATAAACACGACTACATATTGTATACAATCAATTTAACGTATAAGAGAGCGATGTTAGCAATGCGGAATCAAGACAACTTCTGCCTAGAAAATCATCTTTTTTTCTCCATCCCCGCCTCTTTACTAAAAACCAAACAACTTGATATTAGAAGTCATATCTCTTGAATATCGAAAATAAGACTTCACTGCGCATGTTACATAAGAATTAACATTATGACGTCATTAATAGCTGCGCAGAATTAACCTGTTTATAAACTAGAATGTACGAGTCACTGACTTGGGAGTCACGACTTTAAGTCACGAGATTTAACGAAATTTAACGAAGTTTTAAAACCTCCAGTTTGTGTGGAGTAAGAGAGAGAGAGAGAGAGAGAGAGAGAGAGAGAGAGAGAGAGAGAGAGAGAGAGAGAGAGAGAGAGAGAGAGAGAGAGAGAGAGAGAGAGAGAGAGAGAGAGAGAGAGAGAGAGAGAGAGAGAGAGAGAGAGAGAGAGAGAGAGAGAGAGAGAGAAAGAGAGAGAGAGAGAGAGAGAGAGAGAATAGTATATAGGAATCTTTTGTTTTCAACGTCGATTCAAGTGTAATTATTTTTATTAAAGTACCATAATGAAGGATAAGTATTAAGTTCAATGAAATAACAAAAAGGTAGTTTAGTTAATGATACTCGAGTATTGTTCGATAAGTGTCATTGAAATGTATTATGTACATTGCATGACAATAATAAGGAAGTAAATAATATAAACAAGTAAATAAATAATTATTAAATAAATAAATATATAAATTAACCAAGGATAACATAAATTATATAATTTATGCTGTAAATCATATAATCTATATACAATAGTTGTTTAATTAATTATGATTTAAATAATTTATTTGTGCTGTAGGGAAATAATGAATTAAATAATTTATGCTAAATTTATGTTAAATAGCATAAATAATGCTAAATTAAAACAATATAAATAATTATGATGTTTATGCTATTCTAACTAAGAAATTGTGAAGAATAGCATAAATTATGTTATAATGAACAAATTGTGCTGAAACTTGTAAAGCACTTTTTTTTTCCTGTATGCCATTAGGCATTATTATTAGTATGTAGAATTACTATTCAGTTGTAAATCAATTTTGGTTTTTATGAATAAAATTACTAAAATTGATTTACCATTTTTTTTTTTTTTTTTTTTGTATAGGCCTAATTATTTTTTAATTGATTACTGAATCTGCTAAATAAATAAATATTAAAACAAATAATTAATAATAAAAAAATGTATAAATAAACATGGACAAAAATAATTACGTCATAACATGCTAGACAGATTCCATCCATTTTTATAGCAATTTCATAATTTATTCAATTTTGTATTTTAATTATGCTCCATAGCATAATAGTTCTGTTGTACAGCATAATATGCGTATACTATCAGAACAGTTAGTATTTAAGAATTGTGGCATACATTCAGCATACTTTACAAAATTTATTTTTATATTAAATATAGAAAAATATATATAAAAAATAATGACAAAAAAAATCACGTAAAAAATAATCTAAAATTAAAAGCAAGTAAAACTTTTCAGTCAAAGCGTGTTATTAATGTGTTATACACACGTTATATGGAATTAACGTATTGGTGTTTTTAAAAATAATTTGTACGCACTGATGTGGTAATAATTAATCTTTATATTAAGCTGATTAGAGTGCGGAAGTTTGCTTCATTAAACTGGAGTGAGAAATTCTAAAAGCAATCAAATTTCACTTTCAACGATTAAAACTATTTCAAGTTTTACATGGACATTTGTTTGTTATTATTTTATATTGATGGTGGGGGTTTGAGAGAGCGTAGGTGAAAAATATGTTTTATTTAATTATTATAGTTCTATATATTATACGTCCGTAGGAATAGATGAAGAAATTTATACTGCATTTATGTTATTATAGCTAGGTATGCTATAAAACTTAATATTTTTATGCACGGAAAGAATAAATAACGTAATTTATCCTATTTTTATATCTAAATGATTCAAAATTAGAGCAAAATAAGTATTTATTCTATACAACGTAATGTTTATGCCATATAACACAGATATTATGCATTATAGTATAAATTTTGCCATATGGAACTATTTGTGCTGAAAATGAGCTAGCATTGTTGCTATACATTATCGACGGAGATTTTGTAATTTCACCGTTCTCTCTCTCTCTCTCTCTCTCTCTCTCTCTCATTGTAATATCATTTTTCAATAAAAAGAAAAATTAGTGTGAATTGCGCTTTTTAAAGTTCTTTAAAACTAATTAACAGTATATAGTGTTATTATTATATCATTCACTATATATATATATATATATATATATATTTTTTTACCAATTTCACAATTTTTTTTTGCCATTTTGCCGAGAGAAAAAAATCACATTTATATCTGTGACATTAAAAAAAAAAAGGTTTCTATAGTAATTAAATAAATAAAAAAAAAATAAAAAAAAAAAGACTAAAGCAATTAAACAAAATGACCTAATTTTAGAGTTACTTTGAAAATTTTACTGCAATATGAGTTTGAAAAATTGTGTCGTATATAAATAATTAGATATATCTAATCCATCACGTAATTTTTTATACTTTAAAATTAGTTAATACAACTTGATTGTTTACTAGCATGCAGTGATGAAATGCGAGTGTATTGTTGTGTTTCTCACGCACTTCACACTATACAACAATGCGACAACAACAATGTTACATGTGTGTTCTCACAGATATTATGCAAATATTACTGCTTTCATTTCTCTTGATGATATTATATTTACTTAATATACTGAGAACACCAAGCAAGATCACTCTCTCTAATTATATTTCTAATTAATGATGCAGTATTAATCAAAGGTAAAATATATAGTTGATTATTTTTAGTTCAAGTATAAACAACAACATATCAGTTTTTACCATGAAGCATTATTCTCAATCAAGGTTCTATTATACTTTTGCTCGCAATGTTTGGATTGTAAAAAAAAAAAAAAAAAAAAAAAAAAAAAAAATTAAAAAAATTGATAAACAATATTAAACACTCTGACCAAAACAAGGTCGTTCCCGCCAAAAGCTGTATCCGCGGTGCTAAACCAATCAGAGAGCGTGTTATAAACCTATATACTAGCCAATCACAGTTTACTGTACATTGTTAATTACACTGTATCCGGTCGAATTAGTATTGGAAAAAGTGTACACATATATTATATGCCACTTAACCCTTCAGTACTCTCACAAACTGGGAAGAAAACTTGTGAAGTAGACAACATGCGCTACATTTGCTATTGTAGACCCTGAATTAATGACGTCATGAATTCCCTAAGTTGCCTACTTTACAGTGGTATAATAGTATAAAGTATAAGGGTCTCATCTTATAAATTTTACGTTTTTGATCAAAGTTATAGGACAGTAATCCCTTTAAATTTTTTTTATGTGCATAAACACACGACTTTAAATTAAAAACGTCAGAACCTATAATTTTGTTAGCATTTGACGTTTTAAATCTGGAGATACACTTTTACTTCTTTTGTCCCTTACACACAAATGTTTGTAAACATGATATTTATGTTTTGAAAAATCGTCAATTGTAAATTAATTAATGTTACGATATTTGTA
Organism: Ecdyonurus torrentis; assembly: GCA_949318235.1. Lineage (NCBI taxonomy): Eukaryota > Metazoa > Arthropoda > Insecta > Ephemeroptera > Heptageniidae > Ecdyonurus > Ecdyonurus torrentis. The sequence continues at coordinate 19,307,724 of OX439135.1, forward strand.
AAAAAAAAAAAAAAGAGACAGAGAGAGAGAGAGAGAGAGAAAGAGAGAGAGAGAGAAAGAGAGAGAGAGAGAACGATTTTTTCATTTTATTTACCTTAATACAACAGTAATATAATAAATACTATTAATTTTAAATTCAAATTTAAAACTTATTTTCATTATGATTTAAATGAAAACGATTATGTACTTCAAATTTAATTGAATTGGTTTCAGATATAATTAGCAAATAAATAAGTTGTCAATTCTATGTATAATAAAATAACCTTCAACAGATGTAATTTTTTATTTTTTGTAATTATCATTGCAATTAAGCGAGGAGATTGAAAATAAAGAAATTTTGAATTTGAATTGAAACTACAAATCCAAAACAATAGAGACCAGTGTGTAAAAAAAAAATAATAATAATAATTAAAAAATATATATATATATTTTTTTTCTGTACATCAAATTAAACATTTAAACAATAATTGAAATTATAATTAAAGTATGTAAAAATTATAAAAAGACACAAAGTCCTAAAATCCTACAACCTGCACAAAGTTCTAAATAATTTCTACTTCCGCCACCAGAGCAGCACCATGCAAAGCTGTGGTAAAAGTTACTAATCTTGCCACTAGATGGAAGCACACAAAAATAATCTCAATTTTGTGATTCTTCACTAGAAGTGGGAAAACTAAAAGAGGTGTTTAATTATTCCCATTGTTCGCCCGCTTACTTGCCTGACTTTGTTATTATGAGAAACACCCAAAAGTTTTCTATTCACAACAACAATATGACAAACAAAGTTAACATGTTGAGATTAATCTTCTTCCACATTATACACAACATGATTGTCAAAACGTCTGGAAAAGCATTATATGAGTATGACATATGAAAGCGACAGATTCAAAAGTAGACATTCAACATTTGCAGCATGGTTCATTTCTAACCTGCTTAGCAAGAGAAAATGGAGCTTACAGCATATTATATGTCGAATGTCTGCTTTTGCTTCTAAAGCTTTCATATAGGGTGTATTTGCATGACATCATAATGAATAAGCCTCGACGCCATACTGGATCAATGAAATAACATTGCTCAGCAAACGTTGTTGTTGTTGTTGTTTTCTTCCTTTTTTTTTTTAGCATTTTTCTTTGGAAAATTAGTTTTTATTTATTATTATTATTTTCCTCGCATACTTAAAAACCTAATTCTACCTGGTAACAACATCAATGCTCTCAAAAATATTGCTTAATATTTTAAACTGCCAAAAAGTCTTATTTTCCCATACCAGTCCTTGCATTTTAGTGATACAACATGGCGTCGACATATATGAATACATGCACCCTATACCTAACTAAGTAGGTTGGCTATTTCCTTTTTCTAAAATTAGAGAAATAGAATGAATATTAAAAATGTTTTTACATTTATATAACAAAAGTCTTTATTTCTTCCTGCTATATATCGATGATTTCATAATAATTGCATTTTGTGTACCATTTATTATTATTATTATTATTACTATTATATTTTTATATCACGGAAACAGAGAATTAGGTGCATTGAACAATTGCTATATTATAGTGCACAAATGTTGCAATAGTTTGTAATAACAAAGTTACATTATTTGTACTTATTTAAAAATGTTTAGAAAAAACTAAATTTTATAATTCAGTATAAGTTATCATGCTTAACATCTTAACTATATTATCGCAATGTACAGTAGTATAATTAATAATTATAATCACTATATTCAAAACATATAGTAAAACTGCTGCATGTTTCTTGGATAACAATAAAACAAAACGATATAGCATAAATCTGCATTGGGCTATAGCATAATTATTATGTATTTATTTTATTATTATTATTAACAGTCAGAATAAATTATGTAATTTATGCTGTATTAATGTCAATATACTAAATTAGAACAACATAATGCTATATAATATAATATTTATGCAATTTAACATATGCCAGTATATAGGATAAATTATGTTGTACTGAATAAATTGTGCTGAAAATAGTTAAGCATAATTATTATGACATGAGGTATGTTTATTTTTGTTCGTTTTGATTGATTGATTGATTGACTTCTTATTTATTTCATAATGCTAATACAAGACAATATTTCAAATAAATTCTGCTATATCAAAAAGCTAACCTATAAAAATAAATGTAATAAAAAAAAATCCTCATTTCCAGATTATAATTGGACATCTCTGAGATACAATAAACCATAAGATCACCACTAACATGGCGACTATAAACAACAATCCTCCTACATATAATAGTCAAAGTATAAGATAGATATAATACAGACCGCTCGCAGCGCTACATAGATAGCAGTTCGATATTTCAATGTATGAACGGCAAAATTAGCCTGGGAAAATCTTGCAGCGTGACTTTCACGAGAAAATAAAATATATCTCGCTGGCTTATCTAACGTGGAACAAAACAAAACAATAGCAAGCGTGCAAATCTGATGCTCTGTAGCTTGTCTGTCTGTCTGCATAGCAAATATTTTTTATGTATAGAGAAATATGGAATCGAGCAGTACAAATGTAAATATACTGTAAGTATAAGTAAGTTAGTAAGTAAGTAAGAAAGTAAGTAAGTAAGTAAGTAAGTAAGTAAGTAAGTAAGTAAGTAAGTAAGTAAGTAAGTAAGTAAGTAAGTAAGTAAGTAAGTAAGTAAGTAAGTAAGTAAGTAAGTAAGTAAGTAAGTTAGTAAGTAAGTAAGTAAGTAAGTAAGTAAGTAAGTAAGTAAGTAAGTAAGTAAGTAAGTAAGTATAAGTAAGTAAGTAAGTAAGTAAGTAAGTAAGTAAGTAAGTAAGTAAGTAAGTAAGTAAGTAAGTAAGTAAGTAAGTAAGTAAGTAAGTAAGTACACGGAAAATAAAATCTACTTAAATTAAGCAAAAAGCTAGTATTAAAATGCTGTGTTTTGCAATAGAGACAGTCCTAACTGAGAATTAGTAGGGCGGTATGCTAGACCCGCTCCTACCTGCGCGCAGCATAGCATACCTGTCGGCCAGGAGAAATAGACTCAGGTGAGGTGGGCTTGCAAACTCACCCCTAGTATATTTGAGTTAGCACTAATGTACTAAATTTTAGAATTGGACCGCAAAATGGCGTACATGAGATTTTTTTAAATAATTCTGTGTATTAATTTAATTATTAATTATTATAAAAAATAAACGATGGTAATAATTTGAAATATTCAATGAAATGAATAATTCCCGCGGTGGATGTTCTTAGTTTATTATAATTGTATGCAAATATACTTTCATATAAATTACATAATTATAAATCATATCATAATTTGTTAGTAGCGGGGGACAGAGGACCATTTTTTTTTCAATGCGTCGATCGGGTTTGGCTACCATAGGCCATATCGATGAATATATCAAATATAATATACCATTGTGTTACTACATGACGACTCATTTTGCACCTTATTTGACTGTGCGATTACTTCATTTTTATTTTTTATGTAAAATCGTCACTTATAATTCTATTTGCATGTTATACGCGGTAATTAAGACAGTTAAAGTATTTTTATAAATCTGATAGTTTAGAATTAATTACCTTCTTCGTAGTCTCCTGAAAAATAGAGAAACGTGGCCATTTAAACGGAGATTGGCTGATTTTAGCAATGCTAGCTCCTAGTTCGCGGGAATACTAGATCGGCTCAGGCGGGTTATAAGCACAGCTGCGCTGGCAGTCAGGTGCCGCTCCTCCTAGATCTCAGGTGACATAAAAACTATACTGACTATAACTGACGCTAGGTACCGCTCCCCCTAGATCGCAGGTGGTATAAAATCTAGTGCTAGGGTTTTGGCGTCACTTATGCTAGAGATGCAGGCTACCCAGATCTTGCACGCATGTACTAGGGCGCGGGATTATTTGCGTTAGTATACTAATCTACTTAAATTTAGCACATCTTTTTTTTCCGTGTAAGTATAAGTAAGTAAGTATAAGTTAGTAAGTAAGTAAGTAAGTAAGTAAGTAAGTAAGTAAGTAAGTAAGTAAGTAAGTAAGTAAGTAAGTAAGTAAGTAAGTAAGTAAGTAAGTAAGTAAGTAAGTAAGTAAGTAAGTAATTGTAAAATATATATAAATAAATAAATAAATATATTATATATTTTTAATCCTATAATGCGACAGACATTTTTTTGTTTACCAGTTTTTTTTTTTTTTTTTTTTTTTTTTAACGTTGCTCACAATTTGTTTATTTTATTTATTAATATAATCAACGTGTGTATGTAGAACATTTTCAAAACAAACAAATAAATAGCAATCAATATAATGAAATAAACTTGTGATGATAAATTTAGGTGAGAAAGACTGCATAAATTAATAGACACAATATCAATTCCTTTATTTTTTCTTTTCTTTTTTTATCTTTGAATTTTTGCATTTGTTATCTTGGTTGAGTGAACAACAAAGTTACTTTTTTCCCAACTCAACAATTTCAGCTGAACTAAAAAATAATAATAATAAATAAATAGTAACTCATATATTAAACATATTTTACTAAAAGTGATTTAACCGTTATTTAAAATATTATTTATCAATATTTTCCCAAATAAATAAACGTCTCATCAAAAGCTTTAATATTTTTCACTCACTGATGCGTTAAATATAACTGCTGCCAACTCGACCAAAAAATTTAGACATTTAGCCGCCTTGTGCATCTCTAAATTTTACTTAACAAATCTAAAGTTATTAGTTAAGACCCGCCTCATTAGAGTATTGCTGCATCAAGCCAATTAATTTTTGCCAATAAATTATTTTCAAATTAATGATATTGTACCGTTTTCTCGTATTTCCTTCGCTGCATTTTTTAATTAGAAAGATAATATTTCAGAGTATTAGCCATTTTTCATCATTACTTTTTTATATATATTTTTTTTATCTGTTTCATTTTTTACCTCTAAATTCATTTTTTAAGTATTTAGCCGTCAAGAATTGAGGTAAGGTTGGTGCTTAAATTACATGATTGTTTGCAGAATTAACGATGTAACTGGCGTAAAATTTATTTGATGCATATAAGGTAAGATAGGACATTACGGACTTTAGAGATGAGTCGGGTATTGCCAATACTAAATCCTTTACATTTATTTTACTTTTTATTTGTATACATAAACTGGGTACTCAAAACTGAAATGTAAATTTGTATTTTTATTTGAAAAGTTTTCACGTCTGCAGTGCATTTTTTTTTTTTTATCTATAAGCTTCAACCCTTCAGTTTCCTTCTATCTATGGTTCCTATAAGGACTAATTACACCCTATATATTGTAATTTGTCTCCTAATTAACATATAGTAGTATTTGGTAATTTGAACTGCCTTGCAATTTCTGTAGAAAATAGTTTTTTTCCCTCTTTATTTGAAGAATTTTTCACAATTCCAAAAAAAAAAAAAAAGAAGAAAAAAAGGATCTGCAAGTCATCAAGCATGCATACAAAAAGGTGTTTGCTGTGCACTCACCTTTAATTGTCTTATTGCAAAAAAAAAAAATAATAATAATAATAAAATTTTAACATTCGTTTTTTTTTTTTTTTTTTTTTTAATGAACATCAGATCGAAATGTAAATAGTAAGAAATAATTGTAATAATCAAAATGTTCTAAAAACCAACAACGCAGTTCTAATTTCAATAGTAATATTTTCATCTATGAATCAGTCGATTGTCTGTATAATTATTACAAAGATAGTACTTGCCAGTGAAGGTGTAAGCTCGACTTATCGAGTGAACTGAAGTGGACAACTTACCTAAAACATAAGAAAACAACACAAGGGTTAGTCAAAATATCAATACACAAAATATTATTTATCGTGCATGCATTGCATTTGTCATCACTTTGATTATTATTCTCTTCAATCAAAGTATACAATACAGTGGATATCAGATTATTCAATGAAAAATAGAAAAAAATAGTCGAAAAAAATAGAATAAGGATCAAGATAAAAACATGAAAATTGGTCCAGAAAACGCTCTTGAATTTACGCGTTTTAAGACGAGCATTCTAAGCACCGCGCTCAAAAAAGTGGTTAACATTTATACGACAGTAATTTTTTTAAAGAAAAGGTCTGATACTGAATGAGGAAAGTTACCTCAAATTAAATAATTTTATTTCAATTTTTTATATATTAAAAAAAAAAAAAAAAAAAAAAAAAATGAAAACAAATATAGCTTCTCTTATTCTGATATATGCATTACATACGAAATTTCACACATATTAATATAATGGTAGTAATTTACGTACTTATATTCCAGGCTACGTTACCTAGAAAAAGCCCATTAGTGTATTGATTACTGCCGCCACCCTGTGTATACCCCTAATATAACATAATTACTGCGCTGTATCAATTATTTGCAATTATATAATAACAATTATAGTTTTTATTTTAAATATACCTATATACAACATATCTATACTTTTTGATGTGCATAATGTATACTTTTGAACATATATGTGTTCATTACATATAGAAATTATAATAATACGCAAAAGCACACAATGTATTGTAATGATATGGCCATAGAGTTTAATAAAATATAGTCAATATCACAATTATTGCAAATATAAGCTAAATTAGAGTAGGAGGATCCATTTGCATTAATATCATAAATTCTACAAATAGATACATATAAATAAATTCAATTCTATATAGTACTATTACTGTCTACTCATTTAAAGTACGCAATAAAAGGAGACTGCAAAAAACCCATAAGAATAACCCAGGAATTTAGAAAACGTTCTGGATTTTCAAATTATATTTCAGTATTGTACTTTTACTTTTTTTTCTTTTTTTTTTATCAACTGGCAAACAATGTACCCATTATATAAATCTCTTTATAATATATTTTTATATTATATTAAGGTAATATAATATAATATTTATTATATATAATACACCATAGACATTATAATATATATATGTCTATGTAATATTACTTTAAAAGACGGTAGACGGTGGTAGCTTTTCTTTTCCGTCCGGTACAAAGGCCTACTTATAGTAAATAATAAGTGACATCAAATAAGAGAGAGAGAGAGAGAGAGAGAGAGAGAGAGAGAGAGAGAGAGAGCACATACATCACATAAGACGGACAATGGAGTGCTGTGACATTAAGGCTACTCAGAGGTGGACACACATGCACTCACGTGAAAACCTAATAAATCTCGCTTATCTTTATACATTAACAAAAACTTATATCTCCAACGTTCTATATAGATTTAGAAATTATAGAAATATATTTAAATACCTCATCTACTTATATAATATAAAGTCTAGAAAATACTTTTTTTTTCTCTTTTTTTTATATACAAAACTTACACGGAAAGAAGAAATTACCTAATTGATTTTGTATTTGTAAGCGTGGAAAAAAAAAAGTTACCAAGCTAGATTTTAAATTTTTTTTTTTTTTTTTTTTTTTTTTTTAGTCCCATAATATTTCATGCTAATTTTGATAATTATTTTCTCTCTTATCTGATGGTCACATCAGGTTCTGAATTTTTTTATCATAGGTAGGTAGCTGTTACTATTAACTTTTAAATGACATATCATAAAGTTTGGAAATTTTCTTTTTAAATTTTGAACTATACAAGCCATCTGAATACAACCCTTCAGTTATTTTGTAGAAAATATTATGCTGTGTTTTTTTGTTTCTCCTTGTGACAAACAGATTGCGATATTAGTTATTAGATGAATCATTTTTGTCTGTCTGTCTACTTATTCCCCTCTCTATTGATTCATTGATTTCTCCTTTTTTTAAAAGAAAATTTAAATTTTACCCAAAATATTTTAGTCCAAATAATATAGCAATAAAAACAATTTATCACGCAAATATTAAAAATTGCATTCTATGCAAAGTTACATCAAATATTTAAATTGTCTTCATTCTAATGCAAAGAATGTTTGAAATCACAGCAACGTCACGGAAGTACACAAAAACTTTAGCGAAAGTCAACTTCCGGTTATAAGGTCAAGTGTATAACCTTGAACTTGATGATAGAGGTGATAATCACACCTGAGAACTACTATTATCGTCCTTATAGACTTTTGCATTGTTTTAGATCATGCTATTTTAATTAACAAGTCAAGTAATTAGCAGGCGTGGGGGGTCAACCAAGGCCAAGTGGGGGGCTTATTTTAATTATTAACTTTTTACATAACTTAACAAGTGACATAAAAGTTATAATTACACATAGAATTGTAACAAAAAATAAATAAAGGATGGCAACTTTTGTATTGGAAAAGTATTAATTTTTTTATATATAGTAATTAATACAATCAACCACTTCTATAGGAAAAGTTCAAAGTGTAACTTATGCTGCATTTATGTCTGTATAGCATAAATGATGCTAAATTTAAAAAAGCATAAATAATTATACTATATGCAAAATAAAATGTAACATTTTTATTATGCAGTAAGCATACATTATGCTGTATTGAATGAATTGTGCTGAAAATGAGCTAGCAAAATTATTACGTATTTATTTTTGTGCATGTAATAGCAAATATTGGGAAAAAAAATATTTATTTAATTAACTCTACGCTATAACTTATTTTGCACAATTTAATGTTGCGTGCATAAAATATTTTGATAGTTATTAATTTTTAAAACGGAAAATCACATTTTTTACGACAAAATTTTTTAATGGAGGATTTTGCACACATTGTATAAAGGTGGCGGTGATTTCTCTCTCTCTCTCTCTCTCTCTCTCTCTCTGTCATCAAATACATTTGAGAATTACAGTATTTCTACAAATTCTTTAAAGGCGTAGAACACCTTGAACAAAAAACTTGCCTAATATCCTAACATACCTAAATATCATCTTTAATTTGGCCGGAGTCATTGATTTCTAATTTATTTTCCATTCATAAAATGTCAGTTGCGGGTTTACTACGTCACAGCTTGCCTGGTCTACGCGCGCGGAAACAGGCGAGTTGTGACGTAATAAACCCGCAACTGACATTTTGTGAATGGAAAGTAAATTAGAAATCGATGATTCCGGCCAAAATAATGTTGATTTTTTGGTATGTTAGGATATTAGGCAAGTTTTTTGTTGAAGGTGTTCTACGCCTTTAAGTTTTTTTTTTTTTTTTTTTTTTTTTTTTTTTTTTTTTTTTTTTTTTTTTTTTTTTTTTGCATAAAAAAAAATGGTTGTTTCAATGCGGCAACATGAATCATGTTTTATTTAAAGAATAAAAAAAAATCGTACAACAATTTACCAAAAACATTTATATAAAAATCACATTCCTTATATTTAATATTTCTCACAACTGAAAAGCATAATATAAAAAATGCACAGTTATATTTGCATAGAAGAAAACTAACGGCTATTATACGCTGCAGATATAATTCGCATCATGCGTGAGTAGAAATATTAAATTTTGTAAAGAAAATTAAGCAATAAATCTGGCGAGATGTAGGCGTGGATAGTAAATAAATTAAATCTCCTACACAAATTTAAATATTATAGAAAATAATAAATATCATAGATTTTCTAAATTTTTATCGCAGAATTATATATCAGAAAAATTTAATACACCCAAATAATTTTTTCCCCTTCTCTTTTCTTTCTTTTTTTTTTATATATATTATATACACTTTGTTTAAATATTTGTAAATGGGAGCAAAATTTAAAAATAATAATACAGCAACTTGGATAGGTTGATTTGGAGAGATAGGATCGGAGATTTTGGTTATGTTATTTATACAGTATCTTTTTTGTTTTTTCCTTTAATTAAGTCAAATCTGATCCACGTAGTACTGTACACACGACTCTTACCAAATATAAAATTAGTTCTCTTCTATAATCCAGAACAAAATTATGAATGAATATAGCACGAGTTTTAATTAAAATAATAAATTATCGCAGTCATGTCTACCTCATTTTATGTCTTGAAGATTACGTGAGTTTTTGTCATTATACACCATATAATAATATTGTCTGCGCTAAAACTATTGGTACAGTTACGTAATGAATCAATTGAGTGAAATGTTTACAATTAAACAGTTTATATATTTCAAAACTGATTTAGTGTTAGACACAACACGAGCGTCAGTTTTACAAAACTTGAACTAATTACAATTGCCTCATTACGACTATTGCAATGTTTATTTTAATTATTTACTTAGAGCATTGTTTGCTTCTTTGTGTCAATACAATTAGATGACAGTTCACTTGCGCTGCTCTGTGTGTACTTTGTGCATCACGAGGAATTCCAATTACCTTGCTAAGAGGGAGAAAAAATCTCTCTCTCTCTCTCTCTCTCTCTCTCTCTCTCTCTCTCTCACACACACACACACACACACACACACACACACACACACACACACACACACACACACACACACACACACACAGTACACACACACACACACAGTACACACACACACACACACACACACACACACACACACACACACACACACACACACACACACACACACACACACACACACACACACACACACACACACACACACACACACACACACACACACACACACACACACACACACACACACACACACACACACACACACACACACACACACACACACACACACACACACACACACACACACACACACACACACACACACACACACACACACACACACACACACACACACACACACACACACACACACACACACACACACACACACACACACACACACACAACAGCTGTTTGATCATCACTATCATCAGCATTATAACATCAAGCATAAGTAACATTATAATATTTTTTAACATCTTTACATCGATATGTAGCTGCATGATTGTATGGGAAATTAGCAACGCCTTGAAATAACTCTACCCCATATGCATGTCATCCCATGACCCATGTGCATATAGAGAATAAACAATGCAACATCAATCAATCAAACAATATATTATGCAATTTATATAAAATTTTACTGACAACACCTGTCAATAATGTTAATAAATATGTTTCATTCAGGTAACACAAAATGCCTACAGGTATTTGAACTATCAAATCTGTTGGCCATATTTCTAGCTTCATGAATTACACAGGTTATTATAGTATTTGGTGTGCGTACATGAAGTTTTACTTAATGCGCTTTGACGCCATACTGGAGCAAAGAATAACATTGCTCAGCATAGAACAAACTTTGTTTTTTGCTATATTTTCTTTGGAAAATCAGATAATTATTTATTATTGTTATTTTTCTCACATACTTGAGATACTATAATTCAACCTATTAACAGCATCAATGCTCACAAAAATATTGCTTAACATTTTTAAAATGGAAAAATGAATCATTTTCCTATGCAGCCTATGATATTGAGTGATCCAACAATTGACTTTAACATGAATATAGGGTGTTCGCATTTAAGTTGACGCCATATGTGGGCACTAAATAACATGGAAAATGACACATTTTGTCAGATTAAAAATACAAGTAATATTTTTTATATAGACCTTCGATGTTGAATTAATTAGAGTATAATCTAATAATATAATACATAATACTATATAGTATTAATCTATTGTATATTATTAATTGATTTAAAACTTGTTTTCATATTTCTCTTCTCTGTAAGGCATTTAAATTTGTCGCCATGATCAAGCATTTTTATTTACTAAATTACACAGATTATAGTTTAGATATATATATAAATATTAATTAAAACAAATATAACATAAAATAAAACGTCAAAAAAAAAACTGTCATCAATTGAATGCCATTTAAATTTTTGTCAAAAAAAAATCTAATTGACATTTTTTTTTTTTTTTTTTTTTTTACTATTGACGAAGCTCTACAGTTACAGAATACTATAAATTTCTCACATAATTATTTGCAAATAGTTTTAATAATATTTTACTTATGATAAAATCCCAGTAATTTATTTTCTCAGCAAATTTATACTCGCAAATCATTTGTAATCAATATAAACACCATAATAATTTCCCATTCTTGCCCTATAACAATATTTTTCACCTAACTTTGACATATTTAATCAAAATATATACAAAAATCAAGCTACAAGTGAATGCAACACGATCATAATACTTTCGATTAAAAAAGAATATATATAAATATACTGAACAGGTCCTAAAATCTCTACAGTAAGTTAGAAAAGTAACGGTAAGAAAAAATTATATGACAAATTGCTATGAAAATAAGGTTTATATTATTATGATTATAGATAGTAATTTCAACCTTTTAAATATGTCAAATTTAGGATACATAAAAAAAGGAACAGGTTGTGTAGGAGAAAGATTAAAAACAAGTGCCCTACATAGAAATGTATTCACATAATGTATATATATATATATATATATATATATATATATATATATATATATATAAAATATAATACGTAATATATAGCTACTTTGATGTAAAAGTCAAATATAGTATGCAATTTTATACTGCATAGTTGCATACATATAAGTACAGTAAAATACATATTATGCACATTCTCAAACTGTAATATAATTCACTGTAATATATAGATTAATATACGTACTGTCAGTGCAGTGTACAGTACGTACGTAATAATACATAGTAAAATATCCCAAGAAAATATATTGGAAATTAATAAATATGTGAAGTTTAAAAAATATTTTGAATATTTTTATGTATGGAAATTTGCTAGCAATAATACTTATAAAAATTGCCTGATTTTTTTTTTTTTTTTTTTTTTTTTTTTTTTTAAATTAATTTATCTGATTTTTGTTAAAAGCGTACAGAACAGAGGAAGCATTTTTAATTATTATTATTATATTTTTAATTCTTTATATTTTCTACCCTATATACACATATACAGGATGATTTGTCTTAAAAACTACTCTATAGAATATAACTATTAAATTAATAGTTACTAATAATAGTTATTACTAATTAATATACCATTATTTAATTATTTTTAATGTAATAATATGAATTACCCCTTTTTTAGTTTTTTTTTTATATACATACATAAAAACTATCCACATTCACTACCTTATCTGAACACATCCATACTTTGACATATTTATAAAAATTTCAATGTATAAAAATTATTTAATATTTACCAGTAACCTTCAAATAAAAAAAAAAGTTAATAATAAATGAAGAAAAAAAAAATAAATTTACCGTAAAATTCCACATTAAATTTTCAAGTTCTTAGAATAAAAAGAAGCTCTTAATTTTTATTTTTCCATTGTGTTTATTAGATTTAAAAATGCATGAAAAATATTCAAAAGCGCCGCAAGCTAGTAAAAAAAAAAAGATGCATTTTAAAATATTTTTACTACCGGGGATTTGGAAAAGATCGTAAAAATATTTTATTCTTATTTCTTATGATATATTTTTGAGAAGTAAATTTTATTTTTATGATTTTTGAGAGTTAAATTTTAGGTTTTAAGTTACTTAAGAAGTCATGATGATATATAATTTTTTTCACTTTATATTTTATTGAACTGTGAATAATCTTTATCTTGTTCAGATCACTGTAATAAAAATATTATATTGTGTATAATTTTACATTTATAATCGAATTATATATCAGAGCCATACTACACTATATTTCATATTGTTTCACTTTTAATGCATTATATTAAATAGACTTACTTTTTTTATTTATGTATTACATATTATTCATAATCGATGAATCGTGGTTAGACTAGCGTGTATATGTATATACGGATTACAATAAAATTAATACATTTATTTTATATATAATATCACTCTAAAAAAATGGTCCATTACTTTAGTTACGAATCCTAATTTATTTATCTTATTTTCCTAATTTAATCACTTTTAAGTTATGAGTAGCTAAAATAATACATTTTAGTAAAGTTATTAGTAGCTTTATTATTTATTATTTCATTATTTTAGCTATACTCATAACTTAAAAGAGATTATTTTAAATAAGTTAGTATTTGTAACTAAAATACACCATTTTTTAGAGTGATGTGTATAAATTAAGATGGTTATTGTAAAATAATTACCAGCTTAAAACATTGTTAGTAAATAAATTAGTAAACAACAGAAAAAGTCAATTTTATATAACTTATGATTTATATTTCTGAATAATAGCATAAACGTTGCTATTTTCAAAATAGACACAAATAATTATTCTCTATATTTTATGTTGTGCTGCATAACTTTATTGTACAATATAGCTAAAATTATGTTTGTTCGGAATAAATATTACACAGAATAATTACGTCTTTAATTTTGTCTGTGCATAAATAAGTATAGTAAATTGAAAAAATAATAATAATAATAAAAAAAAAAATAAAAATAAATTAATTAATAAATAATTTACAAATACATAGATCAAATAAAGACAAAAAAAAAATGAACAAGCGAGTAAAATAAGTAAAGTTGTTTAAAATAAAAAGTCATATATAGTGTGGTTTCATTGATGTTAAAGTCGACGCCATAAGTGAGTGCTAAATAACATGCATGTTCCATGTATAGAAAAATGACCCATTTTGCCACTTTAAAAATACTTCGCAATATTTTTGAGAGCATTGATGCTGTTAACAAGTTGAATTAGTATTTCAAGTATGAAAGAAAAATTATAATAACCAAAAAATAGCTAATTTTTCAAAGAAAAAAAGCCAAAAACTACGTTCGTCCTATGCTGGGCAATGTTATTCATTGCTCAAGAAGAGCATCAAAAAGCACTCAAAATGACGTCATGCGCACACATTCTATGGATAAAATAAGTATCTGGTAATTTACAATCTAATAATTGTTAATTTGTAAAAAAGTTTTTAGAGGCTTCGTTATAATTAATAGCCCGAAATTTGAAATTTATATGAGGAAAAAGATATCAATAAAGGAAATTAAAAAGTCAAATTTATTATCAGAATGTTGGAACATCGATAAGAAAATATATACATTTACTTTAATAAAATTGCATACGAAAATTTAGAATATTATCAGAAATAAATTAGAAGTTCTGAAAATAAAAGCATAATACAGTAATATAAGATTTGGTTGACACAGCTTATAAGTTATTAGACAGTAAAACGTGTGAAAACTGCTATAAATAACAAATAAAAAATCATATACTTTCAAACACTAAACGTATTGGATGAGAGCCAACTTTTTCTTTCCCCTATGTGATAGCTGCATAGTATATAAATATATTGACCCTTTTTACTTTAGATAAATCTCTATTATGTACCAAACTTTTGGATATAAATTCTTCCGCTCCATTCAGTTAATTAATATGAATGGGAATGAAATTATTTTTGCTAAATCAACTATTTATCTGCTATATATGTTCTATTTTTGGAAACTTAAAGGCATAGACAAGGAGAAAATAAGCATTTATATCACAACATTTGATGGTAACTACATAAAGACAGCATTACTTTGTCTCAAAATTTATTTGTATAACTTCGTAATGATCAGAAAATTTCAATTTATACCTGCACAACTTTTTTATATTCATTTTTGCCTGTTTCTATTGTCATAAAAAGATATATTCACGCAAATTGCATACTTTACTGCAGTTTTTTCACGCTGCCTTGTGGGGCCACATTTAAACTCTGGTGAAAAATGTTATTAATTTTATGTAGATCTCATTTTGTGTTTAATCGTTTATAAGAACATGTTGTTTCATGTGTGGTCTATGCCTTTAAGATAATATTGCTTGTTTTCTGTCTTTCTATTTCTGTCTCTCAAATTAACTTTCATGTTCACAAAAAAACGGTAAAAAATATCATACATTATTTTCTATTATTCTGACGAATACGGACAAAAATAAATACTTAATTATTATGCTAGCTCAATGCAGCAATAACAACATATTTTATGCTATACAGTAATTATGCTACAAAGTTCCAAAAATCAGGTCAGGGGAGGAATTACAGCGTACAAACAAAGTTTTATGTTTTATATTTCTCGTCTATGCATGTATAATGATAAAAATTTTAAAACCCATGACCAACAGATAAAAAGAGAGAAAATAATTATTAAAATTAACATGGGGTTTTATGGGACTAAAACTTCAAAAAATTAAAATTCAAAATCTAGCATGGTGACCTCTCAAATATTTTAATTTTTTGAAGATACCTTATCCTAATGTGTGTGTGTATATATATATATATATATATATATATATATATATATATATATATATATATATATATATATATATATATATATATATATATATATATATATATATATATATATATATATATATATATATATATATATATATATATATATATATATATATATATATATATATATAACACTGTGCAGAATTTCAAAGTTTTCTTTTTTTGACAATTCTTTAGTCAAATTCTGCAGTAGCTGATTTCTTAGTTCCGTAAGAAATAGTATATAGAAATACTATATATAGAAATAGTATATTAGTATCAAACTTAGTTTTCTAGATGCCAAGCTATTTTAGTTAACGTGGTGAT
This sequence comes from Ecdyonurus torrentis, assembly GCA_949318235.1. Taxonomy (NCBI): domain Eukaryota; kingdom Metazoa; phylum Arthropoda; class Insecta; order Ephemeroptera; family Heptageniidae; genus Ecdyonurus; species Ecdyonurus torrentis. Next base: position 19,324,121 of record OX439135.1, read on the forward strand.
TTTCTTACTTTACATTAGTATAGAAATATAATTCAGAGCACAGAAATGCTGAAAACTAGGAAACTATTCAATGTTCAAAATAAAATTCAATGGTACAATATTGGTTCTCATTAGAGTTACTATTAGGAGAGATATAAACAAAGGCTCCATACTACCCCGCGATACACACACGCACATTAGGCACACACACATAATCCCTGTGTCTCTTCTTCTCATTCATTAGCCCAACTGTTGCGGCTTTCAATGAGAACAAAAATAGAAACCAAAAAGAAAAAAAAAACAGCCAGGAAGACGAGTTTCATTTTTTTATAATATAATACAGCTCAAGAATAAACTATGTGTACTACCAGTTATACTGTATAGTAAAAATAATAATAAAAAAATATATAGAACTATAGGATCTATGCATTCATGTTAAAGTCAACGCCATGTTAGATAACTCAATAACATTAGTGACTTAGGCTTAGGAAAATAATCATTTTGCCAGTTTAAAAACACTCTTCAATATTTTTGAGATGTTGCAAATGCTGTAAATAAGTTGAATTAGTATCTCAAGTATAGGAGAAAAATAACAATAAAAAAAAATTAATCGATTTCCCAACGAAAATTGCCTATATAAAACGAAGTTAGACCTATGCTGAGCAATGTTATTTAATACTCCAGTATGGCCTCCAAGCGCATTTAATATGACATGCGGATACACCCTATATATAGAACTTAACTTTAAGTTTTTGTTATTATTAATATTTTTTTATATTATAGAATATTGATGAAGTCTGTTTTGAAATTTATATCGTAAAATTTTTATATTTTAAAAGAAATAACGATCGATGATGTGAGAATTATTTGTGATTTAAATTTGCATTCAAATTTTACAAAAATTACGTTCAACAGAATGAAGTTCAAAACAACAACAACAACAACAACAACAACAACAACAACATGTTGTGCAACAGGTTTTATACTTTTTTCGAAATTTTGTTGGAAAATTTATTATTTAGTTTTTAAATTCTGTTGTTATTTTCTTTCATCCTGTGTAGTGATATGTAGTAGGTTACTATTTGGTATAGCTTAAATTGTTGATGCAAATTGAGACAATCTTGTAGAAATGATTGTCAATGGACCACTTTCAATGAATGAAATTTTTTAAATAATTTGAAATTCTTACAGAAAATTCGTTTTCACTTACACGTTGCAACAATTAAAAACATTTCATAGCAAGTGGTCCATAAAACTTTTACAAAGCAAATATAACGACAATCAATAATCATTAACAATAATATCTTAAAGGCATAGACCACATGAAACAACATGTGCACAAAATAGGATCTACAAAACTAATGACAATTTTTACCAGAATGTAAATATGGCCCCACAAGAGAGGGTGAAAAAAACTGTAAAGTTTGCAATTCTATATTTCTGTTTATGACGTCAGAAACAGGGAAATTTTAGTATGGAAATGTTTTGCGGTTTACATGAATTGAAATTTTCTGCTCACTGCTACGGTGCTACAGTTGGGTTTTTGAGACAAACTAATATTATTTATCAAGTATTTTGTGATGTATATATGCTAATGTTTTCTTCTGGTTTACAATTTTTACTTTTATATAACTACAGATTAAATGTCTATTTTCCAATTCAGTGATAGATTTTGCTAAATATTAATATTATATCGTTGAGTAACAAAAAGGTGTGCAGCTCTCTCATATCCTGGTTTTAAATATAAAACTATAAAACTGTCAATCAAAGTACTTAATTTTACACACATTATATTTTTTAATCAATAATCTATAAACATGATAAATAAGGAAATTAATGACTAAACATATTGAAAGGTCATAGGTTATGAAGGTGCTCGCTTATATAATATGATGTCATTTTCTATTTCGTACAAAATCAATCAACATTTATTGAACGATGTGTGTGTGTTCAAGAGAGAGAGAGAGAGAGAGAGAGAGAGTTAAGAATATTCTTGAGTTAATTTGATACGAAATATTTAAAATTAGGCAGACTGTTTTTTTTTTTGTTTTTTTAATATTTTCTTTTTCATATTTTTTTACGATAATTGTTAAAAAAATATTAGTTTTTATATTATAATAATTAAGGTATTTTTATATATTTTAAATCGAATAATACCGATTGAATCCAATTGAATAATATTAATTATTTAATAATACCTGCAGTTTTTATAGAAATATTGCGTAGATATTAGAACTACAAATACAAATAATAGTATCTAATTTTCAATTCTCTTAATGCAATTCACCAATAATCAGCAATACCAATAATTAAAATATCTTCCAGAATGCGTTATAAAAATTAGTCAGTTCTCTACATACCTGGAAATTAAAAATAATAATAAAATGTCACAAAATATGATAATAACTTTAAACATACCAATTTCAATGAACAAACTATTTAAAATAAATTTGAATATTTTTAATACATTTCTTATGGAAAAATTGTTATTATCACTTACACGTTGCAACAATTAAAAACATTTCATTGCAAGTGGTCCATTGTAAATAAATAAGTACAGTCAACTGGGGTGACTTTGAACACCCAATCATCTGTCTTGGGGCTTCATTTTAGAAATTTGAAGAAACTTACTATATTGTTCAAATTTGTTTTTATTGATCTTAATTACATGTTTTAAAATTTTGAAATGAGTGCCCAAAGTAGAGATAAATGGATGTTCAAAGTCCCCCCGGTTGACTGTACCTTTTTGTTTAACTGCTTAAGATGATAAATATATATTTAAAAATAGTACACATATAGCTATACAATAAAAATTAAAAAAAAAAAAATGACAGCATTTTATTTAGTTATGTTTGCAAACCATAGACAAAGTATATTTTTAATGTCACTAAGTGTACGTATAATAAAACTTGCTACAAGATATTTGGTGTGAAAATCTTATTAGATAATAATGTACAAAATATTAAGACAAAAGTGGGCGTGGCTAAGTGATGACGTCATACAGGACGCAATTATAATGTGTACCCGTAATTGTAATAAACCGAAGTGAAGTCATTTTTGTGGCTAGATATCTAAATTAGAACATTAATTCATATTTTTATAAAATATATAAACCACAAGATATGAATGTAATTATGTTTGTAAGTCGGTACATATAGGGTACGTAGCTTTATTTGGTATAAGTGAAAAATATTATGTCATGGCACTACTACTAGCAACACGGATGAATGAAATTACGTTATTTATGCTACATTGAACAATTGCTATATTACAGAGCACAAAATGTTGCTATTTTGTAATAACATAAGTAACTATGTTGAACATCTTAACTGTTATGCTATGCGTAGTATAATCATTACACAATAAAGCATAAATGTTGCTGAATTGAGCTAGCATAAATATTTATTTTTGTATACGCGTGGATGTGGGTTTATAAATTTAACAATACTTATTATATGTATAAAATACATGATATATAATGGAGAAAAACATAGAAAACTTAGACGTTTTAATGATTTATGCAAAAGAAAATTAGTATAATAAAACAGAGTTTAATATTTAAAAAAAAACGCAAATAATCGTATTTTAAATGTTTTCTTGCGTTTTTTTTTTTTTCCAACAATATATTTTGATTTTGTCTTTTAATAAAACATTACTTATATTTCTAAACAATTGACTTGTATAAATTTTAACGTAATTCTGGGACGTGGTTTTATTGTTAAATTGCCTTTTCTTTTTTTTTTTTTTTTTTTCTTTTTTTTTTTTTTTCTCTCTCTTACTTTTTTTAAGTAACTATAAAAAGGGTGACGTAAATTTGTGAATGTCACTGTTGTATAATAAATGTAAACAGCATTTTTAATTAAAACAATTATTTGATGGTTTGTCTGGCGCCATAATAGCAATTTCGTCTCGCATTTCCTACAAAATGTTTTGTGTCTATGTATTGTTACTTTACTTATAGCTATAGGGTTCTTCTATCTTTTATATCGGTAAACATAGAGAGAGAGAGAGAGAGAGAGAGAGAGAGAGAGAGAGAGAGAGAGAGAGAGAGAGAGAGAGAGAGAGAGAGAGAGAGAGAGAGAGAGAGAGAGAAAGGGTGTAAATCTTAATAATTACACACGTAAATAAATCACAGTCGTGCACTGTATTCAGTATAAAATGGTGAATGTAAGTAAACTATTATTTTTTTTTATTATTTATGTACATTTTGATTTATAACTTCTAACCTCTCATTTGTTTACATAAATATCAAACAAAACAAAGTCGAAAGACACAGAAGTGCTATTATTAATTTTAATCCATAAGCTTGAAACTAAAATAGTAAAGTATTTTAAAAACAGCAAAATTTTGACCATCTTTTAATATTGATATTTCTTTATTGATTTCAGTTTAATTTTAGACTATTTTGTGCGAATATTTTTTTAAATTTTACTTTTTTTTTTGGGGGGGGGGGGAGGGGGGAGGGTAGTTAAAAATGAAAACCATAATACAGAATTTTATACACAATCATGATTCTGATAAAATATTTTAACACATTTAAAAACTCAGAATTTTATTTAATCAATGTTATTAATTATATTCTAATAAAAAAAAACACGCTGAAGTCAATTTAAATAACAAAACAACATTACAATTATATGCAACAGTGTTAGGTAAACACGATCCTGTTTAGAATATTGAAGTTTTCATAGAACATATAAGGATTAATCAATAAAAATTAAAAATACAATAATGTTAACAAATAATAATAATAATATACTATGAAAAGAAAAACACTATTTTTAGCGGTGAAGTTTAATAGCTTTTCAAAAAGTTATTAAAAAAATAGTTTCTCCTAAGATTTAATCATAACTATAATAATAACAATAATGAAAAAATAGATTAAAAACTGTAGCATCATCTAAAAATTATTGAATAAGATGAAACTTACTTTTATAGTTTGTGTTATGATTGATATTGATAAAAACAAATGCACTAGGCAATAGATACAGGCAGGATTATAAATATGTATGATCCATATACAATACATATTTATACAAAAAGACAGCAAAAGGATTTAATTATTATTCGTTCTGATAACACGTAGTTAAAGTGCATCTAATTCTTTTTTCCTATATATCTATATATTTGCAGTACAGTAATTTATAAAAACTCTCTTATTATAGGCATAGACCACATGAAACAACATTTTGTTCTTTTTAATAAATAAACACAATATGGGATCTACAAAACTGATGATCATTTTTACCAGAATGTAATTGTGGCCCCACGAGAGAGCGTGAAATTACTGTAAATTATGCAATTTGCTTGAATATTCCTAGTTTTGACATCAGAAGCTAGGCAAAAATTACTATAATAAATGTTGTGTATATAATTTGAAATTTTCTGGCAACAACGATGCTACAGTTGGGTTTTGAAACAAACCAAAATTACTTGTAAGTCCCATCAAGTATTTTGTGATATAATTTATTAATTTATTAAACACCAAGGGTGTACTGTACGATGTTTGTACTGTTTCTCCTATCCTTTTCTTTCAAATTTATCATCTCTAACCTTGATGGTTTATTTTCCTTAATATTTTGTGATATAAAGGTGGAGACAGCGGTCAAAGTTTCGCGTTTTTATTGTGACAGCGATAGTAAACTAGCTCTCTGATTGGCTAGCGGGCTTACGCGCTAAGAGCTGGCGCATTTCTTTAACTTTTGCGGTAGCGGTAATGCGCATCGCATAAGTTAGACTTCACCTAACTTTTGCGAAAACATAAAGAATGCGGTATGACGTGGGCCAATCAGACGCGCCGTTCAGGCATCGGCATATGACAATCGTATATTATGTCTCGCGCCAAATTCAAACCACTCTTTTAACTCCTGTGTGCATTGTGTTAAATCTTATTAATAATAAGATCTGATATAAAATTTTTAGTATGTAATTAATTTTTTTAACACTACAAATAAATGCAAATCCTTAATTTTGCTTAAAAACCTCTATTATTAATTTATTATTCTTTTCTATTTTTGTCAGCTGGGCATGGTCCGCCATTTTGGATGGCCGTTTATCACAAAACTTTTGGGGGTAAAAATTTGACCACTGTTTGCTCAGCTATCGCAGTCACATTTTAATGGGAATGCGATTGCGATAATTTGACCGCTGTCTCCACCTTAAATGCTATATAATTTTTGTTTCTTGTCTATGCCTTTAAAGGATGATATTTTATATTAAAAGATTAGGATTTCCTTGCTATATTTATATTCAGCGCAGGATTATAGATTCATAGCACAGCCTGTATAGCAAAAAGTAATACTTTCTAAACATTTTTGCATTTGAGGTATAACTATGAGTGTATGTATCATTTGATGATAATTATATTATAAACATAATAAAACTCTCTCTCTCTCTCTCTCTCTCTCTCTCTCTCTCTCTCTCTCTCTCTCTCTCTGATGATACATAACAATGACGTCACCTCACGTTACAAAAATCCCGTACGCTCTCTCACTATACGTCACGACCCTGCAGCAACACCTCAAGGTTCAAAATCTAACAGGTTTACACGTCAAAATAAACCATGTGACTTAGGTGAGAGGTGTTACACAATAAAGCTAAAATGTAAGGTGAGAAGATGTGAAATTGGACCATGTGTGAGGAGGGCGTGACATGTGACTCACGTGTATATATAAAAAAGGATGTTATTACAGACAATGCTATACGTAACCTGGGAAGTTACATCCAAATATTATTTATTTTTGTATACATACAATTGATACTCATCTATTGTCTGGCCAGTATCATATGTGATATACGAATACTGCAACGTAAAAAATTACTATAGTACCTTATGGGAAAACCATGTTTTTATATGAAGCGTTACGCTAATTTTCAAGTCCATATTATGAATACATTGTAATGCCGTAAGAAAATATTGCACATACAAAAATAAAAACGTAATAATTATGCTGTAGCTCAATGCAGCAACATTTATGCATAAGAAACATAAATTTCTACTGCTGTATACTATAGAGTGATTATATAACTATACATAAGTTAAGATGACCAGCATAATTTATTATGTAATGACAAAATAACAACATTTGTGCTCTATATATAATACAACAACTGTCAATAAAGCATAAATTACGTAATTTATTTTTTACGTGTGTAAAAAATTTAAGTTTAAGTGGCTGATTGTTTTTTTTGCATTTAACTACAAAAATAAGCGCACATACGTAATAATTTTGGTGGCTCGTTTTCAGCACAATTTGTTTAATAATCTATAAAGCATAAAAATATTATTTTATATTATAATATATAGCACAACTATTTATGTTGTTCTAATTAAGCATTATTTATGCTATAGTGACATAAATGTAGCATAAATTTCGTAATTTATCCTTTCAGTGCAGTGACAGTTAGGGTGTGGATAAATTGATAAATAAATAAGTTAAGAAAAATTTAAACATAAATAAATGCAACAAAAATAATGTCTTTGCAGTCAAAAAGAAGAAAAAGAAAGAAAAAATCTGTTCCTTTTTTTTTTTTTTTTTTTTTTTTCTTGACATGACAGCAATAATTGTTTTTAAATTTTGAGTTTTCAGTTCCAACACGCATATTTATTTAGGGACTGCGGGCACTAGAAGTATTCACAGCAATTAATGAAAACATGATATCATCTAACGGTTACGTTTTTCTTCTTTTTTTTATATAATACGAGGTTTGTTTTTATAATTTTATGTTTCTTCCAAATTAAACTGAGGTTTGATGCACCATAAATTAGATCTATAAATTAATGCAGTTCTTATAACGATCATAGAAATATTTAAATATATGTATATGTATACCTTATAGTAGTAAAATATAAAAATGTTTGACGCTCATTAGTTTTTTTTTTTTTTTTTAATTTTTTATTATTATTACTATTTTGCCATATTGTGTTACACCAATCTATAGTCCCAGTCAATGCCTTGTCTTATCGATTGGTAAGGACCTTTTCAATCAATGGAAACAGTACACACGAGCCGTCCACAGCCACAGCATTCGCCATGACATCCTATAGAGAAACCGTGGAAACGTATAGGCAAGCTGGTCATTGCAATCACATCGATCATGCACCTCTCAAATACTGTGCGTCGTCATGGAATGCATGTAAACAAGCATCTTGCAAAGTGCTTGCACATTGTTGTGCTCTTACACTTCACGTGGACCCAGCAGTGCCTCGAACCTGTACTCGGTGAGGAGTACAGAGTTATATGAGTCAGCTGCCTTTAGCACTCGGCCATACCGGCCAGATTCCTTTTAAGCTTTCTTAGTAAGGTTCAAAATATTAAAAGTGGCGAGCCAGAGATTTCATATTATACAGATTTTGTTTGTCTAACGCCCTGAAATTTACTTTTATTTTATAGTTCACTGAGGCTATCATTGACAAATATATTCCAGGGCAGCTCATATCATTAACATTATACACACAGAATAAATTGTTATATTTATTGTGTTTAAAGTTTTTAAACCCCGCAATTCAAAATGTTGCCTATGGTAACACCCAGGATAATTCTGAAATATTTATGTTTTTTGTTAGTCCAAAACCAGCAAACAAGTAAGATAATTTGTGGCTTATGAAGATATATTAGTAGCTCGCCTGAAAATTAGATAATTATCTTGTGTGCAAGAAAAAAATGTATGATGCTATATGCTAACTATCATTAGGCGTAAGAGTGGGCCAGACATTAAATTTGTCAAGCCTAAACCTCGCCCTGGCAATTGCTTGTATATTCTTCAATGAAGACGATAATTTTAATTTATCTGTCTGTCTGTCTGTCTGTCTGTCTGTCTGTCTGTCTGTCTGTCTGTCTGTCTGTCTGTCTGTCTGTCTGTCTGTCTGTCTGTCTGTCTGTCTGTCTATCTGTCTGTGTCTATATCTATCTATCTATCTATCTATCTATCTATATCTATCTATCTATCTATCTATCTATCTATCTATCTATCTATCTATCTATCTATCTATCTATCTATCTATCTATCTGTCTGTCTGTCTGTCTGTCTGTCTGTCTGTCTGTCTATCTATCTATCTATCTATCTATCTATCTATCTATCTATCTATCTATCTATCTATCTATCTATCTATCTATCTATCTATCTATCTATCTATCTATCTATCTATCTATCTATCTGTCTATCTGTCTATCTGTCTATCTGTCTATCTGTCTATCTGTCTATCTGTCTATCTGTCTATCTATCGATCTATCGATCTATCTATCTATCTATCTATCTATCTATCTATCTATCTATCTATCTATCTATCTATCTATCTATCTATCTATCTATCTATCTATCTATCTATCTATCTATCTATCTATCTATCTATCTATCTATCTATCTATCTATCTATCTATCTATCTATCTATCTATCTATCTATCTATCTATATATCTATCTATCTATCTATCTATCTATCTATCTATCTATCTATCTATCTATCTATCTATCTATCTATCTATCTATCTATCTATCTATCTATCTATCTATCTATCTATCTATCTATGTATCTATCTATCTATCTATCTATCTATCTATCTATCTATCTATCTATCTATCTATCTAACTATCTATCTATAATATCTATATCACTAATGATAACATACTCCTCTACAGTAAAAAGTCAATGTGCCGATATTACTATAACTTAAATGTTAAGAAATCGAATATTTTTTTTTAGTATTTTTATGCTTGTATACTAACGACGTGACTAAAAACTCCTTTCTAACGAATACTAGGTACGTTATGGAACATAAACGTTGATATTTGCAACATGATTAATAAAAAAAAAAACAATTGTATTTATAATAATAATGAAATCCAATAACTATATTTGTATGCAAAAATCTTTAATCCGCAATTTTAATGTAACTGCACGGACAAAAATAAATACGTAATAAATATGTGAACTCCTTTTTAGCACAATTTGTTCAATACAACATAATTTATGCTATTTTGCATAATAAGTATGTTATATAGCATAAATATTATGTTGTGCAGCATAAATATTTATATTATTCCATTTTAGCATCATTTATGCTATAATGACATAAATGCAGCATAAATTACGTAATTTATTCTTTCCGTGTGCGTGCGTTATTTTTACATTAATTTTATATTTAATGTATGTACCGCCAATGTATTGGGCGCAAGAGTTTTTGTTGACAAATAAATAAATATTATATGATGACACAGTAACATAATATTGTTATACGTTAAATATTAAGTATAGAGAACAATACAAGTGCACGTAATGCTAAGTGGGCTGAACAGCTATAGTTATATACTATAGTATGTGGCTGGCTACGGTGACTAAATTAACTGTGACTCAAACATTATATAAAAATGATGTCACCTTTATTGTGTGCATGTAATGTACGATACTTGGCGCCGCGCCTGCTTGCTTGCATGCTCCTGCCTTGTGTTTTATGTATACTATGTGTACACTGCATTTATTTGCAAGGCTTTATTGCTATACGGTGCATCGTATACCAAAATTACATAAGCTGTCTTTACTTAACAGTTTAAGATTAAAATCTGATTTCAGAAAGTTGCTCTAAATTGAGATAACGACGCATCAGCAATAATAGAGATGCTCACTTGTTGAACATTGTATATTTATAGAAGATATTATATCTTCAATTGCAGGGATGAATTGAACCAATTTTGCAAAAATTATTTACTCTATAACTAAAGCTCATATACGTAGACACGTGCCATGAAACAAAATAAATAGTTTAGTATTGCAGGACCTTTTTTTTTTTTTTAAGTAATACGAAAACTATACACGGAAAAAAATAATTAAAAAGTTACTATTTAGTCGTTTCTTATAATAAATTTGTTACATACAAAGTTTTTTAAGCTCTTTTGTGTTTACCACTGAAAAAAGAAAAGGTTATAATATAATACTGTTACAATGTTAAAATGTTTTTCAATTGAGTTATTGGTTTGTACTGAAGACATCTATACTCGACTCCAAAAACGTCAGTCGATTTAAATCGGGCATGCCTAAAGTATCGTCCATTGTCACATTTGAGGAGAAGGGGGGCGGCTGGGCGATACAGTAAAAGGTCGAACGGCCAGGTAACTCAGCTTTTTTGAGTCGAGTATATATGTAACAGAACTAAACAATGTGTACAATTAATGTGCTATACGTGTATGCAAACATGTATTAATAATAGTATATTATACGCATCAGTTTAGAAGAGAGCAATTTAAAGATAAATGCATAATGTTTTTCAGCTATACAGTAATAATAATACCGATAAGAAGCATTTAACATTGAACATTGTTGGTAAAAAAAAAAAAAAAAAGTAATGATATGTGATAAAAATGCCTGTTGTCAAGACTCGCCTCTCAAACTTCGCTCTTACTTTATAAATATTGCAAGAGGAAAAATATAACGAAATATTTGGGTGCTAAAATATATTACACATAAACATGTGAATTACTATAGACATGTCTAACATGAGGAGAACTTCTTTAGCATTATTTTTTTACTACATATTATGAAGGTATATAAGCCTACAGTAATTCTCTTGATAATTAGATGTAGTATAGTAAAATAAACATACGATAAGACTTTATTTGAACGTAATTCTGTATGAATGAGCATCACAATTATATTGCATCGTCTTCTATATCTATATATAGATATGACTATTTAGGAGGATAATATATTTAATAAACATTTTGTATCGTAACCAGATTTGGCACCCAGCTTTCAGATTACAACGAACGATTTTTTTTTTTTTTTTTTAATTCTGACCTCCAAAAAAAAAAAACAAAAAAAAAAAAAAAATGATAAATCCCAAGATATGGCTATTACACACATATTATATGTCACTTTACTTTACTACAGTTCTTTTAACCCCAGTTTGTGAGGGTGTAGCAGGGTGGAAGGACACAATATGATGGTTCCATCTCATGAAAATATACCCTGAAGAATTCCTCTTCAATTTTTTATTAATAATTGAAGAGTTTTTAATTACTGTATATTTATTAATGAATAATTACTTTGCCTGCTCTTATCATAATAACCAATAGAGAGTAGAGATTACGAATCATTACATTAGTAATTTAGTACTACACTCTGGCCAAAACAAGGTCGTTCCCGCCAAAAGCTGTATCCGCGGTGCTAATCCAATCAGAGAGCGTGTTATAAACCTGCTAGCCAATTACAATTGACTTTACATTGTTAATTACACTGTATCCGCTCGAACTAGTATTGGGAGAAGCGTATATATGTGATATGTCAAGATTTTTAAATTGGCACGTTTTTGTTTTTTATTTACACTTATATTAATAATTGTCTTTAAATTTCTAATTTTATTACGATTTATTATTTTAAAGTAATTTTGTTATGCCGGGAAATCCGCAACAAGTTAGTTAAATTTTAAGATTAAATAGAAATGAGGCAGGAAGACAATTGTTATCACAGATCATAAATCAATATCAGATTTAGGTTACAAATAACTGAATCTCTGTGCCAAATTGTAATAATCGAAATATTGGCTCTATATATTACTTAACTGTACAGCAGAAAATAATATATTATACAAAATAATATTAATAAAAATATAAATTGGCAATATATATTCTGCAAAATATCCTAATATACTGATGTTTGAAATAAAATAAATAAATGCATAAATAAATATAAAGACACTTTGAATTAATAGCGCATTTTGTAGAATACACGTCAATTTGCAATTTTAATAGGTATTAAAATACGGGTGAAACATACATTTAAAGATATACTATAAATGAATAAATACGACATTTTAGCGTTAAATCAATAAAAACCGAATATTCAAAATAATTTCGAGTGAGTAGAGGTTATTGCTCTTATTATTTTTATTTAGTACATTGTTTTGAATTTCGTCACGTTGAATAAATATTTGACATTGATTGTTCAGTCAATCAATGAATCAATATGTGTTGTGAGCTATAGATGAGTAGGTCAACGACTTTGTGTTAATATTTGATACTTATATATTGGTGACAACTAGTGAAGCGTGATCATAATACTGTATAGTCAAGTGACTGAGAGAGAGAGAGAGAGAGAGAGAGAGAGAGAGAGAGAGAGAGAGAGAGAGAGAGAGAGAGAGAGAGAGAGAGAGAGAGAGAGAGAGAGAGAGAGAGAGAGAGAGAGAGAGAGAGAGAGAGAGAGAGAGTAGTAAAAACTGTAACACTGTAAAAACTTCCGAGTATTGATTTGAAAAAGCATTTTAAATACAATGTTATATATTATGATGTTTTGTATTTACTTTTGTTTTTTAAGCGGCTATCCCTATAGTGCAAAATAGTGACATTTTTTTCAATGTCTTTTTTAAGTATAACCAATTTATACTATGGTATAACAGTGCCTATACTAAACGCTTGATTTAATATCCGTTGTGTTTGACTAACGTTATCCTGTATTTTGTAATTTTTTTTTTTTGTTAAGGCATGAATAAATTGTTGTTGAAAATTTATATGGAGCTTTTATAATAAAAGAGCGTAAAATTTGGAGTATAATTTGTAGGAACTTTTAGAAGTTTTAGACCAAAATTTAAGAAGTAAGAAGGACCAGATAAACGTGTTTAATAAATTAAGCAAAAAGGACCACGATTACTTTTATCTTATGCACCTTTTTTATTTATTTTTCTGGGGCATTCAAAATGTAAGATTATAGTATACGCTATAACTTGGTCATTTTTCTCTGTAAAACCATAGTAATGAACACGCATTAATAATTAATAATAATGATTAATTGCTATTAATTAGTAATAATACCCCCCCCCCACTAAAACCACCTTCCACTACCACCTTAAACTTTTTTTTTTCATTGTTGCAACAGTTAAAATAACAACTTAACCACGGTTCAACTAGTGGTTAAGGGTTGCAACTTAATATGGTTATACTCTCAACCCATTTATACATGTTCAATGAACAACAAAACTAACAATGTTTGTGTGATGTGTTGAAGACTCTTTGTTTTTATATAAGTGTAAGCTCAACAGTATATGATACTGCAGTCTAGATATTATATTGTTAGAGTATACTATAGTGTATATAGAGTCAAGTGACTTTTGAGTGAGAGAGAGAGAGAGGTCCCAGGTTCAAGTCTCATTGACAAATATGTAACTTGATACTGTATGTACACTACATACTTTATATATATATATATATATATATATATATATATATATATATATATATATATATATATATATATATATATATATATATATATATATATATATATATATATATATATATATATATATCATGCACTTGATGAACTAGATGTATATGTGTAAAAAATTCATAATTTATATACTGTAATATATAGACTTTATATGTACAATGTATTATACTATATAAAGCAACAAGCTTTTCATTCAAGTTCCACTTCACAAAGATGTCAAGTGGATTTCGATCGATAGGTCAATTTTGATACAGATTTATTTTCCCATCGCTTATATTTACGCACTGACAGAATTAAATACGTATAATAATTATGCTATAGCTCATTTCACGTATAATTTGTTCAATACAACATTATCCTATACAGCATAATGACTATAGCATAAATAATTATGATGTACTGTAAACAGCATAATTATATTTATATAGTTCTAATTATAGCGTCAAATAATGCTAATGACATAAATGCAGCATAATTTACGTAATTTTTTATTTCCGAGCATAAATTATAATTTATGCTATTTTGTACAGCAATTATACTACTTAACATAGTAGTTAAGATGTTCAGCATCATAATTACTTGTTATTACAAAATACCAACAATTGAGCTCGAGCCCGATAGAAATTGTTCAATGCAGCATAAATTACGTAATTTATTTTATGGTTGTAATAATTTTAAATATAGTGACGGATAGGTATTCAAATAGAATTAAGGTATTCAAAGCATTTAAATACGACACTAAATAAAATTTTATTCCAAATGTATGTAGGTACCGGTACAATACATGAAATTACCTTTTCTTCTCTCTCTCTCTCTCTCTCTCTCTCTCTCTCTCTCTCTCTCCATACACAAATGCACACGCTGATAGCAGCCTAAAATTGCTTGATATACAGGTACTTATATACTAAAGTATTTAAATACGAGCAAATACGTCAATATAATACAATTACATATTATACTGTACAATATACATGCAATTACTTTTTCCTCTCTCCCTTGCACAAAAGCAAAGTCAGATATTATACACTAAACTCTGCTATAGCAGACTGAAATTGCTATAGTACAAGCTTGGCTGCACGAGATAATCACATCTTCTTTCTCCAGTTTGGCAGAAAATCTGGTCTTGTCACGGCAGTTTAACTTTCGGTTTTACTTCAAATATTTCAAACTTCTTCTTTGCAAGGAGTTACGGTAAACTGCTCAGCACACAAAACATCGTTCTATAGCTTTCATACACTGCGAATACAAAGTAGTAGAGGCTAAACATTGTCTGTAGACATTCATGTGCATTACATCATGTATAGCGAGTATACCTAAAATTATGCACAATTCGATACTAGAGATTAAACATAAAAAAATGTTTACTCTCTACCAGTGAACTTTTATTCATTATATACCAATAGTACATGGGTACTGTCTACATACTAGTGAAATGTGGTAGAGAGTATACTCTATAATGTTTATACTTACTACCAAATAGTGCATGGGTACCTATACAAGTAAAATGTGGTAGGGTATACTCTAATATTTACTCACTACCAATAGTACATGGGTACTGTCTGCTATAGTGAAATGTGGTAGAGAGAGTACTCTAATATTTACGGAGAACCCATGTATATTTTGTACTCATCATACTTAGCCTCTACAAGATTGAATATGTATAGTGAAAATACACTCATGCATAATCAAAGTAAACATTTTGTACGTTGTGAGTAAACATTTATTTTATAAGTGTATGGATGGGTGATATTTAGAAGCACACGCTCACAGTTCTGTGGTCACAAAATATATAAATACAGTTCTCTCTAAACCACAATGTGTCTGCAATCTAATTTATTTACACACAAATATTTGTAGCGGAGTTTGGAAAAATCTTCAGCATCGTCCAAAGTTAGAACAATCTATCAAAATATTGAAACATTTTGACACGAAATTTACTTACCAAAAAAAAAAAAGTATAAAATGGAAAAAATAACTTAAATATAATATTATATTAAATATGCAATATTATTACATAAATAACCCATTATTATTGTATTATATGTTAATAGTAAACATCAGTATTTAAAAATTACGTAAACAATCGTTATATATTTTAGAATCGTATAATAATTATGCTGTACAGTATGATTCTTACTTTGTCTATCATAATTATTATTCAATATTGCAAAAAATTATATCTATAGAGCAATTAATTTATAACATGTATTTTTGACTATTAATGTTACTTCAGCTTGAGAATATTTCAAATATAAAAAATTTTGAGGGGTCACCGTGCAAATTAATTTTATATGATTTTTTGAAATTTTAAGCCCGTAAGGCCCAATGTTAATTTTAATAATGTTGTTTTTTTTCGGGACGGTCAAACATCATGAAATTTTTATCTCGGCTAGGTGTCACCCTTACAGCTACACAATGACACCAAATTTAGACCCAAAACACTTCCAGTTTTATTAGATATAAGGTCGGTACCCTACTCCCTTAGAAATATATAGAATGTTTATTTTAGAAAAGGAAAACAGTATTAAATTTCTATTATTTCTAAAAAAGACGTAATAAAATGTTGAAATAAATTTGAAGAGGAAACTAAGTAGATTTCCTGGCACTATAAACATTCCAAATCTACTTTTTTTTTTTTTTTTTTTTCTTTAGACGTTCATTGTTTCCTGTCATATAAGTTATTATAACTCACGCAACGTGTAGGTAATGTGTGTATGTTAATTTACGGGAGAGGGAGAGGGAAGGAGAGAGAGCACAACGACTATACGTGTAATGTTGTGTATGTTAATTTACCAGAGAGAGAGAGAGAGAGAGAGAGAGAGAGAGAGAGAGAGAGAGAGAGAGAGAGAGAGAGAGAGAGAGAGAGAACTTCGCAACAATAAGATAAAAAAACACAAGGAAAAGAGCACCTACATAACAATCTCCAAGTCCCTCAATTCTCATTGCATTTATCTCAAGTCAGGCGTTTTTAAAATTTAATTACATTTAATTAAATTAAAAGTTAAATTAAATAACGCATTCGCAATTACGTGAGAAAAAATAATAATAAAACGATTTCTAAAAACAAGAAAGTCAAAATTATGCTTTTTTCTATTGTTCATTGGTCCAGTATGGCGTCGCAGCGCATTCATAGTTTTACTTCATACAGATACTCCCTATAGAAAATATGTAAACACAAAGTGTGACAGATTTCTAGAAATATTTTACTGAATTCTAGAGATGACCTAATGACGAAGACAAAAAAACAAACATGTTTCTCGGACATAACTGTCAATAATTAGCCATTTAATTAAAATAAATATTCAGCAAATGTCGGTCATTTCAATATATTAACGACAAATAATTAAACATGTTTCTTGAGACAGCTAATTAATATTTACGTGGAGAAAACTGTCGTATTTTAAACCTATTACCATACATTTTTCTTAATACCTATATAGTAGATTCCATCGATTGCAATGACATTATTTATCTTTATTATCATTATCATTCAATATGATTATTTACCTTCAATAAAACAATTGAACTCTTATCATATCACCAACTATAAAATCTGGAACTTATCTTCTTGTTATTGTATATAGTACATAATATAACATAACAAATAAATGTATATAAGTTCAGTATTTATAGTTATATTGGAATTTTTAGCTGAATTAAAATTAGAGTTTTAAATAATTCCTGATTTGCAACTTTTCTATTAAATATATTATTTATGATGAATTCTATGAAAATATGCACGAAGAAAAAAAAAAAGATATAGATACAGTAAATAAATAAATAGATGTTTAAAAAAGAAAAAAATATTTATACCAAACACAGACGAAAATATATACGTACTGTAATAATGATGCTATCTCATTTGCATAAAGCAAAATTTGTTCGATTCAACATAATTTATGCTATACTGCATCATATATTGTTAAGGCGGGAAATCAGCTACTGCGAGATTTGACTAAAAAATTGTAAAGACAGAAAAATCTGAAATTTTGCACAGTGATACATTTAGGTTTAGGTATCTTCAAAAATGTAAAAAATTTGAAGGGTCACCATGCTAGATTTTTAATTATGATTTTTTCAAGTTTTAGTCCCATAAGAGCCCATGTTAATTTCAATAATTAATTTCTCTCTTATCTGATGGTCACGGTTTCTGAAAATTTTATAATAGGTAGCTGTTACTATTGACTTTCAAATGGCATCATGAAATTTCGAAGTTTTCTTTTTAGATTTTGAGATACAAAACATCTATATACAATCCTTAAACTATACATTGTATGACATAATTGTTCCAATTTAATAACATATTTATGCTACAATGACATACACGTATAGCATAAATTATGTGCAATTTATGAACAGAAATTACTAATTAGTAATTACAGTACGTATGTAACGCAATTAAATTTATGCTGCATTTATGTCAAACTATAGCATAATTATATATTTCTAAATTAGAATAGCATAAATATTTATGCTATGAACGATATGTATTATATTATATATTATTTATTTACATATTGTTATTACATTACAGCATTGATTATTATAATATGTTGTAATGTATTAACGAATTGTTCAGAAAATAGACGTATTTCCGTAGGAGAAAAATATGAATTAACTGAATTAAAAAATTTGATATTAGGCTGTTCACAATTCACATAACTTTCACGTAAGAATGCAAATTGATTGTAGTATCTTCTTGTAAGGGTTAAGTGAATGGAGATTATCGGTTTAGAGCGCAGGGGAAGCTATAATAAGGGTCCTCCAATTTAACATTACGCTTAAGGGGAAAACACCTTTTATGACGATTTTTGACAAAACTCTGCCGATTCTGGAGATATTTAAATGAGAAATACTAGACATACGATTATACGTGTTTTAAAAAATAACATTTTTTTAACCACTGTTTACGCGTAATTGTGAACAGCCCATAAGACAGCTATACAGTAGAATAAGTATATTTTGATGTTACACTATATTTTACAACATGGTAACGATGGTATAGTCGATATACTATACGCAGTAAGAAACTATATAAGTTGACTTTATGCAACGTTATCTACTTTTTATATGTGTACATATAAATAAAGATAAATATCAGCAGTGAACGCCTTTTGCAAATCCCAAATCTCATCACTTGCTAAAATATTATATTCTATACTCTCTGCTGTTAACATAAACGATTTTCATACACCCGACAGAATTGAGCAAAATTAAATCAAAATATTCATTTCATTACTCATGGAAATGATAATACCACTAAATGACTCATTACGCATTCTATATAGTAATAATCTTATCATTTTTAAATATAGAATGAATAAATATACACGGAAAAAAAGTAACTAAAAAGTTAGACGTTTTTTATGATAAATTTGTTAGATATATACAAAGTTTTTTTTTAAGGGAGTAGGGTACCGATGTCGGCCATTAGACTCAAACTTTTCTCGTCAAAAAAATCAGAAATTTTGCATAATGATATACTCCAGCTTGAGACAATTTCAAATATATAAAAATTTTGGGAGGTCACCGTGCAAATTAATTTTATATGATTTTTGGAAATTTTAAGCCTATAAGGCTTAATGTTAATTTCAATAATTTTTTTTTTTCGGGACGGTCAAACATCATGAAATTTTTATCACAGCTATAGTTGTGACCCTTAGCTACACAATGACATCAAATTTAGACCCAAAACACTACTAGTTCTTGAGATATCAGGCCGGTACTCTACTACCCTACTCTCCCTGTAAAGAGCTATCATTGAAGACATTGCGTTTATTTTATACTAACAAGTTATTTTTCACACCTTTTTCAGTTGAGTGATTGGTGTATACTGAAGAGTTACATCCAAGCTAAACAATTTGTCGAATTTGTTTTAGGTGCATATTACTACATATACAATACACTTTAGGTACCATTTGATGTTTATTTTATTTAATACACTATTGCAATAAAAAGTAAAACTGGGAGTTATTTTAAAATTTCAAATATACTTCAAAATACTAGAATATACCATAATAGTTAAGATGTTCAGTATACATAATTATTTATATTATTAGAAAATAAGAACATTTGTGATCTACAATTTATCAGTTGTTCAATGCACAATGGATTTGAAATAAAAACGTATTAATTATGCTATAGCTTAATGCAGTAACATTTATGCAAAACATAATTTACGTATAGCGAATTTACTACATAGCATAATAGTTAAAAGTTGTTCTCAGCATAATTACTTTACGTTATTATAAAATAACATCATTAGTGCTGTACAATATAGCACTTTTATTCAATGTATATTACTTTTTTTTATATTTTTTTTCCGCATATATACTGATCAGTATTCATGTATTTCAGAGCACACTATCTTCTTTTTTTTTTCAGAAAGAAAAAAAAAAGGAAGAAAAAATTAGAAGATACGCTCTAGACATCATAAATTTACGATACCAAAACACCATTATGAAACTTATCATTATGAATATACATATACGCTATATGTACTGTATTATATAATATTATAATACAATATACATTCATATTACATACACAATATATAAAAATGTTACTTCAACAATAAAAGTGTATACAGTAAATAAAAATAATAATCACAAAAACAAGATGATGTAACAAATTATATTTTCTTGACGTGTGAAAAATTCAGTTAGATTTCAAGTTGAGTCGAGAGAGAAAGAGAGAGAGAGAGAAAGTTGTTTATTGATCTTCGTGTGCTCCCGTAGTCATGGTAACGGAGATGAGAGGGTAGGGGGAGGGAGGAGGGGTGAGAAACAACCCCTCTTATGGGGATTACGCCACATTTCGCATGACTCAATATAGTCTGTATTGGCTTGTATCGAAATGTCATCCTTATTGTAGTGAACAAAAAAAAAAAAAAAAAAAAAAAAAAAAAGTGAGAATATACAAGTAATGAAATGGATAGACTTTTTCACTCAAAATAGAATTATGTTAAAGAATTTTATTAAAATAAAAATAACTCTAATTTGCCGCAATGTAATTATTAAAATGTTATATATATATATAAAATAAAATATTTAAAAACCATTTTCTCTAATGGAGCTTATCGGTATAGCTCGCAGGAAAAGCTAAGGGTACCTTAATTTACGCTTAGGGGAGAAACGTTTTTGTTTTTAAGATTATTTAAGAAAACTATTGCACTGGTTCTGGAATATTTAAATAAGGAATACTAGACATCCTTAAAAAAAAAAAAAAAAAAAAAAAAAAAACTTATTCTTTATGCTAGCTCAATTTTAGCAAAATTTATTCATTAACGTAACATTAAATTTATGCTATACATACTGCATTAAAAACTGTACCATAAAATATATATTATGTGGTACCGGTACAGTGTCATTAGGTTTACTGTAATAATTTAGTAAAAAAATTATGCTATAATGACAAAAATGCAGAATATATTACGTAATTTATTTGTTTCCGTGTAAGAATAAATATACTAACCGTATGCATTTTTCTGCAACGTTTATAGTGTACTTGTTTGCTACAAGTGTTTTTACATAGCGGAATGTTGCACTTAATAAATTTATATAAAAATACTGCATACTGTGCAGAATTTTATGTTAAATAAGCAAATAAAGCAACACTATTTTTATATAGAATTTAAGCAACAATAATAAAAAAAAAAAAAACTGCTAACGTATAATAATAAATCAACGTTTTAACCTTTTGTTTTCAAACAAACGTTTTCAAACCTTTTTGTAGTATAATAAACTATTTTATAAAATAAAATAAAAAATAGTGTTTCGCAGTAATAGATGACTTGCATTAGGAATTTTATCATTGTTATGAAACTTTAAGTGATAACTCATTGTTAATATATGTAAATGGAATAAATTTATTTATTTTCAAATTTTTTAGAATTATTAACGGTTTTCTGATGCAATAAATTCGTCTAAAAATAATACAGGGCGTCAAGAATTGTATACGTATTTTTATTTGTAATTGTATTATGATACAGGTATGTATTTCTATTATTTATTTTTTTACGTATTTTGAGTAAGAGAGAGAGAGAGAGAGAGAGAGAGAGAGAGAGAGAGAGAGAGAGAGAGAGAGAGAGATGAAGAATATTAAAGTAATAAAAAAAATCTATTTTGAGACAGAAGGAATTGTAAAAACTTATTTTCAGCAAATTAGTTTTATTTTAATTTTTTTAATTTTTAATTTTTTCCTTTTTCAATAATTCAATAAAGTCTGATATTTCACATGAAAAAAATCCATCATACTAAAATTGTTGTAAATCGATCAAAAAGACATCAGCAACGAACAATACAATTACTATAAATACAAAATATCTTGCAATAACGAGGCTATACATGCTAAAGCGGAAATACTTCCGGATGTTCAAAAGGTAGCTACAGTACACTTCAAAGTAAAATATAAAATAAAGGTCAGCAACCCGTATCACGTGACCCATTCAATATAATACTAGGTAGACTATCATATTATAATATGCTTGCATATCATATATCATACTATGCATACTAGTTTCTAGAGGAAGTTTTTTCATGCGCCTCAATTGAAAATTACAGAAAAATTTAAAAAAAAAAAAATAGCAAAATGTTGATGCGATGTAGATTACCCGTAAATTTGCATCAAAATTATATAATCGAAAACAAATGTGCATTTTTATTATTTTTTTTTATTATTATTATTTTTTTTTTTAGTGAATATAAATAAATGGTTCGATTTTATATTTCTTTTACACGTTTGTAAAAAAAAAAAAAAAAAAAAAAAAATCAACGCTTCCTAGAATTCTTTTAAAATTTATGATTCTATAGTCATTTTTACCTTGATTAAAAACGTCGATCTTTATTCATTCATAAGGAAGCATTCACATATTTTATTTATTTGCATGAATAGCAACATTTTGCAGCAAATTATCATGGTTTGAAATGGCAATACAGTAACTGTAATTAGTAATTAGTTTGCTGCGCTAAAAGTTACAACAAAAGTTATGAATGAACCTTTTTAGATCTGAATTTCAAACTCAAATAAAGAGAAATTAAAAAGTATGATTTAAATTTTGCTGTCAATAAAATTTAACTTCAAATTTACCGTACATAAAAAAAAAAAATAATAATAATAAAAAAAATAAACTGAATTAATTAATTACAAACTAGTTTTACAAAATAGTTGTAAAGAAAGTAAAACTTAATAAAACGTTCTACCTTAATAATGTATCAAACTTCAAATTATAATTTAGCTGTTCATTTCTGGTCTATATTTTATATACAAACTCTACATTTAATGAAACGTCAAAAATAATCTCTAAAAAATATTAATAAAAAAAAACTCGTAATTTATTCAGAGAAATTAATACGATACGTGTGTTTTCTGGTCTGTTTATTCTTGTTATTATTATTTCAGTATACAATCAATTTGTTTACAATGGACCAATTGCAATGAACGATCTATTTAAAATAAATTTGAATATTCTTAATACATTTTCTTATGCGATAATATTTCACTTAAAAGTTAAAACAATTAAAAACATTACAAGTGGTCCATTTCCTACAAAATTGTCATACAATTGACTTTGCATTATTTAAGTTGTTATTTTATCTGATTGCGTATCATATTACAATGATACATTTGTCTATACATATATTTGCATAATAATCAAAATTATTTACTTTATTTGTTTCTGTTAAGGTTATTAACATATGTACAAATAAAATATAAATTATAACTTTTTAAAATTATTATTAATTTTTTTTATAGAAATTACACCCAAAAACGCAATTTTAATTAAAATGCCAAAATATTATTTTTATTTAAAAATCAATATATATATATATAGACGTATCATACATATAATACACATATATGTTTGTAATTTAAGTTTATAAATCATTGTTATACAATTAAAAAATATTATATAAAAATACAATCTCTGTAACTTACTAGTATACCTACTTGTTGTTTTTTGTTTTCTCTCTGTCTCAAAATAACTTAAATACTAATAAAAATATGAAATATGAGTAATTGCATACTATACATATGTAAACTCAGTGTGAACTATACCAAGATTCGGCCAAAACATGCCTATAATGAGCATTTAACTGTAGCAGCATTAAACATATTTATGCATATATTGTACAATTATGCAGCTTATATCTAGACACTTTCGCACTGGTATGTATGTACTGTAATACATATATATCTTCAATTAGGGTATGTACATACTTTATTTTCTATAATGATCGACTTTTCGTAATTAAAATGCACACATTCAACATTTTTTAACGTTTAAATTTTTGTTTTTGTTTTTCTTCAACAAAAATATCTCATAAAAGCGTTCATTTTTTTATTGTTTTTAACACTCTGTTATTTAATGTTGTTTTATTTACATTATTGTATATTTATTTGCAAAACGTACAAACAGGTACGAAGAAAAAATCTGAACTTTGCCATATCAAAATCTATCCCCTTTCTATTTTTCATTTGTGTCAGTTTTTATCGTATTACATACCTCAATATTAATTACTGGATCATGTACATTTTGCAAAATATTAAACTTGTCAATAATGTAATAATTATTATGCAAATTTATAATAAAAAAAGGTAAAAACTTACCACAGATATTTAGCCATCCCTCAATCCGGCATGGAAACGTATTTAAAGGGTTTTGTTTTATCATTTTGGATACTGAACTCATTTTTAACACATCACATTTTTATTCATGGCTCTAATAATCAATAAATATCACATAAACACGAGTATTTTCACTGAATATTTGCATAAATTTAACTCACAGAACACGGACACGACTTCGGTCTTAAAATATCTACCGTTGAACTGATCCAAAGAAAAAAATACGAGATTTTGATTTGTTGCAGCTGGTTTGAAAGTACAGCTATTAAATTAAAGGTATAGTCACATAAAAGTTGCAGTATTATAAGGAGCTAATCACAAGCTGAGTTTTACGTCACGTGATTATGTCGACCAATAACTTACGTTTATTTTTATTTCGCGGCTGAACATTTAGTTTGCAGACTATACTATTTTATTATCGTACTTGCAAATTTTTTGCTAAGCATACGCCATCTGTGTGATGTTCAACAAACTTTTTGTAGAGAACTTTTCAGCGTTAATATTTTAAAATTTTTATTTTTTTAATCTAAACTTAACAAAATCAATTGTTTGATTGTTTTATATAATAAAAGGATTAGAAACAAAGAAAAAATTTATGTTAATAATAAGATTATTTTGAAGTAATGCATTTTATTTTGTAAAAATTAGCCGGCGTATTTTTAGTTATAGTATTTTATTTTGAAACAATAAAATTAATAGCTTTTACTTTATGAAATATTGCATGTATTTTGAATATTTTGTTAAAATCATTGTCCTTTCATGATATTACAATATAATAATAGGTCTTAGATTTTTTTTTTTTTTTTTTTTTTTTTTTTAGATCTGGAAAAAAATATACTGTTCTTAAAAAAATTGACTTGCATAAAATGCTAAAAAAAAAATAATTAAATTCTTTCTTTCTTTCTTTCTTTCTTTCTTTCTTTCTTTCTTTCTTTCTTTCTTTCTTTCTTTCTTTCTTTCTTTCTTTCTTTCTTTCTTTCTTTCTTTCTTTCTTTCTTTCTTTCTTTCTTTCTTTCTTTCTTTCTTTCTTTCTTTCTTTCTTTCTTTCTTTCTTTCTTTCTTTCTTTCTTTCTTTCTTTCTTTCTTTCTTTCTTTCTTTCTTTCTTTCTTTCGCAGCATCTTTTGCACGTTTTCACTTTTCTCATTTCAAGGTGACTTTTTAAATACATTGAATTTAATTTAAAAAAGAAAAAAAAACTTATTTCTGAATTTGCCCTTTCAAAAGTTACTTATATTATTATTATATTATAGAGAATACCTGACAAGTAGGGAGAGTGGGGGAGAGTACTCTAATATTATATTGCAAATTGCAATGCGTTTTCAAAGTGACAATAAAAAAACTGGGATATTAATCAAATCACTAATTAATCACAATAATTAAAATAATCTATAAAACGAATCTAAAGATAAACCTTTTTAAATTTTTATCTATTAATTTTTTTTTTTTCATATTTTAATAAAAAAAATATGAAGACGCGCAAAAAACATGATCAGGATGATAATAATTAATTTTACTTCATATTAATAACTTTATATTCGTATTACATAATAAAAATAAAGACCTAAAATAATTTTGCTACAAGCTCAATGATAGCAACATTATTTATGCAAAGAAAAAAATACTTATATTGCTCAGTTATCGATTATATGTACTATAAATACTACATACTTACATAGCATTATAGTTAGAATGTTCAGCATAAATATGGTAAAGAAACAGTAGTTGGCATACTGACGGCTTTTTACGTGCTATTTAAATGAAAAAGGTTGAGTCCCATTTGTTGGCACTTAGAGAAATATTAAGTTGAGGGCAATTTTGTTGCCACCACTAGTCCAATACTATACCCCGCGCGCGCATATATAGGTATAAAATTTTTAAATTTTGAGTCTCTAGCTTTATTAGTTGAGGAAATATTATTATTATTATTATTAATTTAGTTTTCATTAACCCATCTGTCAACAATGCATGGGGCCTGCCAATAACTGGGTCTGGACCATACTTATGTTATACAAAATAGCAACATTTGTGCTCTACAATATATAGAAATTATTTTTCAATGCAGCAGCAATTACTTTTTTTTTTATCATGCACAGAGATTAATTTATCAATAAGTGTATTAATCCAAAATACGTACTTAGGATCCAATAATTATGTACATTAGAAATGCGGGACTAAATCGGATATTTAAAGAAAACTACTGCAGCACTGAAAAAAAAATGTTACTTATAGAGAAACTTATATATAACAAATTTATATGTTTTAAGGTAAAGTGAAAAAATAAATAAATAAAAATAATCATCATGGAAAAATTAAACAAAAATTTATTTTATAATTACTAACGATCAGGAAATCTTTTTTCTGTGGCATTTGATGAACTGATTATATAGGTTCTATAAGAAGATACACCCTGGTCAAAAAAAAAAAAAAAAGTTCAAAGGTTTTTTAACCTCTTTTTCCCAAACAATTTTCCCCTTATAAACGGACCCAAATTTGACAGATGAATAATATAATATTAAAGTTACTACGTGTCCAATTTTATACTCCTCTATAACTGGAATATGGAATACGAGAAAAGTTTGTGCTTCCAATTAAAATAACATCACATCTTGTATTCCTTTACTTATAATTCAAATTTGTCAGAGGGCTTTAAAACCAAAACAATTAAATGGGGTCAATTTTAACAAGGTGCACATACAGATTTTTAAGACAGACAAACATTATAAGACGAACGACCTTATCAAATTAACAAAAATTAATTTTTAGCTACAAAATGTATGCAAGTAAAAGTAAATTAGAGTAAATTAATTATTTTGAAGTAATTTTAAGTGATTAAAAGATTAACTAGGATAAGCAGTTATGTAAAGTAAACATTGTTTGGATTTGTTAAAATTATTACCTCTACTAATTTAACATAATTGTGAGTGTTTAAATTTCTTAGTTTTATGCTAATTTAAAGTTATGTTTAAATATTTTATGATTATTACGACAGGAATATTAGTTGTTGAGGAGGATATAAGAGAGTCAGAGAGATCTGATGTTACCATAGTACGTACCCACTGAATATCGTCATGTTGAGGCAACCATTCTGGGTAAGTTTACTTTCTGTCTATCCATGGCAGTACGAATGGACGACAATCAGATATTTCTTTGATCTCTTAATTTTCAAAAACTTTTCGTTTGTTTTAAAATTAATAACTGAATTATCAATGTACATAGACATGATAAAATTTTATTTCCAAAAAAAAAATTTAATCTTTTAAATTTGCTAATTTACTCGCGATATATAATTTTGGGAGGTTTTAGTACCAATATCTACTGAATAAATATAGATGAATATTCCACTAAACCATAAATGAAATTAAATGAATTGAATGAATGAATGAATGAATGAATGAATGAATGAATGAATGAATGAATGAATGAATGAATGAATGAATGAATGAATGAATGAATGAATGAATGAATGAATGAATGAATGAATGAATGAATGAATGAATGAATGAATGAATGAATGAATGAATGAATGAATGAATGAATGAATGAATGAATGAATGAATGAATGAATGAATGAATGAATGAATGAATGAATGAATGAATGAATGAATGAATGAATGAATGAATGAATGAATGAATGAATGAATGAATCAATCAATGAACGAACGAACGAATGAATGTAAAAACATACGTACGAGCGAACAAACGAACGAATTTGTAAAAGCATTTATTTTTTTGTTTCTTAAACGAAAATCAAGTTTTTAAGTATGATGATTGATGAATTATGATTGTATTTTATTATTTATATTTATTTATAGTTCTTAAGTTTTTATTATTTCTAATTTATGGGGGCAAATATATGCTAAGTTTCAAAAATATTGCAAAAAGACAAAAAAATACTCCAGTTGCAAAACTATCTAATTAAATCGTATGAAGTTGTTAGAAAACTAAAGATTAAGTTAAAGGTTGCAGTGTTGCTTACAACCGTTAATCAATTTTAATATGGCTACCTTTTACATTTCAGTGTTGTATAGTAAACGATATTGTAGCTCGCTTTTTGACAGCTTAATTAATCAAAATGTATGTCAATTTTTGTTACTGGAAGTAAAATGAGCAGTCATTTACAAACGTAATGTAGATGACGCTCACTTATACATTTTATTTGCCATGACAAAAAAAAAAAAAAAAAAAAAAAAAGTAAAAGTAAAAGTGCTTTTACTGACGGAATATATATATATATATATATATATATATATATATATATATATATATATATATATATATATATATATATATATATATATATATATATATATATAATATATAATATATAATATATAATATATATATATGCACATATTGTTCGCTTCAACATCGATTCATAACTCGAATCTTTTCAGTGTGTGATGATTCTTGCGCTGAGCAATGTTTACGGTGCATGGGCTGGCTGTAGCGCATTGGACATCGACTGTGTTCGTCCACCTCCAGCAAACTTTCCTGTAATAAATTGCAGAACTGTGAAAGCACGTCAACTTAGTGACGTAGTATCATCCTGTGCTCCTGAAGATTTGCAGTGTCAACAGAGAGAAGAGAAAGCCAAGTCTCGTATGTTAATTGCACGTCAACTTGCTGACATTGTGTCATCCTGTGAACCTGAAGATTTGCAGTGTCAACAAAGAGAACAACAAGCCAAGTCTCGTTTGTTAATTGCACGTCAACTTGCTGACATTGTGTCATCCTGTGAACCTGAGGATTTTGAATGTCAACAAAGAGAACAGAAAGCAAAGTCTCGAATGTTAATTGCTCGTCAACTTGGTGACATTGTGTCATCCTGTGCACCTGAGGATTTTGAATGTCAACAAAGAGAACAGTCTGGAATTAGGTTACGTAATTCAGCACGCCAATTAATGTCATCCTGTGAAGCAGAGGACCTCGAGTGTCAGCGCAGAGAAAACAATGGACCAATTCCCATGTTAGGACGTCAGTATAGTAAGTTGTCATTATGCGTCACAGGCTATATATCTATATCTATATCTATATATATATATATATATATATATATATATATATATATATATATATATATATATATATATATATATATATATACGTAAACAAAATTACTAGTGGCAGCAGCAGTACATAAATCTTGTATATAATAGGCATTAGGCAACACTTGGCCACGACTACTCTTGATAAATAAACTTACTCACACTCCATGCTCGTAATCACATAACTGATCGCACTAGCACTCTACGATGGAGATAATCCTTTAATATTTTGTTACGTACGAAACAAAAATAAGTGAAAATTAATTCACATCTCCTTAAAATTGTTTATGATATGTTAGGTTTATCAATACGTGCTAAAAATTTTTTCCTATTGTGCAATTTACAGGATTCATGTCAACTAATAACACAGTAGATTTTTGTTCTTAAAGCCCTTTTCAACTTATTTTTTTATCATTTAGATTACTAGATTAATAATTACCATATAACCTTATTATCCATAAATTAGACACCAACACGTTGATTTTGTATTTATTTTTATTTCAGCGGTTATTTCACGCATCTGACGTCACAATGTATCGAAGGAGTCGTGATAGGGGTAAAGAAATAGAGGGAGGGGCTTAAATTTCTTACGTGACCAGAACGGTGACTATGATTGTCGGTGGTACATTGTGACGTCAGATACGTGAAATGACTGTCAAAAAGAAAATAAATACAAAATCAACGTGATAGTGTCTAATTCATGGATAATACGGTATGGTAATTATCAATCTAATATTCTAAATGATGAAAAAGTAAGTTGACAAGGGCTTTAATATGATATATGTTATCCATGTCCCCTATTAGTTTGTCAGTACTAATTTAATTTCCATGTATCTAACAGCCCGAGCTGGCCCTAAAGTACCTAACTGCGATACCTATGACTTAGATTGTCTACAACATAGATACATGTTAATAAAACTAGGCTTTGGGTCTCGATACTCGAGCACGGCACCTTGTGCTGCCAATGACTGGCTGTGTCTGGCAAACTACGAGAAGAAGCTGCAGAGCTACCTGCATGCAAGGTAATGTGTTCAGCATGACCTTTGTCTTGAGTATAAGTTAAGATATTATTAACTTCCTTGTTAATATTAACTAGAAAATTACAATTCACCAAAAAAACAGAACAAACATACATTAATAATAACCATAATGATATTCTTGCCCATGTTTAATCCTTAAACAACAGAAACACTATTAGTTCAACTATAGTCATTATATTTGGTTAAGAAATACATATTTTTAAAAAAACTAATTGGTGTGGTGTAACACATAATTTAAAGTTTAATTGGAGATTTTAAAGTGGTATTGCTTCTATTTAACGTCAATTATTTCACTTGCATGTTCAGGGGAGAGCGCACGCTCATGTCTAGCAGAAAACGCCACCGTCCTCAACACTCGTACGACAATCCGACGAAGCATCAGAAGTTGTCAAACAGACACCGATACTTTTACGACAATCGCCGATGAGAAATCGGGTCATGCCGTGCATGCCAGAGGATCTGCCTTGCTGGCGTATTCATGGCAATGAATAAAGTTCTAATTTACAAATTAATGTTATAAAATAGTAGAATAAAGTTGAAAGATTTCCTGATGTTTTGTAATAATTTTTTTACAACATCCATTGATTTCATTATAAAACTATATAGGTTTTTTATATTACAACTAATTAAACGAAAATTATAAATTATATTTTTATACAATATCATATTTTATAATGATTTTAACAACAATAATGTACAGTAATAAGTTGAGCAAATGGGAATTCTGAAATATAAACTTATTCAAAAATAAATATATTTATAATAATCACTAATCACAAAATTTAAAGTTATCCGTATTTAAAAAGAAATTGAAGCCTGCAAGCTATGCAACTTTTTATGCTTGAGTGTATGTGAAATTGTATAATATTTAAGGAGGATCACATATGTTTATACTTAAAGTAGAAACAGAACCTCTTTTAAATTCAAGGTTATTCTTAATTGCTATAAGACTTAAAACTAAAATTTATACTTTTAGCTCTGGAAATGAATTTTGAAACAATGAAACCATTATTTAAATATCTTAAAGGAGAAAAGAAAATAATAAAAATTTGACTAAAATTCACAAAACTGAATTACTATCTAGAAATTTATAATAGGCTAGGCTTTAAGAGAGAGGGAGAGAGAGAGAGAGAGAAAATGTATTCGTCTTGCTACTTGCCTATAAAAATGAAATAAGTAATTTTACAAAACCTAAAAATGTCTTCAATGTCATAATATAATTATAATATAAGATGTTTATAACGAAACAGAAATATTTGTACTCTACAAGATGTTTAATTATGCGTAAAATATATATTTTTTAAAGGAAAGAGATTATTTATGCTATGCTAATTAATTTTTAGAAGGATCCTTTATAATTGCAAGCCTATAAAGATTTCATTGAATATTCAAATGCACAAACACAGAACTAACTTGTAAGTCATAAACTAGTCATTGTATGTATCTATGATAATCGAGCGCTATATATATGGTATTTTGGTAATTCAACTTAATTTACGCGCGTACTCAATTGTAACTTGTCTTTTCTTTGCGTTCCTCATTTTTGGAGCATCAGCATTTTGTGCTGCGTCTATAATAATATCTTATTAGGTTACCATAATAAGGTATACCATACCAATAGCATTTGTGGTGAATAACGGAAATCTTTTACTAATAAAAAGTGAGAAAACTTGTTTTAATAGTGCGCGTGAAAATTATACAGAATTAAATCAAAATGCACGTTGCTGTATTAAGTATATAGTTATGATAAAAATATAATTTTTAAGGCAATTTCTAATAAATGTTTGCTCTATAATAACAAGAAAATAAATTATTAGTTACCTTGTAGTATTTTATGAACTGATTAAGTTCGAGAAATATTTGTGCTAAATAATAGTTGCAAATTTACAATTTTATATAATATTTCAATGTTTATAGTTAGAATATACAGTCACTTCCTTTTAATCTAATATTCGCATATTTCAAGTAAAAATACATAAAAGCAAAATCTAAATTATTTTTAATTAGTCATTAAAACTTTATTATTATTCGAAGTAAAAAGTAAGTAAGCATTGTTAAATTTTATGTTGTTTTTATTACTCTTATTAACTAAAATTCTTTTAACTGTAATGAAATAGTTGTTAAAACATAATTTCTATTTAATTTTAAGTTTTTACTTGCTTTTATGACATCTGCTTAAAAACTTGAGGATAAAAGAGCAAGGCCTAAAGCAAACCTCATATCGCATCATGTTGTTGCAACCATGGGTAAGTTTAAACTTTCTGTCTATATCTGTCTTCATGGCACTATACATAAGCAAATTTTTTTTTTCATATATCACAGATACTTAATTTTCAATCATCTATAACTGCATTGTTTAAGTTAAGAAATAAATTCATATTATTGACATTATGTGATTTTATTTTTTATTTTGATTTTTTTTGCTAATTTTACTTGTTATACATGTTTATTAAATTTCAATGCTTTTAAACAAATAAAAAAATTATTGATTAAATAAAAATCTGATGGAAAATAAATTTTTATTTCTTAAATAATTCCGTATTAATTAAGTTAAATATAATATTAGACAAAGTTAGTGTTTGTAATTATAGTAAAAGTTCTTTACTTTGTTCTATTTTTTAATTAGGGTAACAACTGATCTGTAAGTAGCAAATAATTTATATAGTAAAAAAACATCATTGTACTACTTTTCGGATAAGTTTGTTTGTATATTTACAGTGTGTGATGCTCCTCGCATTGAACAACATTTACGGTGTCTGGGCTGGCCTTAGGGCAAGTAGATCAGCAGATCAATCCGAGGATGATAAGTCACATTGTAAACCACACGACTTTGAATGTAAACAGAAAGAACCAGAAGAAAAATTAAGTATGTCATCACGTCAATTTGGTGAAACTGTGTCATTATGTGATTCAAGTGACGTCCATTGTCATCAGCTAGAACAGAAAGGACTTCGTCTACGTATGTCAGCACGTCAATTTGATGACACTGTGTCATCTTGTGAACCTGAGGACTTTGAATGTCAACAGAGAGAACAGAAAGAAACTAGACTACGTAGATCAGCACTTCAACCTGAAGTTACTGTGCCATCCTGTAAACCAGGTGATTTAGAATGTCAGCAGAGAGAACACCCAGAAAAATCAAGTAAGTCATCACGTCAATTTGGTGAAACCGTGTCATTATGTGATTCAAGTGACGTCCATTGTCATCAGCTAGAACAGAAAGGACTTCGTTTACGTATGTCAGCACGTCAATTTGATGACACTGTGTCATCTTGTGAACCTGAGGACTTTGAATGTCAACAGAGAGAACAGAAAGAAACTAGACTACGTAGATCAGCACTTCAACCTGAAGTTACTGTGCCATTCTGTGAACCAGGTGACTTAAAATGTCAAAAGAGAGAACACCCAGAAAAATCAAGTAAGTCATCACGTCAATTTGGTGAAACTGTGTCATTATGTGATTCAAATGACATCCATTGTCATCAGCTAGAACAGAAAGGACTAAGGCTACGCATGTCAGCACGTCAATTTGATGACACTGTGTCATCTTGTGAACCTGAGGATTTTGAGTGTCAACAAAGACAGCAAAAAGGAAAAAGACGTCAAGTTAGGTCAATACGTCAAGTTAGTAACATTGTGTCATTATGTGGACCTTATGACTTCCAGTGTCAACACAGAGAGCACAACGGAGCAATTCTCATGCTAGGACGTCAATTCGCAGCCCGAGTAGTCCCTATAGTGACTTCCTGCCAGCCCTATGACTTAGAGTGTCAAACACGTAAAGAAACTTTACTGAGACAAGGCATTGTGTCACGTTATTGGAGCACGGCACCTTGCCCAGAAAATGACTGGCTGTGCCTCGCAAACTATGAAAAGAATTTGCAGAGATATCTGCATACAAGGTAATGTATTTAAATATATGTCTTGATTGTATACAAGCTCGCTAGTTTGCTCGCTCGCTCGCTCACTCACTCACTCACTCACTCACTCACTCACTCACTCACTCACTCACTCACTCACTCACTCACTCACTCACTCACTCACTCACTCACTCACTCACTCACTCACTCACTCACTCACTCACTCACTCACTCACTCACTCACTCACTCACTCACTCACTCACTCACTCACTCACTCACTCACTCACTCACTCACTCACTCACTCACTCACTCACTCACTCACTCACTCACTCACTCACTCACTCACTCACTCACTCACTCACTCACTCACTCACTCACTCACTCACTCACTCACTCACTCACTCACTCACTCACTCACTCACTCACTCACTCACTCACTCACTCACTCACTCACTCACTCACTCACTCACTCACTCACTCACTCACTCACTCACTCACTCACTCACTCACTCACTCACTCACTCACTCACTCACTCACTCACTCACTCACTCACTCACTCACTCACTCACTCACTCACTCACTCACTCACTCACTCACTCACTCACTCACTCACTCACTCACTCACTCACTCACTCACTCACTCACTCACTCACTCACTCACTCACTCACTCACTCACTCACTCACTCACTCACTCACTCACTCACTCACTCACTCACTCACTCACTCACTCACTCACTCACTCACTCACTCACTCACTCACTCACTCACTCACTCACTCACTCACTCACTCACTCACTCACTCACTCACTCACTCACTCACTCACTCACTCACTCACTCACTCACTCACTCACTCACTCACTCACTCACTCACTCACTCACTCACTCACTCACTCACTCACTCACTCACTCACTCACTCACTCACTCACTCACTCACTCACTCACTCACTCACTCACTCACTCACTCACTCACTCACTCACTCACTCACTCACTCACTCACTCACTCACTCACTCACTCACTCACTCACTCACTCACTCACTCACTCACTCACTCACTCACTCACTCACTCACTCACTCACTCACTCACTCACTCACTCACTCACTCACTCACTCACTCACTCACTCACTCACTCACTCACTCACTCACTCACTCACTCACTCACTCACTCACTCACTCACTCACTCACTCACTCACTCACTCACTCACTCACTCACTCACTCACTCACTCACTCACTCACTCACTCACTCACTCACTCACTCACTCACTCACTCACTCACTCACTCACTCACTCACTCACTCACTCACTCACTCACTCACTCACTCACTCACTCACTCACTCACTCACTCACTCACTCACTCACTCACTCACTCACTCACTCACTCACTCACTCACTCACTCACTCACTCACTCACTCACTCACATTCGCATATTTTAGAACAGAGCCCACTCTCATTACTACCAGATGGAAACGCCGACCACAACATTTTTACAACAACCCGAGGTCAGCTGCACGGGTCATTCCATGCATGCCAGAGGACCGGCTTTGCTGGCGTATCCATGGCAACAAATGAGGTTACAATTTACTACACTAGATTATATTTCTCAAAGTTTTTTTTTTAACAAATTACCTGATTCATATTTGTGCATTCAACTTGAAACTAATGTGAATATTTTGTTTCAAAGAAATACTTATTTATGCTTAAAATTAATATGTATAACTGAGAAATGTACTAATCATATATATT
Source organism: Ecdyonurus torrentis (assembly GCA_949318235.1). NCBI lineage: Eukaryota > Metazoa > Arthropoda > Insecta > Ephemeroptera > Heptageniidae > Ecdyonurus > Ecdyonurus torrentis. The sequence goes on from OX439135.1 coordinate 19,360,639, forward strand.
TAAAATAAAAAGAAGTTATACGAAAACATTTTTATATATTATTTATAAAGTTTTATTTTAACATTACTTAGAAATGTCTTGGGCATTTTGATGCAAAAAATACATTCAACATACACATTCTAATTGTATCTTGTTAAAGTTTACCACTTTTTTTTATTTTGTATTTGGAGCTATTTTCTATAACTTGTATTATGGAGGTGTTATGAATTGCCTGCAACATATTTTTTTAAATATATTAATTTATTATTATATAAAAACATTATTATTTTGTGTTTTTACTTTAAAAACACCAAATTATGTAATTTTTTCTAAATCTTTTACGCATTTGTAATTAGTCCTGAAGTTATTAAAGAGAATCTCATTACTAACTAATCCTGTATACTGAGATTAAACTACATTTTTCCAAATTATTTTTGTTATATCTGTGAAGCTGCTTTAGCATAAAAACAAACTATAGCCTAAACAAAAGAAGGTAAGAGATTTTATCAGCACTTTTTTCTTAAACAATTTTCCGCAGATAAAAACAAAATTTGTTCAAGTGGTTAATGAAATATTAAAGTAAAGTAATATTCATTTAACCTATATGGTATAATATATAAAAAAAAATGGTGCTTTCGGTTAAATCTCTCATCTGGTTGTGACATTGATCTTAGCAATATTTTAAAGAAAAAAATGCTCCAATCCCGTGTTTAATATTTTTTCTAAATCCACATATGCCTTTTTTTAATTCGGATTATTTTAAAAGCTCTTTATATACATCGTATTACAAGCTTTTTATTTGTTTGTTTCTAAAAATTGCTTGGATCAATTTTAAAATAAGTTGAGAGATTTAACCTTGAGCACCCATTATCTTACTTATATTAATTAAGTTAAATGAATATTATTTTACTTCAATAAAGTGCATTAGGTGGTATTGCAACATTTTCTGTCTTTTTTTCTGGAGAATATTGTTTGAGAAAAAAATGTTGTTAAATTCTCTCATCTTGATTTGGCTAGGTTATACGAAAAGTTTTGTTATTTTCATATTATGTATACATTATATTATGAAAAAAAATAGCACACGCAAACAATTGCAATTTACATGGGCTTGGTTAAATTCTATTAATAACCACGCTTGCATCTATAATCAAATAATAATTAAAACTATGTAATGTAATTATTTATTGTATTTTTACATACATGAATTCTGTAGATTTGTTCGGTAGAAAAGTAGTTCTAAAAATCCTATTAGATCTTGTGAAGCTGTAAATATTTTCATTTACACTGGTGGCCATATTCACTGAACTAAAAGTGACAGACGATATTTCGCTTGCAGACTTACAAATATTTGGAATATTTTGGTAGTCAACGCTCAACGAGGCCGCCTGCGTGCTATTTGTTTCACAAATGTACTGAAAGTAAAAAAAAAAAAAAAATCTTTTTATACAAGAAAACATAATTTGTACAAATCGTTCAGTTACATACTGTAGAAGATCTGTAAAACATACTGTAGAAACGTTACTGTACAATCCTATAACTGATTGAAGAACGTTTATAGTCGCATATAAATATAAATTCAGCAAAAATCAGATAGCTATTAACATTATCAAAAATGTTGTACACGTATAAGTTTTTTTTTAAATGTCTTAATAGTTACTTTTAAATTATTGTTTTACGTGCGCAGGCTCCAAATGTTAATCTGCTACTTTTCCTCTACTAGAATTAAATCTTTGCAGATGATAACCTGTGCATTATGAATCATACAATAATACACTGAAAGTAGTATGGAGAGTAGAGTATTTCCACAATTTTTAGCTTTCTGCAAAGCAAAGGATCCAAAAGATTGCTTTTGATCACAGTAAGTTATGCGTGGTGACTGATGCCTAAGTCTAAGACCATAAAAAAAATAAAGAGCAACTCTACAAGAAGTTTGCTCTTACATGTTTTCCGACATTAATAGAAAGAGAAATAAAAGCAGATAAACTTTCTATGAAATTACCTGAAAAATTTACATTTAATTTAAAAAAAAGTAGAAATAAAAAAAAACAATTTTTAAACCATTGCTGACCGTGATTTCATTTGTTACATCTGAATATTGATCGCCTTCTAAATTTCATACAAATCTAAGATTTAAAATAGTTATAATAACGCCTAAACAGCCACATTTCTACAGTAACAGATCATCTGGAATGCAGAAGAAGGTAGGATTTATGATGTAAACAAATGACACCACGGTCGGCAAATGGTTGAGAATTGAAAATTGGCATTTCTAACATTTTGAATAAAACGTCAATTTTCTATTATATCTCCACACAAATACTATTTTTGCTCCTTCCAAAATGATATAAAATATACAAACATAGGAGTTAACTTCTAGCAGACTTCCTCATTAGTATCCAATTATATCGCGTGTTATATATTGCAACTCAGCGTTACATAATGCGTAATCTTTCAGAGTTCCCTTAATTTCCACGCTTCTGATTGGTTTTAGTCTTCACGCAACGCCACCTGCAACCCTAGGCAACCCTTAACCCTTTGTTATGGAGAAAACCTAAATTTGTGAGAGTGCGTTTATCTCCTAAATGCTCTCTAAAATATGCAGGGTGTCCAATAAGTCTTTAGAGATATTTTTGAAGCAAATAAAAGAATGCAGTTATTTCAAATATATTTACTTTTCATACATACATGAAATTAAAGTTCTGCTCAGATTAAACTTATAATTGAGTTAAAAAAATAGATACAGTTGTTCTGTTATAAGTCGCAAAACTTAAGAAAAAAATTCTTTTAATTTTTAAAAAATTTGACTGCATTTCAACACACAAAAAAAGTTTCTTTATATAAAATACCTGGCATAAAAAACGTAGTTGAAAAATGCCATGAGCATCAGCAAACCCAATCTGGTCCTCTCTTCCACTTAACATCAAAACTATAAAATCTTCTCCACCTAGCATATTATTCGGATCCTCTGGTCCCCATAAGAAGTCTTTAAGTTTGATCTTAGGGTTGCCACATACAGAATATTTGTGGTTGAAATCCTTATCCGAAAATGCAACAAGGACATAATTCTTAAAAACTGTTGTTTCATAATTTTTAAATGCTAAAAAAAAATAATAATAATAATTAGGAAAGCAATAAGAAAAATAATTGTTTGTTTACTTTGTAATTTTTTATTTAATATAATACACAGTAGAGGAAAGCTAAGGTTTATACTTACATGGCCTTTGTTTTAGGTTATTATAAATACAAAGCAGTTCTTCATATGTTTCGATATATCCAAAGTTCATTCCCAATTTACAGCAATTTTTTTGTGCATTGAGTGGTAAGGACTTAAATATTTTTTTGTAATATTATAATAAAATAAGTAAATAAATAAATAAAAAAATCAAACTAATAAATTGTACAGAAATTAAAGAAGTACAGCAAAACGTTTTTATTACCTTCTTGCTCCCGATAAAAAAGAATTTATTACCGCAAGTGGTAGCAAATTGTGTTTCTGTATTTAATGATTCTAAGTCAAATGAGAAAATGTTATTAATAAATATATTTAAAATAACGATTCTTAATTAAGTTATGTGCACATGTACAATTTCTTACCTATTGATGTATTCAAGTATCTAAATTTTGAATTCTGAAATGTAAAATCCATTACAAATACTGGTAAAGCTACTTTCTAGACCTTACAAAATGTATTTTTTTTAAATTAATACAAAATAAGACATTCATTAAGATTATTAAGGTAATTCTGCAAAAGAGCTAAAGAAATTGTAAAATGGACAAAACAGAACATTGCTGACGTCATGACTAGTGACTTTTAATAAAACCAAGTTCGACAAAAAAAATAAAGAACTTCCTGCAATATGACTGCTTTATTTTTCTTTGGTATTACTGTCCCTAATCCCTAATTTCCCTAAAATAACTTGGTTACTTTTTGAGTTTTATTAATATATTTTAGAGAGAGAGAGTGAGAGAGAGAGAATGTACTAACACAACCACCAGAC